>CM075939.1:46277022-47477022 GCA_038030265.1 Corythucha ciliata | reverse complement strand
TTGATAAAGGTGGTTCATGAATTCGAAGGAATTTAGAACCGTTAGAAAGGAATTTCCGATTTTGTTTGAAGGATTGGGGCAAATGTAAGTTCCACCTCACAAGATTTCGTTAAATCCTGACGCTAAACCATGGGCTGCAAGAGCACCACGAAGAATCCCATTTCACCTTAAACGTTTTACAACGATTGAAACATTACGGAGTAACGTTGAACGAATCAAAGTGTAAATTCGGTGTCAACGAAGTAACTTTTTCAGGTCATAAAATCGATCAAGAGGGAATTAGAGCAGACCCTGAAAAAGTTAAAACTGTGCAAGAAATGTCTTCTCCCACAAATTTGACCGAAGTTCGGAGGTTTCTAGGGATGTGTAATTATTACCTCAAATTTCTCCCTCAAATGTCAGATGTGAGCCAACCACTCAGGGAACTATTGAAGAAAGGTAGACTGTGGGTTTGGGAAACTCCCCACGATGATAGTTTCAAGAAACTGAAACAGATGTTGCTGGATGCTGGAAAACAAAAAGCGTGGCAGCCGATGCAAGCTCGGTTGGTATTGGAACGAGAAGTGAGGCCAGAGGTGTGGCAGCCAGTGTTTTTTGCCTCCCGTAGCCTAACTGACACAGAAAAACGATATTCGAATATAGAGCGAGAAGGGTTGGGAATTGTTTGGGCTTGCGAGAAGTTTCAAACCCATTTAATAGGCGATTGTTTCACAATTCTAACGGACCATAAGCCCCTTCTAGCTCTTTTCGGGAAAAGGCCCTTGGAAGAATTGACTCCACGTCTACAGAGACTTAAGATGCGTATCGCTAGGTTCTCATACAGTGGTGCCCACAGGGAGGGCAAAGGCGCGGGGTGCGCCGTAAAAAATTTTGCGGGGGATTTAAAAAAGAAAAAATTAACCTGCGCCTAGTCCCTCGCTGTCCAAACGAGTTTCCCTAGGTCCACTTCACCTTTCAGAAAGGTGAGTTTGAGTCAAACACTATAATGCTACAGCTAATGTAACTCTCTTATATGAATGCAGTGACGGATAGGAGTTCCGTTAGAGAAGGTCAGACGATACTAACGGCATCGCGAAACGTTCACCTCTCCCCTAGGTGAGTTTTAACCAGAACCGACTACATTTCGCGATTGAAAACGATCTAAAAGACTCGTAAACCACGTCCATCTCAAATCGTGCATTGGACAAAATCGTTAAGATCGTCCTTACAGCCTCGTGAGCGTTTTTTGTAAAAATAGATATAATTTAAAGTTGGACGAAACAATTCTCGAACAACAAGTTGGACAACACTGCGTTTGACGGCTAGAGGAATCCGAAAATCAAAGCTGATTTTCCTTCAGAAGATCCGTTGAAACGGGTTATTCCAGTGTTTCAAGCGTTTGTGACCGCACTGGTCCGGCTTCAACGGCCTCAAAAAACTTTTTGAGGACGGTGGACACGCAATAATCGGAGCCACTTGAAGCTTGAAAAGAGGAGCCTCGACACAAGTGAACCTCTATGGCCCGCTGTAGAGACAAGAATGTTGGCTGATGTCAATGTCATTGCGAAACGCTGATTTTTACTTTGGGCCGCTGACACAATTAACCATTGACAGAGGCACTCATTATAACCACGTCCGTCTCAAATGGGAAAAATGACCCACGCGAAAAAAATGGAAGAAACACATGGGTGAAATGGAAGAATCACCCACGCGATTATGGGCGATCAGACGAACAGTTGAAGGGGTTCTCCCTGTCATTCCGCCGCATTGCATTATCCTGTTCTCAGGGGCCCTAATTTTTCCGCGAACGAAGGTCACGGAATCGACATCACTGCAGTCTAAAGTGAAGAGCGTCGAAGCACTCATACCTCGTCGCTAGGCTGCTTTGGTGTCGAGGAATCAGCCAAACTAACGACATCGACTTGTGGTTGATTTTTATCGACTCGGCACGCAAAACTACACAAGATTATAGACACCCTATTCGGGCAAATTTTGCCGGGACTGAATGCCATAAGTAAAAATTTCGTCACAAGCCTTCTTAGATGTTCAAGAACCCGTCAAAAAGCCTTGAAAAGGGTTTTTCCGGGAAAATAAAATATTTCTCCCACCAGTTATTTTTCTTATTCATAAGGTGGGAAATCTGCGCAGGGACTTAATGGAAACACGTGATTTGCCTATTGTAGGTTGTGGGGGGTGGGGGGTCTCTCTTCATTCCTCTTTGTTCGTGTCTTCGAAAAGGGAAACGAGTCCCATCTTTGTTTGAAGGGGTTGAAGGACTGTTTTGTCCCAATACAGGCGCTGACACAGTTCCTTGAAGCCATTTTGGACGGGGCATGTGTCCGAGTGACACATAACACAGACAATAATGTGCAGCTCAGATCGAAATGCTTTTGAAAACTGCTCGCAAACCGTTAAAATTGTCCGCTTATCCTCCATGATTCCATGACTCTGTAAAAATGACAAAAACTAACATTTTGGGTGTTCACAACACGGGGATTGAAGGCGTTCTTTCCATTATTGGCGGCATTTTTGACCTCATTGGCCCCGTTTTCAAAGGAGCCCTGCAAAAGCTTTTGGCCAAGCTCAATTGACTGCCAAAATGGTGTCAAATAAATGGCCTCGACGCTCGTAGACAACGGTCCGATCCACGACAATTCGCCATCATTGGTCCCTCCCCCATAGGCCGCCCTTGGAGTAATATCAATGGTCGAGTATTCATGCATTGGTCGGTATTCATTATAACCCTGTGAACTCTGAATTGTCATTGATATTGTGATCTTGCCCTGGACATTATCAAGGAGCGTACGGTCAGTTTGGGCAATTCAGAAGCTCAAATGTTCGGTTTTGCCATTTTTAATGCACGAGTCGTCAGTTCTTAAGCATTTTCATAGCCCGATCAGTCAGTTTGCCCATTTTTATAGCGAAATGAGTCCGAGTTAAATTATTAGCTCGATAATAGCGAGTTAAGCTTTATTTTAAGGTGCCAATAATTGTCAGTAAAGCCATTTGAAGCCCCGAGAATAACCAATGACGCGTTTAGTCATTTTTTGGTGCGTTAATAGCTAATTACGTTATTTTTAACTCATGAATCGTCAGTTTTGCAATTTTTAACGAGCGTATGCTAAGTTAGGTCACTTTTGAAGCGCGGATGGCGGATTTTGCCATTTTTAAGGCACAAGCCGTCAATTTACCCATTTTTTGGGTGAATTGGCTCCAAGCTGCCAATTTTAGAGCATTGTAATAGCCGGTTTAGCATTATTGGGGTGCAAATTGTCATTATAAAGCAATTTTGAAGGCCTGAATGGCTATTATTACGACGATTTTTTTTTTTTAAATCGTCAGTTTGGCCATTTTCAAGGAGTCTACGGTCAGTTTGGCCATTTTAGAAGCGCGAATGCTCGGTTTTGCTATTTTCAAGGAATAAATCGTCAGTCTTGATCATTTTCGAAGCCTGATCAGTGAGATACTCATTTTTAAGGCGAATTGAGTTAAAGTTGCCCATTTTAAAGCCTGAGAATGGTCAATTTAGCTTTTTTTTCGGGGTGAAAATAGTCAGAAAAAGCATTTAAAAGGCAAGAAAGCAAGTTCATTCATTATTACGACGCGTTTTGCTATTTTTGGCGGGGGGAATAGCCAGTTTAGCTATTACTTCCATATTCCCGTAGGGATGGGCGATTCATCAAAGAAGAATAATTTTGCCCTTTTTTCTCGTGTTTTGAGAGAGATTTTCGTTCTATTATATCACGAGAATGACGTGCTGGCAGCTGCGAAAAGTCTACCGTCGATGAGCTCCTAGCACATTGTTTCCAATGTAATGACGGCGATTTCCGATCTTTCGTATCAGGAGAATATAATGTGCAATGAGAAAGGGACCGGAACACATTTTTTTTCACGTGGTTCAGTTTAGATGTGCAAAAAATGCCCACGTCGTTATTAATCCTTCGAAATGGACCCAAATTGCTCTGGAGAGTGACATCGGGTAACCCCTGGAACTACCCATCTCTCAACCCTATTAGCATGCTGGACAGCTGGTCAGTTTGGCCATCTTTTGAAGAGCGAATGCTCGGTTTTGCCAGTTTTAATGCACGAGTCGTCAGTTTTTAGGCATTTTCAAAACTAGACCAGTCAATTTAGCCATTATTAGTGACGCTTTTAACAATTTTTGTCTAGAAAGCAAATTGTCAGTTTGGCCATTTTTGTGGCGTGAAATAGTCAGTCTGAGTTTTCTACAGGACACGAAACGTTCACTTTAATCGATCTTAGGGAGCAAAGGCTCAATTTAGCCATTTATAAGGCTTGAATAGTCAGTTCTTGAGTTGTGTGTTTTTTTTACGTAGTCCATTAAAGCTATTTTTCTTCGACCCGAAAGGTCAGTTAACGGGTCCGACCAACACGATGCTCAAGCCCACAAGACTAGTCACGTTATGCGGGCTATTGCCCAATCTTCTGTTCATTAGTCTTCAATGAACGCAGTTTCCAGAGGACCGGGCAAACGCAAACCGTTGATATTTTTTTATTATTTTTTTTAAGCTGTTTGTTTTTGTTTTTTTCAATGAAAAATGTAAAATTCACCCCTGCGGTCCACGCCCCGTCCTCATCGGTCACACTGATTTGTGTCTTTTCTGTTACTAAAAGTGACAAAGCTGTGAAATTTACATTCGGCAGCTTGCGTTCTCTTCATTTTTGGCTTCTTGTTTCGAAGGGTCGTGTGTATAATACGCGACGGTGGCAGTTGAAAAGGGCTGTCCGTGTGTGTGTCGTGAGGGGGGGGGTCCACTCGCTGGAAATATTCTTGTTGTTATTGTAACACCGACAAAACTCTACTCCCCCTCTTTTTCTCGCTCTTCGAAGCTTGTTTTGTTGGGGAAAAGCTCTTCGCTTTAACTTTTAGGGAGGCAAATATTCCTGGGTCGGTGTAAAGCGCTTTTTGTTGTGATTAAATTAGAATGTATTAATAAAAAGCGAGTTTCGAAACTTTCAAAAAGCTACGCACGAAGAAACGATTAAAAAAAAAATAACAAAAACTAACGAGCTAAGGGCTGAGTTTAAAAGAGATAAAAGGATGTACTGGACAATATCTTTTTGAACGATTGATTTTACTAAATCTTCCCCCCCCCCATTCCCTTCTCATCTTTTAAATCCAACTTTCTGGATCCCTAAGTTTTTGAAGTGCTTTTTCCTTTTCCCCCTGTTGCACAACTTTCCCGACATAATTTCAATATAATTTTGTACAAAAAGGATGAGACAAAAAAAAAAAAAAAAATCTGTAGCAGCGGACTTCGACCCCTTTCGGCGGTTTACACTTTTTTAGAAGTTTTATTCTTATTAAAACTCGATTATTTATAGGGAGGAGGGTGAGGGCAGTGAAATGAACTTTTTTTCGATTTACAGTTCGGAAATTGGACAGTGAAAAAAATACGGAAAGATTTTCACTCCGATAAGCGTCATAATCCACCACTCACCTCTACCACGAGCAAATGACTCATTACAGGCGGAATGAAATAACAAAAAGCGCACCCCTTTAATGAGGTCTTATAGCGATTCCCATTCAACACACTACACGTATGTTTCAATTCGGAGAGGACGGGTGGAAAAACTTACACCACACGAGTGTATTGCATCGAATGGAAAACGCTATTACAGTCTACCGAAACTACAGAGTTTGTCACACGAAACTCGCATTCCCCTCTACCTTCCCACCGTCAATCACTCTCGAATTAATTGGGGCCTTATTTAAAGGTTTAAAATTGTGCAGTAATAATTAATCCCCTTACCTCCCCCCCCCCACTATTATGATGTCACAGGAAGGGAATGAGGAAGAGGAGTAAAACCTTATTCAGTGTCACGACATTAAATCGGTTGTTTTTGCGGATTAAAAGACGTTGTTTCAAGAGTTTTGACAAAACGTCTAGCCCCCACTCCCACCCCTGCTCACACTCACAAATTCTCACTGCACAGTTAAAATGTTCCTCGCTATTTATTATACGGTGAGGCAGAAGGGTTTGAGCCCATCAGTAACTGTCGTCTGATAAGTAAGAAAGGCAGCGAGCTGTGTTTTGAAGAGAGGGGGACGGGACGAGTGTTCAATCATGTTGTTTGCATTGAATTAACGGTATTGACCGAGGTCCGAGCCTCCCTGTAATGATACTATTGCTGAAATGAATAATTTTAACTGAGTGACTATGCCTCCCCCTCCCACATAAACCTTTATCACGATCCAGCCTAAATCCAGAAATGGGTGACCATTGCAATATCCTATAGGGGGGCCTCTCCAAACAGCCGTCCGTTTAGCTCCACTTTCTTTAAATGAAACGCGGTACACATAGGGTTACCATGTGTCCAGCTTTTTCGGATAATTTTAGTGCAATTTTAAACCATTTGAAATTCTGCCTGACTGCACGTTTGTAAAAGACAGTATCTCGGTACCTAATGGGCCTGAAAAAATTGTTAACCAGTAAATTTAGCCTTCAAAATTCACTGTAGAAATATTTGTTATTAAATTTCGAAGTTGAAGGGCGTTAACTTTCCTTAAATTTAACGTTCTTTAACAGTTTACATGGAATATTTGTCTGTGGAACCTCTAGCGCACCGCGGCATAGGATGGGTGGGTGGGGGGGGGTGGACCGCCCCGGGCCACCGTTCAGATAGGTCTCCTGAATTGCTTAAAGATGAAAAAATCGTGATGGAAGATGAGAACGAATGGCTAAACTCGTTCGTAAAATAGAGAAAAAAGCTGATTTGTGGCTGAAATTGAGAGAAATTGCTGAAATTTACGGCTGATAATATTGAGAAAAAACGCTCAATTCACAGCTGACATTGACACAACGCAAAACCACGAATCGTTGGGGCCAAGTCGCGACTGAAATTAGGAAAAAGCGCTAATTCACTCAGCTAAAACTGAGAAAAGCGCTAATTCGAGGATGAAAAATGAGAAAAACGCGAATTCGCGTCCTAAAAAACAAGAAACACGCTAATTCACAGCTAAAATTGTGATAAAGTGCTACAATTTAGCAGCTTAAGAAAAATTTACAAAAAACGCTAATTCACGGGTGAAATAGACAAAAACGCGAATTCGCGTCTGAATAAAAGTGGAGGAAAACTCAGCTAAGGTATGAAAAATTACGATTTTACGGATAAAATCGAGAAAAAACGCTAAAAATCGCAGCTAAAATTAAGAAAATGTACTGATTTACTGCTAAAATTGAGGGTAAAAAGGCTAATTCACAGCTGAAATTGAGAAAACGCCAACATGCAGATTCTTGGGAAACTTCGGGAATAAAAATGAGAAAAAGCGCTGATTCAAGCGGCTAAAACTGTAAAAAAAAAAGCGCTAAATTAACGGGTAAAATTTAGAAAAACACGAAATGACGTTGAAATGGAGAAAAACGCTAATTTGTCGACAAAATTTGGACAGAGCACTCAAACGCTACCTCTACTTTGCGGATTCTTGAAGCAAATTCATGGCTAATTCACGGCTAGGAGCTTATAATAAAGCACCGATTCGCAGCTAAAAATGAGAAAACGTTCTAATTCGGTGTTAAAATTGGGAGAAAAATGCCAAATTCACAGCTGATATTGATGAAACGCCAATTCAGTTGATTCCTGGGGCAACTTTGGAAATAAAATTTAAAAAGAAAAAACGGTAATTCAAGCGGCTAAGGCCGCCAAGGTGTGCCAAGTCACTCCTCGAAAGCTCCCTCCCAAATTGGTAAATTTATAAAACAACATGTGATTCTACAGTCTGCGAGGAAGTTTGGAGTCGAGGAAATTTCTAGGAACGACTTGGCATACGGGCCTAAAACTGTGAAAAAGCGCTAATTCGCGAGTAATAGAGAAAAACACAAATTGGTGTTTAAAATGGAAAAAAGCGTGAATTCTCATCTAAAATTTAGTAAAATGGCTAATTAGCGGATAAAATTGGGAAAGAGCGCTCAAACGCGCTCAAGCGAACAACCTGTATCATTCGAGTCACAGAAAGAAACAAGAACACGAAGAAAATCTCGTGGTTACCCCCGCCCTGGCTGTGATGAGGGTGACCAAATTCTCCTCCACCTAACCCATGTTCACGTTCGCCAATGGACACCCGAAAATGACTTCAAAAATATCTGGTGGGTGGGTGGGGGGGGATTTGATAATGTACTCTTTTTGTCCCGCGGTGCATGCAGGGATTCCCGCGCGGGACGGGGTGGGGCTTTTCATTCCCCGTCCCGTCCCGTCCAGCGCGCACCCCTAAATATTATTAAAACTGGCGGACGTACACCTTTCGGGGCCCGCGCGGGGTGGGTAACTCTATGAGGCCCTTTGTCTGCAGTCTATAGCGATAAACATAGGAATAAATTTTTTTCGAAGCGTTAAACTATGGTTTTTTCTTTATTTTAGCAACGAATTGGCGTTATTTCTACACCCTATATCCACCAAGTTGCGCTTATGATCACTTTAAGCCATAAACTATTGAAATTCATCTATTTTAGCCGCGAATGATTGTTTTTTGCCAATTTTACCCGCGAATTAGTGCTTTTCTCAATTTTTCAGACGCGAATAAGCGTTTTTTAAAACCTAATGCAAAGAATTTGAGCAGTTTCTCAATTCTATAGCCCAGAATTGCCTTCAGAATTAAGCCACTGCCTCAGACACAAAATGAAACTCTTCTGTATTTTATAGCCGCGAATCAACCCTTTTTCGTGCTTTATGAACGCGCCTCTGTGGTGTAATGGATACAATACTCGCTTCGCAACCCAGCGGGCCTGGGTTCGAATCCAGCAATTGCCCATTTCACTATTAAGGCAGCGGCGATCTGTGACACAGCACAACTCGGCTTCGTGTGGGCGTTCCCGGCGCTGCGCGTTCAACAAACTGCGCACCGACCGAAACGCCCGCGAAGTACGGCTGTGTGAAGTACACGGTTGGATCAGGGTACGGCGTATGAGCCCAAAGGAGGCTTTGGCGCCTGCCGGGTTCGAAACCCGGCGCCCATTAATTATTATTATTATTAACCCTTTTTCTCAACTCTAGCACGCCGCCCATTAGCGGGTTTTCCCCATGAGTATGCGATTTTTCTCAATTTTACCCACGCATTGGCGTCTTTGATAGAGCGTTCATTACGGCGTTTTAGCAATTTTTCTCAATTTAATCTAAAAATTAACGTTTTTATTGATTTTTAGTCGCACTGTTGAGTGATTTTCCAAAATTAGCCGCAAATAACCCAGGTATTTTACATTTTAACACCCCCCCCCCCACAATACATCTAACTATGGATCCGCTTGTCCTCAATTTTAGCAGCAAATTAGCGGTTTTTTTTCACCAACAGCCATGAATTAACAATTTATTGGCGTTTTCCTCAAATTTTGGCAGCCAATTAGCACTTTTCTCAATTTGAACATTTAAAAAAAAGCTAAAAAATTACCGTTTTTAAAAATGTTAGCCGGGCTTATTAGTAGCTTTCCAAAATTGGCCGCAAATTAGCGTTTTTAAAATATTCTAGCCCTGCATTAACAATATCTTTTCACTTTAAGCTATGGATAAACGCTTTTCCTGAGTTTTAGCTGCGAATTAGCGGATTTTGCCTATTTCCATGATTTGACCTTTTTTGAAGTCTTTGCGACAAATGAATTGCTGTTAAAACGCTCGAATTGGCGTATTTTCAATCTTGGACGCAAATTGCATTTGTTCTATTTTTTTTTTAGCCGCGAATTTAAGTTCATACTACACTTTATTCGCGAATGCGCTCAATTTCAGCCACAAATTTGTAAATTTTAGCAAGTTGGTGATATTTATTTCCATTTTTAGCCGCGAGTAAACAAATTTATCACCATTTGAGCAGAAAATAAACGTTTCTCTTAATTTTGGGAGCACTAATTAGCGTATTTCCAAAAATTATCCGTTTTCACACTTTAGCCCCGCTTCAACATTTTTTTTGTCACATCTAGCTATGAATTTGCGCTTTTTCTCACTTTTAGCCACAAATAAGGAAAGAGGTTGCCTTCAGAAGCCAAGAATTGGAGTATTTTCGATTTTAAACACCCACTGAGATTTTTCTCCATTTTAGCTGCGAATTAGCCCTTTTTCTTCATTGTAGCAAGGAATCAGCATTTTTCTCAATTTTTACTGAAAATTAACGTATTATTAATTCCTTTAATTAGCGATATTTCTCAATTTTTGCCACAAATTGGCGTTTTCCTCAATTTTTAGCAGCGAATTACCACTTTTTCTCGATTTGAGCTGAAATTTAGAGCTTTTCTTAATTTTATCCGCGCTATCTTGTGATTTTCTCAATGTGGTAGAATTAGTGTTTTTTTACATTTAAGCTCCGAATTTGCTTTTTTTTTTTTAAATTTTATCAATGGGCTAGCAATTTTATTTAGTTTTAGCGTCAAAATATCCTTCAAGAAGCTACGGATTGGCGGTTTCTTAATTTTAGCCGCGAATAAGGGATTTTAAAAATTTGTAAACGCAAATTTAACGATTTTCCTACAGGTTATTCGCGAATTAGCACTTTTTCTCAATTTCATTGACGAATTAGTCGATTTTCTGTTAATTTTAACCGCTCCTCCATGATTGAGGTGTAATGGTTTCTTTGAGGTAATTGATTGGCGGGAGGGGTCGGGGGCCTTATAAGCGTCGTATAAATAACAATTTTATTATTTATTTATACAAATTTAAAACCACCTGTATAATCATATTAATCGTCTTCCTCATCAGACTCGCTCCCACCACCATCCTCCGACATTACACTGTCCGTCTCCTCCTCCTCCTCTTCTTCTTCTTTAACGTAAGCCCTACCCTCCGACGCCTTCCTTTTCACCTCCTTATCCACTTCCTCATCCTCCACGTTTTGTCCCAGCAAATCGCTCAGATACGTTTTAGCCGCCTCGCTTACACGATCGATCGTCTCCAGCGTACCGTGACTCTTTTCAAATTCCAACCATTTTTTATAGATGGCTCTCAATTTTCTGACGGGCAGTTTATTGCTCGAAGCTCTTTCCAGGACGTTTCTATTGGAAATGAGTGAAAAATGAGGAGGGGGGGGGGTGAAGTCGATAAAATACGGCGAAAAAAATTACCTCGCCAATGTAATCGAATTTGATTTGACGAGCATATCAACGTAGACGAACCAAAGGTCGATACGCGTTGGATAGGTCGTCAGAATGTTTTCGAAAAGAGACTGTGCCTGTTCGGGAAACCCGTGCTTGTTTTCCATGAGGGCGAAGCGAGATATTAACGTTACGTCTGAAGAAAAAAAAAAAAAAAATGACAATTAAATCAAAATCACAAAATATAATTAGAACCACAACACTGACGTTGTTTAACAGGAAGAGCCGCCAGTGATCTCTGAAGAAAAGATCGCGCTTTGTCGTAAAGGCCGACAGCCATAAGCGATGACTGACATTTTAGCCAACAGTCTAAATTGGACTTGTACTTTCTGACAAGACTGTTAGTGAGTTGATCGATTTCCTGGAAAAATAAGCATCGGAGGGTGGCAAGGCGAGTGGGGTGGGGTGGGGGGTCACTATTCCTGTTTTTAATAAAACTTACACCAGCTTTATTTGATTCGGTGTAAAGCTCCAAGACTCGCACGTTCACCGAATAATCGTCGTTGTGTTGAAGCGCTTCGGAAAACGTATTTTTAAAGACTTCCTGTAGGGGTGGTGTGATCGGGGGGGGGGGGCATTCAAAAATTAAAGCGTGCGGGGCAGGTATACAGAGCGTTAAGTACTCACCGGCGGGCTATAGGAGTAGTCGAGATTCACCAGGGCGAGCCATACGTTCAATTTTTCCTTGTCAAACCTGGAATTTATTTGTTTTAAAGCTCTTTGCGCAACGGCGCGTGCCCTGTCGATTTCTGCACTCTACAAGAAAGAAAGTGAACATGAAACCCCTAAAAATAAATGAAAATTGTGACATACCTGAAGGTAGAAAGCCATGTACTGGATCCACAGTTTAGAGGAATTCGGCTGGCCCAATAAAAGTCTGTCAAAATGTTCGGCCGACTGAGGATTCTCCTCGGCTTTTAATAGTTCCTCCTCTTTGTCCCGCAGTTTTTTCTCTTCCTCAAGAGCCTGCTGTTTCTTTTCGGACGGAGTCAGTTTTTTCTTCGGTTTAATCGGTTTGTCATCGTCTGAATCATCGGAAGGGACCAATTCAGTAGCCGTTGTCTTTGTCGTCGCCACACCGCCACAGGAAACAGCTTGAGCGAGGTCGGAAGGTGTCGCCTCAAGGTCAAATCCACCGACGGTCTCCAGCGACAGGCCTTTAATGGCGTCGAGTTTTCTTTTTTTGATCGCGAGGGCGGTACCGCTGGGGCTGCCACTGTCGTGGCAGAAGTCTATGTCTTCCCTCGCCCTTTTTTTGGCCTTTTTCGTTAAAACCGGCAGAGGAGCAGTTTGATGATGAACTTCTCGAGTTTTTCCGACAACAGGATCGCTATTTTTCGTCACGTAACACAGGGAATAACCCCTTTCAAATTTAATTTCCTCGGCGATAAATTCCTTCCGAGAATTGATCTCAGTCAAGCATAAACGCAAATCAACGTCATTTGGAACGATTTTCCGCGGAGCGACAATCATTTTCCCCGTTTCACCATTTTTCCCCACGAGAACGTAGTCGTTCTGGTAGAGAAAACACAAAGATCCATCGGTTGTCCTCTCCCAGGCAACAGTGTCGACGACGTGAACAGTCTGGTCGTCGAGAATGTCGTCAAATAGGACGACGGCGGTAAAATCCCGCGTGGGACGAGTAGTTGACGAACCTTCGAGAGTCACCTTTCGACCCGAGTCCAACTTGAAACGGGCGGCCCCTTTTTTGGACTGTTTAACCTTGACAGTGACTCGAGAGCCAATTTGAACCGACTGATACTTTGACAGGATTTGAAGGTAATTTCGTAGATTTGCGATGGCCCACTTGAATTGACAACGTAAATTATGAGACGCGTCAAAGATTAGAAAGAATGAGTAGGGGGGGGGGGTATTAAGTTTACCTTTCTCCATGGAGTCGGTCCGTCCCCGTGACACGTCAAATCAAATTCAGGCCCAATCCGACTAACCAGAGTCATAACTGGCAGGTTGACAACGATTTCATCGCCACATTTTTTTAAGGCCTGCAAGAACGATCAATCAAACACCGTGACATCACGCTACCCTCCCCTCTCCCATAGTAATTCCAAAAACGTTACCTTATAATTTATCGGAATTTTCTTGTTCAACAATGGAACAGGGCACGATAAAAACACCTGTTTATTGGTTACTTCGCTCACAGAGCACGGGACAAGATCATTCAGCGAAAGAGCCCGATTTCCTTTCTCAAGAAGATCTTCGTGCGACTAAAAAAATATACATTTCAGTGTAAAAATATTTACTTCCCCTCCCCACCCTAGAGAGCAAATACCTTGACAAAGTCAACAACTGACTGTCTCAAACTAAAAACCGGAGTCCCTTGTTGATAATGAACGAAAATTACGCTCGAAATAATAGTCCCGACCGAATAATTAGACAGTAGCAATTTATTAACGCTGGGGTAATCACTGAGGTGTAACAGTGGGATTAATCCGCCTTTGAAGTAATTAATTTGAAAAATGAGTTAATTATTCTTAACTGTCGTAAAAAGATGTCCACTAACTTCCTTTAAAATTGGATTCGTCCAATAAGCACACAATACCGTCTTCTTTTATTTCTTTCACGATCACCGTGTAGCTTTCACCGATTGAGAGATCCATTTGATCGACGGGTTTGGTCAGGCTCATCTTGGGCAGTCCTTTTTTTCCGGAAGTGACGGCGTAACATTTCAACTAGAAACGGTTAAACTGCGGCGTTAACACATTTTCGAAATTAAAAAAAAAAAAAAAAATGTATTCCGACGATTTACCAACTCTCCGACGGCGTATTTGTCGGGACGCATGGTCAAATTTGTATGGTCGATGGAGGCGGTCAATTGATTGAAAAATCCGACGCGAATTCGATCAGTTTCAACGCCTACAACCGCTCCGTAGAAGGCGTCGCCTTTTTTCACTTTGCTAAAATCTGTTAGCGGTTTGTTTTCAACGAGTGACGGCCTGACGGTTAGTACAACCGAGTGCATTTCGTGATCAATTTTTAAAACCTGTAGGAGAGTGACAAGGGTTCGGGGGAAGGGCTTATTAAAAATCTACGAACTGCGTGAGGGTGAATGAAGGGGGGGGGGGAAACATACTCGTCCTTTTAAGCGCGATTTTAGCTTGATTTTAGCCTCCGGATTTTTTACAAGGACCTCGGTGATTTGATTTTTAGGGAGAAACCCCCGCACTGCACCGACTGTGACGGCAAAACCGTTGGGTTTCAATTCGTCGACGGTGAACTGTACGAGTTGACCAATTTCAAGATCGTAGGTTGACATGAACTTTTCATTGAGAAGACGACTGTGAAAACACACTAGCGTTGAACAATCTCCAACGACACCCCTCCCCCCCACTACCACCACCATCACCCATTGCACATTCAAAAATGAACGAAGTAAAATGCCGCCCATCCTATCACAACCACTGGAATTTTCAAGGCACTCACCTTTCAATCGTACACGAATACACCAGGTCGTTATAGTTGAAACCAATCACCCTGACTTTGATGTGATTCCCCACAGGGAATTGTTCAACCAAATCCCCCAACTGGAGCGACTCCTTCTCATTTTGCAAGCGTCTCATCGTTATAAAGCCATCATAGGAGCGTCCCTTTCGTTTCAAGCGTACAGCCATTCCTTTTTTGGAATGCCCCACAATCTAAACCAAAAAATAAATTTACTAAATGAAGCGACCATTGCTGTTTTTTTTAAGAATGAAAACTTACTTCGGCTCGCTCAAAAACTGCCCCCTCCTCAATATCCTGACTAACGGCACTCTCCAATTTTATTTGCGTCGTGAATGCAGCATATTCAACGAGAGGACTTTTATACAATACCGTACAAGTCAGCTGGGAGCCCTCGCCAGGCATTTCCGAACTCAAGCCATACTGAACAAACCCCTGAACGGCCGAATCTTCCGATTTCACAAGAGCCGCTCGCTTTTTTGCCTACGCCATTAATGAATTCAGGAGGGGAGGGGGTTATTAGTGGGGTGCCTAGGATGCCTAAAAACGTTTATAATGACAACCACCTTAATCACAAAAACTTCAATGCGAGTTCCCGGGTAAAGCTGATCAGTGGATTCGATGTCGACTAATTTACTGGATGAAATTTCGTTTAAATCCGCCGTAACCTCAATTCTATTGGTATTTTCCAATATTTTTGACTTTTTGACGCCGCACCATACCAATTTTCCTGTTACTGCCTCGGACAAAAGGTTTTAATATAAATCGGGCGCGGGGGCGTGTGAGGACTGCACTGCTCACCTAATTTTTGCTGTGAATTAACGTATTTTTTCGGTAGAAAACAAATGAGTCCTTTGACTCCGGACTCGATGCGAAAACCGTGGTCCTCCTCACTCAGTATTGAACCCATGAAGACTGTTCCCTCCTTGAACTAAAAAATAAAAGACAATCGAGAGGCCTAGCGACATTAAATTTAGTGGCTTTCTAGTACCTACCTGATCAAATCGTAAATCAGCGTTGACGCTAATTGGATTCAAACTTAAATCCACTTTAAAACCATTTGGTTCACGAGTGACTTGCACTACTTTGGAGGCGTAGCTCTCGCCAGGTTTAAACAATTGTTTAAGTTTCACCGTATTTTTCTACGTATAAAAACGGTAAAAATTATTTCAAAGCTTGAACACGTAACGGAGAGAACTGACTTGATTCAACGGCGAAGATAAGTCTTTTAAACTGACTCTACTAGACAGCCGATCGGGTAAATCCATTTTAATGAAATCATTGAAGACGGAATTCACGGTGGCTAATATTAGAGTGCCTGGAGTCAGTGTCTGGAAGCGTAAAATGAATGTTACAAAAAAATGGTTCACGGTTCACGAGACATACCAAACTTTTCGGCGAGGGGGGGGGAGCCCTATCTCAAATTGACAAGGCCCTGGGGCTTTATTCCGAACAGTCGTGAAAACATGCCGCAAGCGGGATCCAAGGACTCCGAATAAGAAATAACATTATCCCGCCATAGCAACCACACTTGCGGCATTTTCCCCGACGTTTCTGAATAGGGCCCCTGTACGGTGACCACAATGATCCAGTGGACAGGGGTGGGGGGAAGAATCAAATAAAAATGATACAGCGGGGGTTCAAAAAAGTTTTTAAAATTTCCTCAATTTTGAAGAGTATTATGAGGGTATTGGTGGAATGTGGAGGGAGGGCAAGCTGCAAGGTTGACGGACGTACCGCGAGCAAATTCATATAGAACACCGGCCACGGTCGGGTGTTTCCGCTTAGGCGGCTGGGAGATGAGGGCAAGCCTGTCGGCATGGGCGTAGTCAGAGGCTAGGGGTGGGTACTTGCCCTCCCCTAGAATCAAAAGTGCAAACTTAGTGGGGCAGCTGCCCAACCCTCGATATCATCAAAAGGCAAAAATCATACAGGGTCGCTCCATTGACGCTCTGCGTCACAAAAACACCAATTTCTGAGATTTCAATCACTCAATTTTCCGGATTTGACTACAAAAAACAAAACAAAACATTTTCACGGATCTGGCTCACTGAAAAATGAATTTCTCGGATTTTCCTCACTGGGAAAACCAAATTCGGTGACTTATGTTGCGGCGGGGGGGGGGGGGTCAAATTCCGGAACGATTTCACTGACTTCGTGCTCTAAAAAAAAAAAAAAAAAAAACGATTTCAGCTGGCCTGACTCACTAAAAAACACCCGGATTCCATCGCTCACTAAAAAAAAATAGGTTCACCCTGCCCTGCCTACACCACCCCTGCATGCAGGGTTCATTCGGACCGATGATGGGCACTGGCTGGGTGAATTTCGGGCAACGTTGATCCATACTGCGACCACTTGTTAAGGAGCCTGGGCAGGCCAGATTCACCAGACACGCTGGTTATTCCCCGAAACTTGCAATTTGGTATTAAATTGCAACAAAATTACTCATTTTGAGCTAAGTTGTCGTATAATGTCAAGATTCGGTGATATCATGGCCACAAAATTCAAGTTTTAAGATTTAGCCTTAAAACTTGAATTTTGCGGCCATGTAATATCACCTCAACAATATATTACCGAAATCGGAAATTATGTGGCTTTTCCTCAATTTTATCCGTGAATGAGCGATTTCTCGGAATTTAGCTCGGAATTAGCGATGTTCCCAATTTTAGCTGCGAATATGAACGTTTACTTTAAGTGTCAGTCGCAAATTCGATTGTTTCCCACATATGTAGCCCCAAATTTGCGAGATTAGGAGAAAAACGCTGAAAAATCGCCAATTCGCAGCCACAAGCCGGCGAAAATCACTTATTTTACGTGGGCAAAGACAAAAAGCGCTTATTCACAGTCAAAATGGAGGAAAAACGCTCATTCGCAGCTGAAATTTACAAGAAATAGCCGCAAAATTACATTATTCTGAGCTAAATATCCGCGAAATTGTAAGTTTTGGGCCTAAATATCCGCGAAATTGCAAGTATGGTCTAAATTTCAGGGAATTTGCTATTTTTTTTTTTTAAGTGATCGTGGAGCCCAGCCTAGCCTCCCACTGTCAGTGCCCTGACGAAAAACAGCAAGATTGCAATACATTTTGAAAGCGAATATCAGCGTTTGGAGCTCCTGTCAGAAATTAGCGATATTGCACGTTTATGGCCCAGAAATTACATTTCTCGGAGACAAAAGCTGCGAAATTGCAAGTTTTGGGTGTTAATATTCGCGAAATTGTATTTCTGCACCAATCCTGGATTTCAAGGTCTCATCTTCTTTTTTCATATTTCATCCCTAAAATAATGGTAAAACGCACTTAAACTTTTGCCTTGAAAATTCACACTCGAACGACTTATTTAGGATCGTACGGTTGTGCGGAATTTCCCAAAGATTTTAATGATACCTTAAAATCCAGGATTGATGCAGAAATACGGTGATTCGAGAGGGTTCGAGGAAACACTTGTACAACTCCCCCTTAACCAAGTGAAATTGCAAACGTTTAAGGATCTTTTTTGTCCTTTTGGACCTTTTGGGATGGCTGGGCCTCGACTGCGCTCATTGCACCACGAATAGCCGTGTAATTGCAACAAAAAGCGCCAAGCATTGTTGAGTTTGTCAGCTTGGGCCCCAGAATTGAGCGAAATTATACAAAAGTTTCCTGGCTGAATATCCGCTTTTGTGGCCTCAGGCTACGGGCTAGCCGGTCACAACGGACAGCACAGCGGCGTCATCGTAAGCTGAAAAGTCTCCCACTCATCTCACAAACTTACAAAATGGCAATATTTGGCAATTTCGGGCCTTTTGAGTGAGATTACGAATTTCCTGGCTGCCAAGAAATTGAACGTTTCTGGTCTTAATCAAAGCAACACTGCTAATTCCTGGCCTGAGTTTAAGCATTATAGCAAGTTTTGGGGCCTTTTTCATGGCATCGCTGGCTCCAACAGGACCCATAGCCATGCGAGTTCCACTGCCGAATATCGGCGGCAATGCGACTATCGAGTCTTAATTCCTTCTAGAAAGACAAGCTTTGGATAATTTCTTTTATTTAAGCAAAATAACAAGTTTAGGGGTATTTTTTGTGACGGCGAAACTCACACTAGCCGGCACAGTGCTTAACAATTTCTGACGAAATCGGATGTTTCCTGGCTGAGTATCCACGAGATGAGCATTTTCGGGTATTAATTCCAGTGAAATTGCCAGTTAAAACCCTTAAAGAAAGCGCAATTGCCAGTTTCAGGGGCTATTTTGGGGGCGGCGGAATTCAGGCTTTTGGGGAGGGAGGCGCCGGGATTTGTACCCGGCAGGCGCCTAAGCTTCCTTTGGGCTCTTACTCCATGCCCAGATCTAACTGTGCACTTCACACCCGTACGCCCACACGAAGCCGAGTCAGATGAGTCACAGCTTGCCGCAGCCTTGTAGTGAAATGGGCAATAGCTGGATTCGAATCCAGGATCGCTGGGTTGCGAAGCGAGTATTGAATCCATTAGACCATCGAGGCGCGCTCGGAATTCAGGCTAGTCGGTACCAAACAGCGCCAAAGACGGACGAATACTCCCTAAAGAGAAGCCCTCTTTCTCCATTTTCGCTGCGAATCAGCGCTTTAACTCAATTTTCGAGTTCGTGGCTAGCCGGTGACCATGACGCACACAAAAGTGGACTTCTGGTCGAAATTTCCTCTTGTTTGACCAATAAGCTATTCCAGTGGCTCTTTCCAGGGCCGGATCTAATAAAATAATTGAGGACCTCGACGGGTGTTTGGCTTTTTCTCCATATATTTCAACGATGTCTCTAATCATCCTTTTCTTGTCCAAATGACCAACTTCAATAAGGGTATAGGAATTAGCGCTTATCTTAAGTTTAGTCGCGACTTTGCCCGAAGAACTACACAAGAGCATTTTTTCTCAATTTTGGCGTGGACTTTGTATCAGAAACCACGAATTGACGCATCATCTCAATTTTAGTCACGAGTGAGCGCTTTTTCGTAATTTTAGCCAAAAAAATTAGCCTTTTTTTACAACTTTTAGCCGCGTGATTGCCCCAAAACAGCAAATTAGCGTGCATTCTCAATTTTAGCAGCTGGGAATTAGCCTTTTTTCTCAATTTCAGGCGTAGACTTGCCTGTAAGCTTGCTCACATAAAAGAACGCTCGTTTTGGCATGGGCATGGCCTGTGGGAGCAGGGGTAGGCAGCTGCTCTTCCCTAGATAACATTCCTAAGGCATAAATCTTCAGGATAAACAACACTGTGTTCGTAAAATTTCGTAAAATGGAAGAAGGGCGAGGGGAGGTACCTCGTTGCCATGGTTTTTACGATACGTAATGAATTAAACTGCGGAATTTTCACGCGAGAATGTGTAGTCTCGAAGAAAAAATAATAAATTCTTAACAAATGAGTGGAAAAACCAAGGCAACGGGGTACATCCTCGCCACCCTCCTTACCAGTTACGACACGTCAATTTTGCAAGTTACAGATTCACCCCCTCAGTTTTCAGTTGAGAGTTTTAGGGTAAAAACTTCAATTTTGGGCTAAAACTCGTCAGTTTTGTGATGAATTTGCCAGTTTTCGTAGCGAAATCTTCGGAACAACACTTCAGTTTTGGAGTGCATCGTTAGTTTTGTGTCAAAATAACCAATTTCGGATGAAATATTCATTTTTGAGGTTTGACCATCAAATATACTTTTGTGGTAAATCCCCAGTGTGTAGTGAAGTCTTCAGTTATGGGGCAACACGTCAGCTTTGGCGTGAAATCGTCTGTTTTCGTTTAAAATCGTGACATTTGGGATGAATTCGTCAGTTGTGTGGTGAAATCGCAGGTTTTCCAGGCAGAGTCGTCCTTTTATTTGGCCAAAAAGCATTCGTTTTGGGCAAAACTTTAGTTAAAGTGTGACATTGTCAGTTTTGGGGTAAATTATCTAATTGGGGGGGGGGGGGGTCGTCGTTTCGTTTTTAAAATATTTATTCTTGAATGAAACAGAAAAATTTAGTTTTAGGTTAAATTCACCGGATCTTCAGCGGGTGGGGGTAAAATCGCCACTTGAGGGATAAAATCGGCAGTTTTTAATGCAGAGTGGGTCTGTTTTGGTAAGATCATTCGTTTTTCATCAGTTTGGGTTAAACCCGCAAGTTTTAGGGTGAAATCATCAGTTTTTGTGGTAATTCCTTAGGTTTTAAAATTGCCAGTTGTGCTGTGAAATCTTTAGTTTAGGCGTAAACACTTCGGCTTTGTCGTAAAATCGTCAGTTTTGAAGTAAAATATTCAGTTGTTGAGTGAAATCTTGTTTTGGGTTTAAAAACGTCAGTTTTGAGTTAAAAATCGTTATGGTTTGGTTAAAAAATGTTTAGATTTTTGCATCTCTCGGACAAGACGTTGATGAAAAGTCTGACATCAAGTAAAGAGTGCCAAGCGCCTTTCCTACGAATACCGATTTCAGCAATTGTCAGTTCTTGGATAGAAATTCGGAATAAAAGGCTAAAACCGATAGTTTCCCAACGAAAATGTTAGTTTTTTATGGATTAGGATACGTGAAAAGTCAGTTTCCGAGGAAGAATTTGTCGATTTATTGCGCCTATTTCTGATTTAATGAACAACCTGCTCTTTTGCAGGGGTCACTAGAACATCCGACATCTTCTGCCCAACCCTGGATCAAGGACTGGCTACGCCCCTGCGTGTGGTGGGTTTTAAACCCTAAGGTCATTCGCGTTCGTCACTAAAAGCCAAGATTCCTTCATTCTGGGGCTACCGTCAACGGTCAACTTGAGGTTTTTCTGCCTGGTTGAAGAAATGCTCGTTAGCTTGCTTGGCTGAACAAGTCTTGGTGGTTTTGAGAGAGGATGCAGCCGGGGGTGGCAACATTAAATTAGCCCCAGGGCGGCAAAAAGCAAGGTCCGGCCCTGGCTCTATCGACCTTTTTCACCTAAATTTCACTTTTTACGCATAAAATGAGTCAAATTGTGACGTTCAGTCACTCATGGGCTCTGCCTGGGGGGTTTTAAACGTCCGCGAGGGTGCTGGCTCCGAGACAGCCAGAAGTGAAGCATCGTGATTGGCCGGTCGCTGGCCACGGGGACCTATTGGACTCTTGAATATTTCTACGTCCATTTGGGGCAGATTAGTCGGGTCAAAAATGTCAGCGAAGCACAGCTAAAAGAGCACAGCCACCTATCCAATCGTGGGAAGCTCATAAAGCCATCAGCCACCACACTGATCACCTCAATCAAGGGCAACATTCGGTCATTCGTAAGACGAGTACCCGGCGGCACAAACCGCGATTCTTACATCGCGATAGCGTCTAAAAGCCTACCTGATAGGTGAGAGGCTCGATATTGTCCAAAAGATCCTCGTCGGACATCTCCTCGTCAGAACCGGCTCTCTCCACCTCTTGCATCGCTTTCAACTTGTCACGAACTCGTTTCCTGGGCCTTTTCTGTACGACTTTCGCCGCTTTTTTCCTTTCAAACTGTTCGAAAACAAGAATAACAAGACGAATTCAATAAAAACAAAACAAAAAAACACTGGGATTTTAGACCAAAAATAGGCACCCACCAAGTACTTGCGAGTCTTGAGTTTCTTATGAGGAAACCCTTTAGAGGGTGTACTGTCTAAATCGGTTGAGAGAGCCCCTCTCGGGAAATAAACTTCAGGATCGTCCGTAGTCATTTTCACTTAAATTCGAGGGGAAAACTCGGAAAAACTGGAAACCACGTGTTGACAGAGTAAAACCACTGTAAACAACAAGCGAAAGGTTACACTGGGGTTATAACGAGATAAATAAAGTTAACCAGCTCTGATTAGAAGACCAAATTGTCAATAATGATAAATATTACTTATTTTTTTGCTTTGATTGACCCCGAAAACCAGTGAAATTGACTGGACGGGAGATAATGGAGAGTATTTAAGCTTAATATAGTCAAGGTGAGTCTTTTAAATTACTCGTTCAGCTTCCGTTATTAGCCAACTCGTCCTTTATTAGCTCAAGGATCTAAAAAATCATGACGGACACGGAGGATTTCCCGAGGGGCGTCGTCTTTTCTCTGGCCTATATGGCCGTGGCTTCGTGTTTTTTCCTTCGCATCAAAGAATTCGTCAACATGGGACTGACCATCGAGTCGTTGTTTGGTGAGCGCCTTGGGTCTGAACGCTTGGACTTGGTGCGCTATCATATACGGAGGACGAGCGGGGCTCTTTTGGTTCATTCGCTGCTTCCTCTTGGTGGGTGCTGTGTTAAAATCGTTGAAAATTGTGGGTTTGCTGACCGTTTGGACACTGTTCTTTTTTTTAGGGTATGTGATCGGTCTCAAGCTGATTCTGTCGTCATGGGAGTGGGGATACTGGGCAACGCTTTTCACGACGTTTTCGACTATTTTACCGATAATGATGGGTTCGCTTGTGTTCTCGTGGAGTTTGAACGATTGGGAGAATCACCCTCTGGCTAAAACGCTTGCCCTGTACGCTACTGAGGGCGAGGATTGGAAGAGCGTCGCTTCTGCCATTAACACCGAGTTCAGAAGGTATTTAGAGTCGTAGCTTGAGAGTATCTTTATGATGCCCTGTGTCATTTTTCAGAGTGGAAAAGTTCACCCTTCAAGTTCATTCAACCCTTTGTCTCATCGTCACCACAAATTGGATAATAAAATTGTCTTCGCACTCCGTCTACGTCGCACGTCTCCGTGAGGCGACGCTCATCCTACCGAGGACTCGCAACATCGGCTCCGTCGGTGGTGGCGATCAATACGTTGAGATCGTCGTCAGTTCGGGACGGGCCAATGTGAAGGATTTCTCATTTTGGTTGAACTCTTTGGACGCTTCAGATTTCCAGAACGCTCTCGACAGGCCAATATCAGTGGTCGAAGGCATGCGAATACACCGGAGTCGCCTGTCGAGATTTGTCGAAGTGTTTAAGGAGGTCGTCGAAAAAAATCCGACGTATCTCATCGAGGTTTGGTCTACACGATTTCGACGTAATAATCCACCAGTTTTCATTTTTATTATTATTTTTAGGGTGAACCCGAGCTTTGCATAGGTTGCATGGTTCAACCAGCCTCAGTTAAACTCACTAAAAATTGCCCTTCAGCGGATTGCAACCAGTGCAACTGCAGGCCCCTTTGGTGTATGGATTGCATCGCAAAATGGTATGGTAGCATCTGAGTCTATTTTGGACTATTTTCAACCAATTTTTTGTTTCCAGGTTTGGATCCCGGCAGGATCAGTCCCGTTTAGACACCTGGCTTTCGTCAACGTGCACATGCCCAATGTGTCGAACAGTATTCTGTATTTTGGACGTGAGCCCGTTGAAAAATCAACAATAACTATACGATACCATTATCATTAATATATTAACGTTAATTAACTCGTACAAATTATTAAAATCCTCAATTAACCAAATTTAGTGGGTTTGAAGTCGTTTGAACCAGAATCGAGCTCTGTAGTCGTCCGAGCAAGTTAAAAACGCAGCGGAATGAGGACTGTGAACAATTTGCCTGACTGGACCGTTGTGTCCTGTGGAAAAAAAAAATGGTTTAATTAAGTTGCCACGAGAAACCAATGGTGTGGTGGTTGGGGGGGGGGGGGCGAGAATGAATCACCTAAGGATAAAAGTTGTCGCCTAGAAGCGTTTCTAGCGTTCCAGGCACACAGAGACGTCGTCGCCTCGTCTGGATACAGAACGTAGTCTTCTGTGTGGTTGAAAACAGCTTGAGTACGATGATCAGGTTTTCCTGGAAAAACAACGATCCAATTTTTAAAGAAAAGATAATAGAATTATTGGGGGTGGGGGTCATTTCCGCTTTTTAAACAACCTGTGGTTCCAGCGCCTGTATAAGCAATCAAACATCGACTCGTCGTCAACTCCCACAGTTTTACCATCGAGTCCTTGCCCGAGGACAGCAGATATTTTCCATTGCGAGTGAACGTCACTGAACTGATTTCATGGCCCTCGTGAGCTTTGTAGAACGTGTTGACGCATCGATTTGACACACCGTCCCAAAGTTTGATGGTTCCATCCTTGCTGCAGGAAGCGAATTGTTTACCGGACTGACTGTATCTAATCGAGGTGACCGTGTCACTGTGCTGGTGGCAAGGGACTGAGCAGACGTAGCACTGAGCCGTGTTGAAATCATAGAGACGAATGACTGGGTGAAGGGTGCCGACTAGAAGGAAGTCGCCTGTCGGATGAAAGGCGATGCATTTAATGCCGTGTGAATCCTTCGAGAAAAAAAAATCAAAATTTAATTACAAATTTCAATTGCTTGAAGTAAAATGAAAATACCAACATTAATAGTCTTGTAAGCCTTTTTGACTGACGCCTTCGCAAAGTCGAATATTTTAATCGTCGCATCGCGAGACCCCGACGCCAAAATAGGCTCCCTCGGGTGGAAATCTAATGCCGTCACCTCTTCCAAGTGATCGTACAGCGTTCTAATGACCGGGTGACCCTGGCTGTCCGTCGTGCTCTCCATGGCGTCGCTCAACGACTTGGCCAGCATTCGGTCGACGTCGAGAATCTAAAAAAAAAAAAACAGGAGACTGTGTCGTGAGAATGAGTCGTCAAAATAGCCAGCGGGAAATGTTTGGAAAGACCTTGATGGATGCGTCTGCACTACCCGTGGCAATCAACTGGCCGTCCAAACTGAAGGCACCAGCCCGGCAGGCGCCTTTATGCGAAGTAACGTACACCGTTTCATAAAGGGCTGGCTCCGGGGCGGTGATTTCCACGTCAGTTTCATACTCCAAGTCTTTAAAAAAAAAACAACAACAATAAAACCAAGGATTTCAACTAGGAAACACAGCAAATTGTCTAGCTTTCGGAATTTTGATCACCAAAATGTGCCAATAATCGGACTATTGGTCACTCGACCACAAAACAACTCACCCAGTCCCGGCCCCACAAGGATTTCCTGGATCGGATTCAAACCAGGGATGGGCTCCTTCTTGTGACGCTCTGGCTCGTGTTGAAGGCCGATCGAAACGACGTTCAAGAGGCGATCCGAAGGCGGACACGGAGGGTCGGCTTGAACGATGCTCGCTAGTTGAACGGCGAATTGAGCGTGGCCGTCGTAGAATAGCTGACTTTCGTGGTGGGGGGGGCGGGGGAATAAATTTGAACAAGACAATTAGACAATTAGGACCTTGACAACTTCTGAAGGGTTGAGCGTCGGGCGTCTTACCTGATCATGAGTCGGTAGAGTAATTCACGTCGTTTGACGACGCTGATCTCGTCAGCGTCCTTTTCAGGGTCTTTCATCGCAAAATCCAGATTTTCTCTAATTTTTCGAGCAATAAGGGAGAGAAAAAACAAGCGGTCAGCCGCACACACAAAAAACACCAACACCAAGCCGAGTGATAATGATAAGATGTGAGGGTAAAAACTCCACGGTGAAAACGATAATTGCCCTCTGACGGCAGTCGAACGCGCTTTTTCTTAGATTTTTGGACTAAAAATTTGAATTTTGGGTTCTATGATCCTACATAGAAGACCTAGAGGACCCAAAAACAAATTACCATAATAATAAAAACCATTTCCTGCTTTCAAATGTGCTCTAGCTCCTTAGTTTACACGCGCGTGCTATTGACGCGTTTCTGGCGAATGGCGAGTTGCTAGTTAATTTAGAAATTAAATTAAATTAGGCCTTATAAACTGTCTGTTAGTTGAATTTCAAGCATACAAGTTCAATAGTGAAGTTACAATCACTGGCGGACCTAGACCTATCGTGGCCCGGGGCGGAAATCTATAAATGAGGCACCTTGCCCCCTATAGTCTCTAAATAAACAAGAAATATAATTTTTAAGTAGCGTTTAATAATGGATTTTTATTTATTTAAATACGAAATAGCGTTATTTTTACACCCTATTCGCCCATTATGCTCAATTTAAGCCGCCAATGAGCGCCTTTCTCAATTTCAGCCTCAAAGTTGCGCCTTCAGATGCCACGAATTGGCGTATTCTCATTTTTTCCAGTGAATTAAAGCTTTCACTACACACTGTACGTGAATTCGTGATTTTCTTCAAATTTTGGCCATGAATTCGCGTTTTCCTCAATTTCAGCTGCAAATTGGCGAATTTTCCATTTTTTTAGCAGCCAATAAGCACTTTTTCTCGAGTTGAGCTGAAAAAATAGCGTTTTTCTTAATTTTAGCCGCGCTAATTAGTAATTTATCAATATTAGCTGTGAATTAGTGATTTTTTTCATGCACGAATGACGTACGCATCAGTGGGGCAAGTATTTGTAATTTATGTTGGGGGGGGGGGGGACTTGTAGTTGCAAATAAATGAAAATGAATGTCCACTAATTAACGTTTTTTCTACACTTCATCCGCGATTTGACGAATTTTCTTAATTTCAGCAACGATCAGTGGCGTAGGTAGGAATTTGTCCTGGGGGGGGGGGGATCAGATTGAAATCTCGTAAGGGTGAGGGGAGGGGATAGTTTTACATTTTAGTCAACATTCCACCCAGCCAGCACACTCTTGAATCTGGACATCTTGCTGGCCTCATCATAGCCTCAATCTCTCAGTCAGGGGCGATTTTTGGACTCTACCCGCAAATTAGCGCTTTTCTCAATTTTGGCCGAGTGTATCGTTCTTCTCAATTTCAGCCACAGATTAGCGGTTTTGCCCCGCCCCTCCCGTAGCTATTAATTTGCTGTATTTTCTCAACTTTAGCAGCAAAGTATCGTTTTTATCCCGTGAGCGATGTTTCTTAATTATCCACGAGTTTTGGCGTTTTCCTCAATTTTAGCAGCATAATACCGATTTTTTAAAATTTTTTTACCAGGGGATTAGCACTTTTCTCAGTTTTAGCTGGAAATTAACGTTTTTCCTAAGTGTTATCCACAATATTAGCCGCGAAATAGAGGGATTTTTCACGAATTAGGATTTTTTTGGTTCACCATACGCAATGCACGAGCGAGTTTTCTCAGTTTACTCGCGAATTAGCGGTTTCTTCACCTATTGCCACAAATTAGCGCTTTTTTTCAATTTCAGCCTGAAAAGATGCATTCAGAATCCGCAAATTGGCGTATATTCAGTTTTTGGCGCAAATTAGAATTTTTCTCAATTTCAACCACGAATTAGCGCTTTTTTTTAAATTGTAGCGGCGACGCGTCGTATAGCTTTTCAAATCTGTGAATTAGCGAATTTTCTCAATTTCAGTCATAAATTGGCGTTTAGGTAAAAGGTGCGATTTTTTCCTTTCTTAGCCGCAAATTAGCAATTTTCTCAATGTTTAGGCTTAAAATTAACCTTTCTCTTAATTTTGACCAAGTTGATTGCTTTATTTTCTGATTACTACCCGCAAATTAGCGGTTTTTCACATTTTACCACCGCATTAGCAAAACTATATAACTTTTATACATATTATTGCTTCTTTTCAGTTCTAGCCGTGAAATAGCGTATTTTTTAACATTGTACTATTGCCATGCATGAATTTGCCATTTTTCTGAATTTTAGCCACAAAAATGCCTTCAGAAGGTGCGAATTTAAATCATAAACGTATTTTTTTTTTTTATTATTTTTTTTTTTTTTTTTCAAGCCAAAAAATTTACATCAATCCATCCATTTCTGTCAAAAAATCATCAATTTTAAATTTCACGACACTTAATTCGTGAATTAGTGATGTTTCTCAATTTTAGCAGCGAATTTTCGCTTCTTCTAAATTTTTGCAGCGTAGTAGCGTTTCCAACCCGTTTATTTTACCTACCGAGTTTTGTCGATTTTTGCTGCAAATTAGCCATTTTTCCCATTTTTAACTGAGAATTAGCACTTTTCCCCAATTTGAACTGAAAGTTAAATTTTTTCAATTTTTACCGCGAATTAGTGATTTTCTTCATTTTGTATCCTCATATTAACGTTTTTCCACAACTTTATATCGGCAAATTGCAAATTAGCGATTTTTCCCAATTTCAGCTGTGAAAAAGCGTTTTGTGCTAATTTTGCGGCTATTCATCATCCTATTCCATTGTTCATACGCGAACGGGCGATTTTACACCATTTCAGTTGTGAATTTGCCATTTTTGTCCAATTTTAACCTGAAAGCGTCTTTTCATTGTCAATGTTATAGCGTGTTTTCTCAACTTTAACCTCGGGGTTTGCCCAAATACAACACTTTTGCGTTGATTTCCACAATTTATAAGAAGAATGGCCTCTGGAAGTTTCATCGCGAGGCCCCGAATCAGCGCTTTTTAGCAGCTATAGCCACGAATATTACCGATTTTTGTCTGATAGACGGTCCGAGCCAGGGGCGGATCCACAGGGGGGGTAATGGGGGTAACTACCCCCCCCCCCCCAGGATTTCAGAAAAGTTGATTTTTTAATAAAGATAGAGAGAACATCACGACGATTTCCTGAGGACAAGCAGTGGTTGGCAATCTTATCTGTCGATTCTCTCGTACAAATGCTACCCCCTCCCCAGCAATGCCAATTTCGTAGCCTCACCTTTTCATAAAGTGAATCTTCATGTATGAGATCGTGCAGAAGTCTTTTCATGTTGAGAAATGTATCATTAATGTAAAGAGCTGCACCTTTTTGGTACCTATTAGACCGATGAATACGTTCGTCCTGTTTTCGAAGAAAATCAAATACACCTTACCTTTTTGCAGAGTAGATTACCTCTCCAAGATGTTTCCACCATGAAATTTAGGTGGAAAACTCATGAGACATCCTTATACACCCTGAATCACACCCCAAAATGTCATTAACTTTGGAATTGTGTCACTAACAAGTTACCTGACTGCTGGTCTATACATGTAGATGGTTGTTTGAATTCTAAAGGAAATTCAGTGCTCTACAATGTCTTAAAGCTAGATTTTCCTAGCAGCGCAAAACGCTCAGCGCAGCGTCATTTAAATTGTTTCCCAGTCGAAAAGTGAAGATGTAACTAGGAATAAATGTAAAATGCGCTGCGCTCGCTAAGCGTTTTGCGCCGCTATAGGAAAACCCAGTTTTACGGGAAATTTCCATAGAACGCGTACTACTTTTCGAGTTACAGGCAAAAAAACTCGGGTTTTCGGCGCTTCTGAAGTGGGGCCCTTCTGGCGGGGAAATTTTGGTGGAAAACTCATGAAAATGACTCATTTTCTTTTATAGCAATTAAAAAAATAATAATTAGCGATTTTTTGGCAGAAATGACCATTTTTGGGGAAAAAGAGTGCTCTTCAAAACCAGTGGTTTAACCAGTAAAATTCAAACGATCCTTGCGGTTTTTAGCGTGCTAAAAATCGTAAGACCCCGTTCACAATCTCCATGCTTTCGTTGTGTGGTGTCCATGCAACCTATCAAAATGCTTCATTTTTCGAGGGAATAAATTTGTTTGGTTGCATAGACTCCTCACTCCACACAACGCAGACATAGAGCTTGTGAACGGGCCTTAAAGCCTCATGTGAAGCGGTCCTTTGAATGGAACTGGATGTGAAGGCTCACCAAAGCATCGAAAGATATCGCTCCGGCAGCTGGCTGTCGAATAGAGTGGATTTCACTACTAATATACGAATTTCGACGTTATTAGTAAATTAGGCATTATTGTGCGGAAATGGCTAAATAAAAGAAGAGAATCACACTGAGTGGTAATTTTTGTCGAATAATAGCAAATTAACTAAAAACGTGGAAATTCGGTGTAGTAAATGCACTCTATTTGACAGCCAGCTGCTGGGGCGACATTTTTTGATACTTTGGTGGGCGTTCGTTCGGTGGGCAGTCAGTTCCATTCAAAGGCCCACTGACGATGAGGTTTTCAGGACGTTTAGCATGTTGAAATTCGCAAGGATTGTTTGAATTTTGCAGGTCAAAACAAGCGATTTTGAAGAGAAAAGTTACATTTTTCTTCTTTAAAAAACATTGTCATTTTTGCTGAATATTGCCAATTAATTAAACAAACGCTCATGCTAATTTTGAATGGGACACGTTGGAGAAGTTTCTCTGATCCATGGAAAGTCGATAGGCGCTGTTGATCAACAGTGGGAGAGGACTTATTTTTCCTTTTGATTTGGATCATTGCTTCCGCACCTACGGCCTATTATTCATTATCTAGTCAGATTTAGTATGATCAAGTGGGGGTTGAATTTTATGGAAAATTAAAAATCCCCATATCGTACAATCTTAAGGAGGTGTTGAGGCGACAGAAAATAGTTATTTTATGTCGAAAATTGCTATTCCTGACTTTCTGTCACGGTACTGACAGGGTCTGTCAGGGTGGCAGAGTGTTTTTCCCGAATCCATAGCCAAAAATTTACAGAAAGTCTGCTACAAAGCGAGTTACTCGCATTTATTTAGGGAAAGAGATGTTATCCTAAAAAGATGTTAGAAAAATCATAACTCGATGGATTTTGATTTTCGTATCACTACCATAGTGTATTTAGCGTTTTCGACTGCAAATGAGGTCTAATTTCATCAATTTTTTTTCTACACTTATTCGCATCCAACCTGTATGCATAAGTAGAAAGTTTTCGACATAAAATTAATACTTTGAAACACTAGGCACAACTTTTGGCTGCCCGAAAACCGCGATTTTTGGGTCATTTTATCAGTTTTTTCTATAAATATCCCCCAAAACGAGAGGCTTTATAGAGGAAACCCTTCTCGTACAAAACATTTAGGGTCATTAAATTTCCTACACCAATACATTCATGTGAATAAGTACATTGGTTTTCCACGACCAATGCGGAGCGCGCTACAAACTTACGGGCCTTTTTTTCTAAAATGGGTGAAAGGCTTAAAATCACCTGTTTCCGACCAATCTATCCTCTGTGAGCTTGATTTCTGCCTATCAACCTTCATTCTATTAGCCTACCCAACTTTTTCAAGCCCCTAGCTCCACCTCGGTTGAAAATTTTGAAGCCTTCTATTCTAGATTTTATATAAAAAAACTGACCATTTTGCCTCCAGAAAACGATAATTTCTGCGTTAAACTTGGCGTTTTGGTGTTCTGGGACTCCACTAGGTCCCTAGCGTCGGTAACCGTTAATTTGCAGGGGAAAAGAATAATGTGGCAGGACTAATTCGGCATGGGTACTACACATCCTCATTTGTCTTGAAACATCAACCCAATATTTTATGAATTTTGGAGGCGATGGAATGATGTAACATGAGGGTGTTTGATGTAAAGGGAGAGGGGGGGGCATCGGCATTACCCCCCCTAGGATTCAGACCTGGATCCCCTGGGACTCCGAGGTGACCCCCCCCCCCCCGTACCACGGTACACTACCGCGTTGGGTCTGAAGTCCAAGGAAAAAGCTGGACGTACTCCGACCTTTTCGGGCTGCTTTAAGTCCAGAAATCCTGCTAAACCTAACTTCAACGTGAAATGCTCAATTTTTGGAGATTTTATGGGGCTGTTCGTTATGGTACTAGTGCTCCTTCGTTCGTATACTTGTAACTCTGGGGGAGGATCTATCCCCCATATCTCCCCCTCGTACCTACGCCCCTGGCAACGATTTGTTTCAATTTTAGCAGCGATTTAATTCCCAATTTTTGTCTTAATTTCGTCCGTGAATTAGCGTCTGTCCTAATTTTAGCCACTAATTCCCGCTAATTCGCGGGAATGAGGACGAAACTATAATTACAGCGGCAAAAATGGAATCAAAGCGTTTATTTGCAGCTAAATAGGAGATAAATCGCTTATTCAAAGTTAAAATTGAGCAAAAACGCTAACTCGTACCTGAAATTGAGACATGTAGTGTTAATTCACGGTTAAAATTCAGAAAAAATGCCAATTTTTAGCTGAAACGAGCACTTTTTCTCAATTTTCGTCCTGAATTAGTGCTGTTGATTTTGAGTTGAGCTGTGAGAAAATGCCAATTCGGGGTTGAAATTGAGAAAAAGCTAAATTTTGTGACTTTTTGACAATATTTTTTGTCCCGTCGCCGTCGTGGCTGGCTTGTCTGCGCGGATCCACTGAAAATCAAGCACCGCAAGACTTGCAATTTCGTGCATATATGAAGAAACAGAAAATTACAATTTCGTGAATGTTCTAACCCAGGGGTGTCAAACTTGCGGCCCGCGAGCACCCCTGGGTATTTTTATTTCTTTATTTTTTGGTACCGGCTGTCGATAGTTGCTGGTAACTATAAAATTAACTTGAAAAAATTGTGAAAAGGGAGGAAACCCGGTTTGAAAAAAACTGTCCTTTGACAAAAATCGACGGTTACTTAATTCATCGCTAGAGTTGCCAGATCTCCGGTCTCTGGCCGGGCCGAGAATATCTCCGGGCCAAAAAATATTTCGCTTTAGTTCAGGAAGTAACAAAAAATCCCTTCTTAAAAAAAAAAATGAAAAATAGAACTATTTTACATGGGCGTTAAATTTATTTCGGCTATCTCTTCAAAAGTTTCAAACTACAAAACATATCCGACCACAAGAATGTTCCAAACCTAAGAAAGTTCTGACCAAATGTGGGCCTGTCCTCGTCCTTTCCGCACGCGAAGATAATATAAAATTCCCCCGAAACTCTGTTGAGGCAGCAATTCAATTACACATCTTTAAATATAAACAAATGGTCTGCTTTTCCATTTATAACGTTGACAAATCCCTCCCAGCAAAATGGGACAAAAACTGGAATTTCCTCAATTTTTGCCACTAAAAGTTGACCCCAGAGATCGTGAATTTGTTGCTGTTCTGTCAATTTTATCTACGAATAAGACATTTTTCTCTTTAACTTGGGTGTAGAAAGGAGATTTCAGCCAGATCCAAGTATTGTTTAGGGACCATAGGCATAGGACTCAGGACCCGATGCTGCGCTGCCAAAAAAAAAATGAAAGAAAATAGTAATATTGTGGCTTGTGACTGTGAGTAGTAAAACCCCCTCCCACCTGTTAAGTTAAGCTTGAAGCTGAGTTGGCTCGAATTGGTGGTGCTCGCTCCCTACCATCAGCTTTATGGCAAGCGGGCCACGTTGCTTTTTCCAAGGACACGGCCGCCACAAATACACACTCCTCTCTTCTCGTCCTCTCATCATTCGTCAACTGTAAAAAAAAAAAAAAAAAAAAAAAAGAGGAAAAATAAGCCCCCTAAAGTCGGTCGACCCCCTACCACCTGAAATGACCGTTGAAACATGCCCGCGTGTTCAACTTGAGTTTTGAGACCTTGAGAAGTTAATAAGACCTCCCTTCCAACGTTCCAACAGTTGAACGCGTCTTCCCGCGTTTTATACCGTTTGTGTTTAGGCTTTTAGGGTTAGGGAATTTAGAGAGTTATTCTTTTCAGTGAATTTATTATTTTCGTATTTATCCGCTTATATTCTTGTAGGTTTCAGGGCGTATCAGACCTTCTCCCTCACTCGTGAGTATCTGCTACATTTACATCGAAATCACCGTAATCCACTAGAAATTTGCATGAAATATTTTTTATTTCCTTTGTCAGTTAGGCGGGAAACATTCCTAATTACTTCCCACTAGACTTATTGCTCGCATGGCAGGGGCGGATCCAGATCTGAATCCTACATTTGAAATAAAAACTGAAAGGCATTAAAGTAAATTTTTACAAATTTTGAGAGGGGTTTGATTACGTCAAAGGCTATTTAATGAAATGGATGGTGCTGGGAAGAGGGGGGTTAGAAGCATTTTTAGGGGGACAATTTTTCTTGTTATTTTGTAAACAAAAAATTTTGCAGATTTTTCTCGCCAGCTCATTTTCACAGTTTTGTCTCACTAAAGTTTGCGTGGAGGACCCCACGATACTTCCATGTTCCTGTCGTTCGCTTCAGGCGCGTAGCCAGGATTTCTTGGGGGGGGGGGGGGTCCGATGTAGGAATGGTGCGGCGGGGGGGGTATTTCCACTCTATGCCTACTCTTTTCAGTTTTTAACTATGTATTATTATTATTATCATTACTATTATTATTATTGTGCGATATTATTCTAATGAGTGAGCGGAGAAATTGAAAATACAAAGTCTCCTTCAGAACATGGGAAATAAATCTGAAATTTCGGGGGGGGGGGTCCGGACCCGGTGGACCCCCCCCCCTGGCTACGCGCCTGGTTCGCTTACATCATGCCTTTCACACGAAACAATTCCGTCACGGATGATTAATCATAAAAATTAATTAATTTTCGTCTGTCACTTTAGACATCGAAGGTCGCCAAAAATCCGGTAAATCTGAATTTTTAGTATTGGTAACTCAAACGAACTATAGAGAGCGGTACGATCGTTTCAAAATGTCGTCTGAAAGGCATATAAACAGTTGATAAGGCAATAGTTTGGCATGGTAATTTAGCTCAGTTCTCAATGTATGTAATAAATTTATAGGTTAAACGACTGCTGGCGGGCGAGGAAGTGGACCACAATTATTCGCGCTTAGAGGGAGCCCCCAAAAACCCACTTCGTGTGTTGTGTCTCTCAATGTCCAAATAACGAGCGGACTCCCAATGTTTCTTGTCATGGTTTTTACGAAGCCTAGTGAATGAAACTGCGGAATTTTCATGCGAGAATGTGTGGTCTCGAAGAAAAAATAACAAATTTTAAACAATTGAGTGGAAAAACCAAGGCAACGTGGTACATCCTCTCCCCCTCCTTTCCAGTTACGACACGTAAATTTTGCAAATTACAGAATCACCCCCCTGGTCCCGGCAGACCTTTGGGGCAAACCTTGGACAGAAAAACAATAACTGTTTGGAAGTAAGGCCGGTCGTCCACTGGAAGCGTTTTTGAGCGGCGCTACAACGCGCGGCAACGAGCGACAACGAGCGTACGTACAAAATGACTTAAATTGAATTCACTGCAGCTAAGCCTGCAGTGGACGATGTCACATTCAATTTGAGCCTTTGGGTTGTACGCGCGTTGTAGCGCCGCTCGAAAACGCTTCCAGTGGACGACAGACCTAACACTTGAAACAAAATTTGAGATTTTTTCATGTATCCATGAGAGAGCGGTCAGTCTTTTAAGGCCCGTTCACAAGCTCTATATTTACGTCCTGTGGAGACTATGCAACCAAACAAATTTGTTCCCTCGAAAAATGAAGCATTTTTATTGGTTGCAAAGACACCACACAACACAAACATAGAGCTTGTGAACGGGCCTTTAAAAACGGTCAAGTATTTCAAGATAGCCGGATCGGCGTAATAGCTCTTTAAAATTAGCCAACACCCCTACAAATTTGAATTTAAACGTGTGAAATCCATAAGACGGCCTCCTTTTAGGGAGCCAACTGCGCAAGATAGTGATTCCTGACGAGCATGATTCGTGAAATTTGGGTTTTGGCAAAGCCAATCCGAAAGATAGTTTTTTTTTTCTAGGGAGCGAAATTATATTAGTCCTCCAATTAGCCAAAACCTTGGTTGAAATTATATTCAGTAAGTGTCAAATCCTCGAGATTTTAACTGTGAAACAGCCCAAATCCAAGAATTTCATTTTTGACGGTCACAGCCCAAACCAATTAGATTGGATTATTTCCTGAGCCAGTCCCGCCAAATTGGCTTTTTAGAGAGTCAATTTTTCGTAATTGGCGTTTTGAGTGAGTAAAAACCGTGAAATTTGGTTCTGTAAGAGCCAAATAGTCCGCAAAATTTGGGCTTTGCAATGGTAAAATCCGTTTATTTTTTTGAAGGAGCGAAATCCGATAAATTGCTCTTTACAAATGAGCAAACACCCTGGAAATTTTTCCTTCAAAAGGGCGAAATAATCCATGAAGTTGGCATCATGCACTTTCTTGTCTTACGTGCTCCATGTTCCTAAAAATGACTCGTACAACTGTAATGTACCTATGTACAATAAAGTTGAAAGAAAAACTTCCTGACGTGCCTAGGTGCACGTGCATTTTGGCTTATTATTTCTCAATAATAAGTCTTTGTAATCGCATCGCAAAAAAATTGTTTTGACCCAACTCAAAATTTGTAGTTTTACGTTTCAAAGTGCGTAGAATCCAAATCTGCAAAAAAAAAAAAAAAATGTCCGTCCGCCGTCCGGGCCATATCTTGCCCTAGGATTGCTCGAAAAAACTCGTTCTTTCGCACATAGACTCCATTTGGGGTCTAGTTGGTCCTAACATCTGATCAGTTTGATCAAATAACTCCCTGGGGTTTTATGGTCCAAAATGGGGATTTTCAAAGGATTTGAGATCATAGGGGTGTGGGGTGTCGATTTTCATGTAATTTCACGCCGGATTTGACTACATCCATGAATAATAAACCTATAAACAGTCGAAATAATAAGGCATTGTTCGATAATTCGCAGCGTTTTTAATTGCGCCTGTCACTTGTCACCATCACAATGAATTTTTTGTATTCGAAAATGAGGTGGCTTTCCAAGACAAACGTTGGAAGGCATTGGGCGAAAAATTCAAGGGAATTGTCATCTTCTCCGACAACGTCACGCTCAACATGTTTCGCTTTGAGAACAATAGATCCCTTAATCAATGGTCGTTGGAAATCGCCAATCCAGCGGATAATCACAGGCAGATTAACAATATCCAAGCCCATCTGAAATAAATCATTTCGTGTAGTGGATAATAGAGTATGGAAACGAGTAATACTCGGTAAATCGCCCTTATTCTGGAAGTACTAAGAAATGGCTGTTGGAGTAGTTAACAAGATTAAGAAATAATAGGTTTTAACAATTATGAACGGTCATACGCTTATTCAGTAAGTAATTCTTACATTAATTAAAAAAATAAAAAATCATCTTACCATACTATCGCGCACAGTATGTCCTTTTAAGCCAAACAATCACGACATTCCGAATGATTTATCATGTCTTATATGCTTCCTGGAGCTTTTCACTGATGACACTAGATGTCAGCCACTCCGATTTGTGTCCCCAATGTTGTTAGGGGAGGTACCATTAGTGTAAATCCAAGTTTGCAGCTTCGAAAACTCTGGGCTAGCTTCAGTCTCTGTGTTCAAAAACTGGGTCCATAAGGAAGGGGGGGGTGTGTAAAAAATAAAATGTTTTCCAGTTATTTGATCTGAATGTAGCGTTTTTTTTTTCTAATTTTAAGGACAAAAAGTATGTATTTGTACAGCCGGGCGTAAAGACTCGAAATTCGACCGCTGGGAGAGTCTTGAGCGGGCGACATGAGATTCATTCCGCCCGCCGGACGTAAAGAAAAATATCAGCCCGCTACGTCTTCTTTTAGGTCTTTTGTTGTTTTTTTGAAAATAGTTTTTCCTAATTTTGTTTTTAAATTGTACATTAGTCAGAAAAACACAAAAATAAGCACTGCAAATTACGCTGAGAGGCGATTAAAGTTCTCTCTGTATCAGCTACGTCATCCTTCCATTCGCTGGCTAAAGTGTGTGTTCACTTCAGTTTATTAAGCAAACCATATGATATGCGTCCGTGGAGTCCGTGCAACCTATCAAAATGCTTCATTTTTCGAGGGAATAAATTTGTTTGGTTGCATAGACTCCACACAACGCAAACATAGAGCTTGTGAACGGGCCTTAAAGACTGGTTTTTATGATGATTATTGTAAAAATTAAGGACTTCGGCTGTACAAAAAATAGCGTACAACACTCGGGCGGTATTCCTCATTACGATCTCGGGCGACAACTGCCCTCGGCTTCACCTCGGGCACTTCCCGTCGCCCTCGACCGTAATGAGCATCATACCGCCCTTGGATCGTAATATACTATTTAATGGCCGGACTGCCGGAGTCGGATTCTGCGGAGAACTGGGCGATTGCTGTGGGGGGGGGGGGGGGCGTGCAAACCTAGATCCGCGAGTAAAACGATTGAAGACAGGGCTGGGAAATTGCCCTTCCCTAGACTTTAAAGCGAGACCAGTGTATGAGGGGGGAGAACCCACCCATAGATCTCCGTGAAAACAGACCCAGGGAATTTTCTAAAACCGGAAAGGTCGAAAGAAAAGGAAGTGTATTATGAGCCAACTCGCGAATTGCGAGATAAAAGAGCCAAAACGGTTTTGAGGGAGCTCTCTCAAGTCTACTAGCGTTTTCCATTTGCATAAAATTCCACTTTGAAGCCGAGCATTTCCACCCGTCTTCTCTGAATTATATCATATGTTAACGGAGAAGGCGGGTGAAAATAGAAAACGCCATCAGTGTTACTTCAAAACAAGACCGTTTATTGAGCTCACGAATCGTCAGATATACTATTTTCCCAAGGAGCGAATGGTCAATTTTGCTATTTTCAAGGCTCAAATTGTCCGTGTAGCCACTTTTAAAAGGGGCGTAATAGTCCGTGTGGCCAATTTTAAGGGCGTGATTAGCCATTCGAGCCATTTTATACCGCGAAAATTACTCAGTTTATCCTATCATGGGGTGCTCGCGATCGTGGTGGCTAATCACGCCCTAAAAACTTGGCTTAATTTGATTTTTACTCGCCTTGAAAATAGCTATACGTATGCCGATGGTCAGGGAGTCCCATGTTTAGTGTGGGAACAAAATGGTCAGCTATTTTTATTGCGCGACTGAATCAGTTTGACCATTGCCAGAGCTCGAGTAGTCGGTTTTATAATTTCACGCACGGGGTACAAATCGTCCGTTGAAGCATTGTACAAAGTCCAATTCGCCTGTTTAGCAATTTTAGTCGAGAATAGCCGGTTTGACTATTTTTAAGGGCACAAAAAATTGTTAGTATTCGGTCATTTTCGGGGCGTAACAGTCAGTTTGATTATTTTGCATCGTCAGTCATTCGATTTTAGATTGCGATCGAAGTTGTTTCAGCCATTTTTATGTCGTAAATGGTGAATGGCGAGTTTGATTATTTTTAGGGCGTGAATATTGCCCAGTTTGGCTATTTGAAAGGCGCAAAATTGTCACTTTAGCCACCATTTTCAAGACGTGAAACGTCAGTTTTTTCATTTTAGGGCACGAATTGTCAGTCGTTGGTCATTTAACAACGCCCCGGTTTCTGGGCACCCCTCCCCGCGGGTTCATTAGAAGTAAATGAATGAAGAGGTGATGATGGTGGGTTGATTGGGAGAGGGGAACCTACAGTGTTCCGGGGTGGGCATGTGGAGGTACACCCTTGGAGCAGCTCTTAAAGTAACACACAAGTAGCATAGCGTACAGAATGTTGACCAGAGAAAATTCAATAGCACACTCACTCTCGCCGTAATAACGTTTGGAATTTTCCTCCTGCGTTCAGGCCTGCTGCATCCGTCTATGAGTTCATGCTATTGCAAGAATTGGCTTTCTAAGGGACTTTAGGGGATCACGAGGCTTTCATACGATCACGAGGGCTCTGTCCAATAGTCTTCTGATCAGGCTATTTATAACATGAGTCAAAAAACTGGAAATTTGCTTTTTACGGAGTCAATCCAGTAAAATTGGATCTTTGAGGCAGTGCATGAGTGCAATGAGCCTATACCCCGGGACTAACGGTTTTTGGAGTGTGATCACGTAAAGTTGGCTTCTCAGGGAGCCAACGCCACAAACATTGACTTTTAATTGGTCAACATCGCAAAATTATGATTTTATAGCCACAAATGCAACGATTTTTTGTTTTTCTCGGTCGAACTTCTTCCGTTAAACTGTTTTCAAAGAACCATTTCCTCTAAATTTTGTTTTCCAACTAGCCTCAATCTCCGCAAAATGGGTTTTTGATCAGCTTGCTTTTTTAATGTTTAAGCAGCGCGAAATTCTATTTGTGTAACAGCACAAGTCGCACATACTCCTAATTTCTTTTATGAAGGAGCATTTTTTTCCCCGCGAAACTGCGTTATAATGAACCGATTTGCCGTGAAATCGTAATTTTAGTATCCAAGCCTGGCGAAATTTTGTTTGTCAGTCGACGGCCAACACCACAAAGTTGCTTTTCTTCTGGGTTGACGGTGCAAAATGCTGTTTTTGCAGCAGCGAAAGCCCAAGAAATCGTTCTTTTGGGGCCGGACCCGCCCCGTGAAATTTGTTTTGAATGAGCCAACGCGTCAAAATTGTTTGTTGAATGGTCCAAGCTAGTGAAAATTTTTTTTTGTTTGGAACCAGACCCACAAAATTGCTCTTTCAAAGCACGCTGGAAATTTCCTTTTTTAGGAAGTCATTCCTGTTGAAATTGAGTTCTGTGAGCTATAATCTGCAAAATTAAGATTTCGAGATGACCAAACACCAAACTCACGGAATTGATTTATTTAAGGGCCAGATATGCGAAATTATAGGTAAATGAGGTGAAACTCGTACATTCTAGCCATCGGCATAACTGTCAAGACCGTAAAATGGTGGAAGAAGACTCAGGAAGTCTCCTAGGTGACGAAGAATCATGCTTGGCTGTGTAATTTTGCTTGGCTTGTGCTGTCAGTCGGTACGGGAGGCTAAACTCTGTTTAGCCATTATCAAGACCCGAGTCGTTAATTTAACCATTTTGTGGATGCAAACAGCCAGTTTTCCCATTTGTATGATGTAAATAGTCCGTCATAATATTTGCAGGATACGGATCGTCTGTTTACCATTTTCCAAGGTGCTAATGGGGGACTTGCATGAATGCCCGATTTGGAAGAAAAGTATGCCGGTGAATTGGCACATGAACAGAGCGCGTGAATAGTCGCGTCACGCCAAAGTTGCGAATATAGTCAGTTTGGCCATTCCTTGCACGCGAACGGTCGATTTTGCACTTTTCTGGGCAGGAATCACCTGTATGGGCATTTTCAGGGCGCTAATGGTCAGTTTAGCCGTTTTTGGGACGCCAAAATAGTCCGTCAAGCCAAAGGCGCGAATAGTCAGTATAGGCCATTTTTGGCGTGCGAATTGCCCATGCACATGGACAGAAGCACAACAGTTATGCTGTTGTAACGGGTGTTCTGGATGATCAGAGAAGGCAAGAATGGGGAGGAGACAAACGAATAATTCAAAAATGATCATCTTTATTTTAAAAAACGAACGATAATATTTATTAATAACGAACAATAATTAAATAGTGAATGGTAAAGTGGAGTTTTATTTACAATAATTACAGACTCTATTTATTTACTTGTCAGATCAAACCCGCGGGCGAGAGAGAGAGACGGCTTTCGACCGGGTTCAAAGAGTATGATATTCGTGATTAGGGAAAAGTTAATTATGGTGAGTGAGGACTCGCCAGTGTCCATTCTGATCGCACGGAAACGTTGTACTAACACTAACTGGTTCAAAACTGAGTGCGAAGCAAGTCGGAGCGTCAGGGACGAGGATTCCCACTTCTCTCATGTTGTCACACGAGGAGATGGCCGATCTCGGAGTAGCAGAGGGTGGCTAAGGGGCTGGACGAGATGAGGACCTCGTTGAGGACGGACTGAAGACGAGACGAGGAAGTCGTTGAGGACGGACTGAAGACGAGACGAGGACGTCGATGAGGACGGACTGAAGACAAGACGAGGACGGGCTGAAGACGAGACGAGGACGGGCTGAAGACGAGATGAGGACGGACTGAAGACGAAGACAAAACGAGGACGGCTAGGACACACACGGCCACATTACACTGAACGTTTGAGCACTACGAGACACAAAACTAAACACAAACCAAAACACGCGCCAAGAGCACAACGCAGGGTAACCGACTTCACCACAAAACACAATTCTGACACAACGAGAGGATACTTGTACAGCGCGGGGCTGCCTTTCACGTACGAGTTGTTCGCGCTCTTGCTAGCCGACCCAACTGGTGAGGCACAGCGGGGGGCTCGGGGGTTTTAAAGGGAAGCGTTAGGGGTAGCGCAGGCGTACCACAGGAGGACAAGAAAAACAGGACAGGTGGACAGGTCCTCTTTGGACTTCCTAGACGTTCCCCGTCTCTCTCTCATCCCCACCTCGGGTTTGATCCCACAGAGTCTCATTCTTAATGTTTCTAAAAGGTTTATTGTTATTACGGCTAATTTATATTTTGCTATACAGAATATAAAATTAAGAATAAGTATAACAAGTAAAATGATATAAAAGAATAAGTAGAATGATATTTTAAAAAGCATATAAAAGAATAAGCGGTAAGAATAATATTAATCAGTATAAAATATTGAAGATAATCATAAACGGTACACAGAAAGAATGGGTGGGGGGGGATTTGCCACGTTACACAGTTCAGGGGCCTAGGTGCGAATGGTCTCGAAAAAATTCCGCAGGAGGGATCCAAGGTCGCTGCTGAAAGACGCCGTTTTTTTTTTTTTTTTTTTTTAATTTGTTGAAAACAATGATTTTTTAGGGTTCTTATAAATTAACGAGTTCTGTTCAACAATATTTTATTTTCCTTTTCACGAGACTCGGGCTTCCACCGGACTCGGACCATCGACTTGAGTCGGATGGTTGACTGTTGACGTTGTGGGTTTTGTCATGATGTGATGATTGGCGCTACGTGCTAATTTAAGTCGCCGGAGATTCATAAAAGTCGATGCACACACATCAGAACCGTGAAAGGGACGTGCCCCGTCTGGGACACGGACGGGGCACGTCCGGCGTCCCGTTCACGGCACTGATGTGTGTGCATCGACCTTAATGAGACGCATGAGCCCGAAAATAGTCTCGTGAAAAGGAGATTAAAAATAATATTGTTGAACAGAACTCGTTGATTTATAAAAACCCTAAAATAGTGTTAGAATTGCGACATGAAATCCACTGAAATACTCCGAAATAGGCGAGAATAACAATCTGCCTCTGGAGACTATAATAAAATTACTACTATTTTCGGTACTACAGGGCAGATCGAAAGTTTCTGGAATTTTCACTGAGCTTTCTGTTCACTATGGGGAATTCCGGGGGCCTGGCGTTGTTAATTTTCTCAAAATTAAGACGAGAAAGAAGTTTTACGAGAAGAATCAAGTCTAATTCCACTGATTCACTGTTAAATTTTCAGTTTTTGGTCCTTTTGTGGTGGTGTAATGTTCTTTCAATGCATGGATTTTTCAAGCTATACGCACAATAATCGCTGGTCACTTTTTAAAAACTAGGGGTGTTATAACAATTCTCAAGCATTAAGGAGTAATATATTATTATTATTGTTTTTTAGCCTCAGATCGACGAGAACGACGCAACAGGTGCCTACCCCTTGGATTACGGTACCGCGTATCGCGAGTGCATGGGCAATTTATCCGCCGCATACAGAAATAGTGATAGATGCGGAGTGTGGTGCTTACGACGTTTTCACCCGAGGCATCAGCGACATAAAAGGTGCCTACCCCTTTTTGGATTACGGTACCCCGCGCGCGGCAACACGCGAATGCATGGGCAATTATCCGCCGTAATTAGTGCGCGCAAGTGTTGTTCTGGTGCGATTCCATTGTGATCAGAGTCACGGGGGTAAAAGTTAATTTTACAACTTGTGCGATACCAAATCCGTTAATTTTATTTTTCCCGCCTTAAAAAAAAAGTCCGGTCTTCATAATAAATTTGAACGTTTGCGCGATATCCACGAGAAAATACTTCAAGCCAGGATTATTCTTCACAGGAAAAAGGTAAATCACCTAGAAAACCTGACAATTTCATTAAGATTACGTCCTAGAAACTAGTGGGCAATACAACTAGCGTTTGAGCCTCTATGAAATACTAATTCAGGCCACAAAAGTGGATAAATTTCCGTTCAAAATTGTATTAGGTCCCTTTTACACGAGTAATTTTTTTTATCAAAGTAGCCATTTTGAAAAAAATTCACCAATGTTCCCTGCCTCAAATTGTCTGTTTGTTATCAGATTGAACATATTTTTGAACAAAAAACTTACTCGTGTAAAAGGGGCCTTAGGAAGCCAAAAACAACCTTTTAGAGCCTCAGAAACCGTTTCTACAATAAAATATGGTCGCAAATGAGAAGTGTTTCAACCGTGTTAGATTGTAGCTGGGGTGGGGGGGGGACCAAAAGACAAATAAACGCGTGGAGATGTTGGAAACAATTTCTGAAAAAGCATCGCACGGTGGAGGATCCCGAAAGCGAACCAAATAAATTATGGAGAGTTTGAATCATTCAGTAGGGGTTTTTTTTTTTTTTTTTTTTTTTTCTGAGAGGATGCCGCTCTAGAAGTAGCAGGCTATCGTGTAAATGGAAGGAGAAAAAATAAATTAAAAAATAGAATAATAATTGTCTTCCTTTTTCGTTATTCTCGTAGGATATGAAGCTGAACAAGCCTTGTCATATCAAAACAAGCAGCCTTATTTTCTTTTATTTTTTAAATATGTTTCACTTATCAGAATACAGTGAATTCTACAGTAAAATTTACATTGAGTTCTTTCTCCAAAACTCCCATCTGCCATCCACTTTGTTTCGTTCTTTTTTTCTAAAAAATAAGAGATAAATTATGTATGAAAATCTTCAAATCCTCTCGTGTCACTCCGTTCACAAACCTTCCCATTCAGTTGCAAAGCTCTTCCTCTGTTGTTTGGCAGTGCTAGGCCAGGCTTTTCAATCACCGAAATTCATTTCTCAGTCAACCTTTTTCCCAAAATGGCAACGCTTAAAAAAACATTTGGTGCGAAAAGGGGAGGGTTGAAACCAGGGGGCGTTGGGCTAGGGTCAGAAACATGTCAGTTGGGAAGAGGATTTTCACTTCTAGAAAATACGTGTGTATATATATAACGTTTCTTGCCCCCGTGAGCGTTAAATCTTCCGGTCAGTAGGCGGTTAATCGATTATCACTTTTTTCAAGAGTGAGAGAGGGTGAGACACAGAGAAAGGAAAAGCGATCTCCGCTTGAAGAGGTGAAGAAGATGAAGAACAAGGGAGGAAACGGTGCCCGATCCTAGTGAGGGTGCGTGATGAAATAGGAACGATGAAAGAGGTTTTTCTGTTTTAAGAGAGATTAAAAAAAATTACTCTGCTGGACTCCTATTGAACCACACTTCAAGCCTTTCAACGCCACTTAAGATCAATTAGTATTTTACTTCAGGGGCTTTTAATTCCTCCCTCCACCCACCCTCTCACCTTAAAACTTTTTCCACATTTGTTTTATTTCATAAAAATCGCCTCGCTCTACTTTCCACAACGTTGACAAACTTCCCCAAGCCACATCAATTAAAGGCTCTATATACGCCTTCGGGCTAAAATTGAAATTAATCGACGTCCCTGGAATGTTCGCATTGGTTCAAAGAGGGCGGAGAGTAATCTACGCACATCCATGCATAATTTTTTACAGGTGGGTCCTGGATCCGTTCTATCGCCCTCGCTCTCTCTTTTTCGAATGATTTGTGGTTCTGAACTGCCTCCCCCCCCTCCCCGTGTTACCATCACCACCCACGACCAAGGAGCAGCAAAACCTACGTTCAAAAAAAAATCGTCCAAACTTTTTTGTTTTACTGTTCTTTCATTGTGAAGACAGAGAAGAGAGGCTAGCTAGTTAAAACCATTAAATCTGGCTTATCGGTTTTTTTGATTAACGACTTTGAAGAAACAATTAGACGATTATAATATTTTTACAGGTTTAATTAGTTTTCTCGATGATATTTCATTCCGCCTCGGATATACCCATCGGACACGCCTCTCATGATATGGCACCCACCACCGCAATTGACCTTGATCGGGTGGGGGAGTTGAACCAACTGTAGATGATTCGACGTCTAAAAACTATGGTCACAGGGGCGAGACAGGAGAAAAGTGTACACAGGACGATCACCCCCCCCCCCTCGCCCTTAAGACAACGAGCTGATTGGTAGCCGTAACATTCTGGAAACAATTTATACCTACGGCTACGGTGACCAGATTTATCACTTGAAAAGAAGGACCCTGGGCCTTGGAGGGGGGCCTTTAGGAGCCCTCTATTGTACACATTTTTAAAAAAATTAGGCAATTTAGCATAATAGTATGCACATTTAGCTCTGAAATTTGCAAATTCACTTGAAATTTAGCTCCGAATGATGTAAGTTCAGGGCGCTCTTGGGCTTCCTAGACCAGGATGCGCGGCCACTAAAACAAAAATTCTCAAAACTTGCGATTGCGCTGAAATTCCGAAAAACTCGAAAGTTGAAATTCCGCGGATATTCAGCCAGGAAGCTTCCAATTTCGTGTGATATCCATCAAGGCTTTGTTGTAGGAGGCTACCCTACGGTTTCAACCGCCACAAAAAATGACCTGAACCTTACTATTTCGCTTAAATTATAAGACCTGAAACAGTCAATATACCAGATATTGAGCCAGGTTATTTGTAATTTTGCTAAAATTTGAACCCGAAATTGTAACTTCGTGGGGAGATTTGTCAGGCTAGTCGTGGCTGGCTTTTGAGCCCAGAAACCTGTATTTTTGCATGACGTTAAGACCTGAAACTTGCAACTTCGTGAATATTCAGCCGGGAAACATCCCATTTCGTGGATATTTATCGCCAAAATGTTGCTTTCGCGGCTATGCATCGAACCTTATTCCTTATTTCAGCTACGATTTAGTTCTATTTCGACACCCTATCCGCCAATTATTAGCACTTACGAACAATATACGCAGCGAATTGCCGAATTTCTCAATTTAAGCCGTGATTGAGCGCTTGAATCACTCGAATCATTAGCGATTTCCTAAATTTTAGCTGCGAATAAAATTTGTCCCAGTTTTAGCCGCGAATTAAGCCTTTGTTTTTCTCTTAAAGTCACAAATTTCTGGTTTTTACACATTTTGGCTGCAAGCATACCCTCAGCGGCCGCGAATTGACGTACTTTCAATTTTAGCCGCAAATTGGAATTTTTCCAAATTTTAGCCGCGTGATTGAGCTCTTTCATCTCATCATCCGCCAGTAGTGATCAATTTTTTGCCGCAGATTAGCGCTATTCACAATTTCACTAGTGAAGAAGCGTTTCTCAATTTCTTAATTTTAGCCGCAAATTAGCGATTATTTCCATTTTTGGCTGCTTGTCAGTTTTTTTTAAAAATACTTTGAGATGCAAATTAACGTTTGTGATGATTTTAGCTGCACTAATTAGAGTTTTTTCTCAATATTAGCCGCTAATTAGCCGGGTTTTTCCCGAATTCAACTCTGCATTAGCATTATTTCCCCTATGAACTATGGATTTGCGTTTTTTCTCAATTCCAGCTTTCAAAGTTTCCACAAAAGCCACAAACCACAGATTTTCGTTTTCCCAGTTTTTGCCGTGAATCGGCGATTTGTCTAATTTGGTCTCCGAATTAGCGGTTTTTATTTTTATTTCATCCGCGCATTAGTAATTTTCCACTTCTGTATCCGCGAAATATCGTTTTATCCAAATTTTTTTTTTTTTTTTTTTTTTTTCTTAGTTCTGCCGAGAATTATTGTTTTCCTCCGCAAATTTAGCTGTGAATTATCACCTTTTACCCGTTTCATTATTTTATTTTGTCATTTATTTATATTTTAGCCGTCAGTAAATTGGCAATTATTTTCAATTTTGGTCGCGATTTTGCTTTCGTTCTAATTTAAGCCACTAATTGGATTTTTTTCTCCAAGCGCGTAGCGTTGGATTTTGGAATTTAAAAGCGCATTTTATCCATTTCATTCGCGAATGTGTGATTTTTCGCAATTTTAATTGAAACTTTTCTACTATGATTTCAAATTGTAGCCGTGAGTTATATAGTGATTCTTTGTCATTTTGACCGCGATTCTGCTTTTTTGCTGATCTTACGCACTAATTTGCGATTTGTCTCCACTTAATTATAGTTTTATTTGTGAATGTGCGATTTTTCGCAATTTAAGTAACGGATTTGCTATTTATTTTTCGTAATTATTTTATGCCTGGGTTTCTCAATTTATGACACACTTTTTTAATTTTTTTTTATCTTTTAATTGTCGCTTTTTCCTCAATTCAGTAGTGAGCTTGGTACAAGAACAGCACATTAGTGTCCCCCCCCCCCATATTTTGGCTGTATATTGGTGTCCTTACTCCAAGAATTAGCGATTTTTTCTTGACTTTGGTTTGGAATTTCAATCTAGACACCGTGAATTAGCGCTTTTCTCAAAGAATTGTGTTAGGATCAGCGTATTTTCTTCTATTTATTCGTGAAGGTATCACCAGAAGGCGCGAATTTCGTGGCAATATTTGCCACACTTTGGGCGCTGTTGCGACTGGTTGACTCCTGTTTCGTGGTCCCTAAAAACTAGCAAATACAGGCAAATAAAGATGGGCAACTTGCAATTTAGCCAAAATAAAAACTAGAAACTAGCGATTTCGCGAATTTTCGACCTGTGAACGTCCCAATTTTGTGCGGGTATTTAGCTCTAAATGTCGAAATTTGGTGGTTGTTCGTCAGATTTGAGGCGTGGTCGTGGCTGGCTAGCTAGGATTCCGCGCTACTAGAGAAGGTGGATCGAAACTATGAACCAGAAACTTCAAATTTTGCTGATATTTAGCTCCGAATGGAGAAATTTTTGTGGGTATTCATCAAGTTTTAGGGGGTCTCGGAACCGGCTAGACACTAGACTGCACTTGCGCGGAACATGCGCCCCGTCAAGTATCAGCTGGCTAGAACTTTCCTGCGCAAATGAAGTGGAGGTTCTGATGTTTATACTCGCAGGGCGTTTCCCGGTGTTGATTTCATTGCTCCTAAGCAGCATCGAAGAGCAGCTAGCTGTATACTATCTAGTTTCCGAAGGTGTGTTGCGGCTGCGTCATGGTAGAGTAGTGACCCATAGTCTAGTTTGCTTCTTACTAAGTTCCTATAGAGTTATGAGGCAAATCTTGGGATCGGCACCAATAAAGCATCGCCTGCTACGTATTGGAAGATATTAATGGATTTTTCGCATGCCTGTGTTGTGTTCTGGACATTCAAGTAAGTTTATTATCTATTTGGATTCCAAGAAAACGTCTAGACTGAACGACACTAAATAAGAATTTACCAAGAGGAAGTGGATGTGCAATTACCAATTTTCTCTTTCTGGTGAACACCATTACGTTCAATTAAACCGATATCTGGTGACCCCGTCGCCCGAAAACGCGAAGAGACGCCAACGAACATCGCTCTCATCTTCGCGAAGTTTTCAAGCGTTTCAGAGACCACGGTGACCGGGTCTTCTCGTCAACGTAGACAAATGTATTATCGGCGCTCCAAAACTCTTGTTCTTAGAATACGAAGTTTCAATTAAGGCATCCGACCACCCTCGCAGCGCATTACAGCTTTCCAAGAATTTCCTCGCCCATCAACAGCTCAAGGACTAAGGCGTTTCCTCGGAATGATTAATTTCTACCGACGCTTCATTCCATCCGCCGTTGCATACCAAGTTCCACTTCACGCCGCGCTCTCAGGCCTTCACGGCAATAAACCCCTAATCTGGAACTCAGAAGTCGATGAAGCTTTTAAAACTTGCAAGGAAAAAATCACTACAGCAACTCTTCTCGCAAACCCCGAGCCTAGTGCCGACCTCGGTCTATTTGTAGACGCCTCCAATACTCATGTCGGCATCAATGGCTCATGTTCATGGCAACCCTTGGCCTTTTTCTCTCAGAAATCGCCAACGGAAAGCAGCTGTAATGTGCCATACCGGAATAACATGGCTCCAGGCGCTATCCATCGTCTTACTCGGCATCCGAAATTCGTTTCGCGAAGATCTTAAAGCCTCTCCGGCTGAACTCGTCCTTGACGAGCTTTACGCCTCCCAGGAGATTTCACTCCTCCCACGGCTCCTGGTTCACGAGCGAGTCGAGTCCTTGAGAGCTACCCACCGACAGCTGAAAACTACAAGAAAGCAATAGCCGCCTTAAAAGATCGCTTTGGACGACAAGACCTTCTAGGTATATGTCAGGCCTTCTAGACCTTCTAGGAGGTATACGTCAGAGAAATAATCTCACTAATTGTGGAAAATGCTCGCAGCCCCGCTCGGAACAACCTTCCGGCACTTTTTTGACCGTCTTGAAGCGCACCTTCAAGCGCTAGAATCCCAAGAAGTTTCCACGACGACATGTGCAGTCATAATTTTCCCAATGATAGAATCCTGAGGGCCTGGCAGCGGCATAAAACGACTTCTGTGATGACGACAGACGAGGATGCGCTATCTTCTGATTTATCGAAGTCAAAACTGACTCAATTAATACGTTTCATTCGTGTAGAGGTTGAAGGAGAAGAAATAATTGCGATCGCTGTGGGCGGCTTCGGCATCAGAAAAAAGTCGAACGAAACCTACTCCAATCGTGGAAAGACGATGAGTGACAACGATAAAACAATTGCGTCAGCAGCGGGACTTTTTGATCCAGGATGAAAACATCAACTCTCGAGGAATAATTACGACGACTGGCAGAAGGATGGGATAATTGAATTATTGCCCGAACATAAACCAAACCAAACCGGTTTCTTTCTTCGCCACCGTATAGTTATTAAGAAGGAGGGTACAACCCGAATAAGACCGGTTTTTGACGCATCCGCAAAAACTGGAAATGGCAAATCACTAAATGACTGTTTAGCCATTGGAGAAAACCATATTGAACACGTGCCTAATATTTTGCTCAGGATTCGACAAAAATGAATCGGTTTAATCGCCGATATTCGTCAAGCCTTCTTACAGATCAGACTCAGAGACGAAGACAAAGAATATTTAAAATTTCTTTGGTTTTTAGATGGTGAAATAGTCCACTACGTTCATAATCGAGTAGTATTTGGAGTTAATTCGATTCCGTTCCTACTCGGTGCGGTTTTACGAGACAGTTTTGAAGAGGCGATTGACCAGGTCAGAGAAGGGAAGCTTCAAGAAAACGTAGAAACCCTCCAGATGATAACGTCGAACTTCTACGTAGACAACCTCGTAATAAGCGTTGAAAACATGGAGAGACTTGAAGAGGTGAGGGCGACGGTGATAAAAATCCTCGCCAGTCACAAATTCGACCTTCGTGGGTGGGAGTTCAGTGGAGAACAACAGACCGATCCTTCAAGGGTACTGGGCCTCAAGTGGGACAAGAAAAAGGATAATTTAAACATAAACTTTGATTATACCCCTGATCTTCAAAGTCAGAAAATAACAAAACGTCTAATTTTGTCTTTGGCCCAAAGGGTGTTCGACCCGATTGGGTTTAGTTGTCCCGGTACCCTCAAACTCAAAATTATTTTGCAACGCTTCTGGCAGTCGAAATTTCAGTGGGACGAGGAGGTCGATCAAGGAACAGCCAAGCAAGTTAAACAATGGATTCAAGAGCTACTATGTTTACTGAAAATTGAGATCCCTCGTTGGGTTTTTGGTACGGAGGACGATTCTGTTTCACTTCATCTTTTCACGGACGCTAGTAATGAGGCGCTCCCGTGACCAATTCGACAAAAAGAGATTTCAGAAGAACGAAGAAAATGTACTGTCATCGCGTCTATTGTGACTACCAAAAGAAACACTTGGATTTGGAGAAAAACGAACACGTTGGCGTTCAAGGGTTGATGTCAATTCTTAGTGACGACTACTGGATCATCGGTGGAAGGAAAACGGTGAAATCGGTCGTTTCTCGTTGCGTAAAATGTCGAAGACACGCCGTGAAGCACATCAAAGTTTCGGAGGACGCGTTACCGGAAGAACGCGTCAGAGATTCGGTCCCATTCGAGACAGTCGGCATCGACTTGTGCGGTCCGATTTTGTTGCGCGACGTCAAAAAAATTTGGATTTGCCTTTATACGTGTGCCGTTGTTCGAACAATTCATCTCGAGGTAGTAGACTCTATATCGACTGAGGCCTTTCTGCTATGTGTTCGCAGATTTGTGGCTAGAAGAGGAAGACCCACTAGAATTTTCTGTGACAACGGGATGAATTTTGTTGGTGCCTTCAACCAATTAAAGGGTCTGGATTGGACGAAAATTCAGAGATTCAGTAGTGTTCGACGCATTGTATGGAAGTTCAGTCCTCCTTCAGCCCCATGGTGAGGTGGCATCTGGAAGCGGATGATGCGTACCCTGGAGGATCTTCTAAGAAAAACGTTGGGTCAAGCGCGCCTCAATCTTGACGAAATTTCAACCCTAATTTGCGAGTGCGAGACTATCATTAACAGCCGTCCGTTCACGTATATTTCAGAAGACCCTAATGATTTGCAGCCTTTGACTCCACTTCTCTTTATAAGGGACTGATCTAGATGCTGTTGAAGCTGCAGATCTACGACGTCGAATCCGTTATAGACATCAGTTGAGAGTTAATTTTATGGAATCGATTTGTCAAAGAGTATCTTGGTTCGCTGAGACCAACCCGCCACATAAAGAGGGAGAACCAAGTACGTCGCGGTGATCTCGTGTTGATCGGCAACGACAGAGTGAAGAGATTTGAATGGTCTCTAGCTAGGGTTGTGGAAATCTATCCAGGCCCAGATCAACGTGTCAGGGTAGCTAGAGTACGGACGCAGACCGGGGAAATTCTTCGCCCAGTGAAAAAACTGTATCCCATGGAAATAGAAAGCGAAGAAAATGAAAACAACAGACCCGAAGAGAAGGAAGAACAAATTCCCACACTCCTTGAAGACGATGATCCATCAATGGCGACAAAGATCTCCAGCAGAGGACGGAAAATTAAGACGATTATGAGAATGGACCAAAGTCATATGGAAAACCAAGTCCTCAGACTCGAGGATGTTTTTTATTTTGGGTTGGGATTTTAACTCAGGTGGGAGGAAATGTTGAAAATTATTTGTTTTTCGCGAGCGGGTGGCTTCACTTTACTTTGAGCTCTCATATGTGTTTTTTTTTTTTTTTTTTTTTTTTTTTCTCGCTGGCTTGTGAAGTTTTGTTGGTTACCTAAAAAAATCAATTTGTCCATAATTAAATGATTTTAAACGAAAAGAACACCGATTTTTAACACAAATATTGTCTCAAGTCTGAATTCACTTGTTCAATTAACACTCGGGAGGTCGCGGTCCGAATCAAAATACGGGAAGTCGCGTGTATCCCTCAGATACAACGCCATTTTTGGCCATGTTTTTGACAAAAGAAGGTCTCATTACTGCATTTAGATGTTAATGAGGCATTGTTGGAAGGATTCTAGTAATTTTACGCGCACACTAATGAAATTGGGGAAAAAAATACCCCACAAAAAATGGAAACTACAGCAAAATAAGAAAGTCGACTTCATTTATAGAGTAATTCAGCAACTGCGCCGTTGAAACATTTATTGCAAACAATTAGTTCTCGTTGAAGGTACCGATGAGCGTTTAAAATATAATTTGGAGGACCTACCGGAAGAGTTAACATGCAGAACACCTTTATCGTTTGCGTTCCAATCGCTCAGTTTTGCAATGTTTTTTGTTTGCGGTGTGCTTTGACTATCATAGAAACGGAATCAGCGAAATTGTGAACCCGTTTTTTTAAGCAAAAGAACCGGCCGATGGCTACTTGTAACATCAACATTCCACGCACTAGCGTACCGATGTAGCGGCGAGGGGGGGGGGCAGACCGCCCCGGGCCCCCTGTCAGGCGGGGCCCCCGAGAAGCTTTACATAAATGTGGAAAAATTCGGATTTTTAGGTTCATTCATGTAAAAAGGTTGGACTACGGACTACGATTTTTTTGTTTTGTTTTTTTACGAATTTCAATTTACATCCGACCTGGAGAATATAACGTTACAAGTGATATCAGCAATGAGTGGTGTGGGCTGACTATTCTGCTAGCTATTCTGGTAGCTCAAATTCATCAGAAATATGCGCCTCCTTGAGGGAAATTCACGGCTATAATAGAGAAAATACACCTCCCCCACTCCTAAGTTTCGTTAGGTCCTTAAGCGCTTAAGCGCTACTAATTCTAGGCTGTACAGGTAAACGAAAATCGTGGCAGTTATTACCAAAAACAACGCTAATTCGAGTTTCAATTGGACCAAAATGGCAAAATTCACAACTCAAATGGCGAAAAATCGTCTAATAATAAAAAAAAGAGAATAGATAATGTGCTAATTCGCTGCAAAATTATTAGAAAACGCTATTTCACAACTGAAATGAAGAAAAATCACTAATTCGCGGCTGAAATTGAGAAAACGAAAATCTGTATAGCTTCTGAAAGAATCGAGGCTCAAACTGAGAAACAGCGCCAATCGGTAGAAAAAAAATGCTCACACGGGGCTGAAACCTAAAAAAACATCGCGGCTAGAACTGACAAAAATATTAATTAGCGCGGCCAACATTAAGAAAAACACTAATATTCAACTCTAACTGAGAACAAAGTGCTAATTCGCTGCTGAAAATGAAGAAATGGCTAAAATGGAGGAAAATCGTCAATACAAAGGAAAGAATTCCTACTGCACTGCTAAAATTGATTAAGGCTCACAAGCTCTATGTTTGTGTTGTGTGGTGTCTATGCAACCTATCAAAATGCTTCATTTTTCGAGGGAATAAATTTGTTTGGTTGCACAGAGTCCACACAACGCAAACATAGAGCTTGTGAACGGGGCTTTACAAGCGCTAACCCATGGCCAAAATTGGTTAAAGTCACTAAATCTTGAAAGATTGACAAAACGCAAATGCGTAGCCTCTGTTTGTGGCTAAAACTAAACAATAAACGCTAATCCATAGCAAAAATTGAGGAAAAAATGCCAACGTGGGACTGAAGTGTAAAAAAAAAGCAGCAAATATTGAAAAATTCACTAGTATAATCAGCCTGTCATAAACGAATAAAAACTCTCGCTTTCAGCTCAAATTGGGAAAAAGTGTTATTCCCGGCTGAAAATTGAGGAAATCACCAATTTGTGGCTAAAATTAAGGTAATTCGCGAATTCACAGGTTAGAAACGCTTCAAAGAAGCTAAAATTAAAAAAAAAACGCGAATTTGCGGCTAAAATTAAGGAAAATAATTGCGGATAAAGGGTGTTGGAATTTCTAATTCCGCCTTCTGACGACAAGTTTGTGGTTAAAATTGAGATACATGGCAAATTCATGGCTATAAGTAAAAGAAAAAACACTGATTCACGGCTAGAACTGAGATGAAGCCCTAGTCTACATATAGCTAAAATTGAAAAAAATTACTAATGCGGTGCCAAAGTGTAAAAGAACCCGCCAATTTGCGGTACATAAGAAAAGCAGTAATTATTCTGGCTAGAATAAAGAGAAAAGTTAATTTTCAGCCTAAATTGAAACAAATAGTGCTAATTCACTGTCAAAAATGGAAGAATTGCCGATTTGCAGTAAAAATATCGGAAAACGCCAATTCGTGGCTGAAATGAACAAAATTCGCTAATACACGGGCTAGAAATAGCTACTGCACTGCTAAAATTACGAAAAAGCGCTAATTCACGGCTAAAATTGAGACAAATTTCAATTTGCTTCCAAAATTGGGAATACGCGGCTTCCTCGGGCAACTTTGAGGCTAAAATTGAGAAAAAGCGCTAATTTATGGCTATGAGTGAAAAACTCGCAATTCGCGGCTAAAACTGAGACGAAATCGCTATTCCGCAGCGTATGGTTATGGTGAACAAAAAATGCTAACTTGTGGTAAACATATTTCGAGAAAACCGGTATTTTACGGCTAATATTGAGCAATTTTCAGCTCATACTGAGTAAAGTGCTAGAAAGAATAGCTAATTTGCAGCTAAAATTGTGGAAAACGCCAACTCGAGGAAAGTTAAAGAAACATTGCTGATTCACTGGATAAAAAATCTACTTTGCTGCTGAAGTTACAAAAAGCACTCATTCGTGGCTAAAATGGAGAAATTCGCGGTTTAAACTTGTCATAAGCGCTGTTTAGCGGATAGGTTGTGGAAATAGGGGTAATTTGCCTACAATGTATGGAAAAGACCTTGGCTAAAATTAGGAAAAGGCCTTAGAGGTTGCCAATAGAGGTTTTTATGTATAGTTAGAGACTTTTAGGGGCCTCTTGAAGATTTCCGCCCCGGGTCCGCCAGTGATTCCACGCGCTTCTATTTGGAAGTAATTTACGAAAGAATATTGCAATGTATCTGTCAGATACATAGCGACCTCCCGAGGGTTAAACCGATACACATATTTGTAGTATTCTTCTTAACTCCGTTGTTTATCTGCGATAATTCGCGATTTTTGAAGTTTGAAGAATGTGGTGTTAACCTTTTTTAGTTTCGTTCTCCTCGCTATTATTTAAATACTGGTGTTTGTTTACGAGGACGAAATGGGAGGCCTATTTTAGATAAACCGAGCCACCATGACCCGGTGGAAGGAGGCGGGGGCATTCGCTCTAACGCCCTTGTCACCTTGATATCAGAATTAAGTGGAAGCGGTTTCATTTTTTTTTTTTTTTTTTTTTCTGGTATGAATGTGTCTAGACCAAGGTCAGACTGTAGGTGAAGGGGAAAAAATTGGCGTTGTTCCGACCTTCTCTCTTCCCACAACTCATCACAACTTCAACGCTTACATTTTTTAACACCGTCTACTCCAACATCCTCCTCTCTTCCGAATCGACCACAGGTTGGTTAGACGTTAACACTCGAAAACTGTCAACCTCCACCCTTTCCCCACCATGCTACCCTTAACCTTGCTGTCTGTATCTGATTATGCGACTCGTAAAAAAAAAGCAGCACTACAGCAAAAGAATCTACTGAAGAGGGAGGAACCCCTTATGAACGGTTTGAGTGTTGCTCCCCTGTGCCGAAAGCACCACGCCGCCGCCGCCGCCGCCTCCGCCACCACCATCACGGCCACCTCCTCCCCCACAAAAAATCTTCACTGTCCGCCTCCAGTTTTCCCTCATTCAGTGCACTTAGAGCCTTTTGCCGGGGAACCATTTTCGAGAAAAAAAAGGGGGAGAATATCAATTAATACAAAAATGTATATAATATGTAATTAATAAAAAAAAAATCTCACCCATAATTTAGCTCGGGCCCATGCCCATTTAACAATGAGCTTATTATAGCTTAAAAAAACAAAACAAAAACCACAAAAAATCGGGAATTCGGTGAAAAAAAATGACTATGCCATTTTGATTTAAATTATTTACCTGAGAAACAAATTCTGACGAAAAAATGCGGCCCAAAATCTAGCGGCGAACTATGTCGACAACTGAAATTTACCAGGTAAAATCTAGTTGACCCCCCACCCCCAACCTGTAATACTATACTCTTGTCTTTTTTTTTTTTTTTTTTCAAGGGAATTGCGTGGATAATCGTGTTGACCCCCACATTAATTTCTTCTTTGTTTCAAAATTAGCTTTGTTCACTGTGGGTGTGGGGGGGGGGAGGCATATCTTTTAGAAAGTGTGGATTTGTTGCTTTAAATGAAAGGTACTGAAGTTCCAATAGCTGCGATCGATTTTGTAATGAAAGTCACGCAATATTTTGGTTTTATCTCGTAGAAATTTCGCGGGATGGATGTTTTTGTGATAATCGTCGTTGTGTGGGGGGGGGGGGGTTCATTTCACTAGAAATGGCATATACCCCTTCTTTATAATTAATTAATCGAGGCTTGAATAAGCGATGACTGGAAGGTGATTACCTTTATTGTTCCTCGGGGCGAGTCCTCTAACAATTTGTTGGACGTGACGACGATGATGAGGGTTAGAAGATAGAGAACGTAAGGAATTGAACCATTGAAAATTCCTTTCATCACAGCCTTTCTCACCCCCTCACCACGTCTCATGCCCCAGGCACCTTTTACACCACCTCCACCACCACACTGTTCATTCTTTGGATTATTCCATCTCATAAGGCTTGTACAAAACCTTCCAAGAATTTCATACGCGGAATTTAAACGTTCCGTCATTTTTTTCCCCCCCCACTCCCCCGTCTTCGTAAGGTAGCAGCGTGATGATGGAAATGTGGGGCTTGGTTGGTTTGATGGTGTTAAGGGGTTGGTAAGGGGTATTTTGTTTAAAAATTGTTTATGAACAGGAACCCCCCTTCACCCCCATAAAAACGTAATATTATTGTCTTGAACCACAAAAGGATGAACTTGATTACATTGGAAATACCTGAGCGTATTTTCTCAACCAAGCGCACGCAATAAGTATAGGAATTCCTGTATACCTACTACAAAATGTTGACAACACCAAAAACATTTTATTCTGCTCCTCTCTTCCCGTCCCATACTACTAACTCAATTGATTTTGAATCACAAAGATTGAGGGTGCTAACCCAAAAAAAATGTGAGCGCTCAACTTGACTAGAATCGACGTTGTTATTATCTCACCGGGAAGAGAACATGAATATTTGACGGGATCGTCGCTACTTTTTTTTTTACCATTTTCGGTGCTCTGTTCCCTACTCGCCACCCTCTCTCTTGTCATCAGCCATTCACCAGTATGTCAGACTTTTTTTTATCCCACAGGAAAGAAAAAATATCTGGTGTTATATCTATCCCCCGCCCTTCCATCGTTGCCATAAGGACTCTAAAATAGGGGAAGTATCTTCGTTTTTGAGTTCGGCGGAACGGAGATAAAAGTGAAACGATCGAGATCATCGCGTCCCCCATTCGGTGTGTGTGCATTTGAGTTAAAACGAAAACTTATTAAATAAAAACGACAATTTTTGTCTTTTATATACGAGTAAACACCCGAGATGAGAGTTTAATTCCTCTTTCTCTCTCTTCTCTTGAAACACTGTCTTGGTAGCGTCTCATTATAAACTCGAGAAAAACTTCTTCCTGTCATTGCTCATTTTGGGTTGACCTTCTCTCAGATCCGAGTCTTTGAAAAAAGTTAAGTTTCCATGGCAAAGAATAAGACAATTAGTTGCATTTGTAATGATCCTCTACATAGACTGGAAGATTTTGTTGTTTCTTTTTGCTTGTTTCTGGAAGAAGAAGGGGGAGCGATGTCTTTTCTTCGAAAAGTTTGTTGTTTTTTATGTTTGGCAATCTCCGACTTGGGCTTAAACTAATAAAAAAAAGAAGGCATTTTTCACTCTCTATTTTAACACTTTTCGGTACATTTGTGTAATTTTTACTTTACTTTTTATCAATCCGTGGTGTCACCAACGATCATCCAGCCGGAATGAGCTTGTTGCCTGCTGGATGGTCCACAGCACAACTCTCCGGGGCGACTGTAGCTTGAATTAACCTTCTCTCTTCTCAAGTTTTATTAACTTTTAATTCCTCACCCCTTTTACGTTTTATTAAATCAGAGCTACTAAATAGCCCTTACACAAGGAACTGTCTGATGCTTTATTATGGCGGCGCTCTAGCGCGCAAATTGCTCGGCAGTGAAACTAATGACTCAGTTAGATATTCGTGTCTTTCAAGCGAGGTTGAATTTCGTAGAAATAAAATCAAGGCGGGAGGGTTAAAATTAGTTGAGTTTGTCTCGTTTAAAGGCTGCATAGAATGGATTCCATGTTGCGTTCTCGAGCCTGTATCGTTGTGTTTCCAGGTAATTAGTTCGGCTATATCCTCGGAATCTTCTCAAGACCTAATAGTTGGAGTATGAGCGTGCTAACTGCTGAGTTTTATGAACGAATTACGATCTTATGTAACGAAGCGTGCTGTGATAGTATTTGTGTGTTGAGATATCGAAGTGTTGAATAACACTATGGGGGGATGGGGTTGCCAGGACGGTCCGACTCCTGTATGCGCACCATCATTCCTTTTATACGTGTATCACATTTCATTAAATTCACTTTTTTACGATAAAACCGGCAACTTATTCCATGAATATTTAGTTTTGATGAGCTTGAGGCGATAAGTCTCAAGCCTTTATACGATAGGGGTAAAATGAGCATTTAAACGTGACAGAATGCGGCCATAAAAGACTCCAGAATAACAATGCTGTGCTCCAATCTCCAGCTATTTTGTTCTATGAAAGAGAAACACACTCCGGGATTCGATTTTCAGTCATTTGAGGAGTCACATTTTTTTATTTTTGAAATTGAAGCCATAAGGGTCCGGTTTTGGGACTGAGCATTTCAGACCACTGGCGGATCCAAGGGATGGGGCTACAAGGGCCATGGCCCCTCCCTTGGGGTTGAGGTCAAAGAATAAGCAAAACCCCCTCTTCAATATCACCAAGTGGGGGTAACCTCAAATTTTACGGTCATTTTCACAAAGACCTAATTTATGAGACCCCTGAACCTGAACCATGCTCACGATATACAGTCGGTTCCAGCCTGACACGCAACAGAATAGCCGCTATGTCTGGCGATCTCAGAGAAGTGTCATCTCCTAGACCATAAAAAACGTCCTGCGCAGGTGTCAGATACGATCAAATGACCCGGATTTTTCATACGGTGAGCTCCCGGACTAGTAGCAACGAAGAGCTGCATCCTTCCTTGAACATCAGAGCTGTCCGTGGGAAGATTCGTGCGTTAAAAACGGTGGCGTCACAGTGAGAGCCCTTTTGTTGAATCTTCTCATCGAAAATTCGTTTCAATTTTCGGATTCCTCGTGTGGAGAAATCCCAAAACATCAGTAAGGTTGAAGCTTCACAGTGGTGTGCTTAGACCTTTCTCTGTCGTTGACAGGGGTGGTCAGCTGCCCTCCCCTAGACTTTGAAGCGCAGACTTATGGGGCAGCTGACCACTGCTCAGATACCACCAATAAGTTGAAAACCATCAAGATCACCACATTTTGTATAGTGAAAATGTTCGTAGGTCTGGCTCAGCAATAAACCAATTGTCCCGATTTCGCCCACTCAATACCAATTTCGTGTTTCTTTTGTGCTTGAAACAAAATTTCGCGACGTAGCCTAATTCCAACCCCCTACCTTCGTGGTTTTTATACTCTAAAAAACGCAATTTTCACAGCTCTATCTCATTAAAAAAGCAATATCTCAGCTTTTCATCACTAAAACACCAATTTCCTGATTTTTCTTGCCGATCTGGCTCACATAAAAACTAATTTCTCAGATTTCGCTCGCTAAAAACTAATTTTGCGGATTTTTCTCAAAAACAAGAAATGTTTACGTGTCGCGCTCACTACAAAATAATTTCACAGATTTTTGTTGCTATCAAACATATTTGACGATGTGCCCAAAATTCGCAGGGACTGTGTTCACAGATTTTAAACACGACAAGTTCATTTTAAATTCATTGCCACGCTAAAAACCCAATTTTTCGGTTCCTAAAACACCAATTTTCATGAATTTCATTGAAAAAAAAACAGGCAAACAAATTCCTCAAATGTTGCTCTTTAAAACCCCATTTTGTGGGTATTTTCGCGTATTCAGTTCACTATAAAATAAATACATATAACTTATTTAGTTGTCACTGACTACCTGTATTGCTGATTTGTTCGCACTTTAAAACCATTTTCGCAGCTTTGACTAACCAAAAAACCGATTTCCAAAAATTCGCTCCTTAAAATCCTTAATTTCGCTGGTCGTGAGCCAATTCTCTGAATTGGACCATTCATCAAAATTGATTTGCCGGCAACAACAACCCCGAAATTGCTTTTTCAGAATGCAAAATTCGAGAAATGCCTAGTGATGGGTCAAGGGAAAAAACCCAACGGGAATATTCCCGGTTTTTGGGAAAAAACCCGGTTTTTTCCCAAGAAAGTATTTTCCCACCCGAATTGGGTTTTTATTCGTTCAATTTAAATAAAACTTATCAAAGCAGAAATTAGAGAATTCAGCCTCGAAGCTTGAGTCTTTTTCCTCGCGCAGCCTCTTGTAACCTTTCCCTCAACTCTGAGAAGTCTCTATTTGCTCAATAGAGATAAATTCATCTCGCATTACGCCACATTGAGCTAAAGCTCGCTGAAAATTTACCTCGCCACTTTCCAAGAATGATTAGTCCCTGATTCTACGAAAACTGAACGATTGAATAGACTCCAGCGTTAAAAGTATTCATTACGCTGCGACACACCTGGGCCCATCATCAAAGGGGGTGCTGCTGAGTAAGACGAGCAAATAGAGGGAATTGAAAAATTCATAAGGTTGCCACCCAGATGAAGGTTAATGTCGACGAAGCGATGGTGGATTTGGCCAACTATCGTTCCAAGGATGGACTCTGGGGGAAGACATTTTTGTGGGAAAGTGCCTCGGCGGTCACGCCAAGTGTTTGGTGGGTGGAAAGGACTTTGTTCTACTTCAACTTTGTCTTCCATTGCAGGTTAGAATTTTATCAGCTGCGACAGAAAGATCCTTTAGCACGTTTTCTTGAATGAACATCAAGAAAAGAAACCGTTTAACGACTGATCAAGCCGAAAAACTGACCTATCTGTCCCACAGTTGGAAAATTCAAAATCGTCGAAGTAGTAATACAGAAAGCAGTGACTCCTCACACCTTCTTGGACGCTGGGATACCGAAAGCACGTTCGGCAGGCAAATTCACACTTCATTTTTCAAAGGACCAACGAAACTGATGCAACATCATCTGAATCATCATCATCGTCATCAAACGAGGAAACCTCTGGCGATGAATTCCAATAGAAAAATTAATGGACATTTGGTGGCAAGGCTCGGCTTCAGCTTTGTCTTCCGTAACGGTTAGAATTTTAAACAATTTTTGTGCAAACAGTGAGTTCGTATGATTCTATGGGTGCAATAAATACCTACAGTCGTTTGTTTATTATTCATTTGCTGAGTCTGTTGTAGCATTGCGTGAAAAACGGATAAAAACCCAGTATTTTCCCAAATTGGGTTTTTTCCCGGTTTTTTCCCTGGGAAAAAACCCGAAATTTTATTTTCCCGGTGTAAACCCATCACTAGAAATGCCACGTCTAGGGCAACATTTTTTTTTATTTCGAAATTGCACCGTCAAGGTCAACATTTACGCGAAATGGCACATTATTGAAGCCCTTAGGCCAAGTCATGCAAAACTGCACATTATAGGCAGTATTTAGGCGAATTGTCGCATCCAAAGTGGAATTTTCACTCAATTTTCCCAGGGTGGTGGGGAAAACGCAACATTCGGGGGGACAACTCACGTGAATAATCGTCAACTTCAGGGCAAAATTTACGGGAAATGCCACGTCAAGGGCAAAATGTATGTGAAACGCCTCGAACGGAGGGCTCGTCGCAGCAAGCTCATCCGCCAGAGGACTTCACTGCTTATTTCACGTACATTCTTGAATTCCGCCCTAAAAACAACACTTTGGAACATTTTCTCAATTAGGAGTGGATGATGGTTTTTTTCTTAATTTTAGACGTAAAAGTATCTTCAAAACCCGTGAATTAGGGTCTTTTCTCTAGTTTGTCTCGATTTTACACCTGGGGGTAACCCTGAATTGGCGCATTTTCTAAATGTTAGGCCCGAATTGAGAAAAAACCACAGAATTAACACTTTTTCTCAATTCGAGCCGTCATCGAGAGGGTTTTCTCAATTTCCACCACGGACTTGTCCCCAAGAGCAGCATAATAGCGTTTCTCTACATTTCAGCCGTTAAGAGGCCTCGCGAACGAGTGCAGATTCTAAATTCAAAACGCGAGAGGGCCCTTTTCTAGATTTTAGCTGCGAATTAGCAAATGTTGGCCGTAAACCTGACACAAGAACAGCACATGAGCCTTTTTTCTTGATTTTAGGGTTTTTATAAATGTTGATGCGAATTAGCGATTTTTCGTACTTTTAGTCATGAATTAACGTTTTTTCTCAATTTTTAGTACGAGTTTGTTGCCCCAAAGAACAATACATCAGAGTTTTTTCTCAATTTTAGCAGCAAAAGGGCCTCCAAATCCGAGAACCAGCGCCTTTTATCAATCATTGTCATAATTTGTTAAGAGTATACTGACCTCGATACTCTGGAGCAGTGTTGAGCTTTGGTCAATTGATCAGAAAGATTTTGACCGAACGTCATAATTTTGTGTGTGTGTTGATGGGGGGGGGGGGCTGGAAAATGCCTCTTGTCTGGAAAAAACTGGAATCAATGGTTTTTCAGATTTTATCCGCGCATTAGCCATTTTTCTCCATTTCGGCGGTTTTTTTTTTGGGGGGGGGGGCGCCGGGCTTTGAACCCGGCAGGCTTCTACGCCATACCCAGATTAATTCACGTTTAAAATTGACAAAAAGCACTCACTCGTGACTGAAATTGAGAAAACCCGCCAATTCATTCACGGTTTCTAACATTGATACAAATTCCTGGCCGAACTTGAGAAAATTCGCTATTTCGCGGTTTTCTTTTAAGGTTAAAATTGAGAAAAATTACAATGTACTGTTTGAGGCAATTCCACCGCCGAAATGGTTAGCGCGCCTCGATGGTGTAATGGATACAATTCTCGCTTCGCAACTCAGCGGACCTGGGTTCTAACTGTGCACTTCTAACTGAGATCTAACTGTGCACTTCACACCCGTACTACGCGGGCGTTTCGGTCGGTGCGCGGTTTGTTGAACGCACACCGTCGGGAACGCCCACACGAAGCCGAGTGTGCCGTGTCACAGCTCGCCGCAGCCTTATAGTGTAATGGGCAGTAGCTGGATTCGAACACAGGCCCGCTGAGTTGCGAAGCGAGCCGAGCATTGTATCCATTACACCATCGAGGCGCGCTAACCATTTCGGCGGTGGAATTGCCTCAAACAGTACATTGTAATTTTTCTCAATTTCAACCTTAAAAGAAAACCGCGAAATAGCGAATTTTCTCAAGTTCGGCCAGGAATTTGTATCAATGTTAGAAACCGTGATTGAATTGGCGGGTTTTCTCAATTTCAGTCACGGTTGAGTGCTTTTTGTCGATTTTAAACGTGAATTAGAGATTTCTCTCACTTTGGACCCCGAATTGGCGCTTTTTCTCCCCCCCCCCCATTTTCAGCCCTGGACCTGCCCATCAGCACATGGATCAGCACATCAGTGTACTTTCACATCGCATTATTTTACCGCCGCGCCGTCGCCGTCATAAACTGGGTATGAACGTTTTTTATCACTTCAAGCCGCAAGGTTGACTGCAGATACCATGTTTTTATTTTATTACATTTTCATTTTTTCAAATTTTAGCCAGGGACTTTCCCGCATACTTTCCTAATAACGGTGTGCATAGACCTCGAAACTGTAAAGCCGCCCATTCTTCCACCGCTAAGCTTTTCATGGGGTCCCTGAGATCGGTGGCCCCCCAGAGGGCGCGGGTCCATCCCGTCACCTTAACCTCGGTACGCTACTGGCATGAAATAGCAAAATCTCTGAGATTAGGTTATGATAAGTAGACAAAACCCGTGACTTTTGGCTATCGAAAAGCGTGAATCGACGACGAAATTGTGTTTTCTGAACTAAGATAACCTAAAGACCTGGGGCCTTATTCTCTAACACGATAGCAATCAAATTTCGATTGCAATGTTGCTATCCATCATAGAAACGTTGCTATTCGGCATTCTGCAATTTTAGAAACAATTAATTTGAAGCAACGTTGCTTAGGAGTATTTCTTTAGTAGGTTATTATAGAAGCACCACCAGACTCTGTTGCTATATCGACAAATTCGATTGCAGTGTTGCTTTCACCATTATCAAACCCTGTTATCATTGTGAATTTTAACTTTCCTCGGGCTAGCTTTTTTATTCAAGTCTGTCATGGGATAAGAACGTCGAAAGTTTCTTATCTCAGCTCGCGCTTCTGATCTTCGCCATTCTGACTTCCGGCGCAGCAGCTTGTGGAGGATCAGCCCACAGCGAGAAGTATTCTAGCTCGAAGTCTCAGATGAGAGTGTTGTGTGGTCGAGAAAGCCGCTAGTTCTGTCTTGAATGGTTTAGACGTCAGCATGTCGGCATTTTCATCCATGGCATTCTCATCAATTGTTCGCTCTCATCTACGGGAATTTTCCTCGATCCTCGCCTCTCAATCGTCGCGAAGAGGCTCGCTGCTGATTTCCCACATTACTCGGGTAGATTCTAGCTACTAGTGCTTGATTCTTCGTGGCTACTTGGGCGTGAGGATTCATAGTACGCTCCCGCTATAGACTAAAGAAACCGCACGTTTACACGTGCTACGTGATATGATCCTCACTGCTGCCTTATTTACATTTTTGAACTCTCCCTTAACGATATGAAAATCAAGCTGTTGGCAATTCAATATAATTTATTATTTGACAGCAATAAAGGCAATTTTAAATTGAATTTACAGACGTTCAAATGCGTATTTTATTTTCTTTCAGTGCATATTTAATGGCTTGGTCTCCTCCAGTATAGTTCTTTGGTTATTATTCCGAAGTCGATTTTCAATGTTGTTAAATCGGTATTCTCTAAAACTGCTATGCGGAAAAGCAACAAACAGATTTCAACAGTTCTACCATAGCAACATTGCTTTCTAGGCAACGTGTAAAAGCTTCGATGTTTTACAGAATAAGCCCCCTGGTTTTTGGAATAGCTAAAGCAATGGCTCCGGGTTTTTGACAGAGCATAAATCCCGGGAAATTGAATTTGATGGTCCCAAATCCCAGATATCAGCGTCTAAAGAAAGAATGTCCGTAAAATCAAGGTTTGTAAGAGCCGCAAGTCTGTGAAATTTTGTTTTTGAAAGAGCAAAATGCTAGAAAAAACACTTCAAATTTTACACATGGGTTTATTATTCATGAATGTAGTCAAATCCGGCTTGAAATTACTTGAAAATCGACCCCCCACACACCTATTATCTCAAAACCTTTGAAAACCCTCATTTTGGATTCACTTTTGGCGCATAAAACGCCAAGGAGTTATTTGATCAAACTGATCAGATGATAGAACCAACTAGATCCCAAATGGAGTCTATGTGCGAAAGAACGAGTTTTTTCGAGCAATCCTAGGGCAAGATATGGCCCGGACGGCGTACGGTGGATGGACATTGCAGAAATCGATTCTAGACACGTTAAAACGTACACAGAAAAAGTTTGAGGGTGGGTTGTAAAAAAAGGTGTTTTTTTGACCGAAAACAAGTGTATTATTCAGAATGAATAATATACCAAAATTGGAATTTGAGCGAGCCAAATTTGCGAATTTTCGCTTCGATATGGAGCTGAATCAAAGTTGGTTGTAGAACAGCGAAATTGTAGTCAAAGGCAAAATGACGAAATTTGTTGTATCGTTGCTCATATTTTCGACAAAGTGAGTTTTTAAAATTGGCCAAACCCTTTATGAACTGCGAGTTCATAAAAAGCCTAACCCACGACATTTGGGTTTTTCGGTGAAATTAGTGTTTGGAGGGGCTAAATCCGCGAAATATCGTGTTGAATGGGCAGAAATCCACAAAACTATTAGCGAGAAAATTCGCGAATTTGGAGGTTGAAATGGCAAAAATCTGTGAAATTGGGTTTTAAGGCCCGTTCACAACCTCTATTTTTCCGTTGTGTGGAGTCTATGCAACCAAACAAATTTATTCCCTAGAAAAATGTAGCATTTTGATAGGTTGCATGGACACCACACAACGAAAACTTAGAGCTTGTGAAGTGTCAAAACCGTGACCTGTGGGATGTGGAAGAACGAAAATATTTAGCAAAATTAGGGTTTGAACAAGCCTAAATTGTGTAATTTGTCGCCAAATTAGTTTTTCGAATTAACTGAACCTACGAATCTTCCACTTTATGAAGAGCTAAAGCCGCGAAATCGTTTTCGTAGCGACCAAACCGCACGGAATTGGTTTTAAGAAGAACCAAATCTGTGAAAATTGTTTTATTTGTTAGCAAAATCCATATCTCATCATCTAAACACCCGCAAAAGATGTTTGTGTGTGTGCCACACGCGGAATTAGGTCTTTTGAACCGGTAAATCTGTGATATTGGAGGTTTTCCGTGACGGAACACCGTGAATTTTGTTTTCTGAATAGCCAAATCCGCGAGAATGAAATTTCCAGCGGCGAAACCCAACAATCGTTGGGGTTTTTCTGTGACGGAGGCCTGCAAATTTCTTTTTTTTTTTCGGTGCCAAACCGGTGAAATTGGGAATAACTGCACCGACGGTGCGGTCCAGTCTCCGTTTCGACCTCAGACCTTCAGCCACCAGGGCTACTCTCGGTCCTGGCCTCATCAGCCCGGCAATTGAGCCGAGGTCGGAGCCGATGGACCGCCCCTAGCCGGGAACGGAGGGGCACGGAGGTGAAATCGGGGTTTTCAACGGCTGTGCTCCAAGATTTGGGTTTACTGATGTGTCAGACCCATGAAATTATCGTTGTTGAGTGTTCTACAGCCGCGTAATTGGTTTTATATCTAGTCAAACCGGCAATGTTGGGTTTTATAATTACGTTTCTTGATGACTCAAACTCGCGAGATTGGGATTTTCAATGACAGAACTCAGTTGAGTTGTTTTCGTGAAGTGTAAAAAGCATTTTCCCATTATGGAAAATAGGTCATTGCTGGTGCTGAGAAGTCTTTGTGATTGAATATTCGACTCAGTCCACGATTCGGAATCAATTTTCCATGCTTTCAGGGGACAAATCACTGCATAGTAGTAATGCCAGGTACAACCAAGTCAGCAATGAAGTCTTTACGGGACTAAAATCAAGACAAACTCCTTATTTGGTGCTAAAATTAAGATTAACACACCAATTCGTGGTATTTGTGGCATGATTAACAAAAATCGCCATTCGCCCTTCTAACGTTAATAATTCGCATTTTTCGGAGGCAGAGGCAACATCGTGGCTGAAATTGATAAAATGCGCTAACTCATGGCTAGAAGTGAACAAAAAAGCGAATTATTATAAAATTAAAATACAGAAAACGCGATAATTCGTGGCTAAAATGAAAAAAAATTACTCATTCGCGGCTGAAATTTGGGAAAACACTAATTTGCCGTTTCCAGGGTTTCCAGGGTCAACGCTACTTGGCAGGCTAAAATTGAGTTAAATGGTGAATGATTCACGGTTAAAAATTGAGTAAAAGTGAGAAAAACCCGGTAATTCGAGGCCAAACTAGAGAACAAACGCGAATTCATGGCAGAATTTGAGATGAAGCACCAATTGAGAAAAACTGGAATTTAACGCTGTGTTAAAATTATATTAATTATACATGAAAGATTATGTACTCTAGACATAGGAGGCCTCGTGGAGATTCCCCCCCGTAGGTACGCCGCTGAGCTCACTGAACACAGATTGCGGAAATTGTATCCAGGCTATGACCCTCATAACAGGGTAGGTCTTGAAGGCTTGTGCATCGTCAATGCGGTGGTGATCCGATTTCGTGGAAACGTAAATCACAGTTAAACTAGTAATTGCGTTTCAATTAGTCATTAATGAGTTTAATCTCTATCAGTGGCCTCAATTGATACTTCGCTGTATCCGTTTACAAGTTTATGCATTGAGCACATGAATGACATGGGCATTTCTCCTTTAATGGGACCGTTTTGACCGTAGGGCTTAGCTCTTCAGTTAGAAAAGAAAAACCTACGAAATGTAATCCATCAATTCATTTCCTCCCATTAGAGAAACATTCTCTCCCCTCGTACGACACCTTTCTTGTTTCCAAGTTGTTACCTCGACCTTTTTAAGCTAACATAAACATATGGAAATCCTGCTGGAGTCGTTGGAAAGGGGGTTTTGTAGTGGGGCGGGGGAAGAATAAATCATTCCCATCCACAGCGAGTGGAATGGTTGGGATGTTTTTGTGAAGAGGGGCGGAGGAACGTACGAAATAAATCAGACAAGAAACAAACTAGTTTCAACTAGTTCCATCAACCCCAACTCCATCCCCTCGAGGTTCACCGTTCTCTTCCAACAGAATTCAGGCGAAGTGAAATTCAAATTGAATGCAATTGCGTTGGACGCTGTTTGGCGCTGAAGTGTTTCTCGGATGGTGGAGGGGGGGCGGGGTTCATTTTGATGAACTAGAAATGAATTCTTGAATTGAGTCTTTGTGGGTGTTATGGGAACGGTGAAAAGTGGGTCATAACAGAGCCTAATTGTACGAATAAACACTCGAGTTTTATTCGTCGCTACCCCTAGGCGTTCTCTCCTCCGGGAGGGGTATTCCCTTCCTCACCAGAATAAGTAGCTCACCTCGTAGCAATTCATTTCCAACGCTTCGCTTCCCATTAATAAGATGAAAAGTTCGTTCTTATCACACTGCCACTCTAACTGGTGCTTCAAAGTGTTCTTGAAGCTCAAAACCCCTGTTGTCAACTGAGGAGCAAGATACTTCAAGAAAGGACCGTTTAAATGGTCCATAAAATGAGCTTAAAACCACATCCTCTTGTTTTTAGTTTCGAAACAAAGTGCTTCGTAATTGTTACCTTCGAATTTTGATGGTCGCGGGCGGCCGGCTCGGCGGTGAGTGTCACAACAGTCGCCTCTTCTCCCTCGAATTTGTACGATTTCATTAAATTTTCAAATTATGGAAAAAAAAACGAATTACTGAAGTTTAAAAAAAATAAATTTGAACCTATCTTTGCTTTCGCGGCCGGGTGTGGGGGGGGGGGAGGCGAAACCACTCGTTCATTCAAAGCCAAAGTAGCCTCATGACAAATAATACCCTCCTCAATTTTATTCTCCATTTACATGTTCGCGTTTACTGATTTGTTTATGAATTTAACAATAATAATCTGAACTTATTGAAATGAACAATATCCGGACGCACAAAAAAGAGGAACTCTCTCATTCATTGTCTCTCTCTCTCTCTCACTTAAAGATTCTAATTCCCGTTGAGTGGAGCTCGTTGAAAATAGGTGGGGATCAGAATAATCACTTGTTAAGCTCATTTGAAATTTTATTTGCTGTAAGCTCTTTTATTAGAAGTCGTAGCATCTCTTTTTTTTTGGAAGTAGAAGAGCGGTGTAATTGAATTGGATGGTTTCAGGTTGCTTGTTTTAACTTGTTTTTACGCTTTTGTTTTATCCATTGTTGATGCGAGAAGGGGAGAGTTACCGAAGCCTTTTATCACTGATTTCTTCGAAATTAATTATTAAAAAAAAGAATGTCTTATTTACTACGAGTACAGCTTTATATGGCTATCATTCACATTATTCGTTTTCTTATACATTTCCGCTTAGAATGGTAGTAGGCGGGGGTGGCGATTGCGATCGTGTCGTTAAGCCGGATGAAATGGTCGGCAAATTGGTCACGAATAAAATGTAGTGTGTTCATTGTGTTGAAGAAATAGCGAGGAAACACTCAACCTTCCCCTGCCGTGATAAATAATTCTTACCGGGGCCGCCTCGAGTTAAACTTTTTTTTCTTTTTCTTCTTTTCTCCCTTGTCCCGAATTCTTTACCTTTTTCATTGCCGCAACGCGGCGACTTGAGGTGACGTTACAACTCTTCCGGCTTTCAACATTTTATATTGACGTGTCTACAAAAACGTATTACATCGTGACACGGTTTTCTGGTCCAGTTTCTTCGGTTTGAAGCAAGCCCCTCACTATAACCACTATTCGACTATTGAATATTTCAGAGAGCCTTATTTTTCCCGATCCAATATTATAGCGTGACAAGCAACCCGTGTCCTTGAAAAAACTATATTCTCTACCCCTCACCATGCATTTGCATTTTTTTTATTTTATTTGTATAGAAAAGACAACACAACTGGGTTAGCGTGACTCAGCTCTCAGGTTGACGTGTATGGGGGAATGAGAATAGGGAAAAATGGAATAAAACCCAAAGAAATGAATGAATAAAATAAATCCTGTGGGCTTCTAAAGTTTTAAAAACAAAACAATAAAAATTGGTTTGCCTTGCAATAACAAAGGTATACCGATGGTGAGTTAAGTTATTTCAACTTTCAAATATTGGGAAAAGTTAATTAAGCGGCGAATGGAATTTTAATCACAGTCCAAACGGAGAACAATGAAAAAATCCCACCCCCAGAAGTGAATGCTGTGCGGGTGGGTGTTTTTATTTGTGCGTGTTTCGTGATAATGTCGTTCCATTTTCTGGTCTCGAAGGGTGAACCAGCGTGGTACGCTTGCGTCGATGCTCTTATCACGAAATGGGTGGCGGGGCTGCCAACAGTTTATTGTGGAAGACTTTGATGGCGTTTTCCATTCAATGCAACACACTCGTGTGGTGTAAGTTTTTCCACCCGTCCTCTCTGAATTGAAACATAATTATGTTTATGGAGAGGGCGCTGCACTACACTTGTGTAGTGTGTTGAATGGAAAACACCTTTGAAAAATGGCTCGAAACGCTCGCAGCCACATTGAGAGGCTCTAACGGCTTCTTAGCAGGGGCGTCAACGATTGGGACGTTCAGGCCCGCTAATCGTGGCCTGAGGGATTCGTAAACCGCGTTTTCTTTTTTGTTTTTTGTTTTGCTCAGATCGAAAGGCTTTGAGAATACTGGCCGAAAAAATACGCCCAACTAAAACTGTTGAAATAATTCATCACAATGAGTTATCAGTGTGAAGGTAATTGAGAATGAGGAGAGTCATTGATTATGCTGCAACTGTTGAGCAGACAGATAGGCAAGGTGCAAAAATAACAAAAAGTGCAGGAAATGAAGAACATTATAAAATGTTCGTACAGCATGCATCTATAAAAAGAAATAGTCGACCATCCGGGTGGGATAGGCGACGCATGTGCAAGTTTTGTGGGCAGTCGCACGCGTTTGAAAGAAACGAATGTCCTGCCTTTAAGAAACGATGTGGGCCTTGTGGCAAGCAGAATCATTTTGCTTCAGTGTCTCGAACAGAGAGACACTCTGTGAAGAAGGTGAGTGGCAACTCTGATAGAGATTCGCCGCTGTCAGACATCGATGAAAGTGTGATGAACATCGATCCCATGTCTAGTAGAATTAAAAAACTCACGGTGGATTTGAACGTCAATGGGACTCAGATTTGTGCTCAACTTGTCACAGGTGCGTCGTGCAACGTGATGGGATGGCAACAGTTTCAGAAGCTTAAAGCAAAACCGACAGTGACTTCAGCGGACAAGATGCTCAAATATTTCAACAGGCAAAAAAAAAAAAGGCGGCGCTGTTTCGTTGACGTTTCTCACAACAAGAAAACTCATTAAGTCAGATTTTCCATCCCTCCTCATAATGATTTCATTGTAGGACTAAAAGCGTACCAAAAATTGATTCTAATTCGCCCTCTCGAATGCGTAGCGATTAAAAAACTTCAGTCGGACAGCTTTAAAGACGTTTTCGACGAAAAGCGTGGTAGATATTGGAACTCTAAAAGAAAATGCAACTCCTGTGGTGGAATCACCCAGAAGGTATCCGGTGGCGATTAGAGACAAAATAAAAATGTAATTGTACTCACTAGAGCAACAGAGTATCATAAGAAAAGTAAATCAACCATCAGCTTGGACTATGAACATGGTTTTTGTCGTGGTCCCTAAAAGGAACCGATTGTGCACCGCTCCGAAGAAGTTGAACGAAAACCTGAGACGAAATCGATTTATTTCGCTGGCAGTTGAAGAAATCATGCCCTTGCTGAAAAAACGCGAAAGTTTTCAGCGTTCTAGACGCTAAAAAATGGCTTTCATCAAGTGAGGCCAGACGGGAAGTCTCAAAAACTCACAACGTTCTGGGCACCCCTCGGAAGATATTGTTTTCAGCGACGTCCGTTTGGGATTTCCGTTGCCCCTGAAGAATTTCAGCGTTGGATTCATGATATCATGCACGATTTAGACGGCGTTATCGCCATAGCTGATGACGTACTAATCTTCGGCGAAGGGGGCACAATTGAAAAGGCTCAACAGGACCATGATTTGAAAATGGCTGCTGTCTTAAAACGAGCCCGTGGAAGAAATTTAAAACTCAATGACAAGAAGAGCATTATTCATAAATCAGAAATTAGAAACATGGGTCATATTTTCACGGTGAACGGGGTCAAAGTGAATCCTGAGAAGGTCAGAGCGGTAACTGATCTGCCGATGCCCGACTGCAGTTCAGAAATGGCATCATTTCTGGGGCTGGTCAACTATATGTCGAAGTTTGTCCCGAACTTGTCGCACCACGGTGCTCTCTTACGGGAATTTGACGGAAGATGGACAGAAGAACTGAGGTTCGCTTGGGCAACGATCAAGAAAGCACTGCTGAGTGCTCCAGTGTTGAGAAGCTTCGATGTGCACAAGGAGGCCTGTATCCAAGTGGACACTAGCAGCTATGGAGTAGGAGCCGTTCTTCTTCAAGAACTCCAGCCAGTCGCGCATGCCTCAAGAACTTTAGCTGCGGTTCTTGTGATTTTTTAGCCACTTCCGTGCATTTTTTGAGGCTTTAAGAATTTTGTTGTGGACAGAGCGGAGAAATTCGACTGGAACCAATGACCTGCGAAAAACGCTAATTCTTGGTCACGTTGAGAGCGTTTGAAAGCCGTCCAGGCCGGGATGGCTTGTCGAGCGATGGCTAATCGTGCGATGTTTGAGACTCATGAACATCCGTTTCGATTTTCTTTGTTGAGAAACCCCTTAAATACACCAAAAAAGCTTCCATTTCAAATTGGCAATGTGAATTGGCACAGAACTGCCAGAACGGATAATGCCACTTGAAAAGAAGGAGCCTAAGCTTCAGGGGGCGCTTAGTAGGGGTTCTTGTAGCGTACAATTTGCAAGAAAAATCCTGCAATAAATCACGAATGTCAGCTTTGGGCACTTCTGCGGGTAACTACCATGAGTACCGCGTGTCGGCCACCATAAAAAGGCCCCAAAACTTGCAATGGTAATCGGAGGGAGGGGGTGGCATGGCTATTGTCGGCGATCACTGAAAAAATGTCCCGGAAAATCGATGTTTCGTGAAAAAAAATTGTCCGAAAACCTGAAATTGTGCAAATATCAATACCAGAGACTTGCAATCGCGCGAATATTTTGCTCAGAAACTAAAAATTCACGATAGTAAAAACATGAAACTTGCATTTTTGTGCAAGTAAATACCTGGAACTAACAAATTCACGAATATTCAGCCAGAAAACTTCAATTTTCAAGGACATTTAGCTCCAAATTGTTGCAGTTTTGCGGCTATTGTCAGACTTTGAATAAAGATTAGCACTTTGCAATTTCGCGAATGTAAAAATCGGCATCGGCTGCCTCTATAGAAAAAACAACCCACAAATTGCAATTTTGATGGAAAACCTCAATTCTTGAAATATTAAGGCTGAAAACTCACAATTTCGCAAATACTTAGCTCCGATGTAATTTCGCGGCCCGATGTGTCATCGGGATTGGCTATAGAATGGACCGCACGCCCGCTATACAGCAGGGCCCCTGGAACTTGTCATTTTCGATGGTATTTACACCCAGAACTTGCAATTTGGCAGATTTTCATTTCCGAATTTAGCAATTTCGCGGTGACTTGGACCCCATGATGAAATGCAGCGTCATTTTGACCGTACAATTTGTTTATTGAACGCCTGATCTGCTAAGTCGTATAATTATTGTTTTACAATTTCGCTGTTTTCCCCCCTAATATGGTCACAAAAATGTAGTTTCGCGTGTATTTAGTCTTAAACTTGCATTTTACGGATACTTAGCTTAGAAACATGCCATTTCTTGATTGTTTTTCTGTCGAATTTCGATCCAATTGGCCACCGGTTCGGTTATTTAGCCCGAAACTGGAAATGTCGTGCAGTTTCGTGACTCTCTGACGCCGTGGCTATTAGTAATATTTATCTGATTGTTAACCTCTAGAACTTCCTCAACCTCCTCATAATACCTGAGAATTTCCATTTGACCGTCATTTATCGAGTTAAATTCGCTTTTTCTAGAGTTTATCTTAAGATTTATAGTCCAACCATTCGTGTTGGAGTTTTCTTATTGAATTGGCTGCTCGAATGATTCTCAAGCTATTCATTTTGTGGGAAGAAGATTTTTACCTTGTGTCATGTGTGAGAAATTCTTGACCCGCATGAAAGGTGTCGAAAACAATTCAGTGGTTGGTACTCGTATACAGAGAAGTTCTTGATGGACCCTCGTCCCTGATCTTGTGGCATGTATTCTGGGTGGGGTGATGGGTGGTGGGGGCTGGAAAATGCAATGCGCGACGACAATCGACACAAATCCGCAGCAACGCGCTGTACAATAGGTATTTTTGGTCTGGAGAGTCTCCAGTTTTTGAATAGAAATATTTCTGGTGGTTTTTATTTTCAAGCTCACGAGTATTTTGATTGTGGTATGGAACTCGTAGTTGGATCCACGTTGGAGGTCAATTACGACCAATACTTGTTTGACACAGGCTTTACCAAGTGGTAGGGATGGTTCTTGATCCGTGAAAATTATTCTACTGAGGTCTAGGCCTGCATGCTGCCGGTAACTGACGGAACGTGCTCAGTGATGGTAAAACCCCTGGGTTGCTGTCGCTTTTAATGCCGTATATTTATACATTACACCCACCAACTCCCCTCTAAACAACGTTTTTCCACACTCTGAACATCCTTGAAATGTTTCAATGCATAAAAAATTGTTAGAAGAGTGAACGAGATTTCGAACTGTGTGCATTATTCATAGAGGCATACCAGGAAAATAGCATAAAGAAACAGGTGTGGGGTAGGGGAGGGAAGTAATAAAGTTAAAGGAGATTCTCTCTTTCCTCAAGAAACTACATTGATGGAACTACTTTCTTATGTCGTGGAAGCCGTTCAAGTTTCGGAGAAAAAAAAAAAAAAAATCTGTAAAGGCTTTCAGAAGTTCAAAAAAGATGCGCGCGTAGGATTGAAATTGACACGCGTGTTATTATGGAGATGACGTTGTGTACTTTTTCATGGGGTCGATGCCAGCGAATGGCTTAGTACGCTTGAGATCATAGTGGTGAGCAACCTGAGATTCTGAAATTGAGCTGGAAGGTAAGAACCCCTATCGTAGACGTCTAACCAGTTACAATAGAGTGTCAAATATTTAACTCCTCTCGATCCCTCACACCAATATGCCCGCACATTAACTTTCGTCCTTCGGAGTTTCTTGAGTTTTATCTCCAAGTTTCTTTTTCCCTTCGGGTCAATGAAGATAACATCACAATCACCACGAAAATCCTCGCTTTTCTATTTCCTCTAATCTCTTCCCCATCCACAGTTTATAATCCCATTCTATTGAAATGCCCTAAAGGGTGACAAACGACTTTTTTCTGTCTCTTTCTCTCTTTTCCCCCTTTTTTTTTTGTCGTCGAAAGTGCCCAAAAGGATTCAGAGGTGCTATTATCGGGGGAGTAATGATAGCTCAACTTCACGTGTAGGTGTTATGTAACTGATTGAATCTCTCTCATTCTACTGCATCTATATATATACTAGTTAAATATTCGGTGGCGCACACGATATAAAACGCGCTCTTGTTAACTCTCCCACGGGATTCGTTTTAATTGATACAAAAACACAACCCAGAAAGCTTTTTTCAATCGGTAGGTGGTCCAGTGAATGAACTCCACCATACGCCCCCCCCCCACAATCGTAATGTTGTGGGATCATTTGCAGTACTTATGATAACGATTGAGTCCCTTGCGATTGTGCTCTGTAATTTTACAAGCCTTTTGAGGGCGGGTGGGAGGGTTGAGCACCGGGGCTGATATAAAATTTTAATTGAAAAGTCGTTTGTTAGGAGACATAGAACAATACATTCAAATATTATTCATATAAAAAATCAAGTTGCTCTACCATTATTCAACGAGATTTGGTTGTGTGTGGAGGGGGGGGGGGCAGAATAATCGCGAACGAGAGAAATATGAAAAAAAAGTATCGTGAGGGGGGGAGGGGTTACTAAGCATAAATATTCATTAAGCGAGCAGACGCTTCAGCTGGTGGATGGGGGCAACACGGTTATATTGGAAGAATACGTCGAACTTTGTCATGCCTTGCGAGAAAAGGCCTCCTTATTTCCGTGTGAACTTGCTCAAGATTAATGACTTCACACCCTCCGTTAAAATAAGCTTAAAACCACTTTGGGACTTTCTAATAAACACCTTTCAGACCCCCCCCCCCACCATTACCCACACCCAACCGACCCCCGGCCACTACCATGCTGCTTGTTCAAAATCCGGCCTCCTTTAAACCTCTAAGCAGATCCTCTTCAAAAACCCTCAAACTAACACAACCAAAGGCGAGGCGGCTCCCTTAAAGGTTGAGGCCGACCGGCTTAACAACCCTCACCGCGCGCCGCCACCACCACCACCACCACCGCGTAGTTTCCACTTTATTACGCCCCGACTGATTAAGTTGGTGTGTACCAGGCATTTTCTAAATAGACAAAGAGTAACAAAACCCCACACCATTCCACTCATAGGGATTGTGTGGTATAAACAGTGAGGGGGAACGGATTAATACGACGGCCCGTTTGGTTTCAAACTCAGCATAAAAAATGGCCTTTGTGTCTCGTCTTGGCTTCATGAAAATCACGGAAGAATTCACAATATCAAGTGACCATTTGAGACAGAGAGAGACTCGAGCCGAAAGGTTTTTCAAGTGATGCCACTCGTGTGAAAGTGTTTATAGGGGCAAAAAAAGAGAGATTTTTTTTTTTGTTTCTTTGTACTCCACAAGATGATAGGGTGTGAGGAGGGGGTTGAGACAAACGTTTTTTTGTTTTTTTTTGTTTTACTGGGAAAGCATCCCAAGCATTCGACTTCTCAAACAACAACAATCGACGTGGCTTTTGAAAAGGACCCACAGCGGTCAAAGAGGATGGTGCGGTGGCGTCGGGGATTAATGTGGTGGTTTTAAATCTTGCACGCCGTTCGCCACAACGACTTTTGTGTGCTTCAAGGTGAGCGTATTATATGTTAGGTGGCTTGTGGAGGGGGGGGGGGAGTTAGACGTCGCCGATAAAATTCGAAAAAGGTACAAAAAGAAAATCGAAAAGCGTGGAAAAGGTGTTTTCTTTTTTTTTCTCTCTCTCTCTCTCGCTACTATTTTCTTTGTTATCTTCCTTTCAAGCTCCCCCAATCTTGTCAAAAGAAACAAGAAAAGACAGTCGGGTAAGCCGTAAAATAAAAGTCCTTTTGTTTGAAACAGCGGTGTGCGTTTCATTCGTTTATTTTACAACCCTCCACCTATACAAACACCACGTCTTCACAATTATCTGGATGGACGATCGGAAAGGAGAAAGCAAAACCAATGTTTCACGTTGAACTCATGTGTTTCTTCTTCTTCCAATTGAGGGAATTCAAAAAAAAAAAAAAAAAACTCCGCTTTTTAAAACTAATCCAATCCCTCATTCAATTTACCTCGGCCAGGAAGAGCATGTCGATGAAAAAAATTCAATTTTAATGCGTTGTTTTTTATGAGCTATTTAAATTTTAATGAGCTAGTCTTCGCCTGAAATTGAGGAAAATCGTTAATTCCCAGTGTCTGTGCGTTCTTAGGCGGCTAAAATGCGAGAATAAGCGCTCATTTGTCGCTAAAATTAAGAAGCATACACCAACTCGAGGTATCAGAAGGCAACTTCACGGCTAGAATAGAGAAAATACGCTAACCCCGAGTTTCTATAGATCCTTGATTCGCGCCAAAAATTGAGATGGGGTGCTAATGTGCTAATCTTTGGGCAAGTACGTGGCAAAAAGTTCAGAAAAATATTGAAATTCTTGGCAAAAAATAGCGAAAAAGTGTTAACTGGATAGCAAAAAGCGAAACTATCACTAATTCGCGGCTGAAAAACGGAGATACACGGAATTGACGGAGGAATCCGTCAATTCCTGTCTAGAATCGAGTTGAAGCGCTCATTTTAGAGCTAAAAAGTGAGAAAGAAGAGAAAACTGGAGGCGAAAGTTGACTAATTCAGCTCAATCGCTGCAAAAATGGAGGAAAAAACTATTTCGCGAAATAATTAGGAAGTCTCTAGTGGAAAAAGGATGTTTAAGTTTCAAGAAACTAACTAAATCGAGTAGAGACGTTGACCAAGGTAAGTATAAGCGAACAAGAGGCAATCAGGCCCGGGTCTAGCTTTTTATCGCCCGGGGCTAATTTAATTTAGCCGCCCCATGCGGCTAACCCCCCCCCCCACTGCCATTTCCTTCAATACTTGTGTTGCCTGGGCAAGTAACAAGAGAATAGATTGTACAATTATTAGAAGGAAACTACACATTTCTTCAATCTGGCGTAAAAACCTCAAGATGTCGGGAACCCCAGAGAGATGAGTCTTGGCTTTTAGTGTTGAACGCGAATGACGTTGGGGATTAGACCCCCACCGACAGCTGACGTTAATCGCAAAATTGCCACATTAGGGATCTGAATAATTATCCCCGAAATTGGAAGTTACTGGCTGAATTTTCGGGAATTTGAAGTTTTAGGTTGAAATTGTAATTTTGGTAAATTGAAATTTAAATTTTCTTGTGTTCATTTTCGAGAAATTCGAGTTTTTGGAACTAAATAAAAAGTATTCGTTAAAATTGATATTTCTCGTCTTAATTCTCACGAAATTGCAAATTTTTGGACTATGTTTTTCCGCAAAATAGCCATTTTGTGGGACTTTCTTTCAGTAGGCGTGGACCCTGGGCCAGCCGTCCATAACAAGGCATGACGAGTAGCCATGTAATTGTAACATTTAGAGTTAAGTGTTCGTGAGTGTGCAAGTTTGAGTGAAATTACATGTTTCCTGGTTGAATATTCGAGAATTTGCATGGTGACGGTCTTTATACTTACGAAAAATTGCAATTTCCTGACGATGGTCTTTATTTTCCCAAATTTTGAGCATCGGGTCTAAGTATTCGCGAAGTTTCTAGTCTTTGGTCTTTATTTTTGCGAATCGCAAGTTTCTGTCATCTTTTTAGTGATTGTAGACCCCGGCTTAGCCGCCCACGACAGCGATCAAAATCAGAGGTTAGCCGCAAAATTGGAAGTTTCCTGGCTGAATATTCGGGAAATAGCAATTTTCTTGGTTATCTTCTTTGCAATACGTGGCTTCATCCAATTTTAAATTTGGCCATTTTTGCCTGGCACACCGGTCCACCGACACAAAGGGCTAAAGAGGGCGATTTTCAGGTCAATTTTTACCAGCCTTAGCCGAAAACGCCTCCATATTAGAGGTCGCTGTCGCTGCCGAAAATGTCGCGCTTGTGCCGGTGTCGTTGGAGTTTTTTTTTTGGCCTCCTCACGCGATTGGCCGAATATAGTAGCCTATCGAGGTCCTTGTGCGTGGTTAATTCTTGCGAGCTAGCTTTACATGCTAGTCTTCGCCTGAAATTGAGGAAAATCGTTAATTCCCAGTGTCTGTGTGTTCTTAGGCGGCTAAAATTGAGAAGACACGCTAATTTGCTGTTCTTGGGGCAATTTACGAGGCTAAAAATTTCAAAAATGCTGATATTCTTGGCTAAAATCGAGAAAATGCGTCAATTCATTGTTCCTGGAATGAATTCGGACGAGTGTTCCGACGAATCCTCGACTTAAATTAGGAAAAATCATTTGTTCACCGCTAAAATGAAGAAAATTGAATTTTGGAAGCACCATAGCGTATAATTGTTATTCAGAAAGAGCCAAACCCGCGAAATTTGGTTATCTGGAAGAACCAAACCCTCGAATTGGATCATTTGGACAAGCAAAGGATGATAAGGTCAGTTTGCGGGATCAACTGTACGAAACCCGGTATTTCGTGGCTGAAATTAAGGAATAATTCGATGCTAAAATTGAGAAAAATCGCAAATTGGCTCTAACAATTGAAGAAAAAGCCTTGATTCGCAGCTGAAATTGAGAAAAAACGCCAAGTCGCCGATATTGAGGAACCACGCTAATTTCTGTCTGAAATTGGGTAAACGAGCGTTGGATTTTTGGCTAAACTTGAGACATAGTTGGCGGCTATTATAGAGAAAAAACATCAATTTGCGGCTAAAATTGGAAAAAGGCCAATTCGCTGGTTTTAGATAAGTGGAAATTCGCGTTTACGAAAAACTTTGCAACCATACCTATTATATACATATATATATAATCTAATCAGCAATTAGATTATTTGTTTGTTGAGAGATTAAATGGTCTCATTCCGCCTCCGGGACCCTGGTTGGTACACCTGGTACACCAATGCTGAAGGCGGCTACTTCACGGCTGAAATTGAGAAAATAACTAATTCGTGGCCTCCAAAAGCCACTTCGAGGCTGGAATAGATAAATTACGCAGATACTCAGTTTCTGTAGGTCCTTAGGTGGCTAAAATTATGAAGGTGTACTGATGGCCATCCTTAGGCAAAGAAAGTGGCCAAAATATTTTTTTTAAAAGCGCTAATATTCGTGGTTAAAATACGAGATGTGCTAATTCATATTTCTAAATTTACCATAAACGTCACATTGGCGAGGCTTAAATTGATGAAAAAACTATGACTCGCTTTGAAAATTGAAAACAAAGGCTAATTTGCTAAAATAGCGCTTTTGTTTATTCGAAAAACTAGAGGCGCTACAGACATTTCCGCTTCGCGCCCCCGGTCGGTGTAGGTACGCCACTGTTGAGAGCTTCTTCATGGATGAAATTGAGAACATAACTAATTCGTAGCCTCTGGAAGTCACTTAGAGGCTGAAATAGAGAGAATACGCAGAATCTCAGTGGCTGTAGCTGATAGAGTTGCTAAAACTGATGCCTTTGGGCCAAGAACGCGGCCAAAATATTGAATAAAGCGGTGATACTCGTGTACGAAAAAGTTATAATTCACAGCATAGATAATGGCTTATTTGCGCGGCCAAAATTGAATTGAGAGTGCTAGTTCCAAACGAAAATTGAGAAAAAGTGTGAATTTGCGGCTAAAATTGCCAGGAAAACGCTAATTCATGACTAAACCTGAACAAAATCGCTAACTCGTGGCTGAAAATTAGAGGTAGCTATCATATTCACTTTTAAAATTGAAATTCTGGAGGCCACTTCCTAGCTAAAAAGAATTAAAAAACGTTACTTCGTGGCAAATATTAAGAGAAATCCATCATTCGCTGCCAGAATGGTGAAATACCATCCGTGGTTCTCACTCATCGTGGAGGCAATAACTTTGTGGCTGACATTGAGAAAACACGCTGGTTTGCAGCTATCATTGTGGAAAAATTGGGACTATTCGTGGATGAAACGAATAAAATACGCTGTGATTCACGGCTCAAATTGACGAAATTCGCTGACTCACAGCTTTTTGGGGGAAACTCCGAGGCTTAAGATAATATACCATTGTCTCCAGTTTCTGGAGGTCCAATCGCACCCGAAAATTCGAGAGACGCGTAAATTGGGCTGTTCTGGCTCAGGGATAAGTCGGCGAATAAAAATTGAGAAATAACGCTAATTTCACGGTTAATATTGAGATAAAACGCTCATTTGCGTCATAACTTGACAAACAGGAGTCAACTTCGAGGCTAAAATTGAGAATTCTCATAACTTAACGTTATACGTAGGCATAAAATACGTAATTCCTAGTTGATTTAGAGACTCCTCAAGGACCTCTTATAGAGACTTTCGCTCCGGGCCCCAATTAGTGTAGGTTTACCACCAGGTGGCGATCAGTATTTTCTCAACTTACCGTGTTTGAGAAATCAGTCTCCAATAAAGACCGTCGGAGAGAGTTTAAAACATTTGAAAATAAGATGAATAATACTTCCTTACGCATACCAAAAATCAATTTCAAGTTCTGAGGGAGCCCCCTCCTTAATACCGCCACCGCCGAGACTACGCTTTGAAATTCCCTAGCTATTTACGGCGAAAAGGGACTGGATAAGCCTTGTGTTGATGGTGTAGTGAGTGTTTGTCGGGTGGTGGGGGGGAGTTGAGGGTAAAATTCCATGGGAGATGGGAGTTCCGGCCCCTGCTATTTTACTGAGCCTATGTATAAACAAAAAAATAATTGTTAGTTAAAAAGGGACCTGTATCGGGGCAATATTTATTCTCTTTAGAGAGTATTTCATTTTCTCATGCCGTGAAAATGCTTGCTTTAGGCGAAACGTTGGCATGAGTATTACTCATTAAATGTTGTTATTAAAACATTATGCGCCCTGAGTCTCGAATTTTAGATCTTCGAGGCACAGGAGGAGCTATTCTATTTTTTGAGTTTGCTATTTTAAATGTTTTTACTGTCGTCCTTATGCTCGTTTCCTATTTTTTAAAAAATCTATCCCTCTCAAGTCCTAAAAATGATCTCAAAGATCGAAAGCGGAAGTACAATTTTTGAATTTTGGTTGTTTTTTACCATAACCCGATGCTTCTTACACTTCAACAAGCTGCTGTTCGATATAGAAGTCTCCTAGTAGTAGGCTTCACGCGCGTGTTATTAATCGCGGAAAACTACTACAGGGACCGTTTAACAAGTTTTTCATACCTGCAAGACCCCCCCTTCTCATAATCATACTTTACTATTCAAGTTATTACGCAAAACGCGATATATTAATCCAGGAATTCATGCATGCGACGTGAATGCCACGATATTGAATCGAAAGGCTTACTCGCCTGGGAGGGAAACAATAAGGGCTTCGCGGTATTTTCTCCCCCTCATTAGTATGATCGACTCGCGGCCCTATATGTATACGTTACATCCCAGAAGTAATTACTCGTTTACGCGCGCCTTCACATTTTACGACTTCGTATTAACATAGGTCTACTCGCACCTGAGGACCTTTAAATAATAATGTCGTAATAGCCGTGGTCGTTTCTTGATCGCGCGTTAAAAAACTTCGACTTGGGTGTGCGTGGCTTGTTAGCAAATAATGGTACATATTTGATTAGTTGTGTGTGTGTCGGGGGGGGGGGGGTGGAGGAGTATGTTCGCTTATTGGGAATTTAAGCTATCGGATACGAGGTCTGGCGGATTTCCGGGTGAACTGCTAGAAAAAGTACTCTTTTCTCAACATCGCCCCACGAAAGTGCCGGTTTTGAGTGATGATTTTGTATCGTTTTACTGTTGCTTCAACAATTTTTATTTTTGTTGGAGCTACTAGGCGTTTTCCATGGCTAAGTATGTATTGATGTAAGATTCGTTCGTACCTTGAACCTCGTCTTAAATAAATGTATAAACTAGGATACAATTTGTAAGAAGAGTTCAGTCGAAGTTTGAACACTGAAGTGTGTGTGACATTATTAATTTACGAGTGAAGTAATTTTTATTTTTTATCCTTCGGAATTAGGCCAGTCAATATAAACATCAAACATCGCAAATATGCATGTGACGTATTTAAAGAATGATTCGCGAAAAAGTAGTTTTATTTTTTCAAATAAAAATGATGATTTTTTTAAGTAGAATAATAATAAAATGGAGAATCTCAATAATCTTCCCTCCTTAAGAAGAAAGCTGGAGTAGAGGATTGATTTGATCAACATGGCGTTTATGAACACCATCTGCTCTTTCTACCAGGTAGACCACTTCGCCGAGTTTTCTTATTATTTTTCCTTTTTTCCATTTCCGTGTTCGTTCATTGAAGCTTCTCACTAGCACGGAATTTTCAAATTGAAATGACCTTTTCGCCTTCTTCTTTTCAATTTGTGTCACTAACTGTGTGGGTTTGACAAGGTCAATCAACGATCTAATTTGTCTAACAAACATAAGCTCAGATGGGCTCAATGCCGTAAACGCATGAGGTGTCCTACGATTTACGAGGAGAAATCTGTTCAATTTCATATTCAGAGTTCCCGGTTCCCCAGCCATTCGCTTAAGGACTGACTTGAGTGTTTATATGACATATTATCTTTTCGCTTGCTCGTTCGATGAGGGATTGTAGGGTGCGGTCAGCATGTGTTTGATACCATTCGATTTGAGAAAATGTTCAAACTCATGTGATGTGAATCCTCTTCCATTGTCGGTTACTACTGTGAGAGGTAGACGAAATCGAGCAAAGAGATCCCTGAGGGGTTGTATTGTCGCATCCGTTGATGTTGAGTTCGTTATTTTGTATTTCCAACCACTTTGAATGTGCATCAACAACAACCAAAAAGTATTTTCCCAAGAATGGACCGACGTAATCAAGATGTATTCTCTGCCAAGGTCCTTCTGGTATTTGCCATGGATGCTCGTCGTCTTTCCTCGGGCAGTTTTTGTTCAACTGACAGCTAGAGCAGTTCTTAACTATCTGTTCTATATCGTGATCAATTTGCGGCCACCACGTATAGCTTCTTGCCACTGCCTTCATTTTTACTATTCCTGTATGACATGAATGGAGTTCTGTCAGAACTTGCTTTCTTAATTTTGGAGGGATTACTACGCGGGTCCCTCTCATTATGCATCCAGACTCTAGTGATAACTCTTTCGCGATTTGTTTGAAGTTTTCAATTTTGATTTGTTTTCCCTGGCGTAAATGATCGTAAATTTCCTTTAGAACCGGGCCTTCTACTGTTTGTTTAGCCTCTTCTCGGTGGTCTATGGGTGGAATGTCAATTTGTTGTACACATACAAGACTGGTTTCGTCAAATATTTTTTGTCCAAATCGGTTACGATTGGTGCTCTTGATAGTCCATCAGCATTTCCGTTTTCCGATGATTTTTTGACACGAATCGTATAATCAAAACCTTGAAGGAAGATCGAATACCTTAGTAACCGTTGAGATGTCATTGTCGGAAGCTCTTTAATGGGGTTGAAAATGCTTGCCAACGGTTTGTTGTCGCATGCCAAGGTGAATTTTCTCCCGTAACAAAAATTGAAGAATCTTTTCAAGCCCCAGTAAATAGCGGTGGCTTCTCTGTCGAGTTGACTATAATATTTTTCAGCGTCATTAAATGTTCTTGAAGCGTACGCGATGGGTCTCTCGGTTCCATCTGGCATTTCATGTGATAATACGGCTCCTAAACCGACTGCACTTGCGTCCGTCGTATTTTATGAGTACGTTATCGGATGTTATTGATCTTATTTGTAGATCTTGTTTGACAGTTAGAAATGATTTTTCGCAGGCATCTGTCCAACGGAATTTTGTTCTGGTTTTTAACAGATCGAAGAGTGGTTTGAGAGTACCAGAGAGATATGAATCGTGACCAGACCGATCCAACTTCTAACTTGATCCGCATTCGTTGGACGTGGGGCTTCCAGGACTGCTTGAATTTTATTTTGTGCTTTACTTATTCCTTTGTTTGAAATGACAAATCCCAAGTATTTTACTGAACTCTTGAAGAATGAGCATTTATTCTTGTTAAAACGTAAATTATTTTGATTCAAGCGTTTCAGAACTTCTCTCAGCCTCGAGAGATGTTCTTGAAATGTAGACGCGTGAATTTTAATGTCGTCAAAGAAAACACTAACTCCTGGGATGTCCTCCAAAAGTTGAGATATGAAGCGCTGCCAAATTGCTGGGGCAACTTTTGTTCCAAAAATTAAGCGATTTACTTGGTAAATCCCTTTTTTTCGTGCTGATTGCCTGAACTTTGGAGCTTTTTCCGTCCATCTCGACGTGGAGGTAGGCCTGGCTAATGTCTAGCGTCGTGAACATTTTTCCACCTGCCATCTCCGCGAAAATGTCCTCTGTGCGTGGAATCGGATAGTTGTCTGGCTTTAGCACTTTATTAAGTGTTGATTTGTAGTCCGCGCATAATCTAATGTCTCCATTAGGTTTCACTATCGGAACAATTGGTGTTCCCCATTCGCTGAAATTTATTTTCGATATGATGCCATCTTTTTCCAGTCTATCTATTTCGTCGTTCACTTTTTTTTTGTGGCGCGTACGGAACGGGACGAGGGGGTTTGAATATCGGTGAAGCGTCGGGAATAAGTTGAAGGTTTGCTTTAAAATTTGGTATTTTACCTACGCCTCCCGAGAACAACAAAGGAAATTCATCGTGCAATTTGTTCAACGTAGTTTCCAAGTTGTTTCCTTCGACTTCAATTTGTTTTAATTCAACGATCTTGTTAAAATCCAGTTGTAGTTTCGACATCCACTCTCTCCCAAAAATCGAGTCCACAGGTTTGGGTATAACGTAGAGATTTGCTGTTATTTTTGAGTTATTGAATACAACGTCGACGGTTGCGTATCCTAGGGGTTTGATTCATTCTTGAGAGTAGGTCCTCAGTCGAATCTTGGTTTCGAAGAGTGGTTTCCTTGGAAATGAGGAACGAAATAAATTTTGTGAGATTGTGTTTACAGAAGCTCCGGTGTCAAATTACATTTGTACTTTCTTTCCGTCGATGATTCATGGTAGGAGAATTCTAGGGGGCTTCATCATATTCTCCGGAAGGCACTCGATTGTGTTCAACGATAGGCTGTTGGTCGAAAATTCATCCTCTTCAATTTGACGCACGTTGTTTCGATGCTCGTTCATGTCTTTTTTCCTTTTGAAGCAAGCAAACTTAAGGTGTCCCTTTTTTTTGCAGTAGTGACAAATATGATCCTTAAAGGGACACTCTTCGTTCCAGTGATTTTTTGCGCATCTGTTGCACGCCGATGGTCTTTTAATAAGGGACGTCTTGACTTGTTCGCAATTGGCAATTTTTTCCCCTATTATTTCCTGTGCTTCCTGTCTTGCTTTTTCGATGGAAACAGCAACGTTGACTCATTCTTCGAAGGATTTGTTTTCATTAATTTCGATCAGTCGGGCCAGAATATTAACGTCATTGATGCCTGACACGAATTGCTGTCTTAAATGAGTGTTAGCTGTCGATGATTTGCAGTTTGGGCACGTAAATTTGCAGTTTTTACTCAATTTTTTTAATGTTTCGATGTACTCCGGCAAAGTTTCCCCGTCCATTTGAATTCTTTTTGAAAACCGATGTTGTTCAGCGATGATACTTGGTTTGGGTTCCAGGATTTCACCGATTCTTTCAATTGTTTCTGTCATAGTCATGTGGAAATGGCTTTGCTATTAATTTATCGTTTTTGTTAATTGCTCACATGTTTATATTTTTCCCCTTCTCAGTCTTTGTTTTGACTTTTAACAATTCATTTCATTAAAATGACTTTTCGTTAAAGACCTTTGATTTACCCAAAATTTAACAGGTTATGGGCTGTAAGTGCGCGTAATTTCATTGCAAAAATCTAAATTTCGCGTTAAACTTTTTTTCGAAATGAATGGTCCTTTCGTTATGCCTCAGTTGTCACCGGACAACTTTAATAATTGGAAATTTCGTGTTGCCTCTATATTGGAAGAAAGGCAAGTACACTATGTCTTAAACTCGACATAAATGAGGACATTCAGGGCCAAGAAAGAAAGGAAAAGTTCACGCAGAACGACGCAAAAGCACGAGCTACAATAATACAATGCATTTCGGACAAGCGGACCTAGTAAAGGATGCTAAGACAGCTCAAGAAATGATGCAAGCCCTCGAAAATGTTTTTCAAAGGAAAAGTGTGTTCACCAAGCTAACTCTCAAGAAGAAACTCCTTACATTGAAGTGTGGAATAAACGAAAAGTTTGAAGACCATTTTCTACATTTTGACTCGATCATACGGGAATTGGAAAACGTGGGAAGCAAGCTGGAAGAATCGGACAAGGTATGCCACCTACTTTTGTCCCTTAACGACAATTTTGAAAATGTCATCACAGCCATTGAAACATTGAGTACCGAGATAACAATGGATTTTGTAAAATCACGACTACTAGACGAGGAATTGAAATTATCCACCAGGAACCGAAAAATGTCGAACGATGCTGATGAAGTTGGCTTAAAAGCTCAATCTCAATCGTGTTTTGAATGTGGAGACCCATCCCATTTTAAAAAGGACTGTCCCAAACTTCTTTACAATTTCAGACAAGGAGGGGCACGAGGTCAAAGGGGTCAGTTTTCGACCAGAGGTCGAAGAGGATTCAGAGGTCATGGCCGTGGAGGACAAGGCAAAGCTTTCGTCAGTGATGTTTGTTTCGTCGCTTTGAATTGCGGCGATGGACCGCTAAAAGAAAATTCGTTCATCCTTGACTCTGGTGCTACTCATCATATGGTGAAAAGTGATCTTGAACCACTCATGACAGACGTAACCGTTTTGGATCACGCTGTCAAAATAAGGATCGCTAATGGTTCTACATTAATCGCCACTAAAAAAGGTAATCTTCATCTACACTGCCAAAATCGTACCGTTAATTTGGAAGCCTTATTGGTGCAAGTATTAAAACACAATCTCCTAGCTGCTTCCGAGATAACTAGTCGCGGGCATAAAATAATCATGCAAGAAAAACAGTCGATTTTGTGTGGTACGAATTTTTGTATAATCCTCAAACGTTGTCATGGATTATATGTTTTAGACCCCGATCGTATCGGTGAAGACAAAAAGTGCTTACTCACCTCAACGGAGGAGGACTTGTGGCACAGAAGACTCGGACACTTAGGAAGAGATGGCCTAAAGGTGCTGAATCTACCTATTTTAAAACAAAAATGCTCCATTTGCATAGAAGGAAAGGCAAAAAGAACACCGTTTCCAGCAAGAGAGTCAAAATCGAAGCAAATAGGAGAGCTTATTCATTCTGATGTATGCGGACCGGTCAAACCAGCGACTTGGAACAATCAACAGTATTTTCAGGTGATAGTTGACGACTATTCTCATTTCACAGTTGTTTATCTCCTAAAAACCAAAGAAGAAGCTGGATACAACATCATGAGCTATGTACGTAAATTGGAGAGTCAATATGACGTCAAAGTGAAACGAATTCGTACCGATCGTGGAGGCGAGTTTACTTCAAATGTTTTGAAAAATTTTGTAAACGAACGAGGCATCAAAATGGAGTACACGATCAGTCATAACCCTCAAATGAATGGTGTTGCCGAACGAATGAACCAACAACTTCAGAATATGGTCAGAACGAAACTCATCGAATCAAAGGTACCGAAATTTTTATGGAGGGAAGCTATACGTTCCTCGGCCTATGAACTAAATCGATCACCAACGACGACGCTGCCAAAAGGTGTCACTCCAGCACAAATCTGGTATGGGAAAAATGATCTTTCAAAATTAAAAATATTCGGTTGTCGAGCATGGTCTCTCATTCTGCCAAAAAATAAAAAATTCGAACCTCGAGCTCAACGAGGTGCTATGATTGGTTACAGTGACGGAGGATATAGGGTATGGTTACCCTCAGCTCACAAAGTCGTCACATCTCGTCACGTCACATCTCGTCACGTCACATTTGATGAAAGCGTCATGCAATACACTGGAGAAGACGCCAGAGTTAAGAACAGTGTTCTACCAGTCTCGACAAATGTGCCCATCTCACAAATGTACGATAAAATAAACGAAGAAAGAGACGAGAACACAGTTGAAGCTCAACCGGACTTGAACACAGTTGACGCTCAACCCGACTTGAACACAGTTGACGCTCAACCGGACTTGATTACGGATGACGCTCAAACGGATTTGAATATCGAACCCGAATACTTTGAAGAAACAGAAACGGAACCTAGAAAATCAAGTAGAGGAACAAAAATACCCAGTCATCTGAAAGATTTCGAGATTTACTCCGCGTACTGCATGTTGACTGCAAGCGACGAGGAGCCACCATCGTACGAAGAAGCCGTAAAAGACATTAGCTGGCAGGAGGCGATTAAAAAGGAACTCGATTCGCATGAAAAACTAAATACTTGGTCACCAGCTACTCTTCCTCAAGGGAAAAAGGCAATAGACACGAAATGGGTGTTCAAAGTGAAGCAAGACGGAACCAAAAAAGCTCGATTGGTAGCTAAAGGCTATCAACAGACATCGACAGATTTAATTTATTCGCTGGTCTGTAGAATTTCAACCGTCAGGATCCTACTTTCGTGCGCTATCCAAAACGACTGGCCACTTCAACAAGTTGATGTTCCTACAGCATTTTTAAACGGAACTCTTTCGGAAGAAATTTTTATTAAGAAGCCTAAAGGAGTGGATGGTCAAAACTGTCAAATTCTAAAATTGAATCGGGCTCTGTATGGGTTAAAATGTTCGCCGAAAGTGTGGAATGATACTTTTTCCGGTGTTATGACTAGTCTTGACTTCAAACGTTCGCAATATGACTGTTGTCTGTACACAAATTTAAAAGCTTTTGTCGTTCTCTTCGTAGACGACGCGATCATAACAGGTGACAAACAAGAAGTTCAAAAATTGATCAAATCGTTAAAAGAAAAATTCAATATAAAGTGTCTTGGAGAAGTGTCTACATTTCTGGGTATGGAGGTAACGAAGGATAAAAACCGACTAATCATCAGACAGACAAAAATGATAAATAAACTCCTTGCGCTGTTTAAAATGGAAGACTGCAACGTCGTCAAGACTCCTATGGAAACTGGTTTTGATATCGACGGAGACTCGGATTTATTAGACACGAAGTTGGTGTGCAGCTTAATGTATTTGTCTCTGACAACGCGTCCAGACATCTCTTTTGGAGTGACTTTACTAACAAGAGTTCTGGACAAACCCACTTCAAAAACCTGGCTAGCTGCAAAGCGAATCCTGCGATATCTGAAAGGAACTCGAAATTACGGTTTAACTTTTGAGAAGAAGGAATCTTCGGTCACTGGATTCTCCGATTCAGATTGGGCTGCAGACAAAATAAATAGAAAAAGTGTAAGCGGATTTGTGGGCTTACACAACGGTAATGTGGTCGCGTGGTCTTCAAAAAAGCAATCATGCGTGGCGCTATCAACTGCCGAAGCAGAATACATCGCTGCATCCTTAGCGGCACAAGAGATGACCAACATAAGAGGCGTAGCCGGCGAGTTCGAAGGAGAAATGAAGAAGGCTGTTCTATATGTTGACAACATGGGCGCAATTTGTTTGACGAAAACGAATGAAAACTCTAAACGCGTGAAACATGTCGACATCAGATATCACTATATCAGAGATTTATTTGAAAAAAAAATCATGGACATAAAATACGTCCGGTCATCAGAAAATCCAGCCGATCTGCTAACTAAAGCCTTGCCGACTGAATTTTTTTTAAAAATTTTGCCACCACCTGAAACTTGTATTTCCTTAATTGGCAATTAATGTTTTAATTGAGGGGGGATGTCATAGTCATGTGGAAATGGCTTTGCTATTAATTTATCGTTTTTGTTAATTGCTCACATGTTTATATTTTTCCCCTTCTCAGGGCCGTATTCAGAAACCAACCTTTACGTCCCCTTAGGAGCTCCTTTAGTTAAGGTTCCTTTAGCGATTCCTTTAAAAATCGTATTCAGAAACGTTCCTTTAGAGTTCCTCGGCAGTTCCTTTAGCTAAAGGGGCCTTAAAGCAAATAAACAATGAAAATATGCTTTTAATGGTGACTGTACGCTTTATCATGTGAAACCTCTCGCTAATTACGCCTTCAAAAGCACATTAGTTATCAAAATTGTATGAAATGTCAGCCTATTAACATTGCGTAATTTTAATTTATTGATGAGCGTGGACAAGTTCAAGATCGAAGAGAACCGTAAAGTTTGTGCGGAAAGCGGCCATTGTCCCACAAGGGAATGCCCTGCTGGAGACTGCGTGATCGAGCAACGGCTACGGTTCTATTTTGGAAAATTCGACTGCTGTCAATCGAATGTAGCCAACGGGTGACAACGTCTACAAATTCCATCCTTGGGCCGCAAAACACAACTACTTTGAGACTCATCCAGACTCCTGTCACCTACGGAGACTTTAGGCGGAGTATATGTGCACAATAATTGCAGCCTACGACACCGGGGAAACCAACCAATCTGAAAAATGGAAAGGATGATTCTCTCACTCTTTGGCCACTAGGAAAATATATAAACTGTTTTTTTAGCCCCGCTATGCTTTCACTTCCTTTATGTTCACGATACCACCGGCGTCACCGGTTGGCTGACACCTCGTAGGTCACAAAACTGTCTGCGAGGGCCGTTGCTCGGTACCTACGAGGAATGAGTTTGTCCAGTGAATTTCGAAGGAAATGTAACGCTCTTCAACTTGTGACTCAGAAGACGTTTTCGTGGAACGCGCAGTATTCGAGTGATAGACAAAAATCCGTTTAAAACTCCGGGGGGAAAACGCAGTTTTCTGCCCCCACTGAAGTTCTAAAGAGGAGTTCTGGATGAAAGAGAAGCCTTTTAGCTCCAGGGGGCCTCACGAGGTGGCGCCGACAACGATGAGCGAGGGCTTTCGAGCGCCCTTGCGACTGGGGCATTATTCCGAACGGTCGGGAAGAAAATGCCGCAAGAGGGATCCAGGAACCCCGTATAAGAAATAACATTACCCCTTCGTGGGAACCACACTTACGGCATTTTTTCCTGACACCTCTGACCACCCGCACTGGCACTGGCACTGGGGTCTTTTCCTGGCCCCTGCTCTGGCCGCGGTAGTGAGCTAGAGGTCGAAACGGTGCCACTCACCGTGCACTTTGACGAAATAATTATTTTCAGGCCTATAAATTATTTATTTTGGCCTAGGTTCCAATCCCGTACAAAACGAAAATAATGAAATAGATAGGACGGTCACACTTGAAACACAAGGGGAGACACAACACAAAAAAGATAAATTGACAAATCGTGGTATGGGACCGTCACTTGAAGATTTCCCGTCGCGTAAATTCTCAGTAATTTGTGAAAGTTTGACAGCCGTAGAGAAACTTGAACCCTTCAGTCGGTCGACGCTCGACGGATCAAAATCACAACGTTTGAAACAGTCTGATCTGACCGAAACGAGACCTTTTGGAGAACCGAACTGGATTCAGATAGTGTGCTTCTTCTGTGTCGCTCATTACGCCATTGGAGATCCGAAATAAGATTGAGCGAGTCGAAAAACACAATAAATTCTTCCATTTCTCACATTTACCGAGGGAAAATGATTACAGTAGAAACACTACAACACAAGACAAGGCTTAAAGGAACTGTAAAGGAAGCTCCCGAGCTTCCTTAGAGTTATCATAAGTATAACCAGCAAATAACATTCTTTAAAGGAACCACGAAGGTAAAAGTGGCTTTGTGAATACAATTTTTTCATGCCTTAAAGAACTCCTTTACAGTTCCTTAGCCAATGCGGATAAGGTTGGTTTCTGAATACAAATTCCTGCTATAAGGAGCCACAAAGGTTAAGGTCTCGTAAAGGTGCGTTTCTGATTACGGCCCTCAGTCTTTGTTTTGACTTGTAACAATACGATGGGGAAGCGAGGTTCGATTTTTCAAAGGTATTTCGACTCATAACAAATAAGAAGGTTAGAACCCACCTCACCCCCTTTCAATGTTTAGAAGAAGTAAGGAGGAGTCTAGTCTCCAACTTCTGCCGTGTTTCGTTTAGATATTTTTTGTGTTGGTTAAAATGAATAGTCCCTCGCCTTTTTATTTATTTATTTTTTCGGAGATTAGAAAAATGGCTCGTGAACTTGGTGCCCGGCGAAGTAAAGGCTCACAAAGAAGGAGAAGCCAGCTTTAAAAAAAACCATGTTGATATTGTTCCACGATGATCGTTGTAGATTGCAGTCATCGCAGACAAACTGTAGCGGCTGAATTGAATACGAATATGTCAAAGAAGAAAGGGCAGTCGTTTCTGGTACACCGAACACTGAATCCCACCAAAAACTTTAAAAAAACACACACAGTGAAGTGAGCTCAACGGCCAGAAAATAAGTTTTCATGGGTGATGGTGATACTCACAGTTTCACAAGTGCTTTACACCGTACCCTGTGTCTCGAGTTTGCTTGTCACCCGAAAGTCATCAATTTCGACTAATCCCGGAAGAAACCAAACCCGACATTCGTGTGCTTTTGACGGTGGTCTCTGGAGGGTGTAAATGTGTCGAACACGTCTGTTATGACTTCAAAAGCATAATTTATTATAATCAACTCATAAATAAACTATTCAATTTGACTACACGAAGTGTTTTTACCGTGAGCTGCGCCGGAGTGAAAAGACATTTTGGTTATCTAGAATTCTAGAGAGAGGTGAGGAAAATAATGTTCATCTGAAGCCGGACGGATTCAAAAAATCAAGTAGCCCCTGTCGATTGCGAATCAGGTCTTCCCGACACTAATTACATATTACGTAGAGAAACTTAAAAAATATGTGAAAAACACTGAACTGCCTTAAAACGTGGGATTTGTATCAATAATGTCAAACTGTCCTAGGGGTTGATGATAAGGTGATAAGGTTTATTATGAGTCGAAACTTCCCCGACGTATTAGAAGCGTGCAGCTTATCTTTCGGAAGGCATAGAATACGTAGTTTTGTATGGTGATGAGGTGATTTTTTATTATTTGTGAGTCTTCTCGTTCACTCAAGGTAATTTAACATATCATGGGAGAACTCCGAGTCCACGGCTGAACTTGGGTCGAACCCTCCGACGAGGGCCCTCAGCTCACCGAGCCTCTCCTTCACTTCAGCTATCATCTAGAAGTTAAAAATGTATTAATTTAATTCTACAACTAGCTTACAATAAACCATAAAAGTATTTCTCAAAGAGAAAACACTGAATTGATAACACGAATGCCTTCCGAAAGATAAGCTGCACGCTTCTAATTCATTTCATTAAAATGACTTTTCGTTAAAGACCTTTGATTTACCCAAAATTTAACAGTTTCCACGTACGAAAATTCTTTTGGGCTTATTGGACTAATTGGTTGGTAGTACTTTTGATATGTCTTTGTCCCCATGTAATGCAGCAACAATCGTTTTTTCTTTTCGTCCAAAGTATCGTAATTTATATCAATTATTTCAAAATAATTTTCTAATCTGTCAATGAACATGTCCCAGGGTTCGTTGGAGGGATCAAAGTTCTCAAATCCGACTTGAAGACTTTTTTTTTTTATTTTCATCATCTAATTTACTTTTCTGTGGTGATTCCGGTGTTTCCTGTTCGATTGTCGAGTGTGGTGGAGGAGATTTCTGTCTTGCTCTCGTTCTCCCATTCTTTTTTCCAGTCGTCGCCATTTGACGTATTTAAAGAATGAGTCGCGAAAAAGTAGTTTAATTTTTTCAAATAAAAATGATGATTTTTTTAAGTAGAATAATAATAAAATTGAGAATCTCAATAGCATGTAATTGTTTTTTCTTTTGCACTTTGTTAGGCCCAATGAGAGTAGTTAGTTTATACGACGGGAGTGAAACTTATACGTAAGAAAACCGAGGAACGAAGTTTAGTTTGGTCGCCATTCACGGGAAGCGCTAAATTAATGTTTTTTAAATTACATTTTAAAGATACCCCGCGGCCCTCCTCACCATAAATGTCAGTTGGGCGAATAAATTTGTGAAACTTTGCATATCCACTCCATTCACTCCAAGCTGACGCTGTCACTTTTGAGACGTGTGCGAAGTTGAGCGAATTCGATTATATTTTATTTTTAATTATTTTTTTCGAATATATTGTCGTTCGGTAGAATGGGCCACGAAAAATGTATCGTTCCTGTTGTTCGTCGATGTATGAAGCTGGTGGCATGATCGGTTTTTTTCGAATTCCTAAGGATGGCAGGTTCGCTGATTTTATTTTTCTAAAATTTAGGCGACATCTAGACGACAAGTTTGTGGTTTTAATAACGCGTACATTTATTTGTGACTCTGAGGAAGTCAAGTTTTATTCAAGCAAAACTTTGGTTTTTCAATTTTCTATTTGTGTGAATATTCAAGGCTGGGACTGGAAAATGTTCATCTCATACATTTTATTAGTGCATTTCATCATTTTTTAGGCGTTCTCCAAAAAAAAAAAATTGGATGATTCAATTTGAACTTGAAACATCTGAATACGAAAGCGAAACTTAAGGGAGATGGTAAAGGGGAATGGTGGAGGGGAATGTGGTTCAGAAGTTCCCCCCGTACGTTGCATGGTCCATCGAAGGTTCGGTCGCTATTCACTTGGACAGCCACCGTCGCTCAAAATCGGCCTCACTTTTTCCCTATTCAGATTCTTCTCTACAGAGTATTAAACCGCTCCCCGGTTTATACTCAAGTTTGCAACCTTCAAAACCTTGTGCTCAACTCGTGGCACTCGAAAAATCACGAAATTCCATCAATTTTTTAGGTTGTTAAACAAACATACCAGAAGAAAGCGTTTTTCGAGCATGACCACAGTATACATTGTTAAAGCTAACTAAATTTGCTACAATTTAAGCCATGCCCGAGCATCCTGGGTCTGTTAGTTCAGGAAATACGGTCAATCAATAAAATACCTAATCTCGCCAAAAAGCGAGATTTTATTAGTAGGGTAATTTTTCAAGACCCGTAGAACTCAAATACACGGTGATTGGTACCTGGTTGAACAAAATGAGAGAGGTGATTGTACACCCAAAATGCAACAAAAACTTTCCTATGACCTAAGGTCAGATTTCCATTCCTAGTTCAGATAATCAATTTATTGTTTTTTAGCACATCACGGGTATTCGCAACAAAAATATCTGTAACATGGGAAGTAAGCGTCCTAGGTTAAATTCTACGACACCACTGAAAAGAGCACTCTTTTTTGTGTGTGAGTAAAGACATTTTGTCTAATGATAGCGAAAGATTCTTGGAGTAAACTGGCAAAATATCAGGATATTTTTAAAAAATGTCAGTTTTTGACAACTGTTCAAAGCTAGACTACATTAGCCATGGTGCTCCCAGCGACCGGCAAATTCCTCTAAAACTGCATGAAGTAACTTGGTTTAATACTTCATGCTTATTTTACTCCTGTCCTTCGCATTGTTTTGAGAAAAATCCATTGTTATACAAAAAAATGAGGCAATTAGGCCCACTTTGAGTGCCTAAAAGAAGATACGAAAGCTATTTCAAGAAAATTTTTTCAGCTTATTCCACTTTTATTTGTCTTTCCTCTTAGAATAGCATAGGAAAAGTGAATTAAGCTGAAAGAAAAAGTTATGGGAATGGCTCTTGTTCTTCTTGTAGGCACTCAAAATGAGCCTAGTTGCCTAATTTTTTGGCGTCCACACTATGCCGATCGGTTAGGATCGCCCTTGCCGATCTACAAAGCAAGCATAATGTGCACGGGTGAATACGCAAAGCGGAACGTGCGGAAGGCGACCCGACTCAGGGACATCGTAACCCGACCGATGTCGGTACGCATCAAAGGAAGGGGATCCAGATGATTCCAGCATGCTTAGTGGGGACGTGCGTGTCGGCCTCAGTTGGGTCGCGTTCATCATTGAGGCAAAAGTTGTTTGTTTTTAAAATGCCGTGGGCCGATGAAGACACTTTAGCTCTAATCGAGATGTACCGCGAACGTCCCCTGTTATGGGATTCTACGCATCGGGAGTATAAAAACAGAAATAAAAGGCACGATAGCCTTTCAGAAATTGCCACGTTTTTCGGATTGGAGAAAAGTGAAGTCGAAAAGAAAATAAAATATCTCCAAAGCCATTTCGCTCGTGAGAGGAAGAAAGAAATAGACAGCAAGAAAACTGGAACTGCGGACGAAATGCATGAAAGCAAATGGTTAGCTTACGAAGCACTTCTTTTCTTAGTCGACAAAAATAAACCAAGAAAAACTTTGGACTACGTTGAAGTAAGTTGACATTTAATTAATACCTACTCAAAATTTCTATACCCAAAGTTTCACAAGTGTCATTTTTAAAGGTAAGTTGGTAACATTTTGAAGGACAACGTGGGGTTTTAAAAAAAAACGGAAAGCTAAATTTAAACTCTATTTTTAACCATATTTTATGTGTTTACTCAAAATGTAGGCATTTACTTATCGTACTGGAAACTAATTTCTCCTTGCGGAGACACAAAATATTTCGCAAACTCGTCTCTGATAGCTTGGGCAGTAGCACAACTTCTTCTTGGAACGTGTGGAATGTTGTTAAGTTGAGAAGAAGACATGTCTTGCCTCCAAAGCACAGGAGTTACTTCCCCATCTTGTGTAGATTCAGTGTCGAAGGCCCCAACGGGGCTGTAGACAGACCTTGAAGCACTTTTCCGCAAAAAATTGTGTAGGTACACAGTTGCCATGGTCACTTTTGTAGCTGCTTCAGGTTCCAACTCCATGGGAGATCTGAAGACACGAAAGCTCGTTGATAGTACCCCAAATGCGTTTTTGGACACCCTTCGAGCCCTGCTCAGCCTGTAGCTGAAAATCGACTTCGGCACGGCAAAGGACGTGGGGTAGGCAAATTTAAAGTGTTCTCTTCAAGTCCTTTCTTGAATAATGTGTTGTTGAAGATCCGCCGTCGGAAATTCTTCTTTGACAACCCACGTTTACGTAGATGAAATTGTAATTCGCATCTACAGCAGCGAGTAGCACTAGCTGAAGAATCCCTTATAATAATTGAAAAACTAAGACTCCGATCGCATAGGAGCTTTGACAGCTATGTGTTTGCCGTCTATGGCACCAATGCATTGCGGAAAATTCCACTTCTCCTCAAATTGTCTGGCAATTGCATTCCATTCCTCTTCCCTCTGTGGCATCTAAAAAATAGAAATTTAAATTTCAGCCATCAACGTATGGAGAGGAAACCGACAGAATCGAGGAGGAACAACCACCAGAAAACCAAGGCGGTCATCCCACTTCTCAAGATGAACCGACTGAAGCGAAAACCCCTACGAAAGCTTCCATACGGAAAGAATTCAAATCTCCGAAAAACCTCAAATCTCACCCGCCTAAGCGTGTAATTTTATCTTCTGCTGGCGCACCTATCATGCATGAAGCAGTGAATCTTACGAAATCCATTCAAGCAAGAAAAGTCGACAATAAAGATGAGTTTTCATTGTTCGGCGAGCAAGTCGCAATAAAACTTCGCCGGCTTGATTCCCCACCTACCAGATTTCTCGTGCAAAATGCCATCAACCAAGCTCTATTTGAGGCGGAAATGGGGGCGTATGAGCAATGCAGCGAACCTTCTCGTTTTACATACTACCCCCAGCGACCATACAACAATGCGTTTCAGTACAAGCCTACGCCGCAGGTACGTACATCGTCTCAGTGTACGTCACCTCCATACCCCCAATCGCCGTCACCTGGATGCTCTTCTGCATATTTCCAGTCACCGCTGCCACTGGCATCGGTTGCAAGTGGATCTTCTCATTCAGATCAGCAGGAGCAGTCATCAGGATCTACTCTCTCTGAATGTGTCATTGATTCATTGCTTCTCCTACAGAAAAACACTCAAGAACCCTCCCATCACTGAAAATTAAAGACCTCCTGCTATTTTAATTATCCGTTTTTTGGGGCATTCATGTGGTTTTAGACCAATATTACACAATATTAAGGGGGAGTTGTTCATGTGTTTCCTCGACCCCCCTCCAATCTTACCTCGCGTACTCCGCGTTACGGAAATTACCGCCGTATTTCTGCACTAATCGTGGACTTCAAGGACTCATTTAAATCTTCAGGAAAATCCGCACAAGCGTACGATCTTGCTTTCCTAAATAAGTCGTCGAAAGAGTTTGAATTCTCAAGGTAAAAGTTTGTGTGCGTTTTTACAGTTATTTTAGGGATGAAATATGAAAAAGGAAAATCGTACGCTTGTGCGGAATTTCCTGAAGATTTAAATGAGCCCTTGAAGTCCACGATTGGTGCAGAAATACGGCGGTAATTTCCGTAACGCGGAGTAGCGAGGTATGATTGGAGGGGAATCGAGGAAACACATGTGCAACTCCCCCTTAAAAGGTTCTTGTTTTCAATAATTACGATTTATTTACCTTGACGTAATCTTGAAGGGATGAAATGAGGGCATCACACACTTCCGGCACGAAGGAAGATATTGCTTGTTTGGATATCTTCATCATATACATTAGTGAATGGTATGAATCTCCTGATGCTATAAAACGCAGGGTGACCGCAAGACGTTCACTTGCTGGAATAGTCTGCCTGAGATGGGTACTTTTTTTCGCAATTTTTTTTCCCACCATGCCTAACAAAATTTCAAAGTCCGAACTCTTCATCCTGAAAAAAATTGTGAATCCCACGTCGTTTCGGTACTCATAATTGAGAGCATCTTCTTCGTCGAGTAGCAAATCGCTCATGAACTTGGTGGCGCTGTATTTTTTTCTGCCATTTTTAATGCTGGGGCGAACCCAAAACCTGCGAGGGCGAACGCTGCGGAATTCAGTGGCAGCAATTCCAATCACAACAGCAGCCGCAGCTACAAATATGTCTTCGCTATCACTCATTGCATTAAAACTGAATAAATAAATAAATGAAAACTAATTCCACACCTCACTAAACGCAAAGCCCACTGAACTGGAGGGATATTGGTGGTGCACTGAAGCCGATCGCCCCGTACTCACTACTCTTGAGTGTGGACGGCGTGCAGAACCAGGCGTGCGAGGGATACCGTGCCGACCCGACCAGGGCGATCCTAACCGATCGGCATAGTGTGGACGCGCCTTTGCATTTATTGAGTTTTTTTTTAACGTGATAGAACGATGAAATGAGACCGCACTTAAGTATCACAAATTTAAGACGTGCTGTCACACACTTTAAGGCGATGAATTCAAGGGCATATACGTTGAAACAGGCTCTTAATGGCATCTTCATGGCATAAAGTATCGTCTTAAAAGGAATATCGGCTTCGGTTTTCTTACGTGAATTTCTAAGGAATACCCCTTTCCCCACACTTACTCAGCGACATAACCACCACTCCAATCTATTTCAGGAGGATTTATAGCCTTTTACAGATAAATCACACTAAATCTCCCCTTCAGGTTCCCTCACTTGCCCCTTCTCTCTTATAGTCGACCCAATCTTATCTCCTTTTCACCTGTTGTAGTGATGTTACAGGGTAACACATTTTACCCCCGAGCTAAGAGGTTGGAAACTAATAATTCCAACAGTTTCAATGGGGATGATCAATATGAGACGCTAAAACCATTGAAATTGTATTACCTAAGTTATTGCTGCTTTTCTAGCTACAACATCCGAGTACACAGAAACCAATTGAAAACTCAATCTGGTTGATTTCTATACAAACTAAAATCCGAATCATTGAAGTTCTCGGTAACAAAAATCAAATATTGGATAAAATATGGCTGGAAATATCCCGCCGTCCATTTTTCCCTAGGTTTATTGTGTGTGCATCCTCATGCCTCTCACGGTTGTGCTATCAGGGAAAAGAAGAAGAATAAAAAAAAAAAACGTATATCAGCGTCCGTCACCATCTTTTAACTACTGTCAACATCCATCAAGTTGAAACTTGTTATATGTATACGAGAACCCTTTTCTCTCCCATTCAATAACTCCGCTCGCAATTTCATTCCTTCCATCCCCTTCAAAGGGTTCTCCGGTGGCTTAAATCCCCTGTGCTCGTATATAGGCGACAGGGCTCGGAGAATGAAATTTGAATAGGAGAAAAGCGTAAACCAAACATTTTTTTTTTTTTTTTTTCATCATTCATTGTGAGGCGAGGGAACGCTTTAGAGTTCTGTTTTTTTCTGGGGAGCTCACAGACGAATGTTGTTTTTGAAAAAAGAGTATTATTTAATTGATGCTCCAACCTTTACGTCTCCTTTGGAGCTCCTTTAATTAAGGTTCCTTTAGCGTTTCCTTTAAAAGTCCTTCTCAAAAAACGTTCCTTTAGAGTTCTTTGGCAGTCCTTTCGCTTAAGAGGCCTTAGAGCTAATATAATAAACGACGAAAATATGCTTTTTTATCTTACACGATGTTAAAGCTTGATTTTGAAGCCGGAAAACAATCGACAAAGTTCGTCATTACCAGACCGAAGTAGAATTTCATTGTCAGACAGTTCAGCGTAGGTAAAATTTCTTTGTCGGACAGTTTATAGTTTCCGAATTGACCGATTCACGATACAACGCTGTTTCGCGAAATTTGGGTTCATCATGTTGTGTAGACGGATGATTTGGTGAGATTGAGAAGCAAGAAAAACTTCTTAATTTATCAGCATGTTTTGTTCCGCACCAGTCCATAACTACATTAGAATGCAGATCGTATTTATTCTTTGATTTTCCCGACGTAAAAAATTCTTCACAGTCACACAAAATCCTCTCCAAACTCGTTTTGTTCCATTTCGGCTTTCAAATAACAACTGTTTTAATTCGTATCCATCACACATACTTTGTCGATTGTTTTCCGGCTTCAAAATCAAGCTGTACCATCGTGTATGATAAAAAAAAAAAAAAAAATAGCTCCACTATTTTAATTTATATGTGCAGGATAAAAAATAGAGTACGCCACAAAGATGTGATTTCTCGAGAGCGCGTACAAATTAGTCCCGTTCACAAGCTCTATGTTTTCGTTGTGTGGCGTCTATGCAACCTATCAAAATGCTTCATTTTTCGAGGGAATAAAATTTGTTTGGTTGCAAAAGACCCCACACAACGCAAACATAGAGCTTGTGAACGGGCCTTTAATTCTCAACGGAAAACTGACTTTATTTTTTATCGAACAATTTATCATAATTATGTTTGGAGGTTTTATTTTATTTTTTTTTTTATCATAAGTTCATGGAGGGATTCGGAACAGGTCTCGTGAACTCAGCAGACGAGGGTGGTGACGAGGAGTGGGGGGCTCGATGGTACCAGATAGCAACACTTCAGGGCAAGCAATACACAGTCCCTCAAGGGAACGTAGGACGTAAACTTGCCTCATTACTGACCTCAGAGATCATGGGGGTAGTCAACGGGACCCACACATCAGAGAGAATCTTCGTGTTATGTGCCACGGTGCTACAACGAGAGAAGCAGATAAACTCACCTCTCGACGTAAGGAGATCAATCTGCAAGCGCATGGAGCTCTGGGAAGGCGAGAGATTCGACGAACTAATCCAGGAAGCAATAAGGTGCGACAAGAAATTGAAAAGAGATAACCATCGAGCACTGGACCAGCCGCAGAGAGCACGGGTTCTCGGGACGCTACTACGTGGGCTACAGACCGAGGGGGCGGAAGTGTACTTTTACCGGAAACAGTCATCAGCGCAGGGAACACACTATTGGACATCCTCAAGGAGAAACACCCTCATCAGATGACCCCGGCAGCAGAGACATTCCTTTCCAGCAACCTCCCCTTCAGGATGGATGTGAACGTCTCACCAGGACACATAGAGCGTGCAGCTCATCGCCTCAAAGGAAGTGCCGGACCAAGCGGCACAGACGCTGAACAGTGGAGGAATCTCTTGCTTCGATACGGCGCTCATAGTGCTCGTTTGAGGGACGCAGTAGCTGCACTTACACGTCTTTTAGCAAACACAGTCGTTCAGTGGGGAAGCATACGATCCTTGCTCGCAAGACGAGGAGTCGCCCTGGACAAGAAGCCTGGGGTCCGGCCGATCGGTGTAGGGGAGGTGCTCCAAAGAGTATGCGCAAAACAATGGCCACTTTGACAGGCAGCGACCTAGCAGAAGAGTGTGGAGCGGACCAGCTGTGTGGAGGGATCAAAGTAGGAACTGAAGGAGCGGTGCATGGCATCAATACGCTATTTGAGACGCAGGACGGTTGTGAGGGGGTATTACTTATGGACGCATCAAACGCATTTAACGCCATGTGCCGCCCATTAGCCTTGTGGAATGCCAGGGTGCTTTGGCCTCGGTGTGCCAATTTCCTCTTTAATACATACCGTGGCTTCCCCAAAACAGTGTTTAGACGAAGCAAAGCAGTAATCCTCAGCAGAGAAGGCACAACACAAGGTGACCCTCTGGGCATGCTGATGTACGCAGTAGGCACCCTGCCTCTAATCAGAAAACTGAAGGGCTCACAGTGGCGCCAAAGCTGGTATGCCGACGACTCAGCATGTGCAGGGAGCCTCCCAAACTTAAAAGAGTGGCTCAACCTGCTCAAACAGGAGGGACCAAAGTGGGGCTACCACCCAGAACCGCAGAAGAGCTACCTCATAGTAAAACCAGGAAAGGAAGAAGAGGCGAGACAGTTGTTCCCAGAGCTCAGGGTAGTCAGGTCTCATAGGTATTTGGGAGGCATCATCGGCTCAACTGGCGCAGAGGGTGATGTGAGGGATAAAGTCACAAAATGGATAGACCACATAGACTCATTTGCAGAGTGTGCCCAAAAAAGTCCCCAAGCAACATACACAGCTTTCACCAAGTCTCTTCAAATGGAATGGGCGTATCCACAACGTGTAGTGCAAGGGTGTGTGGAAGAGTATGAGCCACTCAGGGACGCAATAAGACAACGCCTGACTCCGGCAATCCTGGGGTGGACCCCTTCCAAAACTGAACACGAACTCCTCGCCCTTCCTGTGAAACATGGGGGCCTAGCCATAGAAGACCTAGTACAAACCGCAGATGTCAGGTGGGGTACCTCACAGAGGGCAACGTCAGTGCTGGCCGAATCCGTTTCAACAGGGGCTGAGTTTGATGGAAACAGACACGCCATGAGAGTCACCCAGGAGCAAATGACTGAGAAAGCAGCCCGTAAGCAGCGTGACTCCGAGAAAAGCCAGCAGGTGGTGGAGGGGTTGGCTCCAGAGGCAAGACGGACGCTGCAGCGGATTATAGACGAGAACGCCTCTCAATGGCTGTCAATAATACCAACTGTGGCAGATGGTCTGGATCTCACTTGAACCCAGTTCCAGGATGCACTTTGTTTAAGGTACTCGAAACCAATGCTCAGTCTTCAGGGAAGCTGCGATGGGTGCGGGCAAGAAATGAATGAGAACCATGCACTCAACTGCAAACATGGAGGGCTGGTTAAGCAGGGCCACGATCAGATCCGGGATGTGGTGGCAGGGCTGACCAAGCAAGCATTCAGGGGAGTGATGGTCGAGCCAGTCATGCGCGAAGGCACAATGGGACAGCCAGGCCTAATGGCCGATATTAAGGCTCACGGAGTATGGGACAGGGAGAGGGCGTCGTTTTACGATATCCGCGTGATAAACGCTGACGCCTCTTCCTACTCCACCCGCGAATGGTCAGCAGTCGCCGAAGAAGCAGCACGAGCCAAACACAGGAAATACGATGCAGCAGCAGAAGACCTACACGGCTCGTTCTGTCCCCTCATCACCTCATGCGAAGGCGTCCTTCACAGGGAGTTCCGAGCTTTCGTCCAACGCCTAGTGGAATCACTGGCAGAGAAATAGAACAAACATCACGTCGGGGTATGTAAAGACAAAACTGCAAATAGCAACCATAAGGGCAGTTTCACTTCGGCTGCGGGGTTCCAGGAGAACACAGAGGTCAGCGAGAAGGGACGACCCTGGTATCGAACAGGAGGATACAGCCCTGGGGCTAGAGAACGGTGCACCCCTACCCCTTCCAAGAGATGGTTGAGCAACACCGGGAATCACCAATTGATTTGTTATTTGTTCGAATAATTGAAATTTTGCCTTGGTGAAAACAATACGACGATGCTCTACATTGAATTGACATAGGGAGGCATTTTTCAACATTGTAGACTTAAAAAGAATGTTTTAAAAAAATGAAAAAGAAAAAAAAAAAAATTGCCCACATCATAAATAGAAAATTTGTTTTACAAATTTTATTTATCATATGTTGTTAATTACGTCGGTATATAACACTTCCTCCTCTTCAAGATCGTTTGAATCGTAGCCACCTAGCAGTTGATCAACGTGTCTTTTAGTGATTTGCCCTGAATCTTGAAATTTGATCATGTAGGTTCTGTCGCCGAGAACTTCTGTTACAACAGCTTTCTTCCATTTCTTCCCCTCAGAGTTCTGTTGATAGTTCTTGGCGTATACCCTATCGCCTTTTTTAAACCAACGTCGGATTTCTTGATTCTCGCCTCGTACGTCCCCCAATTTAGGTTCCCAGACAGGTGGTTTAAAAATTAAGTCGAGCTTTGTGTGTAACTGCCTACCAAACATCCTTGATGCCGGGCTTCACCGGTAGTAGTGTGAATCGACGTCCTGTAGTTAAACAGATAGCACCGAATAGCATTGTGTAAGCTCGAACATTTGTTGACTGGGTCATTTAAGCATTTATTTATGCCTAATCTAGCCGGCTTGACACTATTTTCTGCCGAACCGTTCGTCGCTGGTTGGTAAGGAGGAGTTGTTTTATGCCGAATACCATTTCGATGACAAAAATTCTGAAATCGTGATGAAATGAACTACGGCCCGTTGTCGCTGACAATCTCTCTTGGAAGACCGAACCTAGCGAACATGTCGCTCAACTTGTCAATAGTGGCTTCCGCATCTGTTTTTCCCATTACGTAGATTTCCGGCCATTTACTGAAAGAATCGGTAATTATCAGACACATTTTTGATTGGATAGGTCCGAAAAAATCAACATGAATCCGCTCCATAGGAAAATCGGTAGAAACCCATTGTTTCACTTCAACTTTTGATGGATTATGTCTAACTTCCATGCATGAAAGACAATTTTTAACTAGCCTTTCAATGTCACAATCTAGAGACGGCCACCAAAAATAAGAACGTGCTTTCCATTTCATTTTACTCATTCCCAAATGCGACGTATCCTGGAGCAATTCTTGCTGAAGACTCAGTGGAATGACCATTCTGTATTCCCACAGTTATTTCTCTTCTTCTGAAATACGGCTATAATTTTTCTTCTAATGATTTCGGCCACCCTTTCCTGATACGCTTACTCACATCGATCAACGCAGAATCCTTTTGAGTCTCCTGTCTAATTTTATTAAAATCGACTGGTAGCTTTCTGTCCAACCGATGCAACTGAATATAGTCTAACCCCTTTGATCCTGTATTAACGTAAGCGCTGGGCAACCTTGAAAATCCGTCGGCTACATTATTAGAACTCGAAACATACTTCATGGTGTAATTAAACTCTGACACGAAAAGAGCCCAACGTTGTAGTCGACCTGCTGCCATCTCCGGTAAATCTCGATTTTCCCCAAAAAGAGCTAAAAGTGGCCTATGGGTCCGTCACCAGTTGAAACTGCGCTCCCATTAAATAATGGTAGAATTTATTCAAAGCCCAGTAAATAGCTAGTGTCTCTTTATGAATCATGGAATAATTTTGTTCTGCTTTGTATAATATTCTTGAAATAAACGTTACCAGGCCTTTCTGTACCATCGGGCATTTCTTGCATCAGTACTGCCCCAATTCCAACTGTTGAAGCGTCGCAGTATAGTTTAATGGGTCATGTAGGATTGAAACGGACCAAACATTCATCAGCAAATACTCTCGATTGGCTAACTGGAAAGCCGCTTCGCACTGTTTGTTCCACTGAAAATGTGAACCCTTTTTTAATAAATTATACAAAGGATATAGAACGTCTGAAAGACTCCTTATGAAAAGACCGTAATAATTGATCATCCCCACGAATGCTTTAACCTCCGTTGCATTGGTAGGGCGTTTAATTGTCGGAAACAACTTTGTCTTCTCTGGATCCTCTTTAATTCAATTTGCACTAATGACGTGGCCCTAATAATTGACTTCTTTCTAAAATAATGCGCATTATTCCTGTTGTGTAGAGAAAAATCAAGGAAAGACAAAAAGAAAGAATAGAAACAAATTTATTTCGGAGGACCCTGAGAAAATAGTTATTTATTGAAGAATTTGAAGATCATAGGATTAACGGACTGTTTGGAAAGGAGCTGGTAATGAAAATATTGATTAATTAAAATTCTGGATCAAAGACACAAATAATTAGTGACGAACCAAACTCACTTCAATATAGCTTAAATTTGTGTGATAACGCGATGCCGCACTAAGACGGCCGAGGAGACACGACGGTGATTGTCGGCGACGGTATCGAAACCGAAAATGTTGAGGTCGAAGACGAGTGTGAAAAGTCGGAAGCCCAGTCAGTCGAAAGGCGACGAAAACGATTTTCACGACGAATAATAAATCAATCGGACGATTAAAATTTGGCCGAAGTCAATTCTTCGGACGAGTGTTGAGGTTTGGCCGAAGTCAATTCTACGGACGAGTGTTAAGGTTTGGCCGAAGTCAATTCTACGGACGTGATTGTACCTCGAAAACACGCGTTACGAAGACAAGACAAAAAATGAAATAAAAGTCACCGCTCTCCTCGAAGGCAAAAAGGCAAGTGAGTCTTATTTTATTTTTCGCTAAAATCAGCTTGTTCAGAACGAAACATATGATTTGTGGCTATAATAGTTCCAAACCCGAATAATAATTAATACATAAAAATGAAGCTCTGAAGCAGCCGTCTTTAAATTGAAAGAAGAAACAGATGAAGAAAGAATAGAAGAAGAAGAAAAGGGAGAAAAAGGAAAAGAAGAAAATTAAAACATAACAATTCCAAATTTAGTCTGAACCCTGCTTTTGAAAGACGATCGAACACATTTGTCAAATTGTTTATATGAGGTTTGTTCGTTTGTCGTCCGGAGCTGCTCTGGGCTGCACGAACAGTCCGAAAAGCGTTCTTTTGTAATCCCGAACTACACTGAAAGCGTTCGTTTGTCAAATCTCGGACTGTTCAGAGCAGCACTATCCACACTGAAAAATTAGGAGGAGCTTGCTGCTCGAAATGTTATAACCTGCTCAATAATTACCTTTCGTCAATCATTTCCTTCTGAGAAGCGGAAATAAATCATAAAGGCAACGTTTTTGTTACCGTAAGGTTAGCCATTTGCACGAAAAGCGTTCGTTTGCTTTGAAGAAATGACGTAAATCCCGGACTGCTCGAACTACACCTGCACCACTACACTGAACAACCAACGAACAAACCTATGATCCACACGCGAATTTTCCTTTACAATTAAATCATCAAGAAAGTTAACGACGCCTGGCAGACCCTAAAGACATTTTTCAACAATTTTTTAGAACATCGCCACAGCTGGTTTCGTCCCGAAAGGAAGACGATTCACCTGAAAAATGCCTTTGTGAGTGGACCATGCTAACAACCTCTTTGTATCATTCCAACTCCAATTGGTTATAAGCTTTTCTAAAGTCCAACTTCGTAAATGCATAACTAAATTCGTAAATGCTTACATAAATTCTTCCAATCTCGGTAAAGGGTGTTTTATATCTTCCAAATACCTGTTTACTGTTAATTTGTAGTTCGCAGAAAGCCGAAGAGACCCATTGGAACTAGTGGTGTACCCCACTCATCTGAGTCAATTTTTGAAATCAAACCTGAAGCCTCCAGCTCCTTCTCCTAGTCTTTCCCATGTTCAGAACTCAACTCGATTATCCTGGTCGCCAATTGTGATATCTCGAGCGCGCGTACAAATTAGTCAAGTCTCAACGGAAAACTGGGGCCTTATTCACTAACTTTTTTCATCATTGCTTTTTTCAAAAATCATATGTTTCCGTTCAGTTTTATTAATTTCATGAATGAGATTTCAATGTTTCTTGCAAAGCAACGTTTCTATTTCGTTAGAGAATAAGGTCACATACTTTATTTTTTATCGAACAATTTATCATAATTGTTCTTTTTTCTTTTTGTGTCCCAGCAATTAATTAATTGCAAATTAGACGACCCTTGTCTTAGGACTTTTCAAGGGATTACTCCCCTCTCAAGCTTACGCTCTTAGCGTAAGCCTCTCAGGCTAGCTCAGAGGCAGAGCGCCTGGCGCGAAACTAGGAGGTCGTGGGTTCGAATCCCACCCTGGGAGCAATTTTTTCTCGGAACTCAAAACAAGTAAAAAATGGTAAGTATTTAGCTTCAATAAAGTTTAATTCTTTATTTTTCAGCCTCCCCACTCCCTCGAATTCACTGCAGGGTGACTAGGGTGGTGCGGTGAGGGGGGAGTAATCCCTTGAAAATTCCTAAGACAAGGGTCGTCTAATTTGCAATTAATTTATCATATGTTGTTAATTACTTCGGTATATAACAAAAGGTAAAGTGGTTTCCAAGCCTCGAGGAGAGGAAGTCTACTGACGCCCGACTACCACATCTCCTCACGTCTTGGAAACACCCACTTTACCTCCTAGGCGTATAATATACTATTAATGGTGACTGTACTCTTTATCATGTGAAACCTCTCGCTGTTTCCGTCTTCAAAAGCACATTAGGCTTCCGTTACTAATTATGCTATTTCATACGGAAATTTGTTCCGACGAGTTTGTCCCCCGTACGTATTCTGACGAGAATTTCTCTTCCGTAGTAACCACTTTCATTGAAAAGCAGACGTTTGTTTGTTTAAGCGAATTCGTCGGAGCTCGTCGGAGCACATTTTCGTCAGAAATCGCATGCATAGAAACAGTAGCCTAAATTATCAAAATTGCATGAAATGCCAACCTTTAAACATTGCCTAATTTTAATTTATTGGTGAGCGTGGCGTGGACGGGTTCAAGACCGGAGTGAACAAAAACGTTTTGTGCGGATACCGGCGGCCATTGTCCCACAAGGGAACGCCCTGCTGGAGACTGCGTGCTCGAGCAACGGCTACGGCTCTGGTTTCGAAAATTCGACTGCTGTCATTAGAACGTAGCCAACGGGTGAAAACGTCTACAATTTCCATCCTTTGGGCCGCAAAACACCACTACTTTGAAACTCATCCAGACACCCCGTCACCTATGGAGATTTTAAGCGGAGTATGTGCAAAATATTTGCAGCCGACGACACCGGGGAAACCATCCATTCTAAAAAACGGAACGGATAATTCTCTCACGCTTTGCCCACTAGGAAAGTATATAAACTGTTTTATTAGCCCCGCGATGCTTTTAGACACTTCCTTTATTGTTCGCGATACCACCGGCACCACCACCGGTTGGCTGACACCTCGCAGGTCACAAAACTGTCTGCGAGGGCCGTTCCTCGGTACATGCCTATTAGGCAGAGGAATGAGTTAGTCCAGTGAATTTCGAAGGAAATGTAACGCTCTTCAACTTTTGAGTCAGAAGACGTTTTCGTAGAACGCGCAGTATTCGAGTGATTGGCACAAATCTGTTTGAAACTCCGGGGGAAAAACACAGTTTTCTGCCCCCACTGAGCTCCTGAGCCTCTCAGCTCCCGGGGGCCTCACGTGGTGGCTTCGAAAGCGATGAGCGTGGACTTTCGTACGCCCATGCAGCCAGAGGCCTTGTTCCGAACGGTCGCGGGAAGAAAATGCCACAAAAGGGATCCACGTTTTTCCTAGGCTTTATCCAAGAAATAACGTTTTTTCCTCAATTCTTCAATTTTTCATTAATTCTGAGAATTAGTGATTTTTCTTAATTTTTGGCGATTTTCTTCATGCTTGCCGTGTACCGTGTATTAGAGTTTGTCCCAGTTTTAGTTGCTAATTACCCATTATTATACATTTCAGTCGTGAATTTAGCTGCGGACTAGAGGATTTTCTCTTCTGTATCCGTGAATGGGCAATTTTTCGCAAGTATAGCAATGCTTGGCTATTTTATAGCTAAAGTTTCCTTGAAGCTTCAGCGGATAAAGTGTATAAAAAGCGCTGATTAGAGACTAGAAGTTTGGAAACGACAATTTCTGGCTTCTGAAGGAATGTTCGAGGCACCAACTGAGGAAAAGCTGTAATTCATAAAGTTAAAAAAAAAAAAAAAATCGCCAATACCCAGCTAACATTCAGAAAAAGTGCTAATTCATGGAAGAAATTGAGAAAAATCGCCCATTCGCGGCTAAAATTGGGAAATACACGAAATCACTGCAAAAATTCAGTGAAATCGCTGAAAATGGAGATAAATCGGTAATTTCAGATGAAATGGTGAAAAATCACTAATTTACAGCTAAAATGAGAAAAAATGGCTAATTCACGGCTGAAATGAAGAAAAATCGCCAAATCACTGATAAAATTTTAAAAAAGCGCTGAAGTGAGGGAAAAACGACAATTCGCGGTTAAAAGGGAGACAAGGTCAATTATTCGCACCTTCTAAGGGTAAATTCGTGCCACAAAGTGAAATAAAAACCGGTACTAATTAATGCAAGGCTAAAATTGGGGAACAACTCTATCTATCTCTAATATAATATGCATAAAAATCTATAATTGGCGGCTGAAATTGGGGAAAACGCTAATCAGCGGCTAAAATCAAGAAAAATTGCTAATTGGGGGGGGGGGTTATTTTAGAAAATTTGCTTATTCATAGAAAAGGCAAGTCGCGTTTTCCGGAGGCAACTTGGAGGCCAATTAGGGAAAAGCGCTATAATTTACGGCATAATTGAGAAAAGTCGCTAACACGCGGCCAAGATGGAGTAAAATATCAAATTCACGGTTTATATAAAGAAAAATAGCTAATGCACCGATGAAATTGAGAAGGCGCCCTTGGAGTGTACAAAAAATTGCTAATAGGGAACTTGCATGAATGCCCGATTTGGGGGAAAAGTATACCAGTAAATTGGCACATGTGGACAAAGATATCAACTGTAGTTGCAGCCCGATTGGTGCGTCTGGTGATTTATAAATAAATTTCAAAGTTCTTCTGGAGGGGATTGATGGTGTGAGTGAAAAATGGTGTCAAAGGACAGTTTTGGAGCATTTGAGGAAACTCTAAAATGTTTTGTTTACAAATAAAAAGAAAAATTAAACCACAGAAAACGCGTCTTCCCCCCTCTTTCCAACACCGTCCATTTCATTAACTGCCCTTTGACGTAATCAAACCCCCACTCAACATTTTTAAAAATTCACCTAAAAAAAAACCCTCGATTGATTTCAATATTTAATGTGGGCAATTGTCTTGTTGAAGAGCCCTCTTCAAAAAACACTAGTGATTGAAAACTGCGCAAGTCCCCCATTTGCGGTTAAAATGGAGATAACGCCGATGTTGCGGCTTATTTAGAACGGTGACCTCGCACGGGGGCGCAGTTGAAAGATTCGCCCGGTGGCGCCAAATGTACAAGGCCGGCACTGCTCGACAGTTCGGATTCACGACGTTTCAAACTGTCCGAACGTGGACTGACCGAAACGAGACCTTTTACAGAACCGAATTGGATTCAGATTATGTGCTTCTTCTGAGTCGTTCACGGCATATGGAAATAAGTTTGAACGAGTCGACAAACACGGTAAATTCTTGTATTTCTCACATTTCCTCAGGAAAAATAATTACAAAAGAAACACTACAACACGAGACAAGGCTTAAAAGGACTAAATATCTATCTATTTAATTAGTGCATTATCCAGTTTTACTAGCCAGCGCGTGAAATCGCATGTTTTGGACCAAAATAGCCACCAAAATTGCAAATTGTGGCCAAATTATGAAGATTCCTAGGCTAAATATTCTTGAAATGAAACTTATGGACTGTACAGTCGTGAAACTGCATGTTTACGGCTATAAATAGCCACTAAAACTCTCGGCTCTGGGCTGAATATCTGCTAAATTGAAAGTTTCGCGTCATAACATTATGAAAATGTAGCAATTTTATGGTTTTAAAGCCTCGTGCCTTGTTTTAGCGGCTGTAGAACCCAGGCTTGGCTAGCCCGGCACAACAACGCGAAAATTCGGACAAATAGAATAAATTTGCAACATTTGAACATGAATATCCGCAAAATTGGTAGTTCCCCGGTTTGAAAATTCGTGAATCAGCTCGTTCTTGGTCTTTTTTTTTGTGAAATCGTAAGTTGCGAATCTTTATTTCTATCAAATTGCAAGTGTGCCCGCTAAATAACGTCACATCTGAGGTCAAAATCTGTGAATTGGCTTTTTTTCGGGTCGAAACTGAAATTGCTAGTTTCTGGTCTTTGTTTTTGCTAAAATGCAAGTTTTGGTACCTTGTTTGTGACCCCTCGGTGCCCCGGCAAGCTGGTCTTTTTAATTTTACCTTTGGAAACACGAGTTAGGTGTGGATGGCGGACGGGAGTTCAGTTCAGTTGTGATTAGTGGTTGGGGGGTGGGGTGGCAAAGTCCTATCAGCCCCCTGATGATGGATTCGCGCCCGCTAGTAGGGCAAGTCAAATCGTTCAAAACTCGTGTGAAGAGGATGGATATGGGTGAGGGTTATTCTGTGGGAAGGTTTTTTATACTCCCCCCCCCCTTCAACCGTGTTAAAGGGTCACTGATTCGCCCTTAGATTCTTGTGTATAGGTCACGGCATTTCATTTAAACAAACTTGAGACTTTAGAGGCACGCTCATCACCAAAAGACCGGACCGGAGTGGAATAATTTACAGCCTGGCCCGGACAAAAAAAACAACTGAAAAACGGCAACATTCAAAAATAAAATATCTGTGAGTTTGCAATCTCGGGTCCAAATCCGAGCGAAATTACTATCTTTCCTGACAGAACACCCGTGAAAATGAAAGTTTTGGGTCTTAATTTGACGACAACTTTCTGTGCCTTTGGTTGGTTCGTGCAATTCCTGGAGCATTTGAGACCAACTAGCCCGTGGTAGCCCACGGTGTAAATATGCATCATTATAGAACTAAATATTTCTGAGTTTGCACGTTCGGGTTTAAATCTATGCAAAATTGACTGAAAATCCGTGAAAATGACAGTTTCGGTTCTTAATTTGAGCAAAATTGCAAGTTTCTGGTCGCTATTTTCTCTAAATTACTAGTTTTCGGGGAATTTTTATCCACGAAATTGCAATTTTTTGGGCCAGTTTTTAGTGGGCGCCAACCCAAGGACCCCAGGTCCCTTATCTCTTCTTAGCCAAATTACAAGTTCCTGACGGATCATCCGCTAAAATGACAGTTTAGAGTCCTAATTTCGGCGGAATTGCAAGTTTGTGGGTCATAATTCAAACTAAGTCGTTTTTTTTACTTTTCCCGCTAAGTTGTTTTTTTTACTCGAAATAGCTGGCCCCGAAAGCGCCCAATGTGGAATGCCCGACCCAATCTTTAGGGATTTATTTCCAGGTTTTCTGCAATTTTATTCTATACATAATTATAACTCCTGCATGGCACTCTCAAGCCCAGGTTTCTTCTTTCTAAGTGGCACTTTTCCACCGTGAGGGCAGTAAGGGAGAAACCGCGGAGCGCGTGTGAACGTAATGGCTGCGCGAGATCTAGGAAACGCTATTTTTGTAGTCGATTGGATACAATTTCCTCAACTTCTCGAAAGAGGAAGGGACCCTGCTCCTTATCTGTTTCCTGGTTCTACGAGGGACAAAATAATCTGCAAAATGTGCGCTTTGAAATTGGCCAGCCCCGCGGAATTTCCCGTTTGAATTAGCAAAAACCCGCGATCAACCCAGCTTAAGCTTCTTAGGGCATCAATCCTGTGGAATTGACTTTTTGTGTGTGGAGAATCCTGGAAATTTGTTCTTGTGAGTGTTAATAATCTGCAGAATTGAGCTTTGCGAAAGCCATGAAATTGACTTTACACTCACAACTTGAAAAACGAGTACGGTTATTGAGTGTACGCGGTGGGAGGGGTGACAGGATGTGTGAAGGGATTTAATGAGCTCTTTCAAAACACAGTTATAAATAGTAAGTAACCCTCGACTGAGACGATTACAGCTCAAGGAACGACTTAATCGTTTTGAAAACGAACTAAGAGTGGAATGGGGCAAACGGCGAGAAAATCGCCGTTTCAAACGGTCTTCCGCACTTGTAAAGCCTTATCATTATAATCTCCACTTTGCTGTACCCCCTCACCGACTCGTTGCCCTGCAATAGTCCAAATCTGGAAAACAAAAAATTAAAGGATCCAACATCGCGTGACGTGTAGCCATTTTCAACCGCGGAAACCAGCTTATACGACAATGGTTTTGCCCGGGGGAAAAATAACTTGAAAATTATCTCGACACGCGATTGAAGGGGCATTGACGGAGCTCTCCTCTCCCCCCCCCATCACTTTTGTAATTTCGCGAATTTTTCTCCCCCGCCCCACATTATTTGAAAATTGTAAAACGTGGCCATTTCCCGTCGAATTGAGTTTTATTTATAATCTTGGTTTTTTGTGGCAAACATTCACACCTTTTTGATGAGTTGTGCGTTTGTCATGTGAGACAGTTCAATATGCTAATCGGTTTATTAAAAGGCATCGATCCTCGTTTGGTCGGCGGGTGGAAGAGAGAGCGAGTGAGTGAGTGAAGGGGAAAAAATTGTCGGTGGCGGTCGCGTATAGTTATCAAAGTTTTGCCGTCGGATTCTCCCCCCCCCCTCCCCATCACCTGAGCCATCACTAGCAGGAAAGTTTTTCCCTTTTCAACTTTCTCTCACCCTATATCAATTCCAGGAGAAATAGTGAAATCAGCGTTTACACGATGGCTCGTTTCCCACACGCTCGCTCGGGAAAATGAGGTTTTCCCACAGTGTTTTGAGAAATATGTTTTTCACGTATCACGTAACGTCGGCCGTATTTCTTCAAACCTTCCAGATGGGTTGGGGAGCTGGAAAACGTCGCGTAAAGTTTTGAATGAACTTTGTGAAAGAAACCTGGTGGGGGGGGGGCCGTTGTGCGACAACAATTGTTAGTGGGATATCCCGGGTTTGTTGGATGCCCGTTGGTTTGGTCTGTGCTGCTATGTTCCGCGTGCAAAACTGCGACCTTTTGAAATCGAATTCTCCTTTTGAGAGGATGATCGTTTTATAATCGTTTCACACGTTCTTATTGTGTAGTTTTAAAGCTGCAAACTCTTTGCATTTCATAAATGACACAGGCACGTTGGGATTTAGATAACACGACGAGTGCGACGGAAGTGTTGTAGTGGTGAGGTGTTGGGTGGAGTAAAATGAAATGACGAAAAGGTTGAAAAACAGGGTGGAGGGGGGGCCACTACAAAATGAATTCCTCCACTTACCCTAATAACTCTTTCTAACCACTCCAAACAGCGACAAAGTGAAACAAGATGAGAATTCAAAGCTCGTTAAGAAGATACACCCAGAGCCGGTCTTTTTCGGTCACCATACCGTCAAGTTTTTCTCCCCCTACCACCTCGACCAACTCTTTTGGACAGTCCCTTCTACTCAACTCACTTTCCAGTGGGGAAAACATAAAATCGCATTACAGCGACGAAGAGGTGGCAAAGGGTTGAAATAAGGAAGTGTGGCGAGGAGGGGGGGGGTGAAAAACATTTCATATTCCAGGCGCGTAATAACAAAAACGAGCCATTGCCTCGGACAGATAAACTCTGGAGAGAAGTTTCAACTATATCTTCCTGGTGGAATGATGAAGAATGGTTGGGGGGACGGGGTGGGGGCTCTGGGAGGTAAAGAACTCGCCGGAGCTTGTAATCTGATTCAAAGTGTTTAGAAATTGCAAATAATTCATGAAACTTTTGACGGTGAGGGGGTTGATGGTGGATAAGATGAAATTTCACGGTTTCGAAATACGAGTTTTCCGCAAAATCCGTGCTGGCTCTCTTAATACTAATCATGAACCTGGAGAAGGGGTTGTAATTCGTTTAACTTTTTTTTATTAGTCAGATGCCTATCATGGAGGAATCAATAAACTTTTTCGCTTTATAAATTAACGCTTTAAATTTCCGCCTTAAAAAATTAGATAAAGATTGATGATGCTACAAATCAGCCCGTTGTACCGTGTAGCCTTACTTTAATGGTTGATGGTTTAAATCAAAATATTTGATGAAGGGGTTGCGATGGTTGGTGCAATGGAACAGGAGGAAGGGTCATGACTAAATCTCTCCCATCTAGGAAAGGATCGTGAAAGACGAAGGAAACGATTTACTTTACCCTTTCCTGAAACCCCTGAGGTGGGTACTCTTCCTTTGTGATCTGTCTTCGAAATAACGCTGCGACGCCGGAGCGTGGAGCCTCACACTCCACAACCACCACCAGTCTCCCATTTCTATTGTTTCTTGATTACAGCGGTGATTACATTGGGAAGAGGATGAGACACCCTACAGCACGGCCTTGCAGCAATAGTCTCGCCCGCAGTGATTGCACGCTCGCGGTTTTCTCTTGTCAACCACCGCCTTCCAAACAGAGTGACAGGGTCATTTCCTTCTCAAGGGATGGGAGATCATTATTTTTCGTCCTACCTACACAATAAATTTACATTAATGTGTCTCATATCATCACGTGGAAAGCTTTCTTCGGTTTTATAGCACACACGGTCGTGTGCCATAAAGATGAAGGTGAATACAGTCAATTCAACTTTAAATAAAAGTGGATTTTCCTTCAACCTTTTAACGACTACGGAACGGATGAAAACCACGCATAAAATCGCTGTGGGGTGTGGGGGCAGTGAACCGAGAATTGCGAGCATCGTCTTTAAAACAAATCTTATGGCTGTGTTACAAACATCCTATCAACGCCTGTGCAGACGAAGTGCCGCCAGATCCTCTCTTCCCTTGTCCTTTACACCATAGATCGAAAATAATATTTTATGTCTAGCCTCACCACCCCTTAGAACAGGGTCCTCCCTTTGAAGAAAAAAATTATCTCTTGACCATAAATCTCTCCTCTTTGAATGGCTTGTGAATCTGTAGGAGAAAGAGAGAGAGAAGGTTGTCAAGAAGACACGCCTGGGTGATGAAGGTTGAGCGGAAGGGTTTCCGCGAAGCTCCATTGTTACCGCTGTTGCATTTAACTCCTCCGCCTCCGGCTCTTCCACCCCCCTGTCCTCACTTCCAAACCCAAAACTCCATTCAAAACCAGAGTGCTGCTAGTCGAATGGTTGCTAGCATGGTCTTAGTGTGGGGGAGGGGGAGTGGAGGAGAGAACTTGACTATCTCATGGCAGCGAGACTGAGCGTATAATTCATCGTTGGAAAAAAGAGGATGGTGGTGGAGGGGAATGATAAAGGGTGAAAATAGCAATGAGTGCCGGCTTTTTCTGTTCTGATATTTTATCTTGTTTGCCCAATTCACGAGGAAAACTCTCCGACGGTACCCCATAAGTCTTAATTTTTTCTTAAAGAGGTTAGAAGTAGTTGCGTTGGTTGGTGGGGAACTCTAAATTATTACAGAAAGCTCAGATATTTTCCTCCGGAGTTGAACCAAACTGGTAAATACGGAATATCCCGAAAAAAAGGCTTCCTTTTAACTTTATTTTCCCTAAAAACCGACGGAGAAAGCCACACCAGGCCTTCTAAAATTCAGGGGAGGATTTTCGAAGGGTTTTAACCTGAGCTAAAAAAAAACACGGCCTTCACAAGTCTTTACCAACTTTCTCACAATAATTTGATTAATAATTCGCCAGTATCAATTTATACAGCAAACTCCCATGAGATAGAGTCAACAGGTCGCGTGGCGAAATTTCCAACGCCCCTCTATAAATCGAGCTCCTTTTCTTATCAGTCACGTTTAATAAACTTTAAAACTTTCGTTAATAAATCTCGCGAAAGGCAAAATCACTGGCGCGTGGGGCGATAGAAACACTAGAATCACTCGGTCAAGCGTTAATTTATAACTTGACCTCGTCCCACCAACCCCAGTCGTTGGACATTTCGTGCTTGCTTTAGAGAAAATCGGATAATTTCAGGTGTCCCTTCAACAACTGGAATGGACAGTTCTATAAAATTTCATTGAGGGAGCCGTAATTATGAGTGGATCGAGGGGCAAGTTATTAATTTTTTTTTTTTTTTTTCTCGAAAAACCCAAGATGGCATAACAATGGGACGGTCGCCCGCCCGTTAGTGTCGGATACCCACGCCCACTATTCCGTAGAGGTAAAAAAAAATGTATACTCGGGCGCTAAAAGCGTTGAAAACTTGGAAAAAAAATTAAAATTCTCACGAACGTTAACGTATGACTTTAAAAAGTTTCCCACGCAACAGAATCCTGTTGAGCCTCGGCGTCATGTAGTCGAAAATCCGATCGGTTTTACATGAAAGAAAAAGAAGTACCGGGGGCAGAAGTTTGAGGGGCGGGGGGAGTTGAAGTACTACATGAAAACTTTAGGACGAAAGAGCAAACGAAAAGGAGCAAAAAAGTTTTTAATTCTTTTTTCTTTTTCGCTTTTTTTTTTTTTTTTTTTTTTTTTTTTTTTTTTTTTTTTTTTTTTTTTTTTTTTTTTATAGGGAATCGAAGAAAGCGTCTCTTGCTTATTTGAAGGGTTTTTTACTTATTGCTATTGCCTTGAGACGACGTGAAATACATAAAAAAAATGAAGTCAAATAAATCCCTTTTCGCTCCCTATATTTGTCCTTCGTCTTTTGTGCCTCTTTATATATTTTTCTTCCTCTTTTGTTGTTTTGTTTTTAAATGCTGAGGACTGTCAGGACGGAGATGAAGGCGACAAAAATATTGTGTTTACGTCTTTATTTTTATCCGAATTCATTTCCTGTTATCTGGTTTTCGACAGATTGATTTGAAGCACGATAAATGTCTCTGATAATACCGTGAAACGGTCATTGTCGTCCCGTTTTAGTGTTTGTTGTGGGGAGGAGGGCTCTCGCCGTCATCCCCCCACAAATTAACTTCCGCACATTGCCTTGCCTCTATTTTGGGAATTAGGCTCCAGAATCTAGACAAAAAATAGACTGTTTTTGGCCCACAATCTGATCATGCGCGTTTGGCTTTGTCAAAAGATCGCCTTTTTAACTATTTTGAACGACATTTTCTCCCTTTAAAAGGCTCCGGTTTGATCAAATCCAATCTTTAGGCATTTTTGCCTTTTTAACATGAAGGTTCGTGCGTTTGGCTACTTTAATTCCTGATTTCGCGAATATTCGCGCTTTTGGAACCAAATTCTGGAATCTGGCTCCATGGAAACTAGATTTCTGGGATTCAAGCTTTATGACAACTCAAATTTCGTGGCTTAGGCCCGTATTTATGAACGTTACTTGAAGCTTCCTCGAGTCGAGGAACCATTGAGAACAGTTTTGATCTTATATACTTACTAATCACAATAAAAACATCTGTTTTAATGAATTTCAAGGGTTCCTTAATGTCAAGGAACGTTCATAAATACGGACATTAAGCTCCTTCCTAAATGAGTTTAGCGGGTATGTCTTACATATGGGTGAAACCGTCTTATGGGTGAACCGAAGACCGGACCGAAAAAAGTCATAGGACCGGACCTGACCGAAAAGGACCGATTTTCTCTTGAGTCTTAAATAAAATATCGCTGGAAAAAGGTTCACGAAATAATAATTCGAAACTGAGAAGACAATAGTAATGATCCTTGGCTCACAATAATTTATGTATGCATTTTGTGGGCTACTAAGCCCAAAAATGCCTCACTTTTGAAGGGAATAAATTTGCAGCACGTTTACATCCGATCCCAAGAGTGGGGGTAACAACGGGATTACCCCTAATAGGCCAGTAGGGCTAATCAAATCAAGGCTAATCAAAAGTTGCGGTCCAGTCTCCGTTTCGACCAGACCTCCAGCCACCATGGCTACTCGGTCCTGGTCTCATCAGCCCGGCAATTCAGCCATGTACGGAGCCGATGGACCGCCCCTCGCCGGGAGCGGAGGTGCACCACGATGCCCGCCCCCGGCTGTCAACCCGTTCTGGTAAGACCAAGACGCGGAGTACCCGACTCACCAGAACCGATGAGAACCGTGAGGGCGAAACGGGGACTGACGATATTGCGGCTATAGGCGTCGCGGCCATTGAGTGCCCTGAATGGTCATGACTTGTGCCATAAGCATTGTAACGGTGGTACCTGACCTCTTGGTCTCACCCGCCGCTCGACTGCAAGCAGCCGAGATATTTACGTGCAGATGTTCAGTTTTGCATTTGGTACCGTTCTTCCGCCGCCCCACCCGTCACCAGGCAGGTGAGGCTCCATCAGATGGTTACAAATTACAACCCGTTGGTCTGCACGGGTTCTCAACCAGATTTTTAAAGTTAATCATTCTCGGTGCATACACACCTCCCAGTTGGCTGAGGATAAGCCTGCCTCAGCCGCGCACTGGTAGGCGGCATAACTATCTTTATGCTCCTGGTAGAAAGCCAGTACCCAGTTCGGACATCGAAACATCCTCCTCCACAAGTGAGTCGTGAAACCATAGGCCCCCACGAGTCCGACAACAAACGTGCCTGGGCTTGGAATGGGTTGCACCCCGTGGTCCCAGTGTTGCCGTCCGTGAAAAAAGAAACTTCAGGCCCCGAGACTGGTCGCGGGTCGGTGGTGCGAAAAAAAAAGAAACCACCTGCTCTAATTCGTGATAGGCTTAATCACGAATTGTGCCCGAGCCCACAACAAAAGAAATGACTAACACCCGGGCGGAGCCCTCGTTGGCTTACATCCGCGTTGTACAAAATGCGCGTGTTATGCAGTTGCCACCTGTTACCCGAAGGTCTAGGGTCGCCGAAGTCGGAGCTAGGCTAGACGCAAGATAAAACTGCCCCCCTCACCACCGAGTATCCCTGGTGCTCCGGCAATCAGGGTTTAGGGAGGCAGCTGTCCCGCGGTTATATTCGCGTCTCCGACCTCAACTGACTTTCGATCCGCTAGTACAAAACATCCCGCCCCACGAGCACCACCCGCCGTCAGACGGTTGGGCCCCGGGAACGCGCGTCACGGAAGCAAAACCCCGGCTCCACGGTAAAACATGGGGGTCTCCCCTCACACAAGGTGATTGGGCCCCATATCCCCGCGGCCAAAGGTCCGCCACCGCAGCCACGCGCCACCCCCGGGGGTCTCCCCTCGCCGAACAAACGAGCGGAACCCACGGAAGCGAGATGCAGAGGACTGCCCCCTACGGTCAGCCAAAACAGGCTTGAAATTCGATGGAGATGCTTTAATTAGGGAATGGACCCTAGCCAGCCAGAAGCCCCAAAGGGAGCATTCATCTTGACCAGTAGAGGCTAAGTCGAGAGAGAGGCGAGCCTCTTAGTCCTCGATATATTCGCATATCTAGCCCATCTTCTGGACAAGCACCGACAGAGCTGCGTTAGCCTCAAAAAATCGAGTTTCCAGGAGGAACCACCGAGGAGGTGCAGTTGTCTGGGGCAGCAGAGGCTAAGTCGAGAGGGAGTTCCCACCAAGTGAAAACTCCTAGTCCTCAATATATTCGTTTAACTGCCCCTTCTCCCCCCGTCGCGGCCAGTGTTCAAATTAGAACAAATTGAAAGGAGGGAGCTATGTGCCGACCGACCCCCCCCCTCCTTCTACGCCTATAGCCGCAACATCGCCAGTCCCCGCTTCGCCCTCACGGTTCTCATCGGTTCTGGTGAGCCGGGTTCTCCCCGTCTTGGTCTTACCAGAACGGGTTGAGAGCCGGTGGTGGGGATCGTAGTGCAGTTAGTGTTGAATCGATACCAACAAAGTATCGATACTTTACTCATTTGAAGTATCGAATGGTACTTGGTATCGAATGAAAAGTATCGATGCTCATATAAATTGTTTACAGTATCGTATAAAAAGTATCGATATATACTCGTTACCGGTACAGAAGTACCGATACCAAAAGTACTTGGTATTGATTCAAAAGTATCGATACCGTAGTGGTATCGATTCAACAAGCTTGTAATAAAACCCCTCCACCACCAACCAACAAAAGCCAAAAGCACTACCATCTCTAATGATTTATCGAGTCGTCAATCACTACTCCCTTATACAACTACAGATTCATTTTAATTGAAACACAATGACTACTTAAGCTCGATGCACGCTATGCAACTTTTGAAATAGGATTGCCCACCGGTTTTAAAAAATATCCGGTCACTACCGGGGACCATATATTTCCTTTCGACCTCCAAATAAATAGCAATCATGCTACGAAAAATGCATAGTGTGCACCGAGCTTATGACTCTCTTACTTAACCGATACTTTTACGACACCGAATGAATATACCCGATACCGAATATCTACTCATTTGAAACAATACCCATTCGATACCGAGTAAAAGTACTCATTTGAAACGATACCCATTCGATACCGAGTATTTACTTGTTTGAATCAATACCCATTCGATACCGAGTAAAAGTACTCATTTCAATCAATACCCATTCGATACCGAGTATTTACTTGTTTGAATCAATACCCATTCGATACCGAGTAAAAGTACTCATTTGAAACGATACCGAATCAATACCCATTCGATACCGAGTAAAAGTACTCGAATGGGTATTGATTCAAGCGAGTAAATACTCGGTATCGAATGGGCATTGATTCAAATGAGTACTTTTACTCGGTATCGAATGGGTATTGATTCGGTATCGTTTCTTTACTCTATTTACTGGTATCGATTCAACACTAAGTGCAGTAGCACCTCCGCTCCCGGCGAGTGGCGGGGTGGTCCATCGGCTCCGTACTCGGCTCAATTACCACCGTAGTACGGCTGATGAGACCAGGACCGAGTAGCCCTGGTGACTGAAGGTTAAAAACCAAAATTTCTCGGTTTTCGCTCTAAGTAACACGAGTCGTCAGTTATGTCATCTGGAAAGCACAAAAGTGATCAGTTTTGCTATAAAGGCACGAATCGTCTGCAGTTCAGTCATTTTTTAGACTCAGTTATCTGTCATTTTTTAAGCACGAATGGGAAGTTAATTCTTTTCCAGGGCATGAATGATCCTTTTAGGCATTCTTTCTTCAGAGCGTGATGAGCCAGTCAAGCAACTCATTAGCGGGAGATTGGTCTGTTTTTATTCAGTGCTTGGGGCGCGTGTAACCAACGCTGGCAAAGTGGGGATAATGGTGGCAAAATATTTATAGACCGCATAGAGTCGAAGTGAAGTGGTAGAGTTATGCCACTTTTAGGGCATAAAATAATGGCCAATTTATACGGCGCATACTGTCAAAATGGTCATTTATACGGTGTGAATAGCGAATGTGATTCTGTAAGTTCACGAATCCGTAGTAATATTGAATTGTGGGTAAGATCTTAGTTCAGTCATTTTTAAGGCGTGAATCGTCTGTTTATCTAACCATTTTGTGGGCGCATATAGTTAGTTACACCAATTTTTCGGAGTGAATGGTCAGTTTAGACTTGTTTAGACATTTTTAAGGTGAAAATCGTCGTTTTATTCATTTTTTCAGCTCGTGAAGTCAGTTTTACGCGTTAAAAATGACTACTTTTTTCTCTACTTTTGGTGCGCAAATAGTCAAACAAGCCAATTGGTCCGATTGTCACCTAAGGCGAAGGCACAAGTCGTTGTTGGTTATTTTCGGCGTGCAAATGACCAGTTTTGCCTTTTTTGACTCGTGAATGATCGATTGAGTAAATTTATGAGCGGGAATTATGGTCCCTTTAGGCGTTTTCGTGGCTGTTAGTATCGTCAGTTGATGAATTTTTAGCGCATCAAGTCGGTTTGCCTATACTTTTAAAGCGGGAATTCCCAGTTTGGTAATTTTTAGTGCGTGAATAGTCAGTTTGGCCATTTCAAGGCGTAATCAACAGTTCTGCCGTTTTGAAGCGTGACTACAATCCGTTTAGCCCCGTTCGTGGTGAGAATAGCTACATGTAGCTTATCCATTTTTAGGCAGCGAATGGAAAATGAGCAAAACCAGAATCCGCGTCTGGCAGAAATCAAGCATCACAATGGCTCGGCTTGACCCCACTCGGTCACTAACACAGCGCTGCGTCAAATAGTCGAATGATCACTTCAAAAACTGCTCAACTATGGTAATTAATGGCCAAAATGAGCAGTTCTGACTGCGTCACCACCGTTTTTAATGCCACATGGGTCTGAGAAAAGGGAAGTTACCAGGTGATGATCCGGTCAAGAGCGAGAAAGACAAAATGTCGCGGTGCTGACAATGTTTGGAAAATGACTACAATTCAAATTGGGATGAAATAGCGTACCTTGGGGTTTTCGTAGTGGTGAAATCGAAAATTAAAATGCAATTTCGATCAGAAGATCCGTTGAAGGTGATTTCGGGCGTTATTGACCTCCTTGATCTGTATTCCTGGGGGTGACAAGTGTTTTCACGCTCTGGAGTCGAGGAACTTTGCTAAAATCAATAACATCACCTATTTTAGCTAACTGTCACCCCTTCAGAGCCATTCGACGGGCTGGATTCGGTAATTGACAACAGTTCGAGGCTCTATTACGCCAGCATCGGGGATCGAATGGAATAAAGTCCTGAAATTGAATTGGAAACTCTTCGTATCTGCGTAAATTGGATGTTTTCATGCTGATAACCCGCACAATTGTAAATTTCTGCTCTTAATTTATCCGGAATTGCAAGTTTCCTGACATATTTAAGACAATTTTCATCGGAGACAAAATATCTGCGAATTACAAGCCTCATTTACAACCAACTTATACCCCAGGCACGTCCATCCATCTCGTTTCCGAGCTGTCATCGCTCAATCAGTAAAAAGACGGGAGAAACCGCGAACGAGCACTCGAGCTCAAGTTGAGCCGTGCATTCGAGCTTTTCCTAAAGTTTCAGCCGCGGGACATGCCCTCAAGAACAACCGAATAGTGTAATTGATCATTTTATCCAATAATCTGCTCCCCCCTCCCATAGTTTCAGCCACAAATCAGTGGGTGGTATCAATTTCAGCAACTAAGAGAGATTTTTCTTATTATTGCCATCAAATTAACTTTTTCCCTTGGATGAACGCTTTTCCTTGAATTTAGCTCGGAATTAACGCTTTTTATTTTTATTTTTCAAAAAATCACGATACAGCTACGAGTAAGCGATTTTTCATCATTGTTAGCAGCAAAATAGCGATTTATCCGAACATTTAGCCCCCCAAGTACCGCCCAATACCTATAGGACGATTTCCCAATTTAAGCCGCCAAAACCGGAGCCGACAAAAAGTGGAGATTAACGTTTTCCCCAATTTTATCCTGGACCGTTAACCCACAAATTGGCGTTTTTCTTCAACTTTAGCCGCGAGTGAGTGCCTTTCTATCAATTTGAGCCGCCGATAACGATTTTTTCGATAGTACAGCTACGAATAAGCGCTTTTTCTTCATTTTCGTCTTGAATTAGCGTTTTTCCAATCATTTAGCCGCGCTGTCCTGCTAAAAAAGAACAACTCATTAGCGCCTCTATCCAATTCGTGCAGTTTAATGGTTCTCCGTGATGTACAAATTAGCGTTGCCTGCAAGTAGCATCTAGAAATCGCAAACTAGCCGCTTTTAGCTGCGAAGTTGCCTTTAGATAGGACGAATCATCGTTTTTCCTCAATTTTTGGGCTTTGGTTTTTTAGTTGATATTAGCGCAAATGAACGCTTTTTCTTTGTTTTATCGCTTATACATCATTTTTTCTCAATTCTCGCGGCCAATTGACAATTTTGTCTCTATTTTATCCCCGGACCAAAGTCATATGGAAAACCAAGTCATTAAACTTTGTATTATTTGTGTGTTAAAAAAATGAAGCGGTTCGTGGGTTGGATTTTTGCTCCCGATGCGTTGCGCTGCTCTACTATGAAAGTAGATCACTTGCTAAATTCAAAAATTATACAAAAGTTAAGTGTTGAAAAAAACATATGGTATCAAGATGGATATCACGCTACAACTTCAAACCGAAAATAAATATAATAATTTTTGTATTTGGCGGGTTTTCTCATTTTTTATTCTTAACGGGAGCAAAAATCCCAACCCAAAATACATTTTTTCCCTCGAGTCTGAGGACTTGGTTTTCCATATGACTTTGCCCCTGACTTACCTCAAGAACAGCCAATAAGGGATTTTTTGCCACATAATGACAGTTTTTATTAGCCCTGAATTTGCGATTTTATCGAAGACAGCGTCACGAAATTCGTAAACAATATAGCCTCCTCTCCCCCCTAATTCACTACTTGCCCCTTTAAAACCGCCGTCATGACCGTCGCAATCATTACCCTCAACTTAGTTAGTATCAATTCTGGTGGTGTATGTGGGTGTATGGAAATAGGATCCCCTCACTTCACCATCCGTGTGCTACAATATCATTTTAGCAGTATAGGACAGTGTATTTAGGCGAAATTAACTACTAAAAACCTGAAAAGTTTATTTTATGAACGTTGCTGGCTTGTGTGCAAAACATAATAGAGCGAGAGCTTTTATTTCATGCACGTTAAAACCCCTCGATGTAATTTGTTATTATATCCGCTTAATCATCAACAATTACCGTTATATTCAACTGGTTTATAGTTGTAAGAGTTACGACTCTTTCAGAACAAAAATATTTGTTGAAATCCCTCGGGAGGCCTAAAAAATGGATGCACCGCCCCCCACCAACCCGCTTTCCCGACCTTTCCTACCTGACACCTGAAAATGGAAATCGAGAAGATAAATAGTCAGGGGGGCCGATGTAATTGCTCATGATTCATTTCGAAAAGGAGAGCTATACGCTGGATGAAGACTGGAAGGGTGTTTGTAGATGAACGGCTTGGTTGGTTGGGTGATGGTGGAAGAGGGGTGTGAGGATTTCGAAAGTGGGTCGGAGGGTAATATTCAGAACTACCTCTCCTTCTTTCCCACTCGGTTTCACCATTTCCACATTATGGTGTGGTGGTGATGATGGGGGGGGGGGGATGAATCCAAGCGAGCTTAATTCCTCCTCTGGTATATCCCCTGTTCACCATCACCCAGTACAACTCAACATCATTTTCCCCTCGTAGTATTACAAAACCGGGGTTCTGACAAGCTTGGGTAGTGGAGGGATGCATCCTTCTTCCCCCTCCCCCCCACCGCCAAGGATCCCGTTTTTAAGTTAATTGGTCTGAGCGCACAACCTTTTCCTCCTTGTAAGCCTCTTGCGGCTCTCATATGTTTTGTCTCAAGTTACAGCAAGCGAGAAAAAGGAAGTGAACTGATGGCGAAAGGCATCAATCCTGAAAAGACAGGTTAGGACTAGGTAATTACCCTGGTTGGAGGGAGGGGTGAGGCTGTTAGAGATAATCACTAAAAACACATGATGCCTTCCTCCTTTCGAAAAAACATCGATTTGTCCCGGCAAATTCGGATAAAATCAAATTATAGATCGCGTGGATAAGCGATGGTCCATCTCATTTCACGCATTTTTGCCTCCTTACCCTCCCTTACTCATCGCAAAACCAACCACACTATCCTCCTCTAAACAGCCTCCTGCGTTTACGTTCAATGGGGTCGACGCTACTTGGCGGTCCTCTCTATCTCTCGAAGAATAGGAGGGGTGGGGCAGTTTTGCTTCGAAGATGAAGGCAATCTTCAATCTTCTGAACAAAAAAAGAAGAGTGGCAAGTAAAAGGAAGACCCTTGTTTATGATCGATAAAACCGAGTGACCTGAAAAGTTAAATGGGTTGTGAGACGATAGATGTGTAGGAAGAGTGAAATGAAAATAAGGAGGGGTGCGCCCGGGTGAGCTTCCACTCTGTTTTGTCTATTATGTTTTACCGTAGTTGAAGAAGGTCCATTTAATCTTCCTCAGAATTCTAAAAATCGTTTGTGTACACATTTTTTTATCAGAAATTACGATTATTTGAGAGTGTAAAACAACAAATTCGTCGATATTTCCTGCTTTTTGAAATTATTTTTCAAACTCACATCCTTTTAAAGGTCTCCTAAACCCCCCCCCCCCTCTTTAAAGGGCCCTTTGATAATCTACCTTCCCACCTCTTTTATTTCTAGGGTTATCAAAGCCAGCAAAAATGGATTTAAAAGTAACAATAATGATTTATACCAAAAGGGTTTTCAACGTAATCAATAGAACTTAATTCCACGGGCAATTACGTAGAGGAATTAACTTTTTTCTGGCTTTCCGTCACAGCAATAATTTAAATAGTTGAATATTCCTCTTGAACCACATAATATTTGGGTCGTTCTGGGGAATTCACTTATGAAATTGGGGTAAGTGGAAATTGCATGGTCTTCCCGTCACATTCAATCATGAGTCGTGAAACAAGACAAGGCCGGTTTATATGGCTTGAAGCGATTTATTTGAATTTACGGGAGAAATGAAACCTCTAATGAAGTATAAATTAATTAAAACGTTCTGTTTTTGAACTGTTTTGTTATCAATGGAACTGAATCATCAAAATATATTTGAGAGAGAATCAGTGACAGGAATGTAAAATTAATTCTCTGAAGCCCACACTGTCTTGCAAGCCTGAAACCGTGCCTGCATAAAATCCTGTTGAATAAGACTCAAATTCGCATCATAATAAGGTTCTCTCACGCTTCTTTTGAATTCACAAACAGAACTTCATCATGCGATCCAAATTACTTGTCAAAGTCAACGATTTCTCTTTAACTTAAAAACCACTTTAGTTGCCCTCCACACATGCTTTTACGCCAAGAACGCTCGGTCTTAAGTTGAGTAATCCTTCGACATAACAAGCACTGTGATGGAGTTGATGGTGGGTAGGGAGCGTGGAAAAATCCAGAAGGAATTGTGAAACGATTTAACCCATAAACGTGGGCTGAATTAAACACTATGAGGAGTGACTTCATCAGTTTGAAAAAGGTGGTTGATGTGTCGAAAGTCAATACCGGGGAGACTGACTGATATGATGATTTTCGGCGTGTGTTGGATGAGGCGTTGCTATTTCGGGGTGGTGAGAGGGAGTAAGTAAGCCATATAAAAAGATTAGACCCGCAGTCAAACAATCCAACGGAAGGTATGGACAGACCTTCACGACAGACACAGTTATGCGGACGATAGTCTAACTAACTGCTACATTTTGTGCGGATTAATTGTGTTTTTGGGTAAAACAAAAAAATACACGCTTGTGTCCCAACATATTTTGTAGTTGCTCGCCAGTTATTGGCAGTTTTATTCGGACAGAAAAGCAAATCTTTTCGCTAAATTGATTGCCTGCCTTCTTATTTATTAATGTGCGAAGGGCAAAAGTAATATCCATATTACAAAATATACGACCCAAACGATCAGATTCTGAGTCTCAATTCACCCATGTATTGAATCGACCCCTTCACTCACTCATTTAGGTCACTAGTATCTTGGAAAAAAAAAAAAAAAAAAATCAGGACGATTGGACAGTTAAGAAGTTGAAGCCAAGTAGTAAGGATGGAGGACATCTCAACAGTTTATACTGTGTATGACTATTGGTCGGGGACGATGAGAGCGCTTTCTTAATGACATAAAAGAAATAAAAAAAAAACAGTGGTAGAGTGGATTTATCCTTTATTCGCGTTGTGTCCCCAACATATTTATAGAGAGGCGTTAAAAAGTTTTTGGATCATAACCCACTTCATGAGAAATAAACCAAACTTTTCCCATTATTGCGTCACTTTTTCTTGTTGTACGAAGAACGATCGTCAACTGGAACGCTCGTTTGTCGGGTACTCTGACCGTTTTTTTTTTTTTTCTTCGCCTGGAAACTCATTTTTCTTGCTAGGGGTTTGAACAAAGTTCAAAAATGATCGAAATTCTTGTGAACAGAAACAGGTGATGCGATAAGTTTGGCCTATTCTTTGATGTCAAGCCGTAAAAACGTTTTTTTTTTTATATTTTTAATCCTCGGGTGAATTGTTTGTATTTAAGTTGAATTACAGAACAGAGACGACAATGCGCCGCACCATTGTACGGAGAGAGACTTTTATTTGAAACTTGAGACGAAAGCTTAAAAATTAATAAGCTATCCCCAAAAGGATAAGGAAGACAGCTCTAAGAGGTTGATGGGGGAAAAAATGAGTTTCAATTTTTCTTCAGGACTTTTCCTTCTTCCTCTTTTACACGCTCTCTCATTTCCAGCAATCAGAGACATTGGTTGTTGTTGCACCAAGGTACAGAATTAAGAAACTGCCCGTAAAAATTCTTTTTTTTTATTATTTATTTATTTTTTATTCAAGACATACCAGCGATAGAATTGAGACCGTGAATGTGGGGTTTCGAGAGAGAGCTTTTATTGTCAACACCTAGGAGGTAAGACACACGTCAAAAGAAAGAAGTAATAGTGATACATTATAAGCGAAATGTTGAAGTAGAACATCAAAAGATGTATCGTCTTAATTAACCAACCGGGGTTTCACCCGTTTGTTTATTGTTTTTCATCCCACCTGCTTTTGAACTTGATATAGTTGTGAGGGGCCCATACACGATCAACATGGTTGTCAACTTAGTTTAAAACATTGCGTGTTAACAACCAAGTTGACTGTATGTGGGGAAGTTGGTGGTTGAAATTCTGGTTGAAATAAAAGGTCTGTTCGCGAACCTGCTCTGGGGCGCACCAGGGTGCACTAGTGCGCACCAGAGCACCCTAAATGCTAAATTCCTGAGAAATGAGTGCAGGCTTGGACTAGCTGGGGCAGCTGGTGTAGCTGGGTACACTATTGGTGTAGCTGGGGCAGCTGGAGTGTAGGGCGTTCGCGATGAATTCTGTGCTGCACCAGCCTGCCCCAAGTTACTCCAATTTTTTTGATAAATGTAACAGTCCCGTTACCTTCTTTCCTTCTCATTCTTGTTCACTTCATTCAATCTCGGCGTTTAGGCCGGTAGTGCTAATTTGAATAAACTTCTTCAATTCGAGTTAATCAAAACTACATGTATGTTGTATGCCGTATGTTGTGTCGGGTGAGCCTCCGTCTTATCTGTTTACCAAGAAAAAGAGAAGGCAACAAGACTGTTATGAATTTGCACCAGCCTGCACTGAAAGAGAAAGCGTTCCCGTGAAAATTCTCCTGCCCACTCCTGCACCCAGCTACCCCAGCTTGCCCTGCCCTGCCCTGAACTACACTGAACTTTTTTTTCGCGAACAGACATAAAATGTTGTAGTTGAATCAAGACACACATGATCAACATGGTTGTGAACTAAGTATACAACTTTACGTGTTGACAACCAAGTAGATTGTCTGTGGTGAAGTTGGAGGTTGAAGTTAATGTTGAGGTTCGATCAAAACGTTTTAAAAACTTGTGCGCGAGGCCAGGTGTTGGTAACGTTGTTGACCCATCTATGGGGAAGATGCAACATCGGTCGCAATCAGGTTGCTAAGGAGGTTACACTGGTTGGAGGGCAAATGACCCCCCTTCACCAAGTCACCTTGACGACAACAACTGAGCAGTGATCATTGAACCAATTCAACTAGTGAACTTTGTTTGCCTACCAACCAACCTGACACCCCTGACCGCGACCGATAGTTGTGAACATGTGTTAGAATTTTCACTTCACAGATCACACTGCGTATCATGGCAAGCATTCCACCTCATTGTCTTCTTTGGCTTGATTTTTGGTTTATTATTCATTCTGAATAATACACCTGTTTTCGGTCGGATTTTTTTTTTTTTACAACCCACCCTCAAACTTTTTCTGTGTACGCTTTACCACGTCTAGATTCGATTTCTGCAATATCCATCCGCCTTACCCCGTACGCCGTCCGGGCCATATCTTGCTCTAGGATTGCTCGAAAAAATTCGTTCTTTCCCACGGGTGTATACCAGTTGAGCGCCAAATAGGAAAATGTACACCAGTTGAGCGCAGCTGTGCATTGATCAACGTACCAGTTGAGCGTAGCTTTCACGTACCAGTTGAGCGCGAAGTCTCGCGGTGTAAGGTTTTGTAAGGAATGCAAATTTTTGAAAAGATTCAGAAATGAAAACGTCATTTAATTGAGGAATTGATTAATCTTAATTGATTAATTTCGATTACATTTTGTTGGGGGGCGCATAACGGTATTTAACTAATTCAACTAATTCCATTGCGGTAATCACATTATTTAAGGGGTGGTTTCAGGCGGGTTTCCTCGACCCCTTCCCAGTCACCCTCGCCTAAACTTCGCACATAAATTTTGGCTCCATTTCTGCGTCAGTATTCGATTTCAACGTCTCATTTTAATCTTCAGGAAGTTCCACAGTGACGTTAGATCTTGCTTTTTCAAATGTTTTCCCTAGAATAACCCCAAATCACTTTACAACTTGAATGTGTTTTAAGGTAATTTTAGGGATGAAATCTGGAAAAGCAAGATCTAACGTCACTGTAGAACTTCCTGAAGATTAAAATGAGACGTTGAAATCGAATATTGATGCAGAAAAAGAGCCAAAATTTATGTGCGAAGTTTAGGCGAGGGGTTGACTGGGAAGGGGTCGAGGAGACCCGCCTGAAACCCCGCCACAAGTATTGCTGTATGTGTGCCTCGAGGTCCTTTTTCTTTTCAGCTCTTTTACGGGACTGCCGGATTTTCTTGGGGGCATCAATGCTATTGAAAATTGCAGATGTCACATGCGTATCCTTGATAGCCTCCAAAAAGAGGTAGATGTTGGGGTGTGACGTGTGAAAGAGTTTGCTAAATGAAGCATGGAACGATTCACACGCGTTGGTAGTGCGCTGGGATTCGGTACTCGCGCATGCCCATTCACATGGCGGAAATATGCTGTTGTCAAAAACGTAGGTTTCTAACAAGTATTCGGCGAAATCAAAAACACGTGGATCCGCTGGCATCGTGGGCAACAGGTCGAGGACAAAGCAAGGAGCGACGTCACGAGGGTTTACGTAGGGAAGCCCAAAGTTCGTCTTTAACCACTTACCAATTTCATTTCCTTCCTCGTTATATGCTGTTGATAAACCCAATTCTTGTATTTTGCGATACCAGGCTTGCGTAAGATGAAAACGACACCCACTAACACAAATATTGGGCCAAACTTTTTTCGCAGCATTCCTGATCGCAATTTCAAAATCAGCAACAAATGTTTCAGGGTGCCACTTCAGTTGCTTTGAGTGGCATACAGCCAGCAGCTTCCCGAAAAATTCGGAGTAAATGTGTTCAGTTTTTGAAGGAAGAAGAGCCCAAACGAGTGGCGCATAGTGACCGTTTTTAAGAACGTGCAACGTAAACAATTGGCAGAAAAATTTCGTGCATTTGTCAAAAGTTCCATCCACTAAAACTATGCTTGCGTTACAAAGTTGTTGTAAATTCCTTTCGGTGCTAAAGCAAATAATGTTGTAACCGGTGTCATTAATGATCAAAAATGGTTCCCCATCGTGAGTCACCTCCAAGCTGTGCATATATTAGTAGGCAATGGCGGATAAACAGTCCGTCTTTTCCGGTAAATACTTCGGCGGACTGAATTAGTATCACTCACTGTAACAACTTTACTGACTCCTTGCGTTACTATTTCATTCTGTACCATCTTGTTTGGTTGAGTGGAGATGTCTTCGAGTGCCTTTCTTTTGAGGGTATTCGCAAGTTTCTGCCTTGTCGTAATTTCGGGGGCGTCGTGATTGTGTTCCGTATTAATGTCGTTTATGATGATATCGCCTCCTTTGTCCGTATAAAGACGAGCGTGACACGTACCTTTTGAACATCGCCACGCTAAGCGACACTGAATCTCTCGATCGAGCCTAAACTTAAATCCCGCGATAACTTTTAGCGGTTTGCCTTTTTCACTTACAAATGACTCCATCTCGATGCACTTCACGCTATTTACTGAACTGTTCGAACCTACGCATGAATAACCGACCAATAAACTAAATATAGACAGCGATTGGAACATAATATTGATACTGAAACATTATTTGATACTTTGATACTCTTCGAACTGCTTGCGCTCAACTGGCTACCTCTTCACGAACGAAAAGCTGCGCTTAACTGGCATACACCTTTACAACTTTCTCCTACTTAGCGCTCAACTGGTGTAGCCCCTTTCCCACATAGACTCCAATTGAGATCTAGTTGGTCCTAACATCTCATCAGTTTGATCAAATAACTCCCTGGCGTTGTATGCGCCAAAATGGGGGTTTTCAAAGGTTTTGTTGCCAATTGAGCAATTTACTATTACAGGTAGCACATCTTCTGCTCCACTATTGCGTGGTTTGTCTGTTGCATCGTCCACTTCCCAAGCACAGGCTTCAGTAACACCAGAACATGTTACCTACAGCGATTTCGTGGAACGTGGAGTAATTGATTAATAAGGAATTGACGTACATGAGTCATCGAGTTTTTAAATAGAGGTTCTTGTTCATTTTTACAGTAATTATGAATTATTTCGAGTTATAGAATAACGATTTGGAATTTTACTACCTAAACGGAAGTTTTTGAATACGTAAACTGTGTACAACTATTTTGCCATGGTACGACCCCTATCCCATTGAAATATTCGGTATATTTTTTTCTCGTCAACTTTGCAATCGCTGTAGGGTTTCTAGAAGCAGTTGCTTCTGGATCAAATAATTGTTGCGCGTCATTTCTCCACAACCCGTATTTGTGTTCATTAGAATTCGAATATGTTTTAAGGTAATTTCAGGGATGAAATTTGGAAAAGCAAGATCTAACATTTCTGTAGAACTTCCTGAAGATTGAAATTAGACTTTGAAATCGAATATTGATGCAGAAATGGACCATCCATGGAAATGGAAATGGATGGGATGGAAAAAAAAAAAAAAAAAAATATGTGCGAAGTTTTGGAGAGGGGTCGAGGAAACCAGCCTGAACCCCCCCCCCTCATCTTAACTCATTCATTAAATGTGAATGTGAAAAGTTGGCGCGATCCTGGTACCTATCCTTTGTCCGACTTTTCCTCTTGTTCGACTTTTTTTCACCTTCGTCGCCTATTTCACCCAACAAAATTACTGTCAATACATCCTCTCACTCATTTTTCTAACTTATTTAAAGTCTTGGATACACGACACTTTGCAGACTAAAATTGCTCATCTGTTTACACTAGCAATGAGTAGTTGAGAAACGTTTGGTAACAACTTTTTAGAGTATAGTGCCGCTTCTTCTCTCAGGAAGTAGATGTGCGAATAGTTTCAGTGTAGTGTTGTTTGTTTTGTTGAGTTGTTTGGACGGTTCGAGCATTGTACTGCAAATTTCATTTGATACTCCCTCTTTTGTGACGGTTCGGACAGCCATCAGACTGTACGCCTAAATAATCACGCCTCGTTTTTTCTTCATTTTTTTTTATTATTTTCACAATTCAAATTTCACAAAAACTTTGAACAATATAGTTCTAAATGGAATTAAGCTCCGATCGTGAGAGAGAATGTCTGAATATGAAACCGTCTGCTCTGAAACAAATGTAGTGCCAGACACTTCTTGCACTACACTTCAAAAGTGTTGGTAATACTCTCTTGGGTGAGTTTTGTGTTGGGACCCGAGCCCTAAATCGGGCCCGGGCCGACGAAACCGACTCCTTCGGGATGAGATCGCTGTCGGAATTCCCGAACCCGATTAGACGGCTCCTACCGCAACGGGAGCCATAATGAGTGCTCTCTTCGCGATGATCTCACCGCTACTTTCTTTTAAACATTTTTTAATACAATTCAGAAAGGAAAAAGAATAGAGAAAGGTCACCCTTCTTCTTGCAATGATCCCATCCCGACGGAGTAGTTTCCGTTGGCCTCGGCCCGATTTCTGGCTGGGGTTCCAACATTAACACCCCAAGAGAGTAATTTAGATGAACTTACAATAAGTTTCACAATTTCATTCCTCGTCTATACAAACCTAAACAAATCAAGAGACGGAATTTCAAGTTTACCTCCTGAAATCTCAACTAATCCTAGGAAGTCCACTTTGAATTGACTATAGGTAACATAAACTTTAGACATTTTCATGAGAGTTTATACAGTCAAAGCGAATTTTGTCCAACACTTGACATGTATGTCGAGACAAAGCGTCGCGGTACACTTCTGCGTAAACGCACCTTTAGCAGTAAGCGGTAACTTTCGCAGTAAGCGGTCTACCTGGAAGTACAAGGTTTTGATTTTTTGAGGAGCATTCCCGGAGGCGAAGATGTGGTCAAAGGTACACTTTTGAAGCCCACAAAGCCTGACGCAAATTCTAGCGAAAATGAGGTAAGGGACTATGAAATTAAGTTAAACCTCTATCAAAACGCCGATACGAAAGCCCTTCTAGTTTTAACAACTAATATGACTGAAGAAACACTCACTAAAGTGAGGCGTTTCGACAATTCGAGAGATGTATGGAATGAGTTCCATACACTTTATGACGGAGTTACTGAAGACAAAACGTTCAATTTATGTATGCAATTTTTCACGTACAAACACGACTCCGACGACGACACGACAAATCACCTCTCAAAATTGAAGAATATTTGGAACAGTCATATCATAACCCATTTGTTCCCAGATCTTTTTTTTCAATAAAATAAACAAAACTTACAATTTAGCATCATTTGGGTTCACTTTGATAACAAAGGGTTGATATTTGGAAATTAACCTTAAGGGACTCTCAGGAAAGGGCTGGGTCGAAAACGACCCCATGGGAAGATTCACTGCCAAATTATATTTGTAAAATATTTACGTGTATTGTACGTTTGTTGTAGTATTTCAGTATAAAATCATAATTCAACTAAGAATGGCATTCCAAGAAACATTTATCGTGCAACGGTACTTCAAACGTCGTACATATTTTTGAAGTTTTGTTTTTACACAGATAACACCTTCGACTTGGATGGCCAGGCGCGATTATGTGCCCTCGGGCTTCATGAGCAATAATTCCGTCGACTGATGAAAGTCTCCTTCTTTTGGGTCCAGGGGCTGAAAGAGGGCAGCCGTGAATTTGAAGCAGGGCTTTGGTCACAGCTCTACGGAAAGTCGGCTGATCTAAATCGAGGCCATATTTTCGAGACAGGATCCACGCGTTATTCATCGCGACGTCGAACATCCACATAGTGATGTGTTCATTAGGTCCATCAATGGTCGAATTTTTCCCATTTTGTCGTTTTTAGGAAGGTTTGTATTGTCCGACACGTGGAGATACTTCATGATTTCGTCAAATCTGTTACGTCTCATAGCTTTAGAGACAATAATATTATGGCAGTCATCGCTCTCTTCCCAATACATTTTTCGTCTTGGGAGAGGGGCGTAACCACTCAAAATTAGGACTCCTAAAAAACAATACATTTCGTCGACGGATATTGTAAACGAAAAATCGTTCTTCGAAGCAGCGTACATAACTGAAGACTTGACAATATCTTCGACGATGTCTTCGGACGAGAATAATTTTAAAAAGTCCACGGGATGACTCGTCTCACTCACTGTCAACGGCAAAATAAAGTCAAGATCGTGCTCACAATAGGTTGATGGAAGATCGCCACTCTTCCAAGTCATATTTTTGATTTTCTGGAAATCGACTTCGTTGATTTCAGGCAGACAGTCCTTTCTTGAAACGTCAGTTGGTACCCCATTATCATCTTTTTTTCCTGCGATCTGAAGGTCCGCCTCTGCCAACAGCTGTTTCCCACTGAGTCTGTTCGGGTCGTCACAGTCTTCGTCGCCCGAGTCACATTCGGTATCATCGCCATCTGGAGGAGTTATAAATATTTCAACATCCTTCTCTTCTTCTTCGAGGCGCTCCAACTCCTCCAGAACTTCTGCCACTGTCTTGAATATTTTTTTTCCTTGAAAAACAAACAAGCTCTATAAGACCGTGGAAGAATAGCACCAAGTAGAGGCAATAGCAATGCCTAATCCCATGGGGTCGAAAACGACCCAACAAAAAATATTCCAGTACTACGAAGAGAGAAAGAGTGATTTATAAGAAAGGTCTAAAGAAAAATCCTCCCTCACGCCTAGTAAACGTAAATATGAGAGAAATATAACGAAAAACGTAATGAAATGAACTCACTTATCGTTTGAAGTTGACATCATGAAAAGTCGTGAAACATTGATTGAACAAATCTGATATACCGGCCACACTACGAATTTTATCAAGACTAAAAAAATACACCTGTTGAGGACTATCCTTCCTAGCATCATTCTTACTTGAATCGATTGTAAGGGCCGGTGCACACGAGCGATAAGTGTCGCGTGGTCGTCGCGACAATTATCGCTGCGACCATTTTATTTTTCGATGCACACGAGCGATAAGTGTCGCAGTGACAGGCGATATTTACCGCCGCGACAGTTTCATAAGTATGTCTACGTGGCAACGGCGCATACACCATACACCCAATACCCGGACAGTTTTTCGCTAGCCATCGTTCGCAATGGACCACCGAACAACGCAAAAAGAAAGTTATATCTTCAATTTTGGCTTACAAGTACCTCAATAGGAAACTAGAATCAAAAAGAAAGTACTGGGTTCATCCGTACAACCTTGAAAGATCCTTGAAGGAGGCTTTCAATTCATGCTTTAATGGACCTCAGACAAGACAATGAAAAAATTGTCAATTACTTTCGGATAATTTTTATTGGTATTTATTGATATTAATATTTATTGAGAAGTAACATACAAATAACATCCGCCAGTGAAACCCTAATGTATCGGGCTTTCGACAGCTATAATTTTCTCTGCTATGGTCATTGTGGAAGTCACCGTTGAGTTTGGGCTATCGAAGTACCGTGTATAGTCACTGAAAGCCCTCTTGGGCTTGGAGAAAGCCTCCCTCATACAAGCATGTAATATCATGCACATGGGTCACGAATAAATTATAGCCGAATTTAGTGGGTCGCGAGCGGCAAAAGGTTTAAAACCACTGCTCTAGTGCGTACAGGCTGTTATATTGTTGATTCATAACAAGAAACATTACCGGCGAAACCAGCCGAAACATTTTTTTTCGTGTAATGACATACCACGATAGTCTGGAGCCGCCTTTAGGTTAAGAATGACTCCTAGGCGGAAGACAGCGTAAGATCATTCGCCACTCCGCCAGGGCCACAAATGACGATAATTGTGCTACACGGGCTGTATAAGGTGAACGTGAAGAAACAATAAAAAATAAAATAAAACACTCCTCCGCTTAAGCCATTTAGAGTCTCGTCACCCATACGGTACCTCAAATCGCGGCAGAGATACCCAGGAAAAGGAAAAAGCTCTCTCAGACGTAATCGACAGCCGTCAGAGGGACAGTCGATATAAATACTCATAGAACGACGTGAGGCATTTCTCTGTCACATCAGTTATCAAGAGGTGCCAAAGGCGGCTCCACACATGCGGTATTCGCCGAGCACCGAGCAGATGCTCGTCGATTTCCTAGCGGTGTGGAGGGGTGCTCGGTACTTGGCGAATGCCGAATACTCGTGCTCGGGGGATGCTCCGGCCATTGTCGGGTTTTTTCCCCCTTCAAAGTTGACGAATATAGGAGGCTAGCGATGCGCGGAACGAACTCCGAATGTGTGAATCAACGAGCTCGCCACTCGCCGATTACCTAGACGAGTATCTCGGCATTCGCCGAGTTGCTCGGTGCTCGGCGAATACCGCATGTGTGGAGCCGCCTCAACATTGTGGAATTACTATGAATTGAAGCGCTTTTATATGCTATCTGGTAAGATTTTGTAGGAAGTTTTTTCAACTAGGGGGGCCGATAGTGCGCCCGATATGCCAGTACAGTTGTTCTGCATTGGGCTCAGCTATACCAAAACGCAAATAAAGAGGGACCAGACCTCGTAGAATAGAGCGCTTCGCCTCATAACGGGTGCACCAAGGTTCGCCAAAAACATTGTTCTCCACAACTACCTTGACATTCCCACAGTTGAATAAGTCAGCAAAACAACCATCTAACACCTGCACGCCAGAAGGAGCCGGACCTGCTCAACTGAACGGTGATCTTACTTACTGTCTGATTAACTGTTAAATTAACAACTTGGAAGTGTTATTGGACAGAAACCCTCCCTCAAGTTCCATTATAGTACCCCTGCACAAAATTAAGACCACCAATCCCTAGTAAGCCCATCATATAATATTGTAATACTGCAAGAATTTAAATTAGACTTTGAAATCGAATATTGATGCAGAAATGGACCATCCATGGAAATGGAAATGGATGGGATGGAAAAAAAAAAAAAAATGTGCGAAGTTTTGGCGAAGTTTTGGAGAGGGGTCGAGGAAACCAGCCTGAACCCCCCCCCCCCACCTTAACTCATTCATTAAATGTGAATGTGAAAAGTTGGCGCGATCCTGGTACCTATCCTTTGTCCGACTTTTCCTCTTGTTCGACTTTTTTTCACCTTCGTCGCCTATTTCACCCAACAAAATTACTGTCAATACATCCTCTCACTCATTTTTCTAACTTATTTAAAGTCTTGGATACACGACACTTTGCAGACTAAAATTGCTCATCTGTTTACACTAGCAATGAGTAGTTGAGAAACGTTTGGTAACAACTTTTTAGAGTATAGTGCCGCTTCTTCTCTCAGGAAGTAGATGTGCGAATAGTTTCAGTGTAGTGTTGTTTGTTTTGTTGAGTTGTTTGGACGGTTCGAGCATTGTACTGCAAATTTCATTTGATACTCCCTCTTTTGTGACGGTTCGGACAGCCATCAGACTGTACGCCTAAATAATCACGCCTCGTTTTTTCTTCATTTTTTTTTATTATTTTCACAATTCAAATTTCACAAAAACTTTGAACAATATAGTTCTAAATGGAATTAAGCTCCGATCGTGAGAGAGAATGTCTGAATATGAAACCGTCTGCGCTGAAACAAATGTAGTGCCAGACACTTCTTGCACTACACTTCAAAAGTGTTGGTGATACTCTCTTGGGTGAGTTTTATGTTGGGACCCGAGCCCTAAATCGGGCCCAGGCCGACGAAACCGACTCCTTCGGGATGAGATCGCTGTCGGAATTCCCGAACCCGATTAGACGGCTCCTACCGCAACGGGAGCCATAATGAGTGCTCTCTTCGCGATGATCTCACCGCTACTTTCTTTTAAACATTTTTTAATACAATTCAGAAAGGAAAAAGAATAGAGAAAGGTCACCCTTCTTCTTGCAATGATCCCATCCCGACGGAGTAGTTTCCGTTGGCCTCGGCCCGATTTCTGGCTGGGGTTCCAACATTAACACCCCAAGAGAGTAATTTAGATGAACTTACAATAAGTTTCACAATTTCATTCCTCGTCTATACAAACCTAAACAAATCAAGAGACGGAATTTCAAGTTTACCTCCTGAAATCTCAACAAATCCTAGGAAGTCCACTTTGAATTGACTATAGGTAACATAAACTTTAGACATTTTCATGAGAGTTTATACAGTCAAAGCGAATTTTGTCCAACACTTGACATGTATGTCGAGACAAAGCGTCGCGGTACACTTCTGTGTAAACGCACCTTTAGCAGTAAGCGGTAACTTTCGCAGTAAGCGGTCTACCTGGAAGTACAAGGTTTTGATTTTTTGAGGAGCATTCCCGGAGGCGAAGATGTGGTCAAAGGTACACTTTTGAAGCCCACAAAGCCTGACGCAAATTCTAGCGAAAATGAGGTAAGGGACTATGAAATTAAGTTAAACCTCTATCAAAACGCCGATACGAAAGCCCTTCTAGTTTTAACAACTAATATGACTGAAGAAACACTCACTAAAGTGAGGCGTTTCGACAATTCGAGAGATGTATGGAATGAGTTCCATACACTTTATGACGGAGTTACTGAAGACAAAACGTTCAATTTATGTATGCAATTTTTCACGTACAAATACGACTCCGACGACGACACGACAAATCACCTCTCAAAATTGAAGAATATTTGGAACAGTCATATCATAACCCATTTGTTCCCAGATCTTTTTTTTCAATAAAATAAACAAAACTTACAATTTAGCATCATTTGGGTTCACTTTGATAACAAAGGGTTGATATTTGGAAATTAACCTTAAGGGACTCTCAGGAAAGGGCTGGGTCGAAAACGACCCCATGGGAAGATTCACTGCCAAATTATATTTGTAAAATATTTACGTGTATTGTACGTTTGTTGTAGTATTTCAGTATAAAATCATAATTCAACTAAGAATGGCATTCCAAGAAACATTTATCGTGCAACGGTACTTCAAACGTCGTACATATTTTTGAAGTTTTGTTTTTACACAGATAACACCTTCGACTTGGATGGCCAGGCGCGATTATGTGCCCTCGGGCTTCATGAGCAATAATTCCGTCGACTGATGAAAGTCTCCTTCTTTTGGGTCCAGGGGCTGAAAGAGGGCAGCCGTGAATTTGAAGCAGGGCTTTGGTCACAGCTCTACGGAAAGTCGGCTGATCTAAATCGAGGCCATATTTTCGAGACAGGATCCACGCGTTATTCATCGCGACGTCGAACATCCACATAGTGATGTGTTCATTAGGTCCATCAATGGTCGAATTTTTCCCATTTTGTCGTTTTTAGGAAGGTTTGTATTGTCCGACACGTGGAGATACTTCATGATTTCGTCAAATCTGTTACGTCTCATAGCTTTAGAGACAATAATATTATGGCAGTCATCGCTCTCTTCCCAATACATTTTTCGTCTTGGGAGAGGGGCGTAACCACTCAAAATTAGGACTCCTAAAAAACAATACATTTCGTCGACGGATATTGTAAACGAAAAATCGTTCTTCGAAGCAGCGTACATAACTGAAGACTTGACAATATCTTCGACGATGTCTTCGGACGAGAATAATTTTAAAAAGTCCACGGGATGACTCGTCTCACTCACTGTCAACGGCAAAATAAAGTCAAGATCGTGCTCACAATAGGTTGATGGAAGATCGCCACTCTTCCAAGTCATATTTTTGATTTTCTGGAAATCGACTTCGTTGATTTCAGGCAGACAGTCCTTTCTTGAAACGTCAGTTGGTACCCCATTATCATCTTTTTTTCCTGCGATCTGAAGGTCCGCCTCTGCCAACAGCTGTTTCCCACTGAGTCTGTTCGGGTCGTCACAGTCTTCGTCGCCCGAGTCACATTCGGTATCATCGCCATCTGGAGGAGTTATAAATATTTCAACATCCTTCTCTTCTTCTTCGAGGCGCTCCAACTCCTCCAGAACTTCTGCCACTGTCTTGAATATTTTTTTTCCTTGAAAAACAAACAAGCTCTATAAGACCGTGGAAGAATAGCACCAAGTAGAGGCAATAGCAATGCCTAATCCCATGGGGTCGAAAACGACCCAACAAAAAATATTCCAGTACTACGAAGAGAGAAAGAGTGATTTATAAGAAAGGTCTAAAGAAAAATCCTCCCTCACGCCTAGTAAACGTAAATATGAGAGAAATATAACGAAAAACGTAATGAAATGAACTCACTTATCGTTTGAAGTTGACATCATGAAAAGTCGTGAAACATTGATTGAACAAATCTGATATACCGGCCACACTACGAATTTTATCAAGACTAAAAAAATACACCTGTTGAGGACTATCCTTCCTAGCATCATTCTTACTTGAATCGATTGTAAGGGCCGGTGCACACGAGCGATAAGTGTCGCGTGGTCGTCGCGACAATTATCGCTGCGACCATTTTATTTTTCGATGCACACGAGCGATAAGTGTCGCAGTGACAGGCGATATTTACCGCCGCGACAGTTTCATAAGTATGTCTACGTGGCAACGGCGCATACACCATACACCCAACACCCGGACAGTTTTTCGCTAGCCATCGTTCGCAATGGACCACCGAACAACGCAAAAAGAAAGTTATATCTTCAATTTTGGCTTACAAGTACCTCAATAGGAAACTAGAATCAAAAAGAAAGTACTGGGTTCATCCGTACAACCTTGAAAGATCCTTGAAGGAGGCTTTCAATTCATGCTTTAATGGACCTCAGACAAGACAATGAAAAAATTGTCAATTACTTTCGGATAATTTTTATTGGTATTTATTGATATTAATATTTATTGAGAAGTAACATACAAATAACATCCGCCAGTGAAACCCTAATGTATCGGGCTTTCGACAGCTATAATTTTCTCTGCTATGGTCATTGTGACATATAACTTTCGATTTTGAAAGGTAACTCTATAGAACGTGTTCTGAACGTGATCTCAGTTCTGTCGGCACATGACAAACACACCAAGATTAAGTTCATGTCAACAGCAGAAAGGTGCAATTTTTAAGTCAATAGGAAGACCATTCTGATGGGAAGGCGAATTCGTCACAATGGCTTTTATCAGTTAGACGTTAAACATAACTACAGGCACACAACTGTTTCTTCAATTAATGCAGTTACCGATCAGAACCTATTGCTTCAGCTGTATCACGAACTTTTAGCCCATCAGGACAAACGACGGACAAGAAGAGTTATCGAACGGGAGCTTGGGGTTAAATTATGCGCCAATTTTGAGCTATGCGAGGGCTGTGTGTACGGAGAAGCGCACAAATTGAAGTTCGGTACCAGGCAAATGGTGACTTCTCGGCGATGTCTGTGGCCCGTTTACGAAGTATTTTTCGGGTTATCGTTATTTTGTTCTTTTTAAAGATGACTTCACTAGATTCAAATTTATTTATTTCATAAATGAGAAGTCAGAAGTACATGAAAAGTTCCTTCGGGTACTCAAAGAAGCCGATAGAGCAGGTCACCGGGTCTGAGCTCTGATGTCAGACAACGGAGGTGAATTCGACAACTTCAAAATGAAAAATACTCTGAATTAACATGGTATCTAACAACTTTTAACGATACCGTACTGCAGTGAGATGAATGGTTTTATCGAAAGGGAAAATCGTACAGTTGTTTTAGCAGCAAGAGCAATGTTACATTCTCAAGGCCAATTACCGCAGGCATTATGGGCAGAATTGACAAATGCAGCGGTTTACGTGTTGAATAGAACAGGAAACTCAGGTTCAAAATATAAGTCACCATTCGAACTCAGGCTGGGGAAAAGACCGAGCATCAAACATTTAAGGATCGTCGGAAGCGAATGCTTCGTCCATATCCCGAAACAAAAAAGGAAAAAGTTTGATTTAAAAAAAAAGCCGTAAAGGGAATCTTTGTCGGATATGACATCGGACGATACAGAATTTGGACTCACGGGAGAGAGATAATCAGATCTAGGGATGTTACATTCAACGAAAAGTTCCTTTCTTTATTTTTCACTCCAAAACTTAATAGGTTATGGGCCCAGCACGCTTCCACTGCGCTGCCATTAATCGCACAGACCGTAATATCCATCCAACAGACGAAAATCACGACAAAGAAATTACACATGGATAAGAAATAGAAGAAAATAAAATTGAGAAGAAAATTGTCAAGAAATAATGGACGATGATGAGAATGAAGACTTTTATGGGTTCTCGGACGAGGAATTTGAAGAAGAAACCAGACTGTGAAAATTCGAGATCGAAGCCGTACTCAACCTCCAGATAGATACGGTTACGTCAATCTCTTGACAACTGAAACTCAAATTCCAGAAACCTATGAAGAAGCGATTCGTTCTGAAGAGGCAAAGAAATGGAGACAAACGATGTCAGACTTTTTTATTACAAGTCCATGGTCAACCCGGTCGAAAGTCTTGGACAGGTCTACAAAAATAGAGGCGGTCGTCATGCGGTCATCGATACCCTTAAGCACAAAGTCCGCAAAAGCCATTACAGCGTCACTTGTTGAGAGTCCACGACGAAAAAACCAAACTGGGAAGCGTGAAACAGTCCGGAAGACTCCATGTATTCTGACAGTTACCCTGTCAAGGACCTTCAAGAGAATAGGGAGGATTGACACATGGGATGGAAGTTTTGTGAAGAGTAGACATTCCCTTTTTTTTTTTTTTTTAAATTGGTACAACGACACCCAATAAGGGATTTCGTACAATCGTACAAGTGGCAGGCACCTACAGTCCGAGCCCGCAAATCCATCTGGTCAGCGCTAAACCAGCTGTTCTTTTTTTCCCCCTGATGTTCTCTTGCTCCAACGTTCCACCCAAGGAAACGTCAAGTTCGCAAAGAAGGAAAGCCATTGATAGAAAAGGGACCATTCATCATTAATGTGTTAGCCATTAGGAGGTCCTGGCGAACCAAGACGCCACTGTCCGTTACAGGCCTAACACAGTAGGTGTCATCAGCAGGCGCAGGAGGAAGCCACAAAAAATGGAATATCTGAGCTTTATGGTCCAAAAGAGTCGGGATCAGAGTTTCTGTAGTGACAGAAGACGAAAAATTTGCGTAAACATAGTCAAGACAGTTTTTCCCAAAAGTGGGTTCCGTAAAACACGAAGAAAACCAAACGACCTAGGACCGAAACCGTGCGATTTTTTATTTATTTAAGGCCCGACGTGAAATGTGCGTTTTTCAGGCGCTGAATCCGCGAGATTTCGTCCATAAAAGGGTCCTACCCTCAAAATTTCATTTACAACAGCCCAAATAATAAAATTAGCTTTTTAGAGGCTTGGAACCCGCAAAATTCTGGTAATGAATTGCAATTTTTTTCTCGAATAGTCGAGTTAACGAATTTGGATTCAAAAAGGTGCCAATTCATGCCTCGAAATCAGTTTTATTTTCCAAGGGCCTAACACCGTAAACATTTTGCTTTTAAATGGAGAAACTCGAGAAATTGGGGTTCACAAGCGCCGAATCAGCGACATTTTGTCCGTAATATGGTCAAACGCTCAAAATTTCGTTTTTTATAATGGCCAAAACCTTGGAGAATGGATTTTTTCTAGGACCAATGCCGTGAAATTCGGTGAAATGTCGTCCATAAAAGGGCCGAACCCTCTGAATTCTATTCTAAAAGGACCAAACCCGTGTCATTTTTATTTTTAAGAGCCAAAGCTGTTGAATTTAGGTAACAGAATCCGCGAAATTTTCTCTATTAGTTAGAGAAGCTAAAACTCTCAAAATTCCATTTTATACGACCAAACTTACCAAAGAAATTTCTGTAGGCTTATAATTTGCGAAATTTCTGCCAAACAAGAGCCAATCACGTGGAATTAATGTATTGAAGAGTCGAGCCAATGAATTTGGATTTCTGATAGTGGCAACACTTCAAAATTAGTTTTTTTTAAGGGTCAAACAACGCGTAATTTCGGGGTTTTAAGTAGTGAAGCCAGTGAAATTTGGATTTTATGGCACCGAATCAGCGGTATTTCGTCTATCAATGATCACATTCCAAGAAATTATATTTGTTATAGAGTGAACTTTGCTAAATTCGGGATTTCAGGCACAAAATCCGTGAAATTGCGTACAGAAATGTGCACAAAGTGTGATAGCAGTTTCGATATTCAATGATCGCCGGCATGCTGCCCGTGCCCGGACGTTATACTGTCGGACATTGAACGGACAGTTCTTTTTAACCCCAAAAACCATTAGCGGTAATTAGAGCGTTGATGTGGGTGGACCTTCCTGAACTTTAACGTGATTGATATTTTCTATGGTAGTGCTACTTTTGTGGTTGGAGCTTTGCTGTGGTTGTCTCTTCTTGGCTGAAGTGTAACCGCGGGTAGAACTTTAATTGGTCTGAGCTTTTTGTGCTAGGGACTTTGCTGTGGTTGGAGCTATGCTGTGAAGCTGTGATATGAAGTTTTGTTGTGGTTTGTGGGTTTACTGTGGTTGAAGCTTTGCTGTGGTTTGTGGGTTTACTGTGGTTGAAGCTTTATTGCGGTTACACCTTTTGTGGTTTACACTTTTCTGTGGTTTGGATCTTTGTGGTCTGGAGCTTTGCTGAGCTTGAAAGCTTTGCAGTAGTCTGGTGCTCTGCTGTGGTCCGGAGCTTTGATGTGGTTTGAAGCTGTGGCGGGGGTTGGTGCTTTGCGATGATTTGGAGCTTTGCTGGGGTTTCGGCTATACTGTGGTTAGAACTTTGTGTGGTTGGTTTTTTTTGTGTGTTTTAAAGTATTGAGCACTACTTCAATATATTAAAACGACGGGTGGAGATTGCATTAATGGGTCCTAGTGAGTTCCATCCACGGCCCTGACTCGAGCCGAGACCGAGACTTAAGCTCGTCGACTGGGCCCCGAGCCCCCCGCCCCTTGATCCGCGGATGATTCCCGGCCGTAAACTCAACCTCATAAATGTCATTCCCGGTTTATACGCCGTTAACTACAAAATACTCTTATCACAGGCGAGCCACAAAAAACCCGCGAATATTGGTGTAGTAGTGAGTGAAATTCGATAAATTGGTTCCATTGCTGAGCAAGACCAGCGAAAGTATTAAAGATACAAAACTTTTTGGTGGAATCCGGTAGGTGGGCATTTGCCCCACTAAATCTGCGATGTTCGATTCTAGGGGAGGGCAACTGCCCACCTCTGCCCCCCGCTGTCTACCCCATGGAAAGGTATACATATATTTTCACCCCCCAGCATTCGGAAGAAGAGTGAACAAGAGAGACAATGAATTGTCTAATCTAACATGACATTAATGTTGGCTGACGTTTTTTCAGCTGAAAGTGACCGTACGAACTGGTACGTCGACAATGGGGCAACAAACCATATTTGTAACGATGAAAAAATGTAGAAGTCAATGAAATCTTTTACTAGTCCCCGTAAAGTTACCACCGCAGACGGAAAAACAGCGAATGCTGAGGGTTATGGTGACATATAACTTTCGATTTTGAAAGGTAACTCTATAGAACGTGTTCTGAACGTGATCTCAGTTCTGTCGGCACATGACAAACACACCAAGATTAAGTTCATGTCAACAGCAGAAAGGTGCAATTTTTAAGTCAATAGGAAGACCATTCTGATGGGAAGGCGAATTCGTCACAATGGCTTTTATCAGTTAGACGTTAAACATAACTACAGGCACACAACTGTTTCTTCAATTAATGCAGTTACCGATCAGAACCTATTGCTTCAGCTGTATCACGAACTTTTAGCCCATCAGGACAAACGACGGACAAGAAGAGTTATCGAACGGGAGCTTGGGGTTAAATTATGCGCCAATTTTGAGCTATGCGAGGGCTGTGTGTACGGAGAAGCGCACAAATTGAAGTTCGGTACCAGGCAAATGGTGACTTCTCGGCGATGTCTGTGGCCCGTTTACGAAGTATTTTTCGGGTTATCGTTATTTTGTTCTTTTTAAAGATGACTTCACTAGATTCAAATTTATTTATTTCATAAATGAGAAGTCAGAAGTACATGAAAAGTTCCTTCGGGTACTCAAAGAAGCCGATAGAGCAGGTCACCGGGTCTGAGCTCTGATGTCAGACAACGGAGGTGAATTCGACAACTTCAAAATGAAAAATACTCTGAATGAACATGGTATCTAACAACTTTTAACGATACCGTACTGCAGTGAGATGAATGGTTTTATCGAAAGGGAAAATCGTACAGTTGTTTTAGCAGCAAGAGCAATGTTACATTCTCAAGGCCAATTACCGCAGGCATTATGGGCAGAATTGACAAATGCAGCGGTTTACGTGTTGAATAGAACAGGAAACTCAGGTTCAAAATATAAGTCACCATTCGAACTCAGGCTGGGGAAAAGACCGAGCATCAAACATTTAAGGATCGTCGGAAGCGAATGCTTCGTCCATATCCCGAAACAAAAAAGGAAAAAGTTTGATTTAATAAAAAAGCCGTAAAGGGAATCTTTGTCGGATATGACATCGGACGATACAGAATTTGGACTCACGGGAGAGAGATAATCAGATCTAGGGATGTTATATTCAACGAAAAGTTCCTTTCTTTATTTTTCACTCCAAAACTTAATAGGTTATGGGCCCAGCACGCTTCCACTGCGCTGCCATTAATCGCACAGACCGTAATATCCATCCCAACAGACGAAAATCACGACAAAGAAATTACACATGGATAAGAAATAGAAGAAAATAAAATTGAGAAGAAAACTGTCAAGAAATAATGGACGATGATGAGAATGAAGACTTTTATGGGTTCTCGGACGAGGAATTTGAAGAAGAAAACCAGACTGTGAAAATTCGAGATCGAAGCCGTACTCAACCTCCAGATAGATACGGTTACGTCAATCTCTTGACAACTGAAACTCAAATTCCAGAAACCTATGAAGAAGCGATTCGTTCTGAAGAGGCAAAGAAATGGAGACAAACGATGTCAGACATTTTTATTACAAGTCCATGGTCAACCCGGTCGAAAGTCTTGGACAGGTCTACAAAAATAGAGGCGGTCGTCATGCGGTCATCGATACCCTTAAGCACAAAGTCCGCAAAAGCCATTACAGCGTCACTTGTTGAGAGTCCACGACGAAAAAACCAAACTGGGAAGCGTGAAACAGTCCGGAAGACTCCATGTATTCTGACAGTTACCCTGCCAAGACAGCTTCAAGGACCTTCAAGAGAATAGGGAGGATTGACACATGGGACGGAAGTTTTGTGAAGAGTAGACATTCCCTTTTTTTTTTTAATTGGTACAACGACACCCAATAAGGGATTTCGTACAATCGTACAAGTGGCAGGCACCTACAATCCGAGCCCACAAATCCATCTGGTCAGCGCTAAACCAGCTGTTCTTTTTTTTCCCCTGAAGTTCTCTTGTTCCGACGTTCCACCCAAGGAAACGTCAAGTCCGCAAAGAAGGAAAGCCACTGATAGAAAAGGGACCATTCATCATTAATGTGTTAGCCATTAGGAGGTCCTGGCGAACCAAGACGCCACTGTCCGTTACAGGCCTCACACAGTAGGTGTCATCAGCAGGCGCAGGAGGAAGCCACAAAAACTGGAATATCTGAGCTTTATGGTCCAAAAGAGTCGGGATCAGAGTTTCTGTAGTGACAGAAGACGAAAAATTTGCGTAAACATAGTCAAGACAGTTTTTCCCAAAAGTGGGTTCCGTAAAACACGTGCAATTTTTTATTTATTTAAGGGCCGACGTGAAATCTGCGTTTTTCAGGCGCTAAATCCGCGAGATTTCGTCCATAAAAGGGTCCTACCCTCAAAATTTCATTTACAACAGCCCAAATAATAAAATTAGCTTTTTAGAGACTTGGAATCCGCATAATTCTGGTAATGAATTGCGATTCGCGTGTAATTATTTTTTCGAATAGTCGAGTTAACGAATTTGGATTCAAAAAGGTGCCAATTCATGCCTCGAAATCAGTTTTATTTTCCAAGGGCCTAACACCGTAAACATTTTGCTTTTAAATGGAGAAACTCGAGAAATTGGGGTTCACAAGCGCCGAATCAGCGACATTTTGTCCGTAATATGGTCAAACGCTCAAAATTTCGTTTGTTATAATGGCCAAAACCTTGGAGAATGGATTTTTTCTAGGACCAATGCCGTGAAATTCGGTGAAATGTCGTCCATAAAAGGGCCGAACCCTCTGAATTCTATTCTAAAAGGACCAAACCCGTGTCATTTTTATTTTTAAGAGCCAAAGCTGTTGAATTTAGGTAACAGAATCCGCGAAATTTTCTCTATTAGTTAGAGAAGCTAAAACTCTCAAAATTCCATTTTATACGACCAAACTTACCAAAGAAATTTCTGTAGGCTTATAATTTGCGAAATTTCTGCCAAACAAGAGCCAATCACGTGGAATTAATGTATTGAAGAGTCGAGCCAATGAATTTGGATTTCTGATAGTGGCAACACTTCAAAATTAGTTTTTTTTAAGGGTCAAACAACGCGTAATTTCGGGGTTTTAAGTAGTGAAGCCAGTGAAATTTGGATTTTATGGCACCGAATCAGCGGTATTTCGTCTATCAATGATCACATTCCAAGAAATTATATTTGTTATAGAGTGAACTTTGCTAAATTCGGGATTTCAGGCACAAAATCCGTGAAATTGCGTACAGAAATGTGCACAAAGTGTGATAGCAGTTTCGATATTCAATGATCGCCGGCATGCTGCCCGTGCCCGGACGTTATACTGTCGGACATTGAACGGACAGTTCTTTTTAACCCCAAAAACCATTAGCGGTAATTAGAGCGTTGATGTGGGTGGACCTTCCTGAACTTTAACGTGATTGATATTTTCTATGGTAGTGCTACTTTTGTGGTTGGAGCTTTGCTGTGGTTGTCTCTTCTTGGCTGAAGTGTAACCGCGGGTAGAACTTTAATTGGTCTGAGCTTTTTGTGCTAGGGACTTTGCTGTGGTTGGAGCTATGCTGTGAAGCTGTGATATGAAGTTTTGTTGTGGTTTGTGGGTTTACTGTGGTTGAAGCTTTGCTGTGGTTTGTGGGTTTACTGTGGTTGAAGCTTTATTGCGGTTACACCTTTTGTGGTTTACACTTTTCTGTGGTTTGGATCTTTGTGGTCTGGAGCTTTGCTGAGCTTGAAAGCTTTGCAGTAGTCTGGTGCTCTGCTGTGGTCCGGAGCTTTGATGTGGTTTGAAGCTGTGGCGGGGGTTGGTGCTTTGCGATGATTTGGATCTTTGCTGGGGTTTCGGCTATACTGTGGTTAGAACTTTGTGTGGTTGGTTTTTTTTGTGTGTTTTAAAGTATTGAGCACTACTTCAATATATTAAAACGACGGGTGGAGATTGCATTAATGGGTCCTAGTGAGTTCCATCCACGGCCCTGACTCGAGCCGAGACCGAGACTTAAGCTCGTCGACTGGGCCCCGAGCCCCCCGCCCCTTGATCCGCGGATGATTCCCGGCTGTAAACTCAACCTCATAAATGTCATTCCCGGTTTAAATACGCCGTTAACTACAAAATACTCTTATCACAGGCGAGCCCCCTACAACCATTGTCCATTTACCCCTCCCCCCCATCCTACCACCAACCACTAAACCGTGCACCACAAAGTCGGGTGTACTCATCAAAATTAAATTTAATACCGAGAGGAGCTGGGCGGCCCTCTCACGTTGCAACGGGCCACATCTCTGTGCCCTAGCTTTTCACAATAAAACCCTCCCACACCGCCCCACCCTTTCCATCCAACGTCAACACCTCTGTGTTTACTTAGGTTTGGTGGAGGTTTCCGAACGTTCTACGGGTCGTCGTTGGTTGTGTGATGGTGGTGAGGCGTGGGGGGGGAGTTTTGATGCTTTGAGAAATGTAAATGGTTGATGGTTGGTGCAAAGGGTGGGAAACCGCAATAATCCTGGGCTATTCACTAGACTCGTCTTAATATATATATACAGACGTCTTGAGTCTCGAAGGAGAGAATGAATTAAATAAATGAGAAAATTAGGTCCCCCACCCCACCTACAACTCACCGTTCTTAATGTTTTGAAATTTCATTTGCTCAAAGGTAGCCTTTTCTCGGCTGAAGGGATTGCTACCTGAAGCACGAAGCATGAAATTCTGTGATTATTCAACGTAATAACGTTTTTTTTTTGGTTTGTGTTTTTTCAGGTATGAGCTGAAAACTGGACGAAGTAAGTCCCTCTATTTACTTATTTTATTTTTGTGTTGGATACTTCTGTTATGAACAGCGCTATGAATATGACGGAAGAAACGTTTTTATCTCCTTAACTTAGGGTTCCTCATTTTGAACGCCACTACCTTGAAACGGCTAATACAATATTTAAAGCGAATGAAAACACTTTTATGACTAATTTTCTGCCGTACCAGAGGCCTTATGCTCGCCTCAAGGACCCCCCTCACCGCTCAACCCAGTCTAAAAATGATTATTTTTTCATCAAAGTAATAGTTATAAAGCTGAAACAGATAGAAAGTAGGCTGGTGTTGCCTTGGTAGGCTGAATATTAAAAAAGACCGAACCGAATGAAAGGGTTTTACGGAAAGTGAGTGAAAGAGAGTGTTTTTTCTTCTTCTTCGACCCTCTTATTCCGTTTTAAAACCCAAACCATTCCCTCTCTACGTTTGTCTTCTTTTTCCACAAAAATAAAATAAAAATCTCGCGGGAGGGGGGAAAAAAATAAAAAGAAGAGTTTTTATTATCTCTTCCAACAACTCACCAACCTACACCCTCTAACTTGCACCAAGATCACGTTCTTCTTACTTTCTCGTCATTCGGATATAGCCTTTAACCTCCCTCAGTAACTTGAAACTCTCAAGGTTGAATTGCTTACTGCATAGTGCTCAGTAGTTAGTACCCGCTGATGGTTGGTTTGGTGAAGCGTGGTGGGGGGGTGGAGGAAGGAAAACTTGACAATGAAAATGAGAATTCTCTTTGATAATAAAAGAAATCCCGTTAGAATGAGGTTAGGTGGAAAATTGCCTTAACTTTCTTTTTTTTTCTATCTCTCCCATCCCATTTGAGCTATTCGTTCAAGATGAAATCTGTTTCGGTGATGGTTGTGTCGGAGGGGGGGGTAGATAGGAGTGTTAATGATAGGGAGAGAAAAAAAGTGTTTTCCCCCTTCGATTTTCATAGTATCCGAGAGAAGAAAATGTGGAGACTTTAGAAGGTTCTTCGAGGCAGTTATGACAAGGTTACAACATCGTAACTAACTCTCTTTAACGAAATAAGGTTTGTAAACCTCTCCTTCACAGCTTTTCACATCTCCACAGTTCCACTAATACTAGAGAACCTATAGTTACACACAGGTACTGACAATACCCGCCATATGTCGTCCTTTAGTGAGGGGAGGGCTTGTGATTGGCTGGTAAGCGAAACCTACATGACTGGAGCAGCGAATGAGAGATATCAAATCTATTTGATGTTTGATCCCTATGTGGAGGGGAGGACCTTACTAATACTAGAGAGCCTATCCTATCTAGAGAACCTACCTAGTCAGACAGGTAAAATCACAGACGCCATGTTCGCTCTTATCAATTATCAGTTTTCTGTTGATGTTTTGTGGATGTCAACAAAACCACCCCCAACCATTCATATTAAACTGATAAGAACGAAAATGGCGCCGTATGTGTCTACTCGTCTTTTAAAGGTTCTTTACTAATACTCGTGATAACCTTTTACTTCTCGTTTTATAGAAGCACGCCGCGTTGACGATTAAGGTCGCTCCATGAGCCACTGATGGAAATACAAGAGGAGAAAGAGTTGGAAGGCTGTCGGGAACAGCTTTATAAAGCAGTAATTAGGTTTAAAAAACGCCATTATCTAGTTTTCCTCGGTTTTGAAAAATAAACGCCTGCAGCACCGGCTCACTTTAATCGTGGGTTTTATTGTTTAAAGTGAAATTAAGCGTCCGAGCGACGCAAAGTTCCGCACAAGAGGTGACGCGCGAAAAAATACATTGAAACTCCCTCCCAATCCCATCGTGGTGCTTCGCTTTATCAATCGTAACTAAAGTTTGGATGTTCAAAAATCTTTCGTTTGAAATGAAGTGGTTGCGGACGGAAAAAGGGTCCCGGGGAACTCTTCAACTTAATTTTCACAACTTTCCGACTTAAATTACTTTCCTTCTCGCAGAGTGGTTGGCTGGGTGGGAAGGCATCTAATCTCTTTCTGCTCTGCGTGGCCTGAGTTAATAACGATGAATTCAATTTAGTAAAATGATGGACTGAAAGTGGTGAAGGGTCTGGGGCGGGTAAGAGCGAGGGGGAGTCCCTGTTGAGAGTGGAAAGGAACCCCCAAAAGTCTCACCCCTTATCACAACCACCAATACCCGTCCAGTTTAATCTCAATCGCATAAGTCTCTTACAAGAGAGTGACAGAGTGCCGCAGTGGGGCAAAAGCTAAATTAGGTTGTACGCCATCAATCTTTCTATTGGTGGGGCGGTAGTGAAGTCGTGTAGGGGTGGGCAGCAGGGGAGTGGGTTGAAAGAGGAGCAAAGCCTTGATATAGCTACATTCAGAGACAGTTTTTTTCTCTCTCATTCTCTCTTTCTCTCTCTCTCTCTCGGTTAATTTAGACGTGGGCGAAACGTCTCATTTATGGTTCATGTTTCAATGTCAACGCGTACAGAGTACTTAATTTGGATTTTACAAAGGCTTCGCCAGCAGTCATTGTCCAGAAAGGTGCAGCCCGGTCAAATACGGTAGCACAATCCCAATTGTGCTATTTAGCGAGCAAAATTTGCTGCCCTAGCAAGCAAAATGCTTTTTATAGCGAGCGAAATAGATTTTTTAGCGAGGAAAACCGACGACATTGGGGTTTCCCACGAAATATAATCTTTCTGACTAAAACCCCGAAATTGATTGTTTTCGAGCGAGCACTCCCCTCCCTTCACTCTTTCTCCGGAATTGTGTTTTTTTTTTTGTTAGCAAAATTCACAAAATTACTTCATCTGTGAACAAAACCCGCGAAATTGGTTTTTTAACCACCGAAACCCCTGAAATTGATTTGTTCCCAGAGTGTGAAACCTAAGAAATTGTTTTCTTTTAGAGAAAAAACTAGCGAAATGGCTTTTTCATTGTGTTATTAAGTTAAAATAGTTTTAAGTTATATTACTAATATTTCTTTTATATAAAAATCTAATATAAAATAAGTGATTAGGATTTTGAGGGTTTAGTCTAGTTAACTATCACACTTATATTTGATTTCTTAATTATTAGAGTATTATTGAGTCTATAATTTAGTTAATTGAGTTTTAAGATAAAACTTAATATATAATTATAGAAGGGGAGATATAAAATTATTCTAGTAGGGTAAAGTTCTTATTTTATAAATAAATATATAAAAAATATAGACAGCTATCTTTAAAATTTACTTACCCTTTATAATAATTACTTTTAAGATTACGGAGTTAATTCTTAACAAATTGTAATATAATATAAAGGGTGGGGGGCTATATAACTAAATCCTATAAGTGAAACTAGGTTTTCTAAGCTAAATTTTAGAATTAAAAAAAAATAGACTGCTTTAAATTTAAAAAAATTTAGGTAATTCTTATTAAAATTGTATTAGTATAAGATCTCTTAATGGGGGGTTAAGACTTCTAATAATAATAAAATTTTAATTAGTCTTACAAGAAGATAGCTCGAGTTTTAAAAATTTAATTATAATCTTAATTTTATATAAATCTTTAAAATAAACCCTTAAATTTATGATACCCCCCCCCTATAGTACCCCCTATTCCAATCCAAAGGATAGAATATACAACCTACCTATGAAAGTCCAAGTAAAACAAGTATTTAATGGAATGTACTTAGTACTCTTTGCAAGAAAGATGACGTAATTGTCCTTCGGATAATAAATTTAGTTGAAAAAGTAAATTTTAGATACGAGGTTATATAAATAATTTAATCGCGTTAGCCAATAAGTATTTTAGTTAATACATTGACTTAAACATACTAATCAAATAAATAAATATTAGAATATATATATATATAGTTAATATACAAACTTGATACTTATAATAAAGAATTTAATTGAATACTATCTCATACTCTATACAATAGAATGATACAAAATATTTATATAGATATAATATCACTTATGTAATAATAAATTATTAATCTCCCCTATAGTATATAGGGGAGATGTACCATTAAGTTTAATCGATCGACCTACACTTGTTAATTGAAGTAATTGATTTTGTTATCTAAATTAAAGTTATTATTTGTTAAACATGTAAATATTTGTGTGTTATTAAGTTTTATTAAATATAAATCTTGAAAGGTTTCAGTTTTTAATATTATTAATTTATTCGAATAAATTATAGTAAATTAATATTTAGCATTATCATATTTTAGTGCCAGCAGTTGCGGTTATACTAATAATACAACTTTAACTTTTTCGGTTAGGTATTAATTTTTATTATTTTATTCTTATACTTTATTATTAGGTTAAATTTTAATATTTTAGTTGAGTAAAGGTTCTATTAAATATTAAATGTGTATAAAAACTAGGATTAGATACCCTATTATTATATTAAATATATAACCTAATTATTATTAGTTAATTCTTAAAAATAAAAAAAATTGGCGGTAATTGTTAATTGTTTAGAGGAACCTGTTTATTAATCGATAAACCACGATTAATTTTACCTTTTTTTATTTTTATATATCGTTATCATTGAATAATTACTAAGGATATTTTCTAAAATTATTTTTATACAAAATGTTAGATCAAGGTGTAGAATATTAAGGTATATAATGGGTTACTTTAATTATCATTTTGGGTATTAATACTTGTTTATTTATTTAAATTGGATTTAATTGTAATAGGACATATATATATATCCTATGAAATTATGATAGTTATGCACATATCGCCCGTCATTCTCATATATTGGGACAAGTCGTAACAAAGTAGGGTTACTGGAAAGTGATCCTGGTAAGTTTCAAGTTTGAGTTTTTGGTAAACTTTATTATTTACATTAATATTAATACTTGTTCAATTAAAGTAAACTTGAATTTTGTTTAATGTTAAATTTTTGATTATATTTTGAATATATATACATATAGTATAATATATAGAATTAATATTTAAAATTTATAATTTAAGTACTGTCAAGGAATATTATCAATATTTTTTAAAAAGATATAATTTGTTGTACCTTTTGTGTCAGGGTTTATTAATTTAAATGTATATATATAAGTTTCCCGAAATTTAAAGATTTACATTTATATTTTTGTTTAAATTTTATATTAATATTTAATATAAATGTAGTGGTTAAATGCTTTTCAATTTAAATATATCTGGTTTTTCTTGAATTGAATTTAATTCAAAAATTATTTATTTTTAATATAAATTAATTTATATTATAGATAATTTAAATAATTAAAGGGATAAGCTTTTAATTAAATTTAAAATTTATGAGCATATTTAAAAATTTATTTAGGATTAGTATTTTCTTTTATTATATTTTTATAAAAATAATTTTTAATTTATTTATTTTAAAATGTTAAGGAAGTTTTTTATTTAACTAAAATTTAAAAGTAACAATGATAAAATTAATAAATTTAATTATTAAATTTGGGAATTCGGCAAATAAACTTTCCGACTGTTTAATAAAAACATTTTTTTTTGTTTATATAAAAAATATAACCTGCCCTATGATTAAAAAGTTAAATGGCCGCGATTTTATCGTGCAAAGGTAGCATAATAATTTGTCCTTTAAATGAGGTCTAGAATGAAAGGTTGAACGAGAGAGTAACTTTCTTATTTTAATTTTATTGAATTTTATTTTTTGGTTAAAAAGCCAAAATGGATTTATGGGACGATAAGACCCTATAGAATTTAATTAATCTTATAAGATATAGTTTTTATTTTTAATTTTATATCTTATGAGGTTAATTTAGTTGGGGCGACTATTATATTTAATATACTATAATTTTATATTTGTCATTGTTTTATGAAAATTTGATCCTGAATTTTAGATGATAAGAATAAATTACCTTAGGGATAGCAGCGTAATCTTCTTGGGGAGTTCTTATTTATAAGAAGGTTTGCGACCTCGATGTTGGATTAAAATTAATTTATAATGCAGGAGTTATAATTTTTAAGTTTATAATTTGTTCGACTTTTAAAATTTTACATGATCTGAGTTAAGACCGGCGTAAGCCAGGTTGGTTTCTATCTATGTTATTTTAATATACTTTAGTACGAAAGGACCAAGTATAACAAATACTTTGATTGTTTTGGCATAATTTATGCAATAAATTTAGGATTTATTTATGTAATTTTTTTACAAACAATAATTTTTATGGTAAATTATTTATTTTTAATTATTATATTATTAATTTCGATTGCTTTCTTGACTTTATTGGAGCGTAGGATTTTAAGATATACGCAATTGCGTAAAGGCCCTAATAAAGTAGGCTTTATAGGATTATTACAACCTTTTTCTGATGGGGTTAAGTTATTTTTTAAAGAACAAGTTAATTTAATTTGTTTTAATTATAAATATTATTTATTTATTTTCACCTATTTTTATATTTATAATTTCTTTATTTATCTGGAGAATTTACCCATATATAATTAGTATAATTAATTTTAATTATGGAATTTTATTCCGTCAGCGTAGGGCTGACGAGGCCCTACGCCGCGCCGCGCCGCGCCGTACCCCAACAAAATTGCAACATTTTGGAGTCAAATATCTGTGAGTTCCGGAGTTTCCAGGCACAATTTCTGCAAAATTGCAAGTTTCAGGTCCTATACAATGAAGAAAATAGCAAGTTTTAGGGCCTATTTGTTCTCGATTTGGCCTATTGTTGGCGACCCGTGGCTTAGATGCTCCGACTGCGACCATGCTCTGATGAAGTTTCAACATCCGGGTCCTGAATTTGTGCACAAATTCAAGATTCCTAGATGAATATCCGTGAAGTTGAAATTGTCGGATCTTCGGGCGCCAATTTAAATGAAACTCCAAGTTTTCGATCATTTTTCACTTGGGGTGCGTACGGGACGGGACGGGAAATGAAAATTCCCGTACCGTCACGCACTTTTTGGTCCCTCATCCCGTCACGCACATTCAAGCCCCGTCCCGCGCGGCATTTCCCGCATGCACCGGTGGACAAAAAAGTACATGATCAAATACCCCCCCCCCCCCCCTACACAAGATATTTTTGAAGCCATTTTCGGGTGGTCCGACAAATGACCCTTGTCCATTGGTGAATGCAGACAATTGATTAGGTGGAAGAAAATTTCGACAAAATGACAAATGGACCCCCTCCTCAACATCATAATGGGGGGAACCACGAGATTTTCTTCGTGTTTTTATTCTTGTTTTTTATCTGTAACTCGAAATATTCACGTTCCACACAGTGGCGGAACAACTCCTATCCCGGGCCCGGGGTGTAAATCTCTAGGAGGCCCTTTAGTCTCCAATTAAACTAGGAATATACTTTTTAGCACCGTTGAAGTACATATTTCTCTCAATTTAAGCCACGAAATTACCTCCTAATACAGCGTATGTGCGTTTTCTCCATTTTATCCGCAAATTAGCTCATTTTCTCATTTTTAGCTGTGAATCGGTGCGGAGCCGTGAATTAGCCATGAATTTGCCTCAAGAGGTAGCGTTTGAGTGCTCTGTCCAAATTTTATCCACAAATTAGCGTGTTTCTCCACTTTAAAAGCCAATTAGTGTTTTTCTAAGTTTTACCCGGGAATTAGAGCTTTTTTACAGCTGTAGCCGCATGAATCATCGCTGTTTCTCAATTTGATTCCCGAAGTTTCCCAAGAATCTGCGAAGAGGCGTTTTCTCTATTTCAGCTGTGAATTAGCCTTTTTACTCTTAATTTTAGCTGCGAATTATAGCGCTTTTTCTCGATTTTATCTGTAAAATTGAAATTTTTCATATCTTATTTATGAATTGCAATTTTCCTCCACTTTTAGACGTGAATTCGCATTTTTCTCCATTTCAGGCCGTGAATCAGCGGTTTTTCTCAATTTTTAAAGCTGCCAAATTGTACAACTTTATCATAATAGCGGGTATCTCTATTTTTAGGCTCGAGTTCACGTTGTTCTCTTTAGTATCCGTGAATTAGCTTTTTTCTCAGTTTCAGCCCCGGAGTTGCCCGCAAGAATCGGCGAGTTAGCGTTTTCTATTTTTAGCCGTGAATTAGCGCTTTTTCTACTTTTTAGTCCCAATGTTGCCCCGAGAATCCAAGAGTTGGCGCTGTGAATTGGCGTTTTTCTCCATTTTTAATGCTGCCAAATTGTAGCGTTTTATCACAATTTTAGCTGTGAATTAGAGTGTTTCTTGTTTTTTCAAACGCGAATTTGCGTTTTTCTCTTTTTCATCCTTGAATTAACGTTTTTCTCAGTTATAGCTGCGTGAATTAGCTCTTTTCCCTAATTTTAGTACCGATTTTGCCCCAACAATTCATCATTTTGCGTTGTAAAAGCTCAAGTTTGCCGCTAACAAGCAATTATAGTTGGTTTACGGTTTCTCGATGCATCTTCCCCGGCACAAAACTTATCAAAAGCGCTAATTCGTGCAGACTCACAGAAGACCTTAAAAAAGGCTAAATTTGAGGAAAGGCGCCAACCAGCTATTCTAGTTTAGCAAGCCCACCGCTAAAACGTTTAAAAAAGGGATTATTATTCAAGGCGAAATTCGCTCTTTGCGGTTAAATTTGGGGTGTGAAAATGTGAAATTAAGAAAATGAATGAAAAAAAAAAAACGCGTTAATTCTAGGCTGGAAATGGGAAAAAGGTCTGATTCGTGTGGCTATAATTTGGAGTAAAATCGCACTTATCCGTAGCTAGAAATGTGGGTGAGAGATCCCACTTTGCGGTTTGTGGAGGCATGCTATGTGGCTAAAATTGATAAATCGCGCAATTGAACTGATCGTTTGGGCGAGCCTGTAGCTTAAAAGTCTGTAGAAAGAGCGCAAATTCACTGCTAAATTCAATGTAAAGTGATAATTCACGGTTTTTCGTGGCTTGTTTTCAATTAGTGTTGTGTGAGCGATCACAGAGTTCGTGTAGGGTGGCTGGTACGGCTCAGCGACGGTGAATGGCATTCGTTAGTCTTCGACGGCCAGCCGTCGGCCGGTTTGTTGTGGGCCAGCCATAGTCTTCTGGGTGAAGAGAAAGTTTCATGGACGCACATTCATAAAAATGCAAACTTCGGGTCATTATTCATACTGAAAACGTTTCGGGTTTTAATTCCTGTGAAAATGCAAGTTTTAAGGTCCGTTTGTCATGTTGCTGCTCATCTTCCCCCCTCCCCGTAATCCAGCCAGCTTCGACATCGCCCAAAGCTTGAAGAAAAACGGCATAATTAGGTAGGTACACAATTGGGAGCTAAATATGTTTAATTGAATTCCCTGCGAAATATCCGTGATATGGACATTTTTGCGTCTACATTTTCAGTAAAATTTCCGATTTATGATTCCAATTCAATCAAAATGGCCAGTAGAACCTGTCCAGAAGGGTCTATTTTGTGGCGGCAGACCCCAGGCTAGCCGATATCAAACGGCACCAAAAACCTTTTGAATCCCAACGAAATTTGATGTTTTCTGACTGAATATCTCTACGTAATTGCTAGTTATGGGGCTTCATTTCTGAGAAATTACAAGTTTGGGGTCCTTTGGGGTGAGGGGGATCAGCGCCCTAAGCCACATCCAGAGATACCAATGCCCATTTCGCTGAATTTTGTTTTCAGTGCTGAAAAGCATGAAAATATCGTTTTTCACTGGCTAAAAGCAACGGTTTTTTAATTTGTTGACAAAAAATCCGCTAAATATTCTAAAAACGATGCTGAAAACCCGCAAATTCTTGTTATTCCCGCCTGAGAAGCAGAAAGCACATCGGTCAAACCCGCGAAATATTTTTTTCTCGAAAAAACCGACCCCCCCAAATGGGCCTTTTGAAACAGACTGAGCTGTTGAATTAATTTTTGGAAGAGCCAACCATGCGAAAATTTAGTTTTTTACATGACGGAAACCAGCGTTTAGTTTTTAAGAGCCGAGCCCATGAAATTCGTATTTTTAAAGTGCCAAACCCACCAGTGGTGTTTCTAGAGCGGAGGATAGGTGGATCCCCCCCGGGAGGTCGATTTTAACCAAGTTTTTGCGAAATCCCAGCAATACAAAGGGCATCCATTACAACACCTGTCCCCCGCCGCGCCGGCCCTTAGTACTTAGTAGGCTGCGGACTGCCGGAATCGCCCCCTCCAGATAGATTTCTAGGTATGCCCCTGAAACCCTAGAAATGTTGTTATTTTAGCGCCAAATCCGCGGTTTAAAGGGGTCCTGTGATAGATTCATGATCAACATGATTGTGATTGCAGTCAGCGGGCCAATTTTTATGTTTTTAGTGAAATAAATGAGTTTCAGGGGCTACGTTCGCCTGTTTCTGGACTGAAAAAATGGTCCAGTGAATGGCTGAATTGATAGTGTATGGTCCAAATAGTCAGTTCGTGCCACAAACTCTCTCCAGGAAACTTTTTACGGTTCCTGAAAAACGAGTCAAATTAATTCGGTAGATGAAGAAAGATGTTGTCGCCGGTATTTAATTAAATAAATTAAATGAAAGTGATATCTTCCGGACGACGATGGAAAGGCATAGCTCAACACGATTCGAGTTTCGTAAAAAAAAAATGGGCTCCCCGGCGTTTACTAGTCCGGCACGCTGCCAATGGCGCCACGGTGACGCCTTTGGCAGTCGTAGTGCGAGAGATCAGCTAAGCCGAACACCACCCTGAGCCTTCGTTTCTCTGTTTGTTGTGTGTTTGAGAAACGCCTAGAGGTTCGAGAACCATGTATGGATTGTCAGTTTGTGGTGTAAAATGGACAATTCCTGCTCCAATAGCGAGGTATTGGTAAAAAAAAGCGCATTCCTCAAGTCAAAATCACTTTTTGTTGGTAAATTAGACAGTTTTTTTTTACTATCCAAGTGTGGCATTCAGAGGGGGTTTCTCGGTACTCTCTTTCTACTGTGGCGGCCAGTATGATTGAAGTGCACATTTCCATGTTTGCCGATGACTGGATCGAAGAGTTGAGTCGTTTGACTGATTGTGAAGTCTCGGTAGCCGGCTATTTGCGTCTATTAGGACTCTTCAAACTTGTCTGATGGTTTTTCGTTAATTTTCGTGGTCGTAGTGGTGTGACAGGGCGAGCGGGTGGGAGTAATTTATGTAATGCGGAAGGGAGAGGAAAACTTGATGAAGAGGTTTAAAAAAAGGAAGAGCCGAGTAATCGTTTCACCCTCATCTTTTCCCGTCTCTTGCGCTCCTCTCACAAGAGGCAGTGAGAGAGAGTGAGTGAGTGAGGGAGATAGCTAGTAAAAGAGGACGGAAAACTGCAGGAAAACGAATAGATTTGTTTTCCAGGCTCAGCCTCCGCCCTTCGCCATCGGTATCCTTCCTCTAAAGGTCGAGGAAAAGTGATGGCAAAGCAAAGTAGAGCTGAGTTATAAATTGGGCGTTCTCATCACTCGGTTTATTCTAAAATTGCCCTCTTTTTTTCCGCCCCCCACCCGTTATCTAATCTCATCCTTTTTTTGCCACCTTTAACTTTATTTTATAGTGTCGTTTAAACTAACTGAACACGAAGTCATTTTTGACGCTATTTAAGAAGGAGTGGCAAGGGAGAGGTAGAAGAAAAAAATTGCTACCAACTGTGCTCTAAAACAAAGACATTCATTTCCTCTTGACAGCCCTCCTCCCCTCCAGTCACACCTCAAATTCTCCACACTCTCATCAACGCTCCACTTTACGGTTTTTAGTGAAGCACAAGCATATACACGACCCTCGAGAACAATCATTCATCACGCGATGACTGAGTGTGAGCGAAAGAGCTTGAAACGCTCTTGTTCTTAGAAAAGGTGGGTGACAAGCCCCCTGGTAGCTCTTTAATACAAAATCGTTCTCCTTACGCTTCTCTCGACTGTCATTAATTCCTCTCCCGTTGAAGAGAGCCCTCTTACCTTCTTTAAAAAACAAGGGAGCCTTAAAAAAAAATTGGATTGCCCTGTTGAATGTAATTCTCGCCTGAAAATAAGTGTTCGGGAGTGGATGGGATAGAGAAACTATTTGAAAGTTTGTAGAGTTCAATAAAGGGCTTCTTGGCTTGCGATGGGTGTCGAGGAAGAAGGGCTTATTTTGTAAAAAGGTGAGGTTCCTGTTTTATTCAGGGTTTTCCTAGAGAGCCCTTCTCGAGAAGAAGCCTAGAAATAATAGTAAGAGGCTTGTATACATCCTTCCTTTTTTTTTGTTTCCGAATAAAAAGGAACGAGTTTCAAAGGATGGTTAAACTTCCAGTGTGACTTTATTCCCGTCAAACGAAACCCCTGGGCTAACCCCTAGAGGGGGGGAGGGGTGCTTCAAAATGACATTGTTTGCCTCTAATACCTTCCCGGTATGATATCCCCTCGCCAATGTTCAACCCTCACCCTTTCACCGATGGGTTCACCTGTATGAACTTCTTGATTTCCATATATGAAACGTGATACAGAAGCTCTAATGAACGTTATCCATTGATCTCCGGTCTCCTCCCTTCACCCTAAACTCCAATTCAACCGCCTCCTTTCATCAAAACCACATCTGGGGATCAATTCCCTTGATAGTTTGGAGTGGGCTTAGTGTCAGGATGAAGAGGAGAGAGTTTCGCTTCGTTTCACATCGGGTAGAAGGTTGTGCTACAGCGTGAAACGGAGCTTGAACGTAATTTCAAACCCTGGTGGAGTCCAATTTTAAGAAAAGAGACGAGCAGAAGGTTTCAGTTTGAAATTTCAAGTTCACCGTATGTGAAGGTCGGAGATCGAGAAAAAACAAAGTTTTAATACACTGGCGAACGGGCTTACGTTAAATCATAATTAGGATGCGCATAGGGAAAAGGCTTAATTAACGTTAGGTGAAGCCTTTTGTGACTACCAATGAAAGGAAGACATATTATACAGATAAGACTTTAAGCTCAAACAGGGAGTGCTGTGAACGGATTCTGTCAACGATAATAATTTAATTCCTCGATCCCTCCCCCCTCATCACCCTTAACCATCTTCATACGCACACACCGAGCTCGACTCTCATGAATATCATTCCTCGATTCCCTTGACATTGGCAATGATTGCTCACAAAAGGGTTGCCTCCTCACCCCTCCACCGCCGATTTCCCTTCATAGCACATCCTTCATACATGCTCGAGTAAATGTGGTTTTAGACGTCGAAATACAGTCGATCAAAATTATTTGGCCCCCCGAGATGCGTCTTATTCCTTCACAAAGCCCCTCCCTCTCCCCGTGCTCCTTTCCTTTGATTTATAGCTTGCGGCGAGGGAAAACAATAAAAATAAACAGAAGGGTGCACCATTTGAAATTGTATAAACTCTCTTCCATCTGAAGGGCTTTTCTTGGTGAGGAAAAAACCCCAGCTTAATGCGCTTTACAGTGAAACCTCGGATATTGCTTTTTAGAAATTTCTATTTAAAAAAAAAAAAAGGAGGAAAAGAGCTACTCAGAAAGAGGATGACAGTGGGGGTGAAGTTTTGCTTGTTTTTCTAACGTAGCTTGTTTATATTCACACAAAAACTCACGCTCGTTGGTCTATATCTGCTATAAAAGCGAGTTATGCTCTTATACCCATTGAAAAAACACAACAATAATTCTCTCTTTTATTTTCCTTATGGTCTCTATTTCCATTGGCTATACGCAGAGCTATAGAAATAATTCTTCTCTCTTTTATAATTGTAGTAGGTACGGTCCAATTTATTTCAATTTTTCTGTCTAGGACAGTTCTTGAGAAATGATGAGCATGGTGATATGGACGATGGGGGTATTGTTGAGTGTATGCGGGGGATGGTGAGGTGGTTGTTATGAATAAGTCGATTGCTCTTCCAATTTACTAAGTATTTTCCACCAGCCACCGCAGCGTTCTAGCCAGTGGGCCTATAACGGTGACGGTCGATGGCATGCCGTCAGTCGCAGCCGGCACGAACTGCTGCAATCGCCCTACGAGTTCAGAGCCAATGCCTCTTTTTTTTGGTTTGTTCTATTTTCGCGTTCACAAACCAATGAATCCGTTCCGACTGCGCCATTAACTTGCTTGATTTTGAATTTGAATTTCATTTGAAAATTCAAAATTGAACGAGTTTTCATGTTCTGGACCTGATTTTAGCGATTCCGGGCCGTAATGTGACCGAAATGACAAGTTTCCTGGTGAAATTGACTATTTCGGGCCTTGCTATAGAAGAAAATGCGAGTTTCAGACGTAAATATTCGTGGAATTACGAGTTGGAATTTGTTTTTTGTGGGCTCGGACCACGGTGGCCTAGGCCGGTCACGCGATCAATCACGACGTAGACTGACGAGGCCTATGTACCCCCAACGAAATTGCATCATTTTGGAGGCAAATATCTGCAAAATTGTATGTTTCCGGGCACAATTTCCTCGAATTGCTCTTTCAGTTAAAATTGATATTTCTGTGAAATTTCAAGTTTCCGGGCTTATTTTTACTTTAGATCGGATAGCCGTCCCCGAATGCGCCCATACCCTGACGAATAGCCGTCAAGATCAACATGTGTTGTGAGTTCCTGAATTTGGGTAGTAATTTAAGAAAAATTTCAAGATTACTAGCTAAATATAGGACAAATTGAAAGTTTCTGGTCTTCGGGTGTTAATTCAAGCAATATTGCAAGTTCTGCGGTCATTTGTTTAGCGGCGGATGGATGCTGGAGGCGGTGGCGGGAATTGGAAGTTGCATGGCCAAATACCCGCGGCAATGCTAATTTCTGGGCTACATAATGTCCGTGAAATTTTAAGTTTTGGGTCATGTTTTTCAAGTGGCCACTTTCCCCGAGGGTCACGGAGCAGCCCGAGGGGACACGGGCTGAAAAACCGCAAAGTTGCCTCACTTGGCTAAATGTCAGTGAATTCGTAGCAGAATATCCGTTGAATTGACATTTTTGGGTTTTTATTTCACTTAATTTGCCATTTTATGGTCTTAATTTAACAAAAAGTGCCAACTTCGTGGACTGGTTTTGTCGCTGCGATCGCCGGCTAGCTAGCAACACAACTGTTCCGAAGGGCTGATGTTGCGTCTTCATCCCTCGTAAAATTACCCTCTCCACATTGTTTTAACATATTGTTTTTTCAATCAATTTTTATCGAAGTCTATTAAAAGACAACGGTTCAATTTACTTTAATTTCTCGGCCTATTTCAAATCTCGAGTCACCACAAATTGACGACGAGGATTAAAAAATATGAATCCGGATCAATTCGCCGAGTTTATGACTCTGCAATCAAATATGTTCGATGCACTCATTAATCGACTACAACCAGCCGCGGCTTCGACACCAACCCGCGAAGCGCCCTCGACTTCGTCAACCGTTTTTCCACCAAACGTCGACACTTTCGATCCCAGAAAAGAATCGTTCATAAATTACACAAAACGCTTCGAAAACTACCTCAAGATGAAAAACGTTCTCTCTAACAAGCCCTACTGTACCCGTTTACTACTAAACTCCATCGGTCCTGAGAATTTCAACATGATCGCTTCACTCGCCGCTCCTGAAAGTCCAACTGACAAAACATACGACGAGCTCATGGAACTACTAAACAGTCATCTTGCCCCGAAAAAGAACGTTCTCGTAGCCCAACACCAGTTCCTTTCTGTATATCAAACGGAAAATCAATCAATTTCCGAATTTGTGGCTACTCTACGAAACAAACTGGGTGATTGCGACTTCAGTTCCCCGTGCGATTGCAAAGTCTCGATCGCAGATATTTTTCTGCGTGCGCAATTTATTCGTGGCCTTCGGGATAACTCAATTCGGGAAAAATTACTCGAAGTAATTGGTGTGGTGGGAGGGGGGAGTAATCCCTTGAAAAGTCCTAAGACAAGGGTCGTCTAGTTTGCAATTACTCGAAGTAACTTCCACCTCGGATTGTGAATTCAAGGCCATAGTAGCAAAAGCCATTGCCCTCGAAGCATCAAAAATCGATTCGAACACCCTCTCTACCACGTTACCGTCTGTTTCCTCTCACCTTGAAATCAACCGCATTAGTCGACCATTAACTCCCGGCTCTTCCCATAAAAATCGATCAAAATCAAGAAAATCGTTCCACAATAGAAATCGACATAACCAGCGAAACCAGTCCAAATCAAGGCCTCGCGTGAATTATCAAGAACTAGGAGTCGATGGACTGTGCCTCCACTGTGGAAAAGACAATCATCACTCTCGTAACTGCAAAACTGACCCGTCAATCCTTAAATGCAACGAATGTTTCAAAAATGGGCACATTTCGAAAGTCCGCATCGGTACCTTGCTTGCAAACAAGAATAAATCGAAGGGAGAACCCGCTCATCATGTAGAGATTGATCTACCCACCAATCCAGTCGATTCTCTTCCCATTACGGCGTTTTCCGAATCATCGACATCAAACAAAATGAATCAAACCAAAGTGACAACAAACGCTTTAACGTCCAAATCAACGTCGAAGGAAAAATGGTAGATTTCGAAGTAGACACCGGCTCCGGATACACGTTTTTACCTCGTGATCAATACTCCAAACTCAATCTCAATCGAGCACTGCAGTCAACTGACATCGGGTTTCGCTCTTACACGGGTGATATTTTCATCCCCGATGGGAAGATTTTCGTCAACGTCACATACAACAACATCACTGTCAAAGAAGAACTTTTCATCGTTCCAGTCGGTTACTCCCCTCTCTTCGGACGAACATGGATCCGGAAGCTTCAAATCAATCTCCATGACATCGATAAATGCACGTTCGACACTCCCTCAATCCCCTCGATTCACACCGTAAACACTCTCGACCAGATAACAGGCCAATTTGCCGATGTTTTTGAAGAAAAAATCGGTTCAGTTCCGAACTTCAAAGTCAACCTCAAACTCCGAGAAAATGCGACTCCTGTTTTCCACCGAGAACGCCCTGTTCCTTACGCCCTTCGTGAACAGGTAGAAAAGGAGTTAGACGAACTTGAAGCTGCCCACATCATTTCGAAAGCTCAAACTAGTGATTGGGGTTCACCATTAGTAGTCATCCCCAAACCTGACAACACAGTGCGACTGTGCGTAGATTACAAGATCGGCGTAAATCAACGTCTGTCAAACGTCCACTATCCAATCAAGAAAATCGAAGAAATTCTCAACAATCTACGCGATTCTCGTTATTTTTGTAAACTAGACATTTACAAGGCGTATCTTCACCTCAAAGTTGATGACCAGTCAAGTGAAATTCAAACTATTACGACACATCGAGGCATCTATAAAATGCACCGTTTAAGTTTTGGCATCAAAACAGCTCCTGCTGAATTCAACCGAATTATCGATCAAATCTTGAAAGACGTTCCCAAAACGGAATATTACTTCGATGACATCGCTGTTCACGGCTCTACCCTTGAGGAGTGCTACAATAATCTGATCGAGTGCCTGAAACAGCTTCGAAAATACGATCTTCACTTAAATCTGAAGAAATGTACGTTTTTTAAAGAGCGTATCCTATATTTAGGCTACGTCGTTGAGTTGAATAAAGTTTCAAAGAGCCCGGACAAAATCCGCGCCATACCAAATCAGCCGATGACGTCAGAAGATTTATTGGAATGATAACATATTACGTTAGATTCATTCCTCGCCTCTCGACCCTCTCTGCACCAATACGAACTCTGATAAAAAAGAACGTTCAATTCAAATGAACAGCCGAAGCGGAAAAATCTTTTATCAAATTAAAAGAAGAAATTGTAAGCGATCGAGTCCTAATGTCCTACAATCCAAATCTACCAGTCCAACTCGCATGCGACGCAAGTCCTCACGGGATCGCAGGAATTTTGTCACATATAGTCGATGGTCAAGAAAGACCTATCGCCTTCGCATCGAGATCCCTAACTTCCGCTGAGCAAAACTACTCCCAATTGGACCGTGAAGGCTCTAGCGATTGTATTTGCCGTAGGTCACTTCTACCAGTACCTGTTCGCTCGCCCTTTTAAATTGATCACCGACAATCGACCTTTGGAGCGTATTTTTCACCAGACTTCAAAAATCCCTCACATGAGCTCGGCTCGTCTTCAAAGATACGCTGCGTTCTTGTTGGGCTTCAACTATGAAGTGGTCTTCAAAAAAGGGACAGAAAATGGCAACGCTGATTGCCTCTCCAGAGCTCCAGTGAATTCAGACAAACTCGCCGACTCTTTTATCAATGAAGAAGTTCATCAACTGTGCGTCGCATCAATTTCAGCCATGTCCACACCTCACGTGACCTACAACACCCTTCGAGAAGAAACCAATAAGGACGCAGAACTAAAAATAGTTCTTCAAAATCTTCGAAGCAAACAAAATCCCGACAGCGACCTGACAATCAATGGCGACATTCTTTTCAAAGGCCCTCGAGTGATCGTCCCAAAGACTCTTCAACCACGCATGTCCTTGCCGAACTGCATAGAACGCATCTAGGCGCTACAAAAATGAAACAATTAGCCCGCCGCCACGTATATTGGAAAGCAATCGATAAAGACGTAGAAAGATTGACACGAAGTTGCCTGCAATGCGTGTCAACCAAGCATTTTTTTTTTTTTTTTTTTTTTTATTATTATTAAACGGGGAGGGAAGCCCAGAAGAAACTATCTCCTACCAAACTCGACCTATAAGATCTATTGTGGTGTCCCCTCAGGTTGCCCTGCCAAGAAAGACGCTAGCTTTCAAGCGTCCTCCACCACCACTCCTTAACGAAGTTGAGGATATTTGCCGTAGCCATCCTGGAGATGTCCTCCGGTTGAAGCAGCGGTTGAAGTGCAGGGGAGGCATGTCCAGTAACACCTCCATGGCTGCCGTCGGGCACGAATGCATAGCACCCGTTACTCCAAGACAGGCCTGGCGCTGCAACTTACTCAGCAAGGCCTGGACTGTCCCTTGTTTCGTCTTCTGCCACCATAGGAGTGAGCCATAGGTGACGATAGGCCTAACAACGGCTGTATACAGCCACAACACCATTTTTGGCTTTAGACCCCATGTTTTGCCAAACATTTTCCGACCAGCCCACAATGCGAACGTGGCCTTATTCAGCACCCTCTTGATATGCGAGTTCCATTTGAGCCCCTGATCCAGGGTAACTCCAAGGTATTTGACTTCTTTTCCTACTTTCAACACTTCTCCATTCAGTCGAACTACCTTTAATGCCAGCTTCCTCCGCCTGGTAAGCGCAACAAGGGTGGTCTTCTCAGGGTTAACCCTGAGACCATGCCTGCTGCACCATCGCTGCACTATGTTAAGGGCACCCTGCATCCTACTGGATATGGTATCATCAAATTTGCCCCTAACTAGAATCGCAAGGTCATCCGCGTAACCAACTACCTCATAACCCTGCTCCTTTAGGATAGCGAGAAGCTCGTCCACCACGAGCAACCAGAGCAAAGGAGAGAGCACACCCCCCTGGGGACACCCCCTTGAGGGCAACACGGAAACAGTCTCCCCTCCCAGCTCCGAAGTCACGACGCGGCATTCCAGCATCCCCTTGATCCATTTCACTGAAGATGCATCAACACCTCTGCTCCTTACTGCAGCCTCCATAGAGTCATAGGTGGTGTTATCAAAAGCACCACCTATGTCCAGGAAGCAGCCCAGCGCAGTTTCTTTCGCCTCCAGAGATTTCTCAACCTTACCCACCAGTTCGTTTAGGGCGGTCTCAGTAGACTTGCCCGCCTGGTAGGCATGCTGCCCCCTCTGGATTGGTTTAATTTTAAGGCAACCGTCCTTGATATCCAGGCCAATTACCTTTTCCATTGTTTTAAGGAGGAAGGACATGAGGCTTATGGGTCGGTACGCCTTTGCCTGGGCCGAGGAGTTTGCTCCCGACTTAGGAATGAACACAACCCTGACCTCCCTCCATGCCTTCGGTATATACGATAATGCATAACTTGCCCTAAATATCCTTCTGAGACGCGGCTCCAGGACCTCCAGGCCACGTTGTAACATGACCGGGAATATCCCGTCCGGCCCAGGGGATTTATAGGGCTTAAATGAGCCGATAGCCCATTTAATTTTCGCGGGCGTAAACAATTTCCCCGATGCGCTCCATATTGCATTATTTGCTGGCTGGCAGTCAGCCACCACTTCGCCCTGAACATCTGAGGCCCCTGCATCCCTGGAATCAGGAAAATGACTTCGCAGGAGGACCTCCAGGGTCTCTTTAGCGCTCTCGGTATACGCCCCATCTGCCTTTTTTATTAGACCAATTTGGCCCGGGCTCTCTTTGGACAGGACCCTCTGTAGTCTGCCCATAACGGACACATTCTCCATCCCCTCACAGAAGGTCCTCCACGTGGCCCGCTTTGCTTTCCTAAGGGCCTTGTTATACTCCGTGAGGGAGTGCCTGTAAGCCTCCCACTCCCCACGTGATCTGGCCCTATTGTAAAGCCTCCTCGTTTCTCTTCTGAGCATCTCCAGCTCGTTGTTCCACCAAGGGACTTCCCTGTTCCCCTTCTTCACCTTAACAGGACAGCTTTCCTCATACGCACTGAGGACCGCTGAATTTATCGCCTCCACCGCCCTATCGAGATCGGCGTGACACTGAATGTCCAGGTCCATCTCAGACAACTCCTGTTCAAGATGCCCCTTAAAGACCTCCCAATCCGCGTTCTTGGGATTCCGATACTCTGTACTTCTAACCCTAGGAAACTCGACCTCAAACGAAATCAGCCTATGGTCAGACATTGATGTTTCTGGCATGACTTTCCAATCTCTGACACTATTGGCCAAAAACTGGCTAGCCAGAGTAACATCCAGGACCTCACTCCTCGCACTTGTCACGAAAGTAGGGATCGAGCCCTGATTTACCACCACCAGGTCATGCGTCATCAAAAATTGAAAGAGTGACTCACCCCTGGCGTTGACATCTGTACTTCCCCAGATGGTATGGTGAGCATTCGCATCACAACCCACAATCAGCTGCAGGTTCCTCGCGCTGCAGTACAGGACCAAACGCTGAAGCTCCTCCGGCGGCGTCACCTCAGCGTCCCCCGGGAAGTACGCGGAAGCTACCACACACCTCCGGGTCCGGTCCTCGTCCTTGGCTTCCAGGATGACTGCTGTCAAATCTCTGCACAGAAATTCTGGCATAGTTAAAAATTTCACTGCGGGACTTAGAAGCAGCGCAGTTCGTGGCCGCTCCTCATCCCTACAGTAAACCAGCTTACCTGCTGTCGCAGAGAGGCCCTTGACCTGCCTCTCCCATGCCCATGGCTCCCGAACCATGGCGACGTCATAGCTTCCCCCAGTGAACACCCTGCTCAAGACGGCCGACGCCGCAGCCGCACGATGCAGATTCACCTGGAGGAAGCGCAACCCCGTAGCGGTCACTTATTCCCCTTATGTACCCCACTCCGCGATTGCTTCTTCAGCATCGCCTTACTCGGAGTAGGGTGGGGTTTCCGTGCCCGACCTGCCGCCTTCGGGACTCTTTCACCCCCCGCTGGTCCGACACTATCACCTCTCTCCCCCGCCTTGCTAGTCGATGGCCTAGCATATGAGGGAGCTGCCTGCGTTGACTGCCCGGATGCCGTGGCGCCAACCGCTGTTCCCACAGATAGCTCTTCTTGCCGCGGTGCGGGGGTGGGACCCCGCACAGCAGCGGCTACCTGATCCACCTCCATCGGCTGCTGCCGGGGGCCGGAGGATGATCCTTCCCCCTTCCGAGCCTTAGGCCGGATGGTCCCCTTGCCGAACCTGATGTGGACTACATTATTCCTTTCCAGATCTTCGCCGACTCTTCATCGATGAGCAGGGTCATCATCAAAGCCGGCGTGCCCTGGGGCACACTCCTGGACAGTACCTTCCACTGTCCCACATTTAACCCCCGATTTTGGCGCACGAGGAACTGAAGGACTTGCTCATTCCCCAGATCCGCGCACTTCGGGAGAAATGCAACCGCCACCCTGGGCTTGGGCAGGTCACTCCCCTCAACCACCTTCAACCTTGCCCCCTCCCAGGGTACGATACTTTCAACGAGCGACTTTAACCAAACAGCCGTCCCGTCGTCCTCGCAGGTGATGGATAGCCATCCCCTCCTTCGCACCAGACCATCAAACTCAACACTGAAGCGCAACAATAGCAGCTTCAATGCTCCTTTCCAGGGCCTCAAGCTGGTCGTCCAAGAGGAGGACTGCTGGGTAGTCTCTATGAACCACACCAAGCTTCCTTCCCTTGAGCGCTCCGGTGTACGAAGGACCCTGTGCGGTCGTCCTTCGCTTCTTTTTCACGGCTTCCTCCGGAGTCGTCTCTGCAGAGACTCTCCCCTTCTTCCTCTTCTCCACCATCTGCAGAGCACTCGCCCTGGCGGCTTCCGGTTCCTCCCCCTTCTTCCGAACCAGCCACAAAAAGCGTCGCCTCTGATCCCTGTTCAGGCCAGAGACGTATTTGTCAAAATCAGCGATCTCCTGGTCTCCAGGCGCCGCTGTTGCGGGATCGACGGGTTCGGATACCGTTCCCTGACCCGCTTGTAATTCGGGTACGCCGGATACCGGCGAACCCGAGAGGGAGACTACTCCCTCAGCGACACCACCGGAGGTTCCGGGCTCAACCACCTCCATTGAGGTGGTCTCCCCCGTCATCTCCGCGGTGCCGGGCTGAGCAGGCTGAGGGCTACTGAGAAGCTCGTCCTCAACCTGCTCCAGAGTTATGAACCCTGGGTTTGTCAAAGTAAAACGATCGCGATCCATAAACGGTCCCACGAGCAGCTAGGGAAATAAAAGTCACCCACGGCAGAGCCCCGCATGACGTGGGAAGGCTTAATACTCAGGGAGGTTGCCTGGTATCCCTGAGGCTCCGTTAAATACACAGCTCACCCTGTGTCACGCACCCTTCGGCACGGATCGCATAACGCCTTGGGTTGGTAGCGAGTTCTTTTAAGACCGTGCCCTCGCCACTACACGGCCCATACCCCTCCTCCATTTGTTAAGAGAATTCTCCGTAACAGGGCCGCCAACCGTGCCGCGGATGCCACAGCACGGCGCGTCAAAGACGCCGGGAAGGCTGGAGGTCGGAGTTGGGTGGTCAGTGGCTAGCTGCACCAAAATGCATGGTGCCGTATTTTTAAAAGACGCCATGAAATACACGGCGTCAACGCATAACCACCCCATTTGACCCCTCAACCAAGCATAGTAATCCGAAAGCTCCACTTCATCCGTGGGAAGAACCAGATTCCAACTGGCAACGTGTCCACATCGACTACGCCGGTCTACTTCAAGGGCATTATTTCTTATTGGTGGTCGACGACAAATCAAAATGGGTAGAAGTGGCGATTTCTGCCTCAGCTCCCACTTCTTCTTCAACTATTGAAATGCTCCAGGACATATTTTCACGATATGGTTTTCCAGACGTGATAGTTTCTGACAATGCTCCGATTTTTACGAGCGAATCGTTCCACTCATTCTGCACACTTTCCGGAATTTTTCAAAAATTGATCGCTCCAGGCCACTGCACATCAAACGGTCTAGCTGAGAGGAACGTACAAACGCTAAAACATCGGTTATCCGCTATGAACCAAGAATCCATGCCGATCAAACATAAAGTTAGAGAAATACTCTTCCGCTATCAAGCCACCCCTCTAGCGGATGGCGTTACTCCCGCCGAGAAATTCTTGAATCGGTCAGTTTGCATCAACCTAGACGCGCTTAAACCTCACGTCTTCCGCAAGTCTTCACTCAAATCATCGCCTGCTCGCCAATTGAGCGTGGGAGATCGTGTCCAAGCTCGTTATTACTCCAACAACCGGTCTCAGTGGAGACTAGGCTCAATAATAAAAAAGTACGGTCACCTTCACTACCTCGTGAAACTAGACAATGGTTTTGTGTTCAAAAGACACATAAATCAACTCCTTCTGTCCGAAGTAAAAAAGAAAGTTCAATTTGAAGACACTCATTCAGAAGAAACTCCTAAAACAAATCGTCCTCAAACAATCGACCTTCAGATGTCCTACCTCGGAAACTCAGAGTCACTTCAACCAACGAATGACGCTGAACAGCAACCGCCTATTAGTAGTCCCAGTTTCGTCGGATCCGAACAAGCCTATCTCAACCACTTCTCCACCTCGGGATCCACCTGAACAAAATCAACAACTGACGCTACGCCGTTCCACTAGAACTCGACGTATGCCAGCGTACTTCCAGGATTACGTGATATGAAGGCCGGACTAAAATTAAGCGTGGAAGAATTGTTGCGTCTTCATCCCTCGTAATTACCCTCTCCACATTGTTTTAACATATTGTTTTTTCAATCAATTTTTATCGAAGTCTATTAAAATACAACGGTTCAATTATTTAATTTAATTTCTCGGCTTATTTCAAATCTCGAGTCACCACAGCTGACGAATAACACGACTTTTCGGGTCGAATTCGCGCAATTGCTAGTTCCGGGCCTTAATTTCGGAGAAATTGCTAGTTTGGGAACCTTTTTTGAGTGGCCGATCAGCGCCCTGAGCTTAATTAAGCGCGTGATCCCCCCCCCCTCTTCCACCTCATCAGCTGTCATCACCCTACGCGTTCACCCTACACTAATAACGAAAATGGCGACAAGTCATAACAGCTATCTGTGTTGCAAGTGTTTTAACCCGTTTTTAAGTGGTAATAGTTTAGTTAAATGTGACGGACCTTGTGCCAAAATGTTTCATTTGGCGTGTGCGGGCTTCGGAGACGAGGACTTTGCAGCATTTGAGTCTCTTCAGAGTAGAGTCAAATGCACGTGGTTCTGTCACTCTTGTATGGTAAGAATCGAAAGTTTGCATGTCAGGGAGGTTTTCGAAACATCAGCCTCTATTCTTAGCATTGTGGCAGCCGAATTCAAGACGTTGAGTGAAAATAACTTGACTTTAAAAAAACAGTTCGATGAATTAAAAAACGAAAATACAGAAATAAAAACGTTACTATCTGCTTTACGCGATAAGATAACAGCTCCCCCATTTGACTCTGATTCTGAGTTTGGGCCTCCTACTGTTGTTGATCAAGAGGAATCCCAATCGCCCATACTTTCTCTTGACGACGAAATTATCGAGGATTCTTCACCGAAACATACAAATGTGATCTCTCGACGAGGCGTGGGAACGTCCGAGGAAAATCCGGAGAACACATTCAGATTGGTCGCTAATGCTCGGCGTAGGAGAAAAGCACAATTATTCTCCAAACCCTGTGAGCCGAATTCTAACGGAAACAAGGAAATCCGGGGAGTCAATTCATATGAAAACAGCGAGAAACCGTCAGAACCCGAACCCTCCGGCAGTAACGATGTTTATAATAAATTTACTATCAATGAGCGAATTGAAAAGCTTCCGCCATCTCGTGGGAAACAACAGATCAATCGTCAACCTACAACTTTATTGCCCCAAAAGCGGTCAAAAAAGCCTCCTGTTTCGACGGGTCGCAACGCCGATCTCTTGGGTCAAGTTGTTCCGCGTAAGAGGGGGCTATTCATTAGCCGACTACGACCTGATGTTACCTCGGAAATGATTCTTTCCTGTGTCGCGAAGTTGGGACTTGAGAGTCAACCAATTTGCCATAAACTTCAAACTCGGCATCCATCGTACGCATCGTTCCGGCTTGTCGTCGACGCTGATAGTTTTTCAAAAGTCTCAGATCCTGATTTGTGGCCTGCCGGCTGTTTGTTGGCCGCCACTCGTTGGGATGAGCCTAAGCGAACCGACAATGCATGACTACGGGGGCCCCCCTCCGGAGCTCCCCACCTACAAACTGACGAACTCAGCGTTGTGCACCAGAACGTGCGAGGAATGAAAAATAAATATAACGAAATTAATGTTTTGTTTAACTCTCAAGTGACGACATTTAGCGTACTTTGTCTTAGTGAACACTTCTTAGATGGGAACGAAATTGACATGTATGTTTTAGATCATTACTACCTAGGCGATTACTATTGTCGTACGCACAAAAAGGGAGGTGGTGTAGTAATATTTATTCGGACCGGTCTAATAGCTAGTAGATTGTCGGAGCTATCTGCTCTTTCTGTTGAAAATGTGCTAGAAATAGCAGCTGTAAATCTTGAGAATGGTGCCCTTGTTGTCTGTATTTACCGCACACTATTTTGAAACCATCAACTTCGTTTTAAACTTCAAAACTCGAAGATTCAATTTACGCATCCCGTACACAGGAAAATCTTCAAGTTAATTGAAGTTCCGCCCCCCCACCCTACCAAACCAGTTCCCTTCCACCACATCTCCCGCTCATCATGTTGAGCGTCAGGGGTTGATTTTCTCCTGATTGCTTCGACCGTCTTCCGTGGACTACTAAACCAGCGGTAGTGATGAGTGAGCGAGAGAGTGAAATCTTTTCGTAGTTGGAAGTTGGAACATCCTTGTTACTCGCGACGTTCTAGGTGGTGTGGCGGAGGGTTGGGTGGAATTTCCTCCCCTGAATGAATCTTCTCATAACAGCAATTAATGTAATAGCTGGGAACTTGTTGGAGGTCTGGGGGGGGGGGCAGGAGGTGTAAATACGTTATGGTGAGGGGGTGAATGGTGATGGAAATGGTTTGGATAGAAGGAGGATAAATTATGAGAATGAATTTGAGCTACAGTCTTTTGGCGTGTTCACAGTGAAATTTAAGAACAATAGGCAGAGTTTCAGCGAAAACACTCTCCTTTGGTTACGCTTCTTTATTTGCCGTAAAACAGTTCCCGCATTTTAAAATAAGGAAAACCACCTTATCTGAGCTCTATCTGAACTGAGAATGCTATTGAAACATTGGGAATGGCGGCTTTCCCCCACGCCACGCCGTGTAAACAGCGAAGATATTTAAGGGGGCTTAAAAGCTCCCCCCTCCGGTCCATGGTTTTACGTACCATTTTACGACCTGACTATTTGAGATATTTCATTTTTTTTTTTACTAACCGAAACTTCATGGGAAGGAGCAGCGGCACACAGAGCCCGAATTTTGAATTTGGCTTTCCCTGAATTTTAAATTGAATTTGAAATTTTAAAAAAATAAATCGGAAAAAAACTCTCTGCTAGCCGGTGGGCAATAATTAATAAAAAATTTACGTGCAAAGAAAAATCATTTTAAAAAATCGTGCTTATTGTAAAATGGTACGTAAATTGTAAAATTCGAACTTGGGCTGGGGGGACAGAACAGTTCATCACTGTTTCAAGAGGTAGCGCCCCAATACTCCCTCTTCCCCGCTGGGCCCACTTCAGAACGGTCAGTGGACGAACAACAATCCTTCGGTTCTGTACTCACAACAGTACAGAAACAAGTTTCCTTGTACATCCGTCGCCGGGATTTTTGGGAATTTTGCGTGAGACGTTTGTCAAAGAGATTTGTTTCGGCCTCGAAAATGGAGTGCAGTCTACTCCGAAACTAGTCGGCCATTAATAAAACTTGAATGTTTGTACTCAAATAATCTTTAATTACTTAATATTAATAACATTCACGAAACTTTTAAAAATTTATAATTTTATACTTTGTTGGAACCTAAAAATAAAAATTTATTGAGTGTAAAATGTAGAAAAATGCGAAATAAAACTTGAGCGCCCATGTTACCCTTTAACCAGCATAAAATCGGAGGGGTCGGAGCACTGAAAAAATTGATACGGCTATGGAAGTTTTCTTGTTCATTTTTTTTTTTTTTTTTTGTACGCATTATTGATGAACGCCAAAAATGGGAACATGGAAGAATCGTGTCGTCCTCCACACAACCTAAATCATCAATGACGCAGTCTTCATTCCTCAAACACCAAAATTTCCATAACCCTAAATCCAAAAAAATTCTTCGCACATAATCAATAATCAACCCTCAGCCCACATCGACTAATCTTCAATTACCGACCCTTATCAATCAACGACTATAACCATCAATCGTCCCTCAATTTTCAATCCTCCTTCAATCATTCGTCTTCGTTCTTTCATACAAAAAAGGGCGATTTTAGGACCTTCGACCATTTTAGAACAACAATTTCGATAGGCTGAAGCCCGTTCCATATTTGTCGTGGAAAACTACTTTACATACCAAAGTTGTAGGAAATTTAACGCTCAACAAGTTTTGTGAGTGAAGATTTTCCTCGAAAGTAACTCATTTTCGGGATATTTATAAGAAACTAAAAGAAGTGCCAAAACCTTTCGGTTTTTGGGCTGCCAAAAATTTACCTCTGAAGAGGTAGCATTTTCAGAGTTATTTTCTTCTCAAACACTTCTGACCTATGAATACAAGATGACAAAAAATCCCGCCGTCTTCATTCCTCAAACACCAAAATTTCATAACTTTAAATGCAAAATTCTGCATCGCACATAATCAATAATCAACCCTCAGTCCACATCGACTAATCTTCAATTACCGACCCTTATCCATCAACGACTATAACCATCTATCGTCACTCAATTTTCAATCCTTCTTCATTTGTTTGTCTTCGTTCATTCATACAAAAAAATCAAAAAATAGAAAACAGTCCAAAATGCAATACTTAGTGGAAAACAGACGATTTTAGAGCCTTTGACCGTTTTGGAACAACAATTTCGAAAGGCTGTAGCCCGTTCCATATTAATCGTGGATAACTACTTTACATTCAAAATTTGTTGGAAATTTATCGCTCAACAAGTTTTGTGAGTGAAGATTTTCCTCGAAAGTAACTTATTTTCGGGATATTAGGTAGAAACTAAAAGAAGTGCTAAAAAATTTCGGTTTTTGGGCTGCCAAAAATTGAACGAGCTTTTCAGAGTTCGCATTTTTTTTCTCGGACACTTCTGACCTACACATACAAGATGGCAAAACAATGACCATACGAAACATGGAAGTGAAAGGGGTTTGTTTTCGGCAACGTTGTAGTCAATTCGCATGGAAATTGAACGAGAAATCTTAACAAAATAGTTACAAAATTCCAGGACCAATTGTTTCGAAGTTAATACCGAAAATATTATTCCGCTACAAGGAGAACATGCCTGGGAAATGATTTACCTTCAAAACAAAGGTCATATTCGCGTTTTTCATGCCAAGAAACAACTAGATTTAGATTACTATGTAAATCTGTGGCAAATAATTTTTGACGTAGTCACGCCAAATCTATCTCCTCCCACAATTTTCTCTTAATCTCAGTTTTTTTTTTGTACAAATATTTGCAATTAAGATACAGAGCCCTTTTTTGCAATTTCGACCGTCATTTTTTGCTACTGGTCCTTTTGCGCTAAAAACGACGATTTTGGCCACAAAAAAAGTTGCATTTTTTCGGATATATTGTGGTCAATTCACAAGGAAATTTCAAGAGGAATCCGAAAAAAAATATCAAAAAAATTCTCGAATCACTTGTTCTGAAGTTATATCCAAAAAAACTGTGGCAAATAATTTTTGACGTAGTCACGCCAAATCGATCTCCTCCCACAATTTTCTCTTAATCTCAGTTTTTTTGGGTACAAATATTTGCAATTAAGATACAAAGGGGCTCTAGAGACCCTTTTTTGCAATTTCGACTGTCATTTTTTGCTACTGGTCCTTTTGCCCTAAAAACGACGATTTTGGCCACAAAAAAAGTTGCATTTTTTCGGCAATATTGTGGTCAATCCGCAAGGAAATTTCACGAGGAACCCGAAAAAAATATCAAAAAAATTATGGAATGACTTGTTCTGAAGTTATATCCAAAAACGACATTTCGGTACAGGGAGAACATGTCCGATAAATGATTTTTTCTCAAAACAAAGGTCAGATTTGTGCTTCTCATATTAAGAAATAGCCAGGTTTTCATTTTCATGCAATTTATCGAAAAAAAGCGACAGACCGACGGCATGCCGAAAACCACTTTTTTCAACTTTTCCGAGGTTGTGCATTATGAATGTGATGTCAGCTCGGACTCGATTTTTTTCACGAACACCACACTTCCATTCCCGTAGGGAACATGGAAGTAAAAACAAAAAAAACTTCTCACTGAAATTAATTGATTAAAAAAATTTTCCCAATAATAGAAAAATAGCTGAAGGGCCGTTCTCAATGCTCATTTTCGTTTAGAAATCAGAAGATAAATGGGCATTAGGGGAAATTATGTCGTGAGCACAAATACTAAAAAATATTTCTTGAGTGATTAGGGGCGAATCTGAATGGGCCAGATAAAATGCAGTATGTACTTTGAAAACTTACTGATGTGGCTAAAACAACGTAAATGGAACTCTCCCCTTACATTATACGAAAAGTGTTCCCTTTTACTTCCATGTTCCCTACGGGAATGGAAGTGTGGTGTTCGTGAAAAAAATCGAATCCGAGCTGACATCACATTCATAATGTACCTCAAAAAAGTTGAAAAAAGTGGTTTTTGGCATGCCGTCGGTCTGTCGCTTTTTTTTCGATAAATTGCATGAAAATGAAAACCTGGCTATTTCTTGATATGAGAAGCACAAATCTGACCTTTGTTTTGAGAAAAAATCATTTATCGGACATGTTCTCCCCGTACCGAAATGTCGTTTTTGGATATAACTTCAGAACAAGTCATTCCAGATTTTTTTTTATATTTTTTTCGGATTCCTCGTGAAATTTCCTTGCGAATTGACCACAATATTGCTGAAAAAATTCAACTTTTTTTGGCCAAAATCGTCGTTTTTAGCGCAAAAGGACCAGTAGCAAAAAATGACGGTCGAAATTGCAAAAAAGGGCTCTGTATCTTAATTGCAAATATTTGTACCAAAAAAAACTGAGATTAAGAGAAAATTGTGGGAGGAGATCGATTTGGCGTGACTACGTCAAAAATTATTTGCCACAGATTTACATAGTAATCTAAATCTAGTTGTTTCTTAGCTTGACAAACGCGAATATGACCTTTGTTTTGAGGGTAAATCATTTCCCAGGCATGTTCTCCCCGTAGCGGAATAATATTTTCGGTATTAACTTCGAAACAATTGTTCCTGGAATTTTGTAACTATTTTGTTAAGATGTCTCGTTCAATTTCCATGCGAATTGACTACAACGTTGCCGAAAACAAACCCCTTTCACTTCCATGTTCCCTACGGGCATTTTTTCCCCATCTTGTATGTGTAGGTCAGAAGTGATTGAGAAAAAAAATGCGAACTATGAAAAGCTCGTTCAATTTTTGGCAGCCCAAAAACCGAAATTTTTTAGCACTTCTTTTAGTTTCTACAACATATCACGAAAATGAGTTACTTTCGAGGAAAATCTTCACTCACAAAACTTGTTGAGCGATAAATTTCCAACAAATTTTGTACGTAAAGTAGTTTTCCACGATGAATACGGAACGGGCTTCAGCCTTTCGAAATTGTTGTTCCAAAATTTTTTTGTCATCTGGTATTTTGGTATGAAAGAACGAAGACAAAAAATTGAAGGAGGATTGAAAATTGAATGGCGATAGATGGTTATAGTCGTTGATGGATAAGGGTCGGTAATTGAAGATTAGTTGATGTGGACTGAGGGTTGATTATTGATTATGTGCGATGCAGAATTTTGGACTTAAAGTTATGAAAATTTCGGTGTTTGAGGAATGAAGACGGCGGGATTTTAGGTCATCTTGTATTTATAGGTCAGAAGTGTTCGAGAAGAAAATAACTCTGAAAATGCTACCTTTTCAGAGGTAAATTTTTGGCAGCCCAAAAACCGAAAGGTTTTGGCGCTTCTTTTAGTTTCTTCTAAATAATCCGAAAATGAGTTACTTTCGAGGAAAATCTTCACTCACAAATCTTGTTAAGCATTTAATTTCCTACAACTTTTGTCTGTAAAAAAGTTTTCCACGACAAATATGGAACGGGCTACAGCCTATCGAAATTGTTGTTCTAAAATGGTCGAAGGTCGTATAACCGCCCTTTTTCGACCCAAGTGTACTCATTGGCTTTACTTTGGACTATTTTCTTACATTTTTTTTTATTTTTTGTATGAAAGAACGAAGACGAATGATTGAAGGAGGATTGAAAATTGAGGGACGATTGATGGTTATAGTCGTTGATGGATAAGGGTCGGTAACTGAAGATTAGTCGATGTGGACTGAGGGTTGATTATTGATTATGTGCGACGAAGAATTTTTTTGGATTTAGGGTTATGGAAATTTTGGTGTTTAAGGAATGAAGACTGCGTCATTGATGATTCAGGTTGTGTGGAGGACCACACGATACTTCCATGTTCCCCTTTTTGGCGTTCATCAATAATGCATAACAAAAAAAATTAACAAGAAAACTTCCATGGCTTTATCAATTTTTTCAGTGCTCCGACCCCTCCGATTTTGTGCTGGTTAAAGGGTAACATGGGCGCTCGAGTTTTATTTCGCACTTTTCGACAAACGCGCCCATGTTACCCTTTAACCAGCACAAAATCGGAGGGGTCGGAGCACTGAAAAAATTGATACGGCCATGGAAGTTTTCTTGTTTATTTTTTTTTATTATGCATTATTGATGAACGCCAAAAACGGGAACATGGAAGTATCGTGTGGTCCTCCACACAACTTGAATCATCAATCACGCAGTCTTCATTCCTCAAACACTTTTTAGGCGATGCGAAAGAGATAGAGAGAAAAAAAGCATCTTCGGGTCACTCTCCTGCAGTTCTTTTTTTGCACCACCCCCTTTCCACCCATTACGAGATGATTGCCCTTGAAAAGGCGCTCCCTGCATTACCTACGACCGTCGAGTTGAATCACATTGCCTCTTCGGCCACCGCTCGAGGAGCGCGACGGTCAGCTACGAAATTTTTCCTGTCTTTTAAACCCCCTTAAAGACTTCTTTACAAAGGCTTTGGGAGAAAAAGTCTTGACTACAGTGAAAGTGGGTCAGGGGTGGCATTTTTACCGGTTTGACCCTTTCCGCCACTCACTCATCTCCCGTACATTTCATTCAGTAAACATAATACTTGCGTTTCAGGGCCAACAAATAAAATCTATTCAGAAATTGACTGTATTTTATTTCCTTCGGAGTATCAAGTTTAGTAGAAAGAAATGTTTTCAGAGGGGAAAACAAGCTTGTTATGAGTGGTGGCATAGACTCTCCCAACATTCCTCGTTACGGTCTAAAGGCAGCCAAAATTATTTTAATCATTGCCCAAAAGTACAAGCTATGTGCCAAGAGACTCTACGACAGGGCCGGCCAACCTTTTTTTGGTCGTGGGCCATATAAGCCTGGTTGTAAGAACTCAGGCGGCCCACCCGTCCTCGAGCCCAATACTTTGACCTTAGCCGTGACACTCTGAATAAAGAATAAAACAGACTTGGGTCTAGTTCAATAACTTGAGAACCATAAGTTAGCCACAGTATAATTAGTGGTTTTCCATTTGCACAAAAAATGTGCCCAGTCACACATTTTGAAGTGCCCGCCTTGGACATTTGGCGCTCCTGGGCGAGTCTTTCACCAACGCCACCGTGAAGTTGCCTTCACGAGCTGCGAATTAGCTGTTTTTTTCCGCACTTCAGAATTTTTTCTCAATTTCATCGGTGAATTAGCGATTTGTCTCTATTTTATCCATGAATTATCGATTTGATACTCAATTTATTTCTGAGAAATAGTTAATGTTCTCAATTTAACCCCATAAATAGCCATTTTTCATGATTTCGGTCGTGCACTAGCGTCTCACCTAATTTCAGCCTTCTAGCGAACCATCAACGAGAGTTTTGTTTCCCAATTTTCGCTGTGAATTAACGCTTTTTCTTAATTTTATCCGCGAATTAGCGCATTATCCTTAATTAGCTGTGGATTAGCAATTTTGTTTACTTCCAGCCACGAAGTTACATTCAGAAACCGCCAAGGGTGGATCTGGGACCTCTATCAGGAAGGGGTTGGGTAATCAAAATGCCTCCCCATCCCCTCGTAAAACCCACACCAATTGCCCACCCAACCCCTCCCCCATGTTTAGAGCGATTTTGCCAGCTCCAGTTTTTATGGGGGGGGGGATTTTGCTGTTACTCCCCCCTTAGATCCGACTATGGAAGCCGAAATGGGCGTTTTCTCCATTTTAACAGCGAATTAGCGTTTTTTCCACACGTCAGCGATCCTTCATAATTTTATCGGTGAACTACCGATTTTTCCCGATTTAAGGCGCAAATTAACGATTTATCTTCATTTTGCAGTGATTTCGTCTTTTTCCTGATTTCTCAATTTTCTGTGAATTAGCAAATTTTCTCAAGTTAACCCCCCCAATTAGCCATTTTTATTTATTTTAGACGCAAGTTAGCGTTTTTCCTCATTTTAGCCGCTAATTATGGATTTTTCTACGTTTCAACAATGAATAATTTGGAGTTCTCCCAATTTTCGCCGCGAATTACCTATAAAGCATTTTCTGAAGTTCGCCCGCTGATTAGCGATTTTCTTCTCTTTCTGGCACAAAGCCGCGAATTGACGTTTTATCCACTTAATCCGTGAATTAGCGTTTTCCTCACATCAGCGATTCTTATTATTTTTATCGATGATTCAGCAATTTTTCTCAATTTATAAGACGCGATTTTTGTCATTTTAGCGGTTTTTCACCATTTTAGCCGTGAATTAGCGATATATCTGAATTTTGCAGCGAATTAGTGTTTCTTTTGATTTCAATCGCTAATTAGCGATTGTTCTCAATTTCATCCATGAATTAGCAACTTTTCTTTCTTTCAGTTGCGAATTAGCGATTTGTTTCGCTTGTAGCTTTGGATTAGCGTTTTTTCGGAGTTTGAGCCACGAACTCGCCTTCAGAAAATTGTCGTATCCATTCTTCTAGCCTCTAAGAAGCGCTTTTTTTAGCGATTCATCTTCATTTTACAGTGATTTCGTGTTTTTTCTGATTTCTCAATTTTCTGTGAATTAGCATATTTTCTCAAATTAACCCCCCAATTAGCAATTTTTCTTTTTTTTAGCCGCAAGTTAGCGTTTTTCCTCATTTTAGCCGCTAATTATGGATTTTTCTACGTTTCAACTATGAATAATTTAGAGTTCCCCCTATTTTCGCCGCGAATTACCTGTAACGCTTTTTCGGAAATTCGGCCGCTGATTAGCCATTTTTTTCTCTTTCTGGCACAAGTTACCTTCAGAAGCCGCGAATTGACGTTTTATCCACCTAATCCGTGAGTTAGCATTTTTTCTTTATTTTCCTCGTGAATTAGCGTTTTTTTTTTTTTTTTTCATTTTAAGCCACGAATTAGCGTTTTTTCAGATTGAGCCACGAACTTGCGTTCTGAATAAGCCGAGAACTCATGGTTCCGTAAATTCTGGCGCGAATTAGCGCTTTTGCTCAAATAACGGTGAATATGATCATTTTACACTATCTTATCTGTGAATTAGCGCGTTTCTGTAATTCTGAACGCGAATCAGTTTTTTTTTTTACACTTTATCTGCGATTTTTGAGATTTTTTCCATATTTGCCGTGACGTAATGTTTTACCTCGTGAATTAGCTATGCATTGTTCTTAATTTTATCAGTGCTTAGCGATCCGTGAATTAACCATTTATCACAAATTTCAACCCCAATTTAGCGTTATATTTAATTTTGGTCTGGATTGAGTGAACACTTTGCGTAGTTATTAGCCGCTCACGAGGAGGCGCGAATTGTAGCGTTCTTCATTTGCACAAATATCCGAGGGGCGCCAAAATCTAACATTAAAAATGATAATTTATCACTATAGTCTAGACCACGGGCGGGTCATTGTGAAAGACTCAGCGGGCCACTTCTTGGCCCGAATTGTGCGTGAAACAGTGGGAATTAAGCTTCTTAAAGAGAGTGACGGGAGAACGGATTGACCATTTGTCTCCAAGTTTGGAAAAATAAGAATTGCTTTTACTCTCGAGTTCGCAGATCCTTGTACCGACCGTCGCTTCACGGGTTCTCCACGACCACTCTTTTCTTGTTCTTCACCCTCCTCGTTTATAAACGATATTTCGAATCTTATCGAAGGGTGAAGAACCGAGAGTCCCTTCATCGGGGCTTAGGCATGACCCTTCTTATCTTATTTTAACTGGCTTATAACGACTACTGTACTCAATACGATTATACACAAACTGCTTACAACTAAATGCCTTCAATAGATTAACTATGAATCACTAAAACTTGTCCTCGCTGCTTATAATTACACTCAATTTTTCCTATATTTACACTATCCCTCCCTTAAGAAACTGTGGGCTGCCAGAGGCACCCATCTGCTGTTTCCACCACTGATCACCATCAATCCAGGCTGAGGGCATCGTTTGGGTTGTCCGGTGCCACCCGTGCTTCGTCGAAAGCATCCGCATTAGTCAGGGGCGTCGTCTGGGCTGTCCGGTCACAACCAGATGTTGAAGGGGCATGTCGTTCGGGGCTTAGCCGCTGCAGTTCACCGCAGAGAGCAGACAATGTCCTATGCACCTCCAAGCTGCTATCAGTGATTGCCAAGGCTCGGTGCAGGGTCATTATGGTCGCGCTTGAACCATCCTTTCCGACGATCCGTTCTATCCCTTGGTTGGTGGCGCTCCAGCTATAGTCTGCGCTGAGGCTCTGAATAACGGGATGCAACCGTGTGGATGAAGATGAAGCGCGGCCAACTTTCCTGGCTAGGCGGTCTTAGCTGTCGCTGCTGACAACTGTGAACTTGAGCTGTGAACTGAACTTATTATGCGACAGCTGAAGCACATGCTACCGCGGACTAGGACACGCGAATTTTCCCAATGTTTCTGAATGGCTACACCCTGTCGTTACAATGATATTATGCTGGCGATTGAAATACCAAAAGCTAATAAAACAAAACTAATCGAAAAACTAACTGATTAATAACGTAATAAACCTAATTAATGGAATGGACGCAACAGTTGTGCAAAAAAAAAACAGGTTGCCAAGTTTTTTTTTTTCAATGACTAAGTGTCAAGCTTTTTTAAACAGCGGGGGGAGAACATGGCTGTGAATGAGGGTAACTGAAGCCTCGGCCTTAGATTGTATCGGTGGGATGTGGTGGGGGTCTCAAACGCTCCGTTGTCACTTACTTGATTACCAGGGGTCTGACTTCTAACACTACCTCCGTTACTGGGAGGCTTTTCTGAACTTCTTATCGCTGCAGGACTGAGTGAAGGAGACTGGTTAGTTAGCGTGTTTTCATGGGGTGAGAGCGTAACAGAGGGTATAGGGAGTAATAGAGGGGGATTGTTTGGATTCCGTGATAACTCGGCCGGAGCAATTTCTCTTTCTTGAGGCTCTTCCGCGTCCTATTCTTCGGAGCTATCACCAAATAAATCTAGGGGCAGTTCCGCACAAGGCAAAGGATTTACCTTAACTTCAGTTGAAGAAGGTTCTCTGGAAGGGCTTGGCATTTGTTCGGATTCAGAACTCTCGGTCACAGGATCCTCCGCATCTACTCCTTCCAGAGCCGGTTTCAATCTGTCTATGTGCACAATAGTGACCTTCCCGGTATTCAGTTTTAGTTCGTAATTGACCTGGGAAAGTCTTCGAGTTACACTATATGGCTCCGTCCATGGCTTGAATAATTTTCTGCACTGATCCGGTTAAGGGCCGGAACGTGTAAATATACGTGAGCTCCGACTTCAAACTCCCTGGGGGTACGTTTCTCGTTTGCATATTTCGCTCTTCTTGCCCAAGCTTCCTCTGATTTTTGGGCAGCTACTCGATGTGCCTCTGTCATTTTAGTGTGAAGGTCTTCCACGTAGTCTTCAGTACTTTCATCGGAACATCGCCCCATACTCGATGGTGAAGGCAGTTCCCTACCGTACAAAAAAAAGTTTGGTGAGTATCCTGTCGAGGCATGTGGAGTCGCACGGTAGGCCATAACGGCGAAGGGAAGCCATTTGTCCCAATCTTTTCCATCTTTCCGAACAAAGTGGGAAATTGAGTCGGCCAAAGTCCCGTGGAAGCGTTCTATCATGCCGTTACATTGCGGGTGATACGGAGTAGTACTGCATACCTGTCGCAAAAGTTTAGACATGAAGTTAATGCCTTGATCAGTAAGAAGCCGTCTTATCACAACTACTTCGACAAAGGCCCTCGCTACTTCTTCCGCCGTTTGATGACGAAGCGGCGTCGCCTCAGCGTAGCGTGTAAAGTGATCAAAAAATGTCAATATATACTGTTTACCCCCGGTACTTCGGGGTAGAGGCCCAACGATGTCCATTGACATTAGTTCAAAAGGCTTGGTGGCAGAATATGGATGTTGGTTGGGATTAGCTAGCCCAGGGGGCGTCTTTCTTTCTGCACATGATCGACGCCGTTCGACATATTTCCTAACAGTTCTACTCATTTTGGGCCAATAGAACTCTTGAATTAGGAGTTTTTCAGTCCTTTCCGTCCCCGGGTGTCCTGCCCATGGGGCATCATGAAACTGCTTCAGGACCACCTGCTGAAGGCAGGCAGGCACAATGGTTCTACCGGTAGTGCCTCTAGCCGAGGGTAATCTCAAGATTCCACTCTCATCCCTTATTTCTCGGCCATTGTTGAACATTTTCAAGCACACATCATCAGAGTCTTGAGCTTTTCGCAATTCTTCGTCCCCTACAGTCTTTATGACGGCGTTTACCAACACTGGGACAGCTCTGCTCAAAGCGTCCACGTTGCCATGGTTGCGCCCTGGTTTATGGTGTACCTCGAAATCGAATTCCTGTAATCGAAGTGCCCACCGAGTAAGCCTAGATAAAGGATCTTTTAGGCTAAGCATCCATTTTAATGCTTGATGGTCCGTGATTAATCTAAATTTACTCCCTAGTAAGTAGCACCTGAGTCTTTTCGTTGCCCTGACAACCGCAAGCAATTACAGTTCGGTGGCTGAATAATTTTTTCTCAGCCCCGTGTAGTTGTCGACTAATGTAAGCGACCGGTCGTTCTTCTCCATTTCTATTTTGTGACAGGACTGCTCCAATAGCCACTGTGGATGCGTCGGAGGAAAGTGTAAACGGTTGACTAAAATCAGGATAGATCAGGACCGCTTCGGAGGTGAGGTAATTTCTCAGATCCTCGAACGCATGAATCTGTTGCGGACCCATGTGAAATGCCTCTCCCGTAGCAAGTAATTTAGTCAGTGGTTTTGCCTTGTCGGCGAATTCAGGTATAAACCGACAGTAGTACCCTGCAAGACCCATAAAGGCACGAATTTGCTTCAAGTTGTTCGGGCAAGGGTACTGTTTAATGGCTTGTACTTTGGAAGGGTCAGGTCGCACGCCGTCCTTTGTCACAAGGTGTCTTAAATATTCTACTTCTCCTTGCGCAAATCGGCACTTTTCCCAGTTTACTTTAAGATTGGCCCCCTGGAGTTTCTGAAATACATCTCGCAAGGCGAGCCTCGTGTTCTTCCCAAGTCTTACTCATTATTATCACATCGTCCAGGTAGACGAAACAGGTATTTCCCTTGGAAGATCCTAACAAACTGTCCATTCTCTGGAATGTGTTTGGGGCTCTCGCCAGGCCAAAGGCCATTTTCGGTATTGAAAATGCCCTCTTCAGTTGTCAAAGCTGTCTTTTCTCGGTCGTCCTCGGGGATGGGTATTTGGTGGTACCCACTGTCCAGGTCAATCGTGGTGAAATATTAACTTTCTCCGAGAAGTTCGAGAGTCTCCTACATGAGTGGTAGAGGGTAAGTGTCAATTTTAGTAATCGCATTCAAGCCCCTGAAATCTGTACAAAAAAGAAATTTTGTTTCTCCATTGCTACTTTTCTTTTGGACCAGCACAACGGGAGCTCACCAGGGGCTACTGGACGGTTCAATCACCCCGGTCGACAGCATTTCATTTAACTTCTCCTTGATAACTGGTCGTTGCGAGTAAGGCACTCGGTATGGTCGTTTAGCTATGGGCCTGGCATCTCCGGTACTGATGCGATGTGTCACAATCCAGGTGGCAACCTTCAGGTCCCGGGTCATTGAATAACGATTTATACTCTAGCAGGAGTTTGCGCAAGAGATCTCGTTCGTTATCGGGCAAGTGGCTCAATTTCTGTTCGATCTCGGAGTCTGTCAGTGACTTTGAAAGCTTATTTACTTCTACGACAGCAGCCACGAGGGATTCTGAGAAAGAATCGGTAAAAGTGGAGATCGCGTGGCCTAGCAGCTGGTTCCGATGCACTGAAATTGCTTCCCGCGTGAAGTTTACAATTCGAACCATTGTTCGTTGCTTGGAAACATTGCCCACGCACCTTGCTACCTTGAACCCTTGGTCAATTTGCTCTACGGGCTCGATGGCTACGACCTGTTCTTCCGACCCTCTTATCTTGCATGGAATCACGGCCTCGCAAAAAGGGGGTATCGAATACCGCCCCCAAGACCGGACCCCATACACGCGACTTTCTTCGTGGCTCTCTATCACCGGTAAGACCGGATCAGGGTCAAACTTGTTATTTGGAGTAAGGTAAGTAGTTTGAGACAAGGCGTTAGAGACTCCTTGGTTTTGCACATCAATTTTAGGCTTTTTTTGTTTAATTAGTCTGAGAGCACTAGCATCAACATAGACGCCGAGTTTACGGAGAAGGTCTAGGCCTAACAGCCCGTCTCGGGAAGACAAATGTCGGCTATCACCACTCGGTGTCGTACTTCCTCTCCATTAAACTCGCATACTACATGCTGATCCCCACGGATCGGGATTCGCGCACCTGTGGCGCCGGCTGCCCGATGGTTACTGCGAAGCATTTTCACTCCTTGGATTGGGGCTTTCAATATGGTTAATTCTGACCCGGTGTCGACGATCAACTGTTTTATTTGATTGTTAATTTTAAGAGAAACCTGTTATACGAGAACCTTTTTGTGTGCTAACGCTAGGAACGAGATAATTGTGGAGACCCCTGTTCTTTCTTAGCGCTGGTTTGGGGCAGCCCCAGCGCCTCTCCCTTTTGGGTGGTTCTTTTGCCTTATTACGACAGCCTCGAGCATAGTGCCCCAATTGACCGCAGGAATTGGTCGTCTTTAACCGACCTTCGTGGCGTTTTAGGCATAAATTTGAAACAGGAGCTGGCTGTGTGGCCGGACTTTTGGCAAAGTTGGCACACCACGAAAACGTTTCCCGTACTTTCTTCATTGAGGGGTATGCGTTCAGGTTCTTGAACTTTTAGATTGTCAGTGGCAAAGCATGCATGGCGTCTGCGTGTAGGACATTCATTCCTTTCCTTTTTTAGAAATTCTTTTTCCGCTGATACTGCCTTATCAATTGTAAGGCTTACAACTAAATGCCTTCAATAGATTAACTATGAATCACTAAAACTTGTCCTCGCTGCTTATAATTACACTCAATTTTTCCTATATTTACAACAGGAAAAGAAGAATTGAATTGGTGTGTTGATGCAGCTTTGAGAAGGGGTGTGGATATTTGAAAAGAGAACCGACAAAAGGGTTTGGTGCGCATTTCCATTCATTTGACAACTTCCCAGAGATTTCAATTTCGCCGTGTCACTCGCTCTCTGCTCCTCCCTACACTCTGAAAAAGTGCACAGCTTTGTTCGATTATTGAAGGTAAAGGCTTTTCGATAGTGTTGGACAAAAGGAATTAACCGAATGACTGGCGAGTCAGTAATGAGAAAGATCGACAAAATTCGACTATGGGCTGCAGAGTGTTCAACTATTTTATTTCATTTATACCGCAGATTTACAAATGATTGAAAGCTCCATAATTCTACCCTCGAGTCAAAATAAACCCCCGCTTCGATTGAATATGCCTTAAAAGTGTGGTAGACCGATGTGACTATTCTTTCGCACGTGAAAACGGGGCTTACTTGAGGAAATGATGAAGATCCCCTCTCTGTATTCCTCTATTACTCATTCAAAGTTGGAAGAAAAAACGCAATACTGTATAAAAGGGATTCTTTTATTTACGGCATCTGATGGTGTATATCTACCCACTCCTTCAACCGGTTTTTAACGAGCTATATTACGTCTTGAAAGGAGAATTTTACAGTTATTGACTCATAAAGTAGCTGTGGGAGTGAGTGTTAAGAGAGTTTTTAGAAAATAACAAGAAATCCCCCACCACTCCCTATCTAATTTTGAAACTTTTTATGGCTCGTGCACATGGAAAATGACACTTTTTTCATTTCTCATTGGTTGTGCAATTGGCGTTCCTCCCCTTATCCCTTCTGTTAATCTCACCGAAGATCACAATATGGCAGTCTCGTTCCATTCATATTAAATCAAGCCATTTACATGTCCGAAGTCTCGACTACCTAAAAGGGGCTTTCTTGGTAAGCTTTGAAGGGGCCATCTCTTTTATACAAAAGCGACCCAGGCATCGTCCGCCTTTATAGCGGGAAATAATATTTTCGACGCTCGATGGGTTTTCCTTGGCAACCTTCAAAGGGTCACGATCCCCCTCCATCGCAACACCCATCTTGTATAACTGAAATGGAAGGCTCACCCGGAAAAGCCTTCACCCACCGTAAAATTTTGGCTTTTAGGAGCCTCATAACCGTATAAATCATAAATACGCTAGTTTCGTCCTCTTAATACCTTAACCACTCAGGGTCCTCGGTCATCTCGAAAGCTATCGAAACCCCTGATGGTCTGGTCTGTGTGATCTTGTTTAAGAAACTCTTGGAAATGAGGGGATTGACTGTCGTAAAACTTGTGCATGGTGGGGCGGGGTCCAGGGGATTGTGCTACCTTTTCGAAAGTCTAAAAACGCCAAGTATACCTACACACTTTCTCAACCCCTTACAACTGCTGCTACAAAATGTGAACATCAAAGGTTGTTGGAAAACTTGTTCGGGTCTCCTCGAGTTTTTACGAGTGAACGGTCACCGGAAACCGTTGGAAACACACTCACAAACTTTGTTTCCTCCTTGATTTTGCAGGCAATTCGTAAAATTACGTGGCCTTGTTTCTGAAGAGGAATTTAACGTTAAACAACCTCAAGATAATAATCGAGTCATCCAGTGTATCGTGATAAACTTTACGTTATTTCAAAGGTTCAGCCGCTGAGGATAAGATGTGGTGGGGTGGCGGGGGGAGAGAAAACGTTAAACTTACCAGACTTTTTAGCGTCAAAAGTTTTCATCAGTGTTTTACTCCTCTACCCCTTTCCGCACTGTCATTTTTGCTGGATTATTGGATTTCAGAGTAATTTTGCTGGCTTTTAAAGACCTTCAACCTTTTTAGCTCCATTAAGATTTGAAGATAAAAACATAAAATAGGAAAGAAAGATTGAGGGGGGCCTCCCGGTGGAGAAAAACGGGAGGAAATTCGAAGATACTTTCAAAATGCTTAACTTACTTTTAATACCACAAATTTTATACGACTCTTTCAGAACTTCATCCGTTAGAAGGAATTGCCTGGGGGGGGGGGGAGAGAGAGAGAGAGAAAAATGGGACATTGTGATGATTACAAAGCTCAATGAGAAGGACCTTCCTGTAGTGTATATGTATAGTCAAAACTTCGAATTCCATTAAAATGACTGCTGTTTCCTGGTTGTCAAGTACAGGTGAACCACTCGCGAAAAAAAGCTCCCCCCCCCCCTCGTCAATCTCCTCTTACATCATTACAAGTGAATGACTGTTTTCGTTCGCGCATTATTGATTTCCCCATGACATTCTTATAAATGAGTGGAAAGTCATTGAGACTATTTACATTGCCGATTTTAAAGAAACGAATTAAAGAGTAAATTTATAGAATTGATCGTTCGAGTATACGGATTAATGGATTTAAATTCGTTTTGGCAATAAAGAGGCAAAAAACTTAATCGTTCGATTAAAGATAATCGATCGACTTGAATTGAATTAGAATTTGTTTTAGCTTAATGAAAATGAAACCATAAGTTATTCTCAGCTATGATCAGATTAATTGCCTCACCTCAAGGGGGAATCTCTTCGTTAAAAAAAGTACTGCCGGAATACTGAAAGTACCCAAAATCGGCTTCAGGCGGACGAATGATGAGAAATAAAAAAAAAAATATTTTGAAGGAAACGTCAGCTTTTGAATGTTACATTGTGGTTATTGACAAGTTTCCAAACATAAAGTCGTTATAGGGGACTTCCACAGTTTATTTAACGCCCCCCTCATCACCTTGCAGTTTTACAAGACCTGAGAGGACCAAACCATCCGTGGCCTAATTCAAGGGCTTAATCTGTCTTGAGATCAAATCATACATACAATCATAAAAATAGGTGGGGTGGAAAAGCCTAAAACTGACGAAAATTGTCGGGAAATAGACAAAATTGTTATGAAACTGAAAAAAAAAGAAAAAAAAAAAGCCATGAAACTGCCAACATTGTAAGGCCCCTTTTACATGAGTAAGTTTTTTGAACAAAGTAGCCATTTTGAAAAGAAATCACAGATGTTCCCTGCCTCAAATTGCAGGGGCGTAGCCAGCCCCGTGATCAAGGGGTGGGCAGCCAGCCCGGCACAGATCCAGAGTTGGGGGGGGGGGGGCGCACGTCTTGAGAAAAAGTGCTCGTTCGCGGATGAAATCCGTGAAAAGGACATTTTGCGGCTAGTACTCAGGGAAAACATCCATTCACGGCTAGAATTGAAAAATAGCGCTGATTCACGTTAAGTTTGAGAAATAAATCTCATTATTCGCGATTGAAATTGAGAAAACACGCCAATTTGCGGTTTCGCGATCCAAAGTCCGGGCCGAAATTAAGAAAATGCGGTAATTCACGGTTTACAGTGCTCTTTTCACACCTAAAATTGACAGAAAAAAATTGCTTTTTCATCGTAGAATTGAGAAAAATCGCTCATTTGTGACTAAAATTGAGGATAAACGCAAATTCACAGCTAAAATTGAGAAATGGAGCTCATTGACCCAGGAAAAATTGAGAGAAGGCACCAGTTCGTGGTTTCTCAAACCAATATCTCGGTGAACATTGCGAAAAAGTGCTAATTGACTGTTTAATTATACATGTATATAGCAAGTTTGTGGGTACAATCGAGAAAAAGCGCGACCTAGCGCATACATTTTTGAAATAGTTTCCCAAAATTTCAAGGTTCGCGATGCAACGTCCGGATCAGAATTAATGAAATTCGCTAACATGCGGATTATGTGAACCTTTTCACTGCTGAAATTGCTCAAAAATTTGCTGCTAAAATTGAGGGAAAACGAATTGGCAAAATTATTGTCACCGTTTGTTGTTGATTGGTGGAATTGTCGTGGCTAAAATTGAGAAATAGGGTTCATTCACGGGTTAAATTGAGGAGAAACTGCTCTTTTACGGCTGAAATTGACAGAACGCACCTATTTGCGGTTTATAGGAGATGCCCAGTGCTGGCCGTAATATATGCGTTATTTCAGGGTTTTTTGAGACCTTTTTACGGCTAAAATGGGCTAGTTCGAGGTAGAATTGAGAAAAAACACATAGTTTCAGTTAAAATTAAGAAAAAACGTCAATTCGAGGCTACAAATAGTGCTCATTCACGAGTAAAGGGGGGGGGGGGATTCTGTGCAACTCGTCTTGAGGAAAAACTGCGGATCACGCCTGTGGGCAGCTTCACTGGCGAGCATAACAGATGCCTTTTTGCAGGCTTATAACAGTATCTGGAGGTTAGAATCGCGTCAATTCACGGTCATCAGAGACTTAATTTGCACAGAAACTGCCACTATCCGTCAAAAATAAATATCTGGTGGAAAACTGTCGTTCGATGCCTTCTATTTCGGATTTTATGTCGAAAAACTGAGACTTCCTTCCCCCCCTCCCCTACCCGAAAAGTGATACTTTTGGAGCTAAACTTTAAATTTTAGACCTGAGACGGTAAATAGAGCTGGCAGTTTCTCTCCCACCATAATGTCTGTAAGGCACAGCGGTCAAAACACCGTTTGAGCTAACCCAAACACACGAAATTGCTGTCGAACCTTACGAAAATGGGATTTTAGTGCGAAAAATCAGCAAAATCGGTTTCCAAGTTAAGCCGACCCTCAAAATCGGTTTGTCAGCAACCGATGAGCGAAAATGTGTTGGTTTTTTAGTGAGAAAATTCCGCAAAAATTTTGTTTATCGAGCGAAATACAATGAATTTGTGTTTCTGTTAGCCAGATCAGGGAAAATGTTTTTGGGGGTGGGCAGCTGCCCCACGAAATATGCGTTTTTTGATTCTAGGGGAGGGCAACTGCCCACCCCTGCCTCCGCTGGCTACGCCCATGTCAAATTGTCTGTTTGTGATCAGATTGAACACATTTTTGAACAAAAAACTTACTACTTAAGGGGCCTAAGGGTACAAACAGAAAAGGCCGGGAAACTGACCAAATAAGCCGGGAAATGGACGTTTAAAATAAAAAAATTGGGAAAAAAAGTCATAAAAACTGAAAATTACGCGCTAGAAAATAACTAATAAAGCGAACGAATGAAAATTTAGCTCTACTGCATTCTCTGTCTGCATTGGCCTGAGCGCGTGGTAAATTCCACAGTCATGCGCGATAACGAACACTTTCTGTGGCATTCGTTTGATATCCGAGTTTTTATAATCCCCACGAAGATTGACATTTCTGGCTAAAATGTCTTCGAAATTTATTGTTTTCAATGTCCGGTGCGCGATGTTCTTTGTTTGAACGAGCCAACACCAATTGATTTTGACCGAATCACTCGTGTGGTATCCATTTGAGTTGCCAGAACATTTTGTTAGTTTAAACTGGTGTACGCATTCGGGCTAGATCTATTGGTTGGAGAAGGGCTAAGGAGGGGAATTTGCCCGAGGCCAGTGGCGGATCCAAGGGAGGCGACACAGGTGTCATGGCCTTTCCCATGGAGTCGCGAGGTCACTTGAGCAAAAACTTCATCAACCCCCCCCCCCCAACCCTATAACCAGAGAAAGTTATCACATTCACAAATTTTCTGGGGTAATTTTCTCAAAGATTTTGATCTAATCTTCAAGGCAGACGTGATTTATAAGTCCCCCGATACATGTTCACCCAAGAAATCCAAGAAATACAGCTCCTTAAATGGTCCAGAAAGGAATGCTTCACGTCATGGTCCTTTATTAGACGATTTAGTGGGTTTTAGTGGACCCCAAAATAGTAAGTTGCCCGCCTATCTGGGGTTTGCTCATAGGAAGGACCTGGGAAATAGTGGATTTCGCTCTCCTAAAAATGAATTGACAGCCATTCTCTGCCTAAATCGACTAAATCATTTTTAACGGAAGCCGATCTCCTCTCACGTTATTATCTCTTAGTACGAAAGGTTGAAAATTACCGCATTGAATTGGGAAAAATGGGCAAAATCGTCGACAAGATTTCGTCCCCGACGAAATAGCCAAACTATATGACTATTCCCACCTTTAAAATGGCTAAACTTACTTTAATTGCGTCCCAAAGTGGCACAACTGACGATTAGCGCCTTGCAAAGGGCTGAACGGACCATACTTGCGCCCTAAAAATTGCCAAATTGGACATTCCCGCTCTAAACATAGCCAAATGGACTTACAGTGCCCAAAAAAGGCAAAGCTGACGATTTTCGCAGCCCTAAAAATGGCTAAATCAACAACTCGCGCGCCAAAAATGTCCAAACTGTGGCAATTCGCGCGCCAAAAATGCCCAATACTGACCATTCGTGCCTTTGGCTTGACGGACCATATTCGCATTCCAAAAACGGCTAAATTGACTATTCGCGAACTGACTAAAATGCCTAAACAGAGATGATTCCAGGTTCTGAAAAGTGCGAAATAAACATTCGCGTGGAAAGAATGGCCAAACTGGCTATTCACGCCTTTGGCTTGTTGTGACTGATTATGTTGTATTACACGCCCTAAATATGGCAAAACTGACGATTCGCGTTCTAAAAATGGCCAAACTGGCTTTACAAGCCCCCAATTCGCGCTCTAAAACTGCCTGAACTGGTGATTCCTGCCCTGAAAAATGGTCAAAACCGAGCATTCACGCGTAGAAAATGGCTAAACAAGCATTGCTTACTGTATTAATGGCCAAACTGGTAATGCCTGCCATAAAAACGTCAAACTGGTCATTAATTTGGATATGAATTAATGCCCTGAAAATAGCGTCATGGCAAATATTCACTCCTTGCATAAATTACCTGATAAAGCTGACGAAATTACGACGTTTTGCCTTGCAAATTATGAACCTGACAATTTGCGTCCCCAGAATGGTTAAATTAACGATTCGCGCCTTGACAATGGCTAAACTGAGTTCGTACTCTTAACTGAAAACTACTTTTCCGTAGAGTCCGACTAAATAAACGGATTCGTGCGGCCTGAAATATCACAATGACTATTCACGCCCGGTAGCAATCGCTATACTGACAGTTTGCACCGTAAAAATTGCCAAAAATTGGCTGTTCACGCTCAAAAATGGGTAAAAACTGACTCCACGCGGTCTATAAATGGTTAAACTTACGATCCACGCTTGAACTTGAACTGAAAATGGCTCAATTGACTTATCACACGGTAAAAACTGCTAACAGACCATCGCTATTAGCGCCCTGAACCATTCGTTCTCCCTACTATAAAGGCTACCCCCCCCCCCCCCTTAGGGAAAGGAGTGTTCTGGTAAAACATTCACTCGTTTAAAGTTGGAATTGGCTCATTTCAAAGAACAGTTTTTGTGGTTCCCATTCCTTTTAGAAACTGAATTTAATCGGTTTGACTCTTTTGAGCCGGACTCCGTAATTTTGCGGGTTTTAATCACTCACAAAGCCCATTTCGCTGCAAATATTCCGTAAAAAGCCAATTTTTTGGATTTGTCATATTTTCTCAGTTTTATCCGGGAATGAGCACTTTTTCTAAAATGGCCTCGAACCACCGATTTTTCGCAACCCCCACCCCATCCATATTACTGGTTTTTACTAAACTTTTAGCCACGTGCTTGCCTTTACAGCAACACATTAGTGCGCCTTGTAAATTTTACCCGCTACAGAAACTGAGCATTTAGCATTTTCTCAATTTAAGACGCGGATTTGTTCGTAGGCTTTCTCCAAGAACAGAAAAATCGTACGAAACCCATGACAAGGCTAAACGTTGCGTTTTTCGGCCGGGAAATGAAAAAAACAGACCTAAAAGTCCCGTTCCCGTTAGCCATAAACATAAAACCTGGAAATGCACATTTTCCAATATTCAAGCTTTTTGGGGCCCCTGCTAGGAATGGTGGACCAGGGTGGTCCGCTCCCCTCCATCGGCTGTAGCTCGGTAAGTTACTGCGTGAGTTACGCCACTCGGAGAAGTAGTCTCCGGGAGTTTCAAATCGAAATGGTACCTGTTCCGAAATAGCGCGCGATGTGAGTCGATATCGCGCATGGGTTTAAAGTCTACCCTGCAGTCTAATAATTCTTTGCCCGAGCATATGATAATTCACTAACCTGCATGTTCAAATCCGTTTGCGCGTTTGCACAAGTAAGTTTTGAGCGTGTGGACGGGGCTTTAAAGAGAACGTCAGAATGGGACGCTCACGCGCAGAGCGATTTTGGTAGGGTGACCAGGCGTCCTCCTTTCCCCGGAAATGTCCTACTTTTAGAGCGTCCAGGAACGTCCGGGCTCCTTTTCCACGTGTCCGGGGAGACGACAAAAGTGTCCTCTTTTTTGTTCTACTACTTTTTCTGCTCAACTTATAACGTCTGGTGGGTCTGTAACTTCGAACATCTTTCACGTTCTCATATTTGAACAAAGCTGTGGGGCTCAGCCGAAACCTCCCCTGCATGTTCACTTTTCACCATCCATCAAGTTCTCACGGAGATCTTCCATAGCCAAATGCTTCAAATTTGGTACCAATGTCACGGTTTTTGTAATTCGCTACCTCAATTTCGCGGATTTTTAAGCTTTTAAAAACTGAATTTTGTGGAATTAGGAAATAAAAGTCCTTGTCTCTCCACTATGTAATTAATGTATTTATTTGTCCAGAACCAGCTTTCGGTCCCTCACGACCATCTTCTGTGGACTCTACATAATGAGGGTGGGGCAATGCGTTATTATAAACAATTTTAATAAATAAATGACCCTCGCCGTATGTCGTATGATATCATACGCGTAACTGAGACTTGGTTGAATGAGAAAGCGTCTGATAATGAGATCTGTCTTCCGGGATATTTTTCCTTTCGTAATGATCGTATCGGTTGTGCTACGTGAAGGAGAGTATTGCCTCTGGTGCGGTTCGTGCATCTAGTGATACCAGTGGCTCTGGGCTGGAGTTTCTTTGCCTTGAGTTGAAATATGTCCATCTGCCTCTGGCCGTTGGGGTTTTCTACCGTCCACCTGACGTCGCCATGGGTTCACAAGCTCGAGGCTGTGCTCTCTTATGTAATTCCTCGATTTGATCACTTCATATTCTGTGGGGATATAAATGCGAACCTCCGGAGTGACTCTGGGGATAGTCGTTGCTTGTACGATATATTTGATGTTTTTGACCTCACTCTTGTTTCCTACTCAGCCACCCGTCACGGATCCTTGGGGGTGCGTTGTGATGATTACGATAATTTCAAACAGTCTTCTTTTAGTGAGTTGTCGGATCACGACGCTATTTTCTATGAGTTTTTTGTTCCGCCCGAGGGCCTTCCTCGAGGAGTTTATTTCAAAAGGGACATCTCTGGAATTGATCCCGTTGGTCTCGCTGATTTTTTTGCTGCTCAGACGTGGAATGGGGTCTTTCAGTCACCAACGGTTGACGGAAGGGGTGGATGTTTTTACTGGCATTCTGCTCGATTTGCCTTAATCGTTTGGCTCTCACACGCTCGTTTGGCACTTCAAGAACGCCGCGTTGTCCGTCGTAGGAAGCATCCAACTCCGTGGATGACGTCTGCTTTGAAAAACAAAATTGTGCACAGGGAGAAGCTTCGAACCCTTTGTAGGAGGAGTAGAAACGCATCCGTGAGGGATGAATACGTGAAAGTTAGGAACGAGGTGAACCAGGCTATAAGGAGGAGTAAACGTAGTACTTTTTTGACCTATTTAGGGGTCCTAATGGAGCTTGGGAGACCTGGCGGCACCTCAGGGCGCTTGGAGTTGGTGGAAAGTTGGACAGCAGGAGCAAACAGCTTCCATGTTCGATCTCGTCGCTAAATGAGCATTTTGTGGGGTCTGGTGTTAGTTCAGCAGATTCGGTCTCCGAGGCAAAACTATTAGTCGATTCAATTCCGTTTGATGACAGCAAGTTCTAATTGGCGGACATTTCTCGTGAAGATGTTATTTCGGCTGTAACGCGCATAAGTTCGGATGCGGGAGGTAACGACGGCTTGCAATTGTCTTTTATAATTAAGTGCCTGCCATTCATTGTGGAGCCACTTGTCCACATATTCAATTGCTCGTTACAGCAGTCTGTGTTCCCCGAACCGTGGAAGACTGCCTTGGTGCTGCCTCTGCCTAAGAATACGAAACCCTCCTGCGTTGGGGACTTCCGGCCGATTTCTCTGCTATGTTGTTTGGCCAAGGCTCTTGAGAAGTGTGTGTGTGCGATCAGATGACCCCTTTCTTGAATACCAAGGACCAGAGTGGATTTCGGGTGGATCATGGAACTCGTACGGCACTCCTCAAAATGACTTCTGACATTGTTCAGGCAGTCGATGAGTATAGGGTGGCGGCGTTGGTTCAGCTGGATTTCAGCAGAGCGTTCGACCGGGTCAATCATGGGAAGCTGGTGATTAAGCTTGCGAGGATGGGGTTTTCCCGAAGTGTGTGTTTGTGGTTTCTGTCTTACCTGGTGGGAAGAAGACAGGCCGTTTTATCCCCAACTGACCGTTCATTTTCTTCCTTTTTGTTGGTGACGAGTGGTGTCCCTCAGGGATCGGTTTTGGGGCCACTGCTGTTCTCCTTGTATGAGTCAGACCTCCCTTAGAGTATCGGGCACTCGAAGTATCATTTGTATGCGGATGATCTGAAGCTTTACATTGATTTTGATCCGCCCTCAATGGGTCGTGCCATTGACAAGTTAAATGAAGATATAGCCACAATATTGGAATGGGCTAGAGGTAACGACTTAGTCATAAACGCAGGTAAGACTCAGGCAATGTTGTTGGGATCGCGCTATTTCTTATCATCTTTATTGTCTGAGGTTGGGCATGTTGGTGTCACGGTGGACGGTAGTGCGATTCCTTGGGCGGGGAGCATCGTGACTCTTGGGGAGACTCTGGATCAGAGTCTTGTTTGGGACTGCCACGTGTCCGCTGTGTCTCGCATTGTTTATCGGGTACTTTCACAGCTCTCCTCTTTAAGGAACGCCCTACCACTTTCTGTTAGGAAACTCATCCGCTCACTAGTTTTCCCGCATTTTGATTATTGTTCGGCAGTGTATGATGGTCTCAGCTGTGAACAGAACAGCCTCTTGGAGCGTGCTATGAATGCGTGTGTCAGGTTTATTTATGACCTACCTTATGATGCTCACGTCTCGGAGTTCTATCAACAGTTAAAATGGTTAAAAGTTTTGTTCTGTAGAAAGTTTTTGCGTGCCTGCCTGGTTTACAAACTCTTTGAACGACGCCGTCCAAAATATCTACTTGACTTATTTGTAACCAGAAGAGAGTTAGTTTGCGGAGTACAAGGGGCGACCCGGATGATCTTGTTATGCCAATCTAAACAACAATGAAACTAGTAAACAACACTGATCAACGATTAGTCTTTTGTTAACTAGTTTTCAGGCGTCCTACAATTGTGCCCTAATTTCCATCACAAGCGTCCTACTTTGTCCTACTTATTCGTGTCTGACGTCCTCGGATGTTACTTTGTCATCTGGTCACCCTAGATTTTGGGAGGTTGTCCTCACCCCTCGACCACCGTAAAATTATTCGTTTTAGTCGATTTTACAATGGGGGGGGGGGAGAGAACGTGTGGTTCTTGGTGCCGTACACGATGGAATCGTCGAGGGGGGCTGAATTTCACCAATTTCCTTTTTTTAATATCGCGGAAGTTGAATCTTCGTGAAGAAAATACACCATTCTTGGTTGTATCACACCCAAAAAAAAAACCAATCCTCACCCTCACTCCTTCTGCCCATCACTCTAAAGATAATTTTCACGGTTGAGTGAAAAACAGCGGAAAAAAAAGGAAAAAAAAGGGGAAAAATGCTACATCTACCACCTCACTCCTATCCGTGTCTGGTTTCGACCCAATTCGAAATTCTCTTCCCCTCCACCAATCCTTTACCCACTGTTTTCCTTTTACCTCCTCAACCTTCCCCAGCCACCCCCCCCCCTACCATACCCTTTTCGCTATTACTTGAAACTCCTTGAACGATCCTTTTCCTTCTGTTCCTCTGTCTTGTTTTAATTACTTTAGGAAAATTAATCGACCGGCTCAAGCTTCCGAGCTTTCCTAAAACCCTCATCTCTAGCTCTCCCCATCCCCACCCAAAGCTGAACTTTCCCAACAAATCACGTCCCACTTTTTTCATTTGGAAGGCTAGGAACTGTTGTTTTTTTTTAAAAAAAATATGAAATTGCCGTAAAAAAAAAAAAAATCGTTCATTTGCTTCTAAGTCTCCCTCTAGCGCTTGTAAGTATGAGGAAAAATTAGATTTCAAAAAATGTAATCCCGCTACTTAGCCTGTCTGTTTTAAAAAATAATAACGAAAAAACTAAGCACTGTTGTAATACAGTAGGGAGGAAGGGCCAAAAGCCCTTTTTTTTGTTCGTTTTCATGCTAGTCGCAGAATATAATGGTATTACTAACATTCTCTCTCCCCTATGCGCCACGAACATTCACGTAGATAGAGGATGAAATGACGGGTGAAACTGTACACCGTAAATCAGTTTTCCGTTGTTGTTTGTGTTTGGGTGATTTCTATGAAAGTTTAGTCGTATTACGGGTTAGTTATCCAGGGCATGAGAAATGTTCATTAAAATGTGATGGTGAAGAGGCTAGTTGGGTTGGGTGGGGGTGGGGTGATAGGAAATGGAAAATAAGGTTCAGTGATTGTTCAAAAGACTGTGTATGTTGGATTTATGTACAGGCAAAAATCACGGGTTGTGAGAATGACGGAAAAATGAAAGGACGGGTATGTTATAGGAAATCATTAGTAACAAGTGGATTGAGTGCAGCTGTAATTATAATGAAGGGACCCCCCCCCTTTTCACCGGCACTACATAATGCCCGTGAAAGGGATTTGCTTGAACTCACCCGACAACCCCCGCGCTCTTCAGCTCGACTCTCACGGAGAGACTTGATTGATCTTCTTCCATTTCAATCACCTATACGATCACAGTTAGTACCCCTACGGCTGTTTTCCTATTTACTACTCCAATCGTACTAATAGGAAATCACATCACGCATTAAACTCCCCTCCCCCTTCTAGGTGTATTCCATTCAAACTTGGAGTAGAAATAAAAAGAAAACATTTCGCGAACGACCCTCAAACGACTGAATGTTATAGGTTTCAGGCATGATAATAAAAAGGTGACGAAGTCTGGCCGGTGAGAGGAGAATTATACACAGTCGTTTGCTTTATCCTTTCATGTGGCAAAACCAGTCCTCAGCCTGAGCGATCCTCTGCTCTGCTTAAAAGGAGCTTTTGAATATTACACTCGCTCCCTCTCCTCACCACCAAACTCCCCCCAACCCATCACCAAAACTCTGTCACCACCTGAACGCTAACAGACTGAAAAGCCGTGCGATAGCATTTTTTTTTTTTAACAAATCAATAACAACGTAGTGCTTGACACTGACGATAAATGCATGGTTTACTTTTGGGGTTCGTTTAGAATTAAATGTTTTACATAGACTCCATTCTGCAGTATAATGAACAAAAAATGACTGTAACACAAATATTCGGGCTCCAGGGCCTAAAATGTATAAGTTATTTTGTTGAAAAATTGAATTCTGAAGCTAAATCTTCAGTTTCGCGGCCAATCGAGTTTGACTTGAGCCAGTTTCTTGAGCAGCACTTTTTAAGATGGTCCTCCGAACGATATGGCGTCCGTTTTTCGAGTTTCCCTCTGAAGATCCATACTCCTTATATGTACGACTCGATGTTAATTCCGTTCAACTTAACGATGTCTGCAGGGTCTTTTCTCCAGTTTAAGATTCTCAGGAAAAGATGGTGGGGGTGAAAAGGCGTGAGGGTGTTGTAATTTAAATTATAACTGCGCAAAATGGGAGAAGTCAATTACGGAATAATAAGGCCGGATGAAAAGGAGAGAGTCCCCAATGTCTTTACTAAAATAGAACTCACAGACTCGTTTTAATTACTACAACTTAATGAATATCTCACTCTCCTCCCTTCTATCAAGACTTGCACACAATTGGGTACAACCATTCAGTGAAATTTGATAATGACTCTCGAGCTCACGGTAGCGTTATTGAAGAATTCTCGACGGCTTGGTATACAAGAAGGATGCTCTTCCATCCCAAAGGGTCCGTATTTTGCTACAAAATGTTTATACCTTGGAATTGGCTACTCTGTATCACGTTTCCTATTGCATTTTCGCTGTAGAAAATCCGTGTATTACTTCCCCCCCCCCATCCCGGATTCACCTTATTTTAACAATGCGATCAACGCAACCCAACCACACACATGAAACACAATACGTCCGCAGCCAATGAGTTATTCTATCGATGTTAATAATAATAAACAAGCCTCAAGCTATTAATGTTCCATCCCAAAATTAGTAATTCTGAGAGAGACCAGAAACTGATTTTTCGGCTGAATATCATGCTTTTGTACCTTGAAACCGTTATATTAGAATAAATTAACGACCCTCGAAATTAGATATACTCGGAATGTTTGCTTGACTTGAAAACTGAACATGAGTCGACCCCCTACCACCGAGCCACCGTTTAGAGAGGGTCTCTGTCTGAAAAAATTAAAGATTTTTTTTTAGGCTTATTTAACGTTGATATCGAGGACAAGCGCTCAATTTGCCGCAAAACTTAAGAAGATTACAACAAATCGAGATATCTGTAGGGTAATTTGCGGACAAAACAGAGAAAATACTGCGCCGTTCAACAAGAGGTTCAACAGCCCCTTGATGGGCGACTAAATTTGAGGTGGTGCGCTAATCTTGAGGCAAGGACGAATTCCTAATTCATAGCGAAGATGGAAAGATAAACGACAATATGCGCTAATTTGAGGCGTGGAATATAATAACACTAATTCATGGCCATAATTGGAAAAAAGGGATAATTCCCGGGTATAAAATTGAGAAAAATCAGTGATCAATGCTTAGAAGTCTCCTGATTCGCACCTACAACCAAGATAAACTTTAATTCAAGGCTAAAGTTGGCAAAAAGCGATTATTCCCAGCTAACATGGGCAGTAGCGTACCGTAGAGGTAGCTGACCTGCCTGTGCTTCCTTTCAGAGCCCCATCACCACCCTTTATAATTCTTCATGTTCATGGGCGTAGCTAGGTACATGTAAAGGAGTATTGGTATCCGGTTGGATTTGGATGGTGCGTTGGTTATTTTCGACGTCTATCCAGGAGCGGGCATTCAACGGTTCGACAGGGGTGTCGACCAGTTGAAAAGTTTAGGTTAGGCAACTGTTTTACAAGAATTTTTGTCGAACAGTTGAAAATGAACCGATATTTCAAGTGTTCAACATTTCCTATAAGAGAGCGCAGTATAAACTGAATCCAGTGTTTTTTGCAGTATGGACGCAGTATTTTTTGTTTGCAGTATGTACTATTCGCTCACGTCGAACACTTGCAATATCACCTCGTTTCATACTGTTCGAAAAAATTGGGTGTGTGGTAGCGACTCGCTCACTTTTGAGTAGTGATGCACGAGACCGAGACTTACGCACAGTGGCGGATTTCATCTTGGGAGAAGTTCCACCACAAATCTGATAAACTCTTTCTTCTTTTGAAACAATGTTCTAGCCATTAGCATAAGGAGAATAAATAAGTTCCGGGCCTTATTTTTAAAGTGATCATGATGCCTGCGGGGTATACGCATCCCACGATTGCGCTCAGACGAACAACTGCAAAATAGTGACATTTGTGAGGCCAATATCAGCGAAGTTGAGAGCTTCCTGTCAGAAACTCACGATACTGCACCGTTTCACGATTTCGCGAATTTGAAAGTTTCGGGGATTTTTTAGTTTAGTGAACGCGGAACCTAGACAATGGTGTCAACGCCACGACAGCGCCCTGACAAATAGCCGCAAAGTCTCAGCATAGCATATAATTGCAAGTTTTGGGGCCTTTTACCTGGCAGCGAAACTCTGGCTAACCGGTCTTAGAGCAAAGCCTGACAAATTCCCGCAAAACAGTGATTTTCCTGACTGGATATCCACGCGATGGCCGATGGACATTTATGGGATTTAATTTCGGTGAATTTACCAGTTGAGAGTCTTTATAATACAAGCAAATTAATGCGTTTCCTCTATTCTAGCTGCGAACAAGCGGAGTTTGTCAAATTGCTCCGTAAACTAGCGTTCGTTTCCATTTTAGAAGCAAACGAGCGATTTGTCTCAATTTTAGCCTGGAATTAGCGCGCGGTCTTTCTCAATTTTAGCCATGAATTAGTGTGTCTTATCAAATATATCCGATAAATAAGCGTTTCCCCCTCAATTTCAGCAGCGTGTTTCCGACTTTTCTCCATTTTAGCCTAGAATTTAGTCTAGAAGACGTCGGGTGATTCATTCCGCTAACAATTAATTATGTAAGTCGCCCACCCCAGGGAAAAATTTCCAAGAGATCCCTAGACAAAAAAAAAAGGAGCCCTCCAGGTGAGGGAAAAGTCGGAAACGGAACCACCCACCACCCACCGGTCAACCCACTGAGCCACCCGAGTGGGCGGAAACCACCAACCGACTATATAACCCGAGCACCGGCACTCCAAAAATCACTTCATGTTGAGAAGTCAAACGGGAAACACCCCAGCAACCTGGACCAGATCTTCAGCCTGCAATTGGACCACTCGACTGGGAAACAGTACGACCCTCCAGCGGCTTCAACGACTGGGAACTCCAGAACCCACGACGATCCGGAAGTACAACAGCGACGACGCAGTCTTCCCGAAGCGAAGGATCGCTCACCAAAAATCACGCCGTACGGGAAAACGTCCAGCGGTCAATTGAGACGACTCTTGACCGTTCGTGACGTCACACCCTACCAAGGCATCCACGGGCAAAGCCTTTTGGGAACCTTTCCGACCCTTCAGTGATTCGATCCTGACCGGTTGGTATAAGGTTGACCCTGACCGAGGCCTCTTACCCCGTTTTGTTTTTTTTTCTGACAAGTGGGACGGATAACCTTACGGGAACCTTCCAAGCTCTACTCCGTTGAGAAGACTCCGGACGCTTGTTGAATTGGAAACCCTATTGTGGACCTGACCGCCGATAGGCATCCGTGCCAGACCGTAGAGAAGACTCCGGTTATTTAATAAATTAATTAGACTGATATTATCCGGACGACGATGGAAGGGCATAGCCCAACACGATTCGAGTTTCGAGAAAAAATGGCTCCCCGGCGGGATTTGAACCCGCAACCTCTGGATTACCAGTCCAGCACGCTGCCATTTGCGCCACGGAGACGCCTATGGGAGTCGTACTCCGAGGGATAAGCTAAGCCGAACCCCACCCAGGTCCATTGTTTCTCGAAACTCTAGGCGCTTCTCCTGATCGGTAAACCACGCCGAATTTTATCTTATCTAGATGTTGTTAGATGGATATATTGAATAAATCTGTCGCCGGTATTTTAATTAATAAATTAATTAGACTGATATTATCCGGACGACGATGGAAGGGCATAGCCCAACACGATTCGAGTTTCGAGAAAAAATGGCTCCCCGGCGGGATTTGAACCCGCAACCTCTGGATTACCAGTCCAGCACGCTGCCAATTGCGCCACGGAGACGCCTTTGGGAGTCGTACTCCGAGGGATAAGCTAAGCCGAACCCCACCCAGGTCCATTGTTTCTCGAAACTCTAGGCGCTTCTCCTGATCGGTAAACCACGCCACGGACCTGGGTGGGGTTCGACTTAGCTTATCCCTCGGAGTACGACTCCCAAAGGCGCAATTGGCAGCGTGCTGGACTGATAATCCAGAGGTTGCGGGTTCAAATCCCGCCGGGGAGCCATATTTTCTCGAAACTCAAATCGTGTTGGGCTATGCCCTTCCATCGTCGTCCGGATAATATCAGTCTAATTAATTTATTAGTTATGTCACTAATTCGAACAAAACTGCAAGTATCGAGGCCTTTTCCGTGGCGGTGGAGACCAGGTCGGCAAGCGGCATAAGCCTACAACGTTTCCCGGCTGATTATCCGCCCAATTGCAAGTTTCGGTTCTTAATTTCAGAGAAAATGCAAAATTCGTGTCTTTATTTCAGCAAAATAGCAAGTTTCGGGGGTTAAAAAAATCGTGAATTTGCAATTGCTTTTTGTGCGCTTCTATCTCGGACTCACGACTCTCATTCCCCATACGAACGCGCTTTTTAGCACAATTCTCGTGGCAGAGCTGTACCAGCCACCCATGATCTGTCATCGCTCACATGAAGCGTGGATCAAGCTGCGAGAAACTGTGGATTAGCGCTTGAGCTTTTCTATCCACAAATTCTCACTTTTGCTTAAACTTTTAGCCGGTGGAATTGCCCCCGTTAAGCCCGGTTTCCACTTGAACCTTTTTGCCGTTCCGTACCAGCGTTCCATACCAGTTTGGTATGGAACGACTTAAAAATGACATGCCGTATCATTGCAGCGTTCCGTTCCTTATACCCGTATCATTTGAAGGAACGGGCTGGTGGGATACGCGTTCCTTCTTCCTTCAGTTTCACGGTCTCGCGGCGAACCACGTTTCCACTGGACTATGCGTGTTCCATTCCTTTCCTTTGATGGTTCGGGCAAAAACCGACTCTATAGCGGGTCGACCCGTTCCATTCCTTTTCCCCCTCAAAAGATCGGCGCGTATCTGTTTAAAACCCAGTTTAAAGGTCTAGAGTGGTATGGAACGGGTTAAAAAGATACAAGTGGAAACCGGGCTTTAGAGTGGTTCGGCTTAGCTTATCCCTCGGAGTACGACTCCCATAGGCGTCTCCGTGGCGCAAATGGCAGCGTGCTGGACTGGTAATCCAGAGGTTGCGGGTTCAAATCCCGCCGGGGAGCCATTTTTTCTCGAAACTCGAATCGTGTTGGGCTATGCCCTTCCATCGTCGTCCGGATAATATCAGTCTAATTAATTTATTAATTAAAATACCGGCGACAGATTTATTCAATATATCCATCTAACTCCGGTTATTCTTTTTATTCATTCCCTTAACCTCGGTGGAGCTTAATAGATACTACGGGGCTTAGCGACACTTGTGTCTGCCCCAGAATTCATCGAGTAAGACCGATCCTGTCCGAACCTTTCCCTAGCCTTGCCAAACTCGGCGAAGAAGACGTTGCGGACAACACCAAGGGACGCTAACGGACGGTTAGCCCAACAGGCTACCCATAGCCAGTGTATTTTTTTCTTTTTTCTGACCAGTGGTGCGGATAACCTCACGGGAACCTTCCAAGCTCTACTCCGTTGAGAAGACTCCGGACGCTTGTTGAAGTGGACACCCTATTGTGGATTAAACCGCCCCTGGCTCAAGTCGTCCTAAACCGGACGCATAGCTCCAAGTAAATTGGACGAATAACCTTACGGGAACCTTCCAAGTTCGACATATCCGTCGAGAAGACTCCGGACACTTGTTGAAGGGAAACCTTATTGTGGATTAGAACGTCACTGTTAAAGTCGCCATACACTTGACGCATATATAAAACCGGACCGGCAGGATAACCTTGCGGGAACCTTCCAAGTTCGACACATCCGTTGAGAAGACTCCGGACGCTTGTTGAAGGGAAACCCTATTGTGGACCTGACCACCGGTAGGCATTCGTGCCAGACCGTTGAGACGACTCCGGTCAACAGTTCTTCTCGTTCCCTCACCCTCGGTGGAACTCGATAGATACTACGGGGCTTAGCGACACTTGTGTCTGCCCCAGAATTCATCGAGCAAGACCGATCCTGTCCGAACCTTTCCCTGTCTTTGCCGAACCCGGTGAAGAAGACACTACGGACAGCACCAAAGGACGCTAACGGACCGTTAGCTCGATAAGAGGATCTGCAACAGCGCGAAGGGACGCTACCAGACCGACAGTCGCGAGTTCCACGCGCCGGAACGACTAGAAACCATTAAAGAAAAGAATTGTTATTATTTTCTCCGAATCAAAAGCTGTAAATCAGTTGTATTATATTGAGAATATATTGGGGCCTGTTACCCAAAGCAAACAACAGGTGGCGACCGTTAATTTCTTGCATCTTCAACCCTCATCTTCGGGTCGTCCGAACGACCCCCATTAAGCCACACCGCGTCATCATATGGGTGGATTAGCGATTTTTCATCTCTTTTGCCCCAAATTAGCGCTATTCATCAATTTTACCCGCGAGATATTCCCTAGTTTCAGTTGCAAATTATTTATTACCTAATTTTACCTGCGAGTTACCGCTCTCAGCCTCGAATTAGTGGGGCTCCTAATCCGCGAATTACCTATAGTTTTTCTCCATTTTATAGCTGTGAATGAGAGTTTCTTGTCAACTTAGTCCGCAAAATAACGCATTTCTACAATTATAGCAGCGAATAAGCCTTTTTCCTCAATTTCATTGAGGAATCAGCGGTTTGTCTCTGTTGTTTTAGCTGTGAGAGAGCGTGTTTGCGTGGCGTAGCGTTTTCCTCAATTTTGGCAGCGCTTTTTTTTTTACTATTTTTGTCGTGACTTAACGCTATTTCTCACCGTAGCCGCCAAATGTTTTCTTAATTTTACCGGTGAACTGCGAATTAGTGGATTTTCTAAAAATTGATCCACGAATCAGCGACTTCCTTTATTTCACTTTCTATAATACGCGGATAAGCGTTTAATTCCCATTTTAGGTGGGAATTAATTAGCAGTTTTCTTAGCTGTAGCCGTAAATTAGGAGGTTCTCTAAATGTTCGCCAAGAATTAGTGATTTTTTCATGTTATCTATATGTGAATTAGCGTTTTTACTCAATTCCCGTCCCGATTTACCTCGAAAAACCGCTGAAATGGGCGTTTTTTCAATATTAGTTGAGGTCTCTGAGTGATTGATTGCTGTTTTTATTTATAGCTGCGAATTGTGGGTCAAAGAATCATCTGTACAGCTCCCTAGTTAACAGTCCACATTTTATAGTAGGCACCATCTTCTTATGGGGGGGGGGTTGAAACCCCCAAAACCCTCTCCGTAAATCCGCCACTGCTTACGCATCTCGATCTCGGTCATTAGCAAGATGATCTCGGTCTTGGTCTCGGTCTCGTACTTAAAAAGTTGGTCTCGGTCTCGTCTCGAAAGTCTCGGTCTAATGACAGAAGGTTGATGGGGGGAATCAAAACCATTCTTCCTCACACGGTTCCGGTTCCACACGGCACCTTGTTTTGATAGGTTTGGATTATTTTAGCATTTGACTTCTTAGTACAGCCCCAAAGCTGTATTCCGCAGAATTTGTTTATATATGAGAATTTTGTTATGTAGAGTTAATTGGGACTTCCTTCCCATTAGCCAATACATACTCCTGAACTTGATGTTGAGCTCCTCTTTCTTCTTTTGTAGGTGCTTCTTCCAATTCAGCTTGGAGTCAAGTGTCATAACTAAATATTTTACTGACTCGGCATACGGAACCTTACTCGAATTAATACTGACGTCCAGGGTGGCAATTTTGCGATTGGTGAAATTCACATGAGCTGATTTGTTTTCATTTAGCTTCACTCTCCATGTTTTAGTCCACTTGACAACCTTGTCAACAGTTGTTTGCAGTTTTCTTGTAGCTTGCTCAACGTTTTCTCCACAACTAGGATGGCTGTATCATCGGCGAATGTGGCAATAGTGACATCGTCACTTTGAAGGTAGATCCCTTGTATACAATAAGTAGAGGACTGGTCCGAGAACGCTGCCTTGAGGTACTCCCGCTGATATGCGCTTTAGGTCCGAGCGTTTTTCGTCTTGCTTCACCCTGAAGTGTCTATTGGCCAGGTACGACTTTAGCAGCAGATAATATTGTCTTGGGAGGTCCCTGCGTAGTTTGTATTCAAGCCCTTCGTGCCACACCTTATCAAAGGCTTGAGCAACATTTAGAAACACGCTAGATGCAATCTGTTTGTTTTCTAACGCTTTTTCGATCATATTTATTATTCGATGTACTTGGTCGATCGTCGATTGGTGATGCCGGAAGGCAAATTGGTGATTAGGATTAGTATTCGGTTTTCTATAATTGGCTGAAGCCTTCTTAATAGCAATTTTTCTAATAATTTCAATAAGACTGGTAGAAGAGATATAGGACGATATCCTGTTGTTTCATTCGGTGATTTTCCTGGTTTAGGGATCATTATTACCTCAGCTACCTTCCATTGAGAAGGTACGTGCTTCAATCTGAACGCAGCATTAATAATATGAAGTAATTTATTTAATGCTATTTCTGGGAGCTCTTTCACTACTTTACCTGTAGTCAGGTCGTAACCAGGGGACTTCTTAGCGTTGATGTTGTCTTTTGTTTCGCTCTTGATTTCTTTCAGCGTGACTGGATGTATTTCATACTCGTCAGTTTTGAACGTCTGAGTAACAAGTTCCTCTGTAGTCTGCGTCGGATACGGCTGAAACGTTTCAAACACGTGATTCGCAAATAAATCTGCTTTCTCTTGATTACTCCTAGCCCAAGTCCCATCGGCTTTCACTGTAGGGGGAGAATGGGTTTTCGGTCTCTTCATGGATTTCGTGACTTTCCAAAGAGAATATTCTGTGTCTTTTTCAGCGCTTAATGTGCTTAAACAATTGCTTATTGTTTCGTTTTTTACTGTTCTAATCAGTTTCTTTAGTTGATGGCAGTACTTGTTCAGTATGTTTTTGTTTTCAGGCGTTCTATTATTCATCCATTTTCTTCTTGCTTTTCGCTTTGTATTTAGCGAATTTCTCACTTCACGAGTATATGACACATTATTTCCTTTGCAGTTCACGCATTTTGGAGCATCCTCGTCCTGGAGATGAATTGGCTTTAAGTTTTTTGCTGCTCCTCTTGAGAATCCAATCAGTTTCTCTAGCAAGCTCCTCTTCGTCGGTTTCATATTGTGTGGCGTTTTTTCCTTGACTACTTACTACAGCAGCCTGGTCAGCATGAGAGAAAAGGGGCTGAGGGGTTATTCTATGAGAGGGTTTTCGATCCCCCTGGCCTTTGAAGGTCTCCGATTCGCCCTTTGATGCTTGATGCTATGTGTGTAGGTCACAGTATTTCAAACTTCAGAAATTAGAGAGTCTTCGGTCCGGGCTAAAGACCCAAACCGTTTCCGGAGAGGGGAGCATTAGATTGGGTTCATTTGTTGTGTAAAAAGATCTATATCAGCACTATTATGCATCGAGCTTTTTGGATCACACCGAGACCGAGACCAAGTCTCGAGAAAATGAGACTTAGTCTCGGTCTCGGTCCGGAAAATGCAATCTCGATCTCGGTCTCGAGACCGAGATTTTTTCTCGTTTTCGGTGCAACACTACTTTTGCGGTACCAACAAAATGCCACTTCTGCATGCAATATCGACTTCTTCTGTCGAACAGTTGGAATCGTCTCATTTTCAACTGTTCCACAAAAATTCTTGTCATGTCGGCCATCATTAAGCAGAACGATATGTTGGAACCTGAAATCAACGCTGAGCTCAAATTAATTTTTAAATTTGGTAAAAAAGAGAGCCCAACTGTGAATAGAGTCTTAGCAGTCTCACTACAACTGTTTCGTCGAGAATAAAGGTTAGTGGGAGGAAAAAATGAGAAGACTTGCAGTTGGGCGAAAATCGTATTTTTATTTAGCCCAAAAAAATATTAGAGGGAAAAAGCCTTGCGGCCTAAAAAAAAAACCCTCGAGTAAACGTTACACGTATCAATTAAATAGTGAATAATGATTGCAATCGTGAACAAACTAACGTATGAATTAAGGAGTAAAGCACATTTATCCAAGTATGAATGAATAAAAAGCACAATTATAAAGCAATGGTTTGAAACCAAGAAAAGGGTTGCGGGAAACCCGCGAGTTAAGCTCATTATTCAAAGGGAATGAGTGGAATGTGTTATGAGTGCTTACCGGTTGTTTAATCCCGTCTTACACGAGTGGCTTGCCGGTTGTTTGATCCCGGTTAGGTATAAGTGATTTGCCGGTTGTCTGATCCCGGTTTGATTTAAATGATTTGCCGGTAGTTTGATCCCGGTTTGATATGAATTGCCTACCGGTTGTTTGATCCCCGAATTGTTGATTCGTCTCTATTTTAGCTGCGAATGAGCGTTTGACACCGATATTAGGCGGGAATTAGAGGTTTGTTTGAATTTTAGCCGTTGTTAAGCGGGTTTTATCACCTTCATCCAAGAATTAGTGTTTTTCCAAATTTCAGCATCACATCACCGCTTTTTCTCCACTTTTCCCGCGAATTAAAACTATTTCTCAATTTTAGTCGGGGATTATATCCTGATGTTAGCCGTGAATTAGCGCATTTCCTTAAATTGAACCGCGAATTGGCGCCTTTCTTCATTTTAGTTGCGAGGGAGCGATTTACTTCAATTTTAGGTTGAAATTACCAGAATTTTTTCACTTTTAGCCGCGAATCAGACGATTTTCTCAATTTTAGCCATAAATTATTGATTTTTTCACTTTTAACCGTGTGAAAGAGCGATTTTTCTTAATTTCGGTCCCGATGTTGCCTCGAGAAACCACGAATTGGCCTTTTTTGAAATGATAGTTGAGCCTGCTAACTGTGCTGACCGGAGCAGCTGGTGAACTATCGTTGCACATTAGTGATTCTCCTATTTAGCCTCAAATTTGAGTTGTTTACTATGAATCAGCGCTTTTTCGCCATTTCAGGCGCGATCATTAACGAAGATTCGGTATTAGGCCCGATTTTCATCCTAGTTTACGTGAACGACCTGTTAATAATGCTGGGGTGGAGTTTACTGCATTTGCTGATGATATAGTGCTTACATCAAGTGGTGATGGCAGGTGCACGTTAGTGCGGAAAAAAGCACAAAATCGCCACACTTTTTTTGTAATACTTCGTAAATTTTTCTCCACAACGAACCTGAAAATGGTTTTTTACGCTTTATGCTACAGTATCTTTATTTATGTTATTCTATTCTGGGGTGGGGTTTATGATGTAGACTACAAGCATTTAAAAATATGCCTAAATTTAATTATTCGCACTTATCACTCGCTCTCGGCGAGGAACACCTACAGCAATATTGTGCAAGTGATTTGGCTGCCTATCACCTCGTTTAATCTATATTTATCGAACACATATATTTCAATAAAATTGAGCCTTGTTTAGACAATGAAGCATTAAGAGCAACAAGAGCGGCTGCAAGCAGGAAGGAGCTTCATTATACCGAGACCACATTCAAATTTCTTTGTGAGACAATTACCTTGGCTGGGACCTTCTCCCTACACTCAAGCCTAGACAATTAGAGAACGCCACACTCAAATGTCCTTTAAAAAATCACTTAACGCTTATCTAATGGATGTTGACAGTAACAAAATGCGTTCAAATCCAACATTTCTGAAATTTTTATTAAGCTAGACGCTGTAGCAACTCCCCTAATAACCTTATAAGTAGTAACTAGATAGTCCTTATAGTAGTAGTTCCTAGTAACTAGGTAGTACCTCAGTACTTACTAACTAGATTAGTTAGATAACCCTAAATAATTAATACGAAATTAGCAGTAATAAATGTAGGAATATGTAATTAATATATTGACAACATAAATAGCGAGATGACAAAATGACCTTGGACGGTCACTGACTTTAAGGACTAAACCAACAAATACATTTGTACAGATTATCTTGTATATTGTTTTAAACGGTTGTAACAGTAATTAATAAAATTATGATCAATTAAAAAAAATCGCGGGTAAAATTCAGTAAAACGCTAATAGCTGAATTGACTAAAATAATAGTGAAAAAAGGCAATAGTTCGCAGCTAAAATGGGGAAATTGAGATAAATCGTGCCTAGAACTGAAAACAATTGCTAATTCTCAACAACTCTACTACGCCACTAAAATTGATAAAAGGCGTTCATTCGTGAATAACATCGATAAAAAGCGCTAACTAGCGTTCAAAATTAGGTACAACGCTGAATAATGGGAAAACGCTGAAATAAAAAATCCTTAATTCGTGGGATAAACAACGCCACTTTGCGGCTGAAATTGCGTAAAACCGGTAATTCGCGGATAAAATTGAGTTTAACGCTAATTCAAGGAGTAAGGAAAATGGCTAACTAACGTAATAAAATGAGACAAGGCTCTAATTCGCTGTGAGATGGTGAAATTGCTACAATTGAAAATAAATCGTTATTCGCGGATAAAATTGAGAAAAATAGACGATGAACGGCTAAAATTGTGGAACATGTCTAAATTGTCTTTGCAATTGAGCAAAAGCGCTAATTCACGGCAAAAATTGAGAAAATTCCAATTCCCCGCTTTTAGATCCAATTTCGCAACGCTAGATCTGAAATTGAGAAATGTCGCTGTTAAGTGGCTATAATGAAGAATAACGCTAAACCGCGGCCGGAAGTCTAGAAAAACCGCTAATTCCCCCCTCCCCCCGCATCGACGATAAGTTTTGGTCTGACACACTGACCTGCTGGGTGAGAACGATAAAGTTCCGATACACTTGTGAAAATTCGCAGCTAAAACAATGAAATATGATTCATGGCCAACTTTTTTGAAAGAATTCGCGGCTTAAATTGAGAAAAAACATTAATTGGCGGCTAAAGCCTACAAAACCCGCTTCCTCGCAGCTAAAATGGACAAAACCTTTAATCTGCGGATCAATTCGAAAAAAAAGACACTTAAAAATCGCTATAATTGAGTGAAAATGGTTATTCGCACGTGGAGAACAATAGTGTGACAACTCAAAATCATTCATTTTGAGAAAATGGGCTTTGAAAATGTCGAGTATTTGAATGTGGAGCATTTCCGTCAGTGAAGTTCTTTCGTCCAGAAATGCAACTAATACTTTCAATTGTATCCATATACAGAGGTTCTTGGAGCTTCAGGAGAAAATCCTCCTCAGAGGAGCTCAGCAAGCCCTTCATTTTATTGTGGGAAATGTCTGTTGGAGACCGGAAGGCCGGCGTGCATTGGAATTCATCGAGAATACTCAGTCATCGTTTTTGGGTGTTATCTTCAAATTCTGTGTTTTTCGCTTTGTTCTTCCTTCCTTTGTTTCTCAGCGATTTTCTCTCTCCTTCCATGGCTTTGGCGAGTGAAATGTTAGGAGGGGAGTTCCAAACGTTGACCACCCTGGTTACCCGTCCAATGATGTTCTGTAATAGAACTTAAATGGATCATCCGCATGCAGTTATCATAAACGATTGTATTTCCGTGAACTGAAATTTGGAGCCTCGTTCGTTTATATTGAAGTTACTACCAATATTGTTCGTCAAAGTTTTGAAATCTATCATGTCCTCGAAATTCATCTCCCTCACGACGAAGAAAGGTTCTTTAACTTCAGCTGTTCTGACTATTTGTACAAATTGACTGGGAAGGTAAATTGGCCCTGACTTCCTAGCTCTTTTCACAGCTCTCTCAATCACGGAATGTACCTTCATTTTGAGGGTGTCCACTGTCCAGTTATGAGAAATTTGTGGGAAATGGAACGGATATTCCTGAATGTTCTCAAGCATAACATATGCATAACGATAACGAACTTATTCTTCTGTTGGCCACTGCAGTTATCTGTGAAGAAGACGAATTTCAGACTGCTATTGGTTGAGGTTGCTTTTTCTTCAATGAACTTAAATACGCATGAAGCAATCTCAACAGCACCTCGGCTTGAGTCACCTTCGTGCCACACGTTGTTTACCGTTTCTCCCGTTTTGAGGTCGTGGATTGTGAGGTTATAGGTAGACAATTTACTCTTGTGAATTGCATTTTAGCAATTTACTCTTGTAAAAGAAAATGGATGCTTCCCCTTGTGGAGTGTGGAGAGCGGCTTGCAAATCATAGCAGCAAACGATTACACCGTCATTCGAAAACTCCTTATCCCACTTCTTTTCGAGACGCGCCAATTCTTTTTCTTGATGCAGTGCGACTCATACTCTATGTTCAGAACCGTCTTCGTCGCTGCGTCTGCTAGATTGTAGACAGTACAAGTATCGCACTGGCCCTTCATATAGGAACAAAAAAAGAAATATTGAAATCGTGGTTAAAGATAAACGTGTACATGAATAACGTACCACTTTCTGCATTAGTTTTCTCACATTCGTCCTTGTAATCCCGATACAGGCTCGCTACGCTCCCCCCCCCCCTCTATGTACTCTCGGCTGGTTTGCTTCCAGAGATAGTGGCTCTTGTAATGTATTAATTACACAAAAAAAAGACTCATACGAATGATTCGAATGCAACAACAAAACTGTTTATTATTTTTCTTTTTAAATAGAATCTTCCACCTACTTAGAAAAATGGTGCGACTTCACACCCTCCCACTGAATTTCTTTGCATCTCTTCAGCATCATCGGTTTTAATGATTTGATCTTGGTGTCGCTTCCAAGGCTTCGAAAAACCATCCGGTTTCACCATGTATGTTTGGTCGCCGAGAACTTCCTCAATCTTCGCTTTTATCCATTTCCGGTTTTTTGGATTAGGCCGATAGTCGCGAACGTACACAGTTTCCTCCTTGTCGAATTTCACCATCCAACCTTTTTTGTTTCCTGAACTATCATCTGTCTTTTCATTCGTGAAGTCCTTCCTTAAAATGCCCAGCCTAGTTCTCAGTTCTCTTCCGAACATTAACTTGGCTGGCGATTCTCCAGTCGTGCAATGCATTGATGTCCTGTAATGGAACAAATATCGTGACATAGCCGTATCCATATTATTACCAGAGTTTGAATCTTGAAGAATTTTCTTCATTCCGTTCTTGAAACTCTTAACGCTATTCTTTGCCGCACCGTTACTTGACGGATGAAAAGGAGGCGTTTTGACATGGTGGATAGCGTTTGACTCACAAAAGTTCGCGAACTGTGATGACGAAAACTGTGGACCGTTGTCTGAAACTAGAACTTTAGGGAGTCCGTATCTGGAAAACACATCTCTTAATTTATTTAAAGTAGCCAACGTGTCGGTGTTCCTATTCATGTTATAAACTTCCACCCATTTACAAAACGTATCAGTGATAATCAAAAACATCTTACCCTTGAAGGGTCCCAAGAAATCGACGTGCACCCTTTCTGATTCGGATACTGAACTTTATACCAAGGCTTCGGCACCGATTTTTCGGGTTCATCCCTGAACCCCATGCAAATTGGACAACTTCGAACGAAGCGCTCGATATCTTGATCCAGAGAAGGCCACCAAAAGTAGTACCTAGCGTTGTTTTTCATCTTGACCATGCCTTGATGAGCAATGTGAAGCTCCTTCAACAACTTCTCACGGAATACTCTTGGCATCAAAACGCGGTATCCCCACATCAGTACTCCCTTTTCAATATTCAGCTCATCTCTTCTTCTTAAATACGGATCCACCGACTTTTCAACTTCATCTGGCCAGCCGTCCCTTACACACAGAAAAACTTTACTCAACTCACTGTCTTTCCGCGTTGCCTTCGATATTTCTTTTAAATCAATTGCCAAAATATTCTCCACCAAATTTAAATCGGATCCTCTGCTTCAAAATTCTCACTTGAAGCCTTAGGCAAACGCGACAACCCGTCAGCCACGTTGCTCGAGCCTTTCAAATAAATCAAATCATAATCAAACCCCGAAATGAAAAGAGCCCAGCGCTGGAGCCGACCCGCAGCCATCTCAGGTACACCTTTATTTTCTCCGAAAAGAGCTAACAATGGTTTATGATCCGATAAAAGAGTGAATTTTCGACCGATCAAATATTGGTAAAAATGTTTAACACCCCAGTACAGAGCTAATGCTTCCTTCTGAATGACGGAATAGTTCATTTCTGCTGCATACATTACGCGAGACGCAAAACAAATAGGTCGATTTGAACCATCCTCCATTTCATGCAACAAAACCGCTCCTAATCCTGTTTTCGAAGCATCGCATATCAATTTCACTTGCTTTTTAGGATCAAAGTGAACCAAAACTTGATGGCTTAATACCTCCTCCTTTGCTTTTTGAAACGCCTGTTCACACTTGGCTGACCATTCGAACTTCACACCTTTTTGCAGAAGGCGATAAAGTGGCTTTAAAATATCTGCCAAGTGCTTGATAAACCTTCCATAGAAATTAACGAAGCCTGTAAATGCCCTCACTTCACTTACATTTCTTGGTCTCGGCATTGACCGAACTGCCTCCGTCTTCTTATTGTCCTTCGAAATTCCCTCTTTAGTAATTTTGTGACCCAAGTATGTAATTTCATTTTGGAAAAAAGGCACATTTTTTGAAATTTAAACGAAACCCAGCATCACTCAAACGCCGAAGAACCATACGCAAATTAGACAATTGCTCATCTATATTTCTCCCAGTATCTATAAGATCATCAAGAAAATTTCTGACTCCAGGAATTCCTTGAATACATTTTTCAACAGCTCGCTGAAAAATCGCTACTGCCGGTTTCGTGCCAAACGGGAGACGGTTCACCTTGTAAACCCCTCGATGGGTCGAACAGGCCAAAAGCATTTTGCTATCCTCTTCGAGCTCCAAGTGATTATATGCTTGACATAAACCTAACTTGGTAAATTGTTGACCCCATTGCAAATGACACCACAAGTCTTCCACGTGTGGTAATGGATGTTGCACATTATCGAGATATTTATTCACAGTAAATTTATAATTGGCACACAATCTGATCGATTTCCCGTCTGCCTTAAGAATGGGAACCAGTGGAGTACCCCAGGGACTGTAATCGACTTTTTCGATCATACCCTCTGATTCTAGACGATCAAGCTCTTTTTCCACCAGTTCCTTAAACGCGAAGGGAATTTGACGGGGCTTCAAAAATATAGGCTTTGCTTCTTCGCTAATTTTTAAATGAACTTTCTCCAACTTATACAAACCTACGCCTTCTTGAAACACCGAAGAAAACTCTTTTGACAGACTGTAAATCAACTGTTCATCTTCCCTTACGCCATTTCCTGACTCTGCCGCAGCTACGTCCAACACTTCATGACTAAACATTTTCAACCAGTTCCTACCAAGCAACATCTTGGAACTTTCTGAAACAACCTGCAATCGGCAACATCGAGTTTTACCTTTCCAATCAACCGAAACCGAAAGTTCACCGACCGGTTTGACAATTTCCCCCGAAAAGCTTCTCAATTGAACCGAAGAACGCAACAAAGGAAGAAATGAAAGGTGTTCTTTGTAAACTTACCGAGGCAAAATTGAAACTCCTGCTCCCGTGTCAATTTCCATATCAAAAGGAATGTCATTAATCACTACCTGGGCTATTATAGGACTAACAAAATTCAGCCCTTCCAAAGAACGCCTATCAACGACAGCGACCTCATCTTCACCGATGTGACTTTCAGTCTCACTCACGCAGCTCACGCTACTTTTTGACTTGCAAACAACTGCTAAGTGGCCAATTTTTTTACATTTTCTACATCGGTAAGACTTGAAACGTCAATCGGTGAAACAATGATTACCTTTTCCCAGTGAATGCAATTTATGGCCCCTTTGCCACTTCTTTGGTTTGATTGTGAGCTTTCAATCGTCTTCGTGGCCTGGGCAATCTTCAAAACTTCAGTTTCTTTCACCAGACCGTTAAGCGAGCGTTTTCCGACTGACTGTTTCTTTACAGCCAAATCGTAAAATTCCATCAAATTCTTTTCCTTCGGGTCTTCTTCACACAGTCTATCTAAAATCGGTGGCTGTATCATACCACAAACAAATTTGTCTTTTACCGCGAACTCCAATTGAGGACCAAACTGGCACCCCGAGGCAATTTTTTTCACACGGGCGAACCACTGAGCTACGGATTTCCCAGACTCTTGCTTCATTTCATAAAATTGGACCCGGTTCCTGAAAACAGAGACAGTTATAGAACATTGCCGTGACATAATCGAACATATTTCATAGAAAGGCTTTCGAGACGGAAGATCCGGATCACATAGATCTCGAAGGTACTCATAAGCTTCGGTGCCCATCACCGTAACCAAAACCGACATCTTTCTTTCCTCTTCCACAGCATTTACTTTGAAAAACTCTCGTAGCCTCTCTTCATATATTGTCCAGTTATCGCGTCCAACGGAAAATTCAGGCAGAGCCCCTAGATTCAACGATCGGACTTCAGGCGATCGTTGAGCCACCGGAGAAGACGAGGAAAACCTGGAAAAACCAATACTGCAGTCCTCTTCGACCATTGGAATTCTCGTTTTCCTCTTTGGCTTCATCCTCGTCGTCAAAACTGTAATGTATTAATTACACACAAAAAAAAAGACTCATACGAACGATTCGAATGCAACAACAAAACTGTTTATTATTTTTCTTTTTAAATAGAATCTTCCACCTGATTGTAAAAATGGTGCGACTTCACAGCTCTCAATTCTTGGAATCGAGTTGATGTGAGCTCTGATCCTGTCTTTGATGTCCTCTGGAACTCTGACGTGATTATTGTGCTTACCCCTGAAATCGTCATTAATTACTCCATTTTCCTCTTTTTTAAAAGCGGTAGACACTGTCCGCCGATTGATATCAAACGTGGCCATAAATAAGTTCTTGCAGACTCTTTTCTTATTTCCGTTACTGAAATAGAAAGCGTGGTTCAACTGACGGAGTCCTTTTGGGTAGCGGTACTCGGGGTAGAGCTGCTAAATGTTTCGTAATAAACTCTCTTTGTCTCGTAGTGTCACCAAGCTTCCAATAATTCTGAAAAATGTGTCTCCTTTTTTCCGTCGTGAATTTTTCGCTACACGTGTGAATGCACTTCTCGGAGCAGGATGGTGGCTTCATTTCTCTCCCTTTAATTAGTCCTTTTTTGGCTTTCACGGGTACATAGGATCGGCCTTCATTTCTGAGTTTTTTCGCCTGATTTCTTTTCCACGTCGAGGGATCTGACAGTTTTTAATGGCGGGTTCAGGTATTTCCCGCAACAGAGTCTCCGAGGATATGTCGGTATTTTGTGGTGCACAGCTGGATTCTCGAGCCTTTCTCTTACTTGTGCGTTTTTTCTTCTCCTTGTTTTCCTCGTCTGTAGAGCTGTCACTATCATCGAAATCGTTCAATTTTTCAATGTTGAAGTCTGGATCCTCAACACTGTCGTCACTATTAATTGGATAATCACCATTGATGCTTGAAGGACTCATTTCGTTACAATGCATGCCATTGTCGATCATGAAGCATTTACCAAAGGTATCGGGGAGAATTTCTTTGTATTCGTTTCGGACGTCACTTGGTCCACCAACACCAATAATGGAACTGCCATAAAACACGTTTTTAAGGGGGTCATCACTTTTGGCGATTCTGGAAGATAGTCTTCTGGTGGCACCGCGACGAGGACAGGAGTATCACAGTCATCTTCATCATTTTCCACCAGAGATAAATCTGTACTAGCAGCGGGATCGTGAGGCGAGGGAAAGTAGCTCTTTAACGTGTCAAGGGCATCTTCATCTATGATGCGGAAAAATGAATCATGCTCCTGATCATATCTTTCCCAGACGCTACCGTCAGGGAGTGATACTGCGGGTAACGGTCTTGTCGGTGATTTTTTTCGGAACGAAGAGCTTTCATCAGGTTTGCTAGGTATGATGCTCTCTGGGTTATTACAATTCCTCGTTACCAAACTCAGGCGAAAATTCTTCTCACCTCGGGAACTCGGAACTTTCAGAGTCATATTCCCTATAAAACCGGAAATAATATTTGTTTTACTTAATCTATCCAGTCGTACTACTTCTCCGAATACTAATTCCTCAACTCATAGAAAAAAAGGATAGAAAAAAGTATTTTCCGTTTTTTTTTCTCGTTAATGTAAAGGCATGCATTGAAATACGAAATACGCAAGTATATTAGTCATTTTGCCAATCATAGCTTTATAATCATCAAAATCTTGATGACAGTAGATGACAAAAAAACATTTTTCACTACATTAATAAAACATCGTTGTGCACTTTATTCAAAATGTTTTCTTGTCATCTACTGCCACTAATATTTTGATTATTTTCAAGTAAGCAGTCTTGGACAATTATGGTGTGTCACTTGGAATAGTTCAAATTAGTCCCGTGCAATAACGTTACAACTCCAAAAGTTCATTTGGATGAAGTGACATCTCAAAAAATACTTATTCTTTGTACAAACTATATTGTGACTTTTTGAGTTGTCACTTCTTAACTCTAGCAGTTAGGTGTGCAATAATGTTACTTACGAGTTGTCACAAAAGTCAAGAAGATATTCTCTTAGTCTTATCGGTAACCGGTAACATCACAGAAAGGCACACTCTTGCTCGGCGAGAACGCTACTTGCCCCACCACTGCAGTAATGAAACCAGCGCTATCTCTTGACACCTATTTCTTCTAGAAAAGTCGCACTTTTCTAGAGCTCCAGGTTCATCCAACTACAGGTTTAACTCAAAAACCGGAATTTTTTAGTTGTCAAACTATTGATCTCAACGTGCGATTTCTGGCTGAAATTAAGATCTTGTTATTTGTAACTTAAATTGAGAAAAAGTATTAATTCACGTGAAAAATGGAGAAAAATCGTTAATTCGCTTAACCAAAAAGTTTAGTTCGACTTGAGGGAAATCACCAACTCACGAATACTTTCATAATAACCGTTAATTTTGCGGCTAAAACTAAAATACCGCTAATTATATTGCCGGCTAAAATGAGGGTAAGGGGATCATTCGCAGCTAAAATCGTGAAATTGCGGCTATAGTTTACCAAAATCGTTCAGTCGCGGCTAAAATAAGAAAAACCTGTAAAATGCGGTTCAATTTGAGAAAATCTGCTAACTCACGGCTACAGTTGTGGAAACGCGGTCAATTCACGGCTAAATTTGAGAAGTGATTCGCAACCAAACTTCAGGGAAACCGCTAATTCACGCGAAAAATCATTTTAAAAAAGCTTTTAATCGGATTGCTAAATAATGAGAGAGAAAACCCTGATTCACGGCTACAATTGAGAAAAAACCCCAATTGACGGATTTATTTGATGAAACCCCATTAATTTGTTGCTTCAACTAAGAAAACCCGCTAAGTATTCTCGGCTGAAGTTGAGAAAAGGCGTTAATTCCTGGGTAAAAGCGTTCATTCGTAAAATGGAGAAAACCGATTAATCACGGATCAATTTGAGGAAATCCGCTAGCTTGCGGCCAAAATCGAGGAATAATTCGCGACGAAACGCAAGAAAATTCGTTGGTTCACGGCAAAAATTGAAAAAAAATCGCTTGTTCATAGAAGTAATTTAGATAAGTCCAGTTTGTGGTTTCTGGAGGAAAGTTTGTGGCTACATTTTGGGAAAAGTCGCAAAGTAAAACTTGTTTTCTTTTTTCGGACTTTATCATTTTAATTTTTCAATTTTGACCGTTTTTCTGACCGTGTCCGGGGCCGTGTATGCACTGTTGGACCCAAGAACTGGAATGCTCAACTCTAAAACTTTAAAAATTAGGCCAATTTAGCTCCAATTTAGGCCAAAAAGTGATCACCCGAGGAAATGATCTACTTTTGTGGTTAAGTATCTGTCAGTTTGGGTTCAAATTTCAAAACTATGATTTCAGAAGAGAAATTATTACATTATCAAAGAAACAAAAAGTGTCCCTCTAGGTCTTGGTACTCATTGTCCCAGAGGCCGAGAAAGTGTCAAATCAACATAGAGTTTCTGTGTCAGTCTCCAATTTTGAGCCTCTTCTAGCCGAAGAAAGTTGAAAATTAACAGGTAAACAACAGCCAAACAACTGCTCATTGAAGCTATAAAGCTATGTCTCCACTTTTGTGCCTTTTCGCGTGCGTCATAGCGCACGGTGTGTTGAACGTGGGGAATGCGCTATTGCATGCCTCAAAAAGCTGGAAGGATCTGCGTGAATAGCTTAGACGCATGCGTTGTGGAAAGTTGAAGCGCAAGTTGAAATGGCGTGTCGAATTAAAAGAGGAAGACGAAAGCGCACAAGTGGAGACATAGCTTGAGATTCTTATTTTCCGTTTCAACTTCGTAATAAAATAGAATTTTAAAAGGCGTTCACGCTCCATTCGGTTTTTTCCACATGAGCACGTTTTTCCTACAAAAAAAAGTAAATAAAAATAACGTGTAGACGAAATGAATCGCTATAATTGTTATCTTCTTAGCCCATAATATTGATTTTATTTTCTCCGAAAGTGGTCCAATAAAAACAGTTTTGTGTTCCGGGAATAACCACCGTTTGTAGTAAATTCGTTAGATAAGTTGGACAGGCATTTCGATAGTTCACGATCGGAGTGGTTTTGTATGGGGATGAGAGGAAAAAATATTGACAAAAATCTGCAGAAAAAACGACAACAAGTACTGTAGATAAGAGCTTGATAGTCTGGATTTTGAGTGGTTCTAGAAACACCGGTTGCGACATTTGGGTGAGGATTTTTTTTTCTCGCAGATTGTTTCGCCTAAAAAAAAAAAAAATGTACTGGACGATTATTGTTGTCGTTTCCTTGTTTTCGGTAAGGCACGTTTTTCCTGTATCAATTGACTATACAGGCTTTGAATTGTAATTTGTTCTTGGAATTCGATAAAAAAAAAAAAAAAAAGATGGTTCAATTGACGTCTTCGAAGTATACGTGCTCGGACTGCCACACTGCGGCGATTCTCTCTAGGGGCCGACTAGTAGCTAGCGTTCATTGTTCAGGCGCTAACAGTTACTGTCGCCTCGCATCCGGCACGTGTTCTGACCAGCCTGACGATGGCTGCGAAGGAAAGCAAAAGAAGAAAGGGATAATTTGCACGGAGGATGGCTACTTTCCAGATTTCGAGTGCACAACTTATTTTGTTTGCAGGAACAAAAAAGGAACGAAGTGAGCGTACGAAAGCATTTTGTTCTAAGAATAATCAATTCAACATGAAAAAGTTTGTTAATAGGTTGAATTGCCCCGATGGAAACGTTTACAACGTGGATAAACGTCGCTGCGAAGCTAATGAAAAGTGCGGAACTTTTGACTGTTCCAATTCAAATGAAATAGCCCCCCATTCGGTTCACCCTCAGTACTACGCCAAGTGTCCGTCAACTGGTCGCTCCCCATCGATTTACAAATGTCCCAACGGTCATATATGGTCCAACGTGACAAAAGGCTGCGAAGCTTATTGCGACGCCGAGGGTTTAATTGTCGACTCGGACGATTGTTCAAAATATTTTAGGTGTGAAAAGGATTACACTAACGAGGGAAGGGTTTACAGGCGAATTCATGAGATTTGCCCCGTCGGGCAGGGTTTCGACGCTGAGAGCGACATATGCGTGCCGCTACCGTCTGACAATCTTCCGAATTGCGTCAACGACAATATTGTCGAGAAGGGCAAGCACGGAGTGAAACATTCTTTAGCCAATTCAGATTTATTCTGTCTTGAGGACGGGGTTTTTCCAGCTGAAAACTGCAACAAGTATTATTCCTGCGTGAATAACGAACCCGTACTTCAACGGTGCCATGAACCGGGTGAAGTATTCTACCCCGCGAAAGCTATGTGTCTCAAGGGATTGCCTTGTGGACAATATAATTGCACAGCGAAAGGTTATTTTATTCACCTTCCCTCTCCTATCTCAAGAACGTTTCTAACTCAATCTTTATTCTATAATCAGGGCAAAAATTTCCACACACAGTGTTCCCCTCCTACTACGCATCCTGCGGTTCAGACTTACAACCACTAGTTCTAGGCCGCTGCCAAAGTAAATTTGAATTGGATTACACTCAGCAAGAGTGCATCAACGTTTGCAGGAGCGGTGAAGGGCTTAAACCAGACCCCATTTATTGCTTAAGTGAGTGCATTAATGTCTTACTCATGCAAATGAACATCACGCCCTACAAATTGAAACGGTTCTCACACTCCCACCACCCGTCACCCACTGGAATCACTAGAACTTTCTGACGGGTAAACACCCACTTCATTGGTAAATTCGTAGATACTACAGGCGTCGTCTAGTTATGATGAAACGAAACGTTGAGCACTCTTATAAGCGAAAAGCTCAGCTGTCCGCATGGGGATGGCATTCGACCCGGTTTGACTTTACTGTAGTCGTAACCACGACTCATGCTCCACCAACACGAAAAACAATAAAGACGCTTTCTGAACTAAATGAAGTTTTTACTGAATCTCTTCGAATTGAACATAATTTATTTGTTTTGTCTCTATGGAAAACCCCACTCACTTGACCGCTCACAAATCACCCGTCTTGGATGAATGCCCAAAATTGCTTCGACCATTAACTATACACTCGCCCTTTTAAGGATCAGATAACCCTCTCGAAATCAAGGTCTTAATTTGAAAATGGAGAGAAGAGACCACTGAATTGTGGTTGTTGTATCGAGGGGAGGGTTGGGCATCGATTGATCGTGTTTCTCGCACGCGTCCCCGTAAAAATATCCCCCATCATTATAGAGAAGACGTTGTTTAAACCCTGTTAGCGAATTCATACAGGAAAACCCTCTGGCCCCGTTAAAAAAATAGGGTACCTTAAAATAAAATTGCCGTATGAACCAACTGCGTAGGGCTCTTCAGATTGAAATCAGTCTTGTGCCACCGCGGAAGACCTTATAGGCACGCATCCTACAGAGCACTGAAGTCTTGCTGTTGTTTGTTGGCACTAGGCCCCTTCTCCCCATGACGTTATGCGATCTTCTCAGAGTAGCTGGCCCTTGCCAAAAGTCAAGAGAGCTGTATGATCTGCAATGCAAATTGACAGTTTACGGTCATGTGAGCCGCTGTCGAGAGCTATTCGCCTATACTATGGAATGGTCCCGTTTTAGGGGCTAAATTTCCGCAGTTACCGTACCACAGGGGATCAAAACTTGCGAGTTTAACTCCAAAACTATCACTTTTGGGTGGGGGGAGGATTGTCAATTTTTTGGACCGAACTCAGATGAGGAAAATAGTTTTTGACGGACGACGACCCTGTCTGTACAAATTCGGTTTCTGGTGATTATTTTGACGAATCTTAGCGCCGATCTCTGATTTGGTGAACTCTTCAGTTCTCTTTCTAAGGACTCATCCCCGAATTTAAGGCTGACATGTTCACCAGTGAAGCAGCCCACACTCCTAGATCAAGGGCTGGCTTCGCCCTTGCGCAACAGGATGAGCGTACAGCGTCGGGAACGTTCATTGCTGGCCAAACAAAGTGTACCAGAACAGCCCGGTCCCTATACACTGCAGCGGTTAGGCGCACCGACTGTCACGTCGCGTTTTCTGACTGTAACGAGTCTCCGTTTGTTTGCTCCGGCGAAGTCTCTTCCAAGGGATGCATCTAAAAAAAAAATCAGAATGTACAAGTTCATAGCACCGAATTAACATAACGTCCATGCTGACTAAGTCAGTCTCAAAATTACCAGCTTTGCGGGGTAAAAAAAAAGAAAAATAAAACTGTCCTGTACCGTAAGTTACTTATCACCCCCCCCCCACCAACCTCTTGAAGCGTTCCTCAATAGTGTGATGGTTACAATGACAACGCTTATTCGCGGAGATTGAAGGCTAAAATTAAGAAAACGCTCTATTTAGGCTGTTCATGGCGCGGGAATGGTTAGGGGGAAGGGAGGGGATCCCCACAGAAAAAGCGCTAATTCTTGTCTAGTACTGAGAAAAACGCTCTTTTGTAGCTAATATTGAGAAAAATAGTTTATTTGCTCTTCTTGGGGGGCTAAAGTTGAGAAATAACGCTAAAATCAAGAAAAATGGCTCATTTGTGCTAAAATGGATAAAAAGTGCAAATTTGCGGCATAGATTGGTAAAAAAAAAAACGCTAATTTGTAGTAGTATTGAAGGCAACTTCACGGTTAAAATATTTTTAAAAACCAGTAATACCGAGTTATCTGAAGGTTCTCAGGCGGCTACAATTGAAAAATTTCGCAAATTTGCTGTTTTGGAGGACATTCCCCTGCTAGAAGTTCTGGACCACGGTTTGGACCACGCCATCAATTTTTATGATGACATACTTGTCTTCGCCGATAACTACTCCGATTTGCTATCGTCCTTAAATTAGCCGGTCTCAAGCTTAATCGCTCCAAATGTTCTTTTCTGCTGCGAAGTGTCGACTATTTGGGACACCGTATCGATGGTCGAGGCCTGCACAAGCTCGATTGTCACGTCTCGGCTCTCCAACTCGCCCCGAAACCTTCAAATGCCGACAAACTGTCAAAGTTATTGGGAAAAGTGACATACTACAACGCATTTATACAGAAACTTTCGAGAATCGCAGCACCCCTACGTAAAATGATCATATTCCCGAAATTCCAGTGGACAAGGAAAGGTATCGAGTCCTTTGAATTTTTAAAACGAGAGCTTGCATCAGACTGAGTTCTGAATGCATATAACCCTTACCTACCACTAATTCTAGCAACTAAAGCGAGCCCAGTTGGCCTTGGGGCTGTGCTATCTCACCTCATGCCAACTGGAGAGGAAAGGCCAATCACATACGCCAGCAAGTCTCTCATATCAGCTGAAAGAAATTACCCGCAAATAGACCGTGAAGCGTTGGCTATTGTTTGGGGAATCAAACAATTCTTCCAATACTTATACGGTCGTCACTTCACGATTAACACGGACAACAAGCCCATTTCTCATATATTTGCCCCGAACGCAGCTCTGCCAAAATTCATGTTGTCTCGATGTGCGAATTATGCCAGGAATTTCTAGATCTATCATATTTTGACCTAGCATCGATAAAGACATCGAGCCAAGAACTGCTCTGAGTGTACAGTTAACTCAAAGATGCCACCACATTTCAATTCTCATCACTGGGAATATCCATGAGGTCCGTGGGAACGAATTCACTTACGCTACGCCGGGCCTGTCTTAGGAAGGTATCTCCTAGTGATAGTAGACGCGTTACTCAAAATGGCTTGAGGTGAAAGTGACCACATCAACGAAAGCAGACGCCACATGCAGACTTGTTGAAGAACTCTTTTCTAGCTTTGGCGTACCTACAGCTGTCGTAACGGACAACGGTACTCAATTCGTTTCGGGTGAATTTAAATCATAACTTCGAAAGCGATGTCAGATTTCAACAAAACGTCGGCGTCATACATCCAGCGACTAATGGCCTGGCTGAAAGGTGTGTGCAAACTATCAAACACGCCCTAAAAACGGCCAGACCGATGAGTGATTCTCTTCAGTCCTGCCTCAATTTGTTTCTGTTACAGTACAGAAAAGCTTCGCACCAAACCACCGGGCAGCCACCTTCACTGTTATTTCTGGGAAGAACTCTAAAAACACGACTTGACGTTCTCCGACCAGACTTCAGAACTGATCTGGTAAATAAACAAAAGTTTGAATTATCGTCAAGTTTTCTCGGTTAGAGAGTTCTTTTACGTTCATACTCACCGAATTCCAACCCGTGGGTTCCAGGAACTATCGTAACCAAACTCGGTGACCTTCATTACGAAGTCGATGGAAAGGGCCCTTCGTCACAAGCGGCACGTGGATCAGTTGAAGGACCTAACTGACAAAACGCCAGAAAAGACAGTGGTTCTCCAGCAGGCAATCCCTCAGCAGCCTCCAGAGCAACAAAGAAGATTACTCTTCTTTGTCAGTTTGTCTGATTTTCCGTCGTCTGCCTCACCAACACCAACGAATTCAAGAGACCCAGTTGACCACCTAACGTTACCGTCAACTGACAGCCCGTCAATGTCCACTGAGACGTTCTGAACGAGCGAGACGTCCCCGAATCCCACATTCACCATACTGAGTCCAGGGCCAATTATGTGCGGGGAGACGTGTTTTGGCTTCACCCAGGATGCAGGGCGCCTCTCCAGTGACTGATGACTTTTTTTTTTTTTTTCGGGATTGTGATATTTTTTGGTGATTACAAAATAATTAAGAAAGTAAACTGAATTTAATGTTTTTTCTTTGTTAGGTTGTAACATCGGTGAAACTTCCGGGCTAAAATTGTCAAAAACGTGAATCTTCATAGTTTCTGTTAGCCCTGTTTCGTCGGCTTAAATCGGGGAATCGCCCTTGTTGCGTGGCAAGTCCGCTGCTAAATGTTCGGATAAAGCTTGAAAAATCGCACTTCGTGGTTAAACTTCATTAAAGCCCTGTTCACACGATGCAATGTTTGAAGCTAAATTGCATGCTGAATTTTTAAAAACATCCGGTCACTGCCAAGGAACATATGTTTTTAAAGAACCAGCGTGCAATATAGCTTCAAACATTGCACCGTGTGAACAGGGCTTAATAGGCACTCATTTGCTACAAGTTTTGGTCTGAATTAGACAAAAAAACGTTATATTTCACATGAAAAATTGACGCAATGCGTTAATCCTAGGATAAAATTATGGAATGGGGCTAATTTGAAGCCAATATCGAGAAAGAAAACATTCTTCGTGACTAAAATTGATAACAGGCAGGGGACTGATTTTGATTTGTGTTTTCAACTGGGAAAAAACGACCATTCGCTGTTTGCGAATGAAACTTTCGTGGCGTTGTGCTGTTGTTTGAAAAAGCGCAGATTCCTGCGGCTTGTTCCGCGCTTCGTATGATGTATAATCAGCTTAGAGGTGTGGTCAGTACAGCTCAGCGACGACATATGTTGCGTGCGTGTCGTAAAAGTTGGTGTACTTTTATAAGATATAAAAGACTCATGAGTTCGAGATTTAGGTCCGCAAAAAAACAATTGCTAACTTGTCATTGGCAGACATTTATCCCTGAAACTTGTAATTTCTTTGCAATTGCGAACCGAAACTTGAAATTGTTCCAGAAATCTCTCAGGAATACTTCCAAATTCGAGGGTGTAGTTGTCAGGCTTTGGCCGCTTGCATTCCGTCTCCACAGAAAGTGTCTTGAAAACGTGCAATTTCAAAGAAATTCAGACTCTTATAACTGTTAATATCGCTTATATTCAACCAGGAAACTATGTCGATGATAATCATGTCGTTTTAATTCATAGAGTAAAGTTGTCAGTTACTAGATCAAATTACCTTTTTGTATGAACTGGGTGCTTTATAAGAACGTTAGTGGGTTGGTTGGTTGAGGATTGGGGGTTCGACTAGAAAACTCCTAAGTTGTTTTGTTGACAAAAGGCGTTGGAAGACACTCCTTGTGTTGAAAAAGGGGAGGGGGGGGAGGAACGAGAAGAGAAAATCACCTCCTTAATTAAAAACGGAAGAGTTGGGTCAACAGAGAGAGGAGACCGAGTAGGGGTTTTCCCTTGAAGTACTGTGTTCCCTCTTTTTTATTGACACGAATACTTTACAGTCAATTTTACTTTTTAAACGTTATCTCTAGGGCGGTAGCGCTGAGGGGACTCTCAGGATGTTTGAAATAGGTGTAAAAACAGTTTGTAGGCTAGCTAAAAGCTAATTGTGAGCTCTGGGAATAGCGTTCCTTATAATATAAATTGTGTGCTGCTCAGTACTTATTCATTAAAATCAGACAACATAAAAATAAACGTGTTGGAGAATAGAGAACGCTTTATTTATATTTCATTTCAGTGTCAGTATAACAAATTATTTTAATTCGTCGGCACAGCAAACGTAGTGGATTGCGTTGTGCCCGTCGTTGTGAGCGCTAGCGCTTGGGTAGTTTAACCCAACGAGTTTTCACAAATGGCGTCGGCCATCGCAACGCAAAACAATTTCACCGAATCGAACGCCGTACCGTCGGGACATGTTTTCAAAATTTGTGTCATGACAGTCCGGCCCTCGATATAAACGGTTTGACACTCGTGATAGTCGAAACAGGAGGCAGCATCGGGAATGACGCCGTCTTCAGTGCAATGGGGTTCGCATAGTTGAGAGTTGGTGTTGAGAGCGTAGTAGGATGGACAGCGGTCGACGACGAGGACGGCTGTGGTGTTTTCGGTGGACTGGCAGTATCCATAGTAGGTGGGGGTGTGAAGGTCGGGGGTTTTACGACCGCGACCCGGACAGTCGAACGTGGCACACTCGAGGCCAGATTCGCACTTTTGTGTCGCTGGATTGTAAGTTTCTCCTGGGATTGAACAACTAAATCTCCCGAATTATCAAACGTAACATTTTAAAACGATATTCGAAAATTAGCTACTCACTTAAATTTATAAGAAATCAAATCTTTACAATAGTGGTAAATTCGACAGTCCACCGGATCTGGGTAATAACCGTCGCCCATACAAATAAAGTCGTCCTCCTCGCCGCACCTTTCGTCCGGTACCACTCCGCACGACCCGGTCGCAAATTGGCAGTACGGTGACGCTGTCGGACAGTTCATCGCTTTATAGAACGTCAGCTCGCCCGTCACTGTAGGTCGACAGATTTGTGACGTGGTACAGTCCAAGCACGAGAACTGTCGATCGTCGCAATCATAGCTGACGAGGGCGGTGGTGGTGCTCGTCCCTGTGGTGGTGCTCGTCTCTGTGGTGGTGCTCGTCCCTGGGATGGTGCTCATCCCTGTGTTGGTGCTCGTCCATGTGGTGGTGGCGGAGACACCGTTCAGAACTGCCACGATCACCTGAAGATGTTTTAAATAAACAAAACGTCAACGTTCGTTCTAGGAAGTAAAATTGTGTAATATACAAGAAAAATGACTTTAGCAATAATACCAACAATTATTGTGTTAAACATGGTGTCCACCGTTAAAGTGGCTTCCATTACTCAACCATTTTCAATCCTCTTATGTATCTTTCAATTGTTTCCTAATAAATATTGATGAATTCCACTTCAAATAAAGCAAGTCAACCTATTGACTTTTCTAATTATCTCTCGTTGTACGGAAAATCACGACAAAAAAGAATGACAATGTACCTTTTACGCGCGTAGTTACAGTGAAGCGACATTCCGCAATGCTATGTGAGCCCCCCCCCCTCCCTCGCCCTTTCAATCGCGTGATATTCTACCTTGAACCCGCTCACCACCAAGATCAAAAGTTGTTTTCATCAAAAATGCCTCATTGAATTATTGTGAGGGGCCCATTTTCATAGGAGCCTGATAGAGGAAAGTGACCTTATAATGAGATACTTTTTGTTGAAGGCGTGAAACGTCTCTTGAAAGCAATTTGAAAACTTGATTTTCCTTCAATTTTGTTCATTAACATCCCCCACTTGAAAATATATACTCAAAATTCCAATAATTTTCATTTTAATTCTCGAAATCATCGAATTACTGAAAAATGTGCGTTCTCCCCTCCGGTCAACATGTTGCCCAATATGAGACACCCAGTGCTCCCATTAAAAAAATGTCTCATATTAGGTGAGTTTTTAGTAAAATAATGAAAACAACGTTTTTGAAGAAGAGAAATTAAGTTTATTGAGAGCAAAATATAAAATGGACTTCATTTATACACAAATAATGGTCAAGTTAACTTCTTATAGCGTTTTCCATTTTTAAAAAATTCTACTCTAGAGCATTTAATATGAGGAGCCTTGTAATATAATATTGTCCTTCGAAATGGTATGGGCTACGTTACGGTAGACGAATTGTGGCGGGGTGCAGTGGTTGGTGAGCTGATGGCGGTGGTGCTCGGGCGGTGTCCTCGGGATGGAGCTTGGAGGGTGTGTTTTCCGTCGATACTGATCATATAACACCCTGTAATTAACAAATAAGATAAATTTCATGTTCTATCACACTGTTGTATAAGCAAATAGCTCAAAATCCAAGTGTAAACAAGTGAGGAGTGTTGTGACAATTGATAGCAAAAAAGAGACCGCCAGAATCGGAGCAAAACATTAAAGTCCAAAAAATAATCACCAAATTCGGCTGGCAACAGTGACGAGTCATACGAGCTATACCCAGCCTGTGGCAAAGTTAGATCCATTCTCCATTTCGATCGTCAAGCCGTAACGTCTTGGAAGAAGTCACCGGGTATGAAGTTTCAAGCCATCAACATCCAACGAGGTCGTAAGCAAGTTTAGTAACGCCAAGTTTTAAACAGTTCTAGTTCAGGGGTCCAATAAATAGCGTTACCATCAAAACATCGACTGTTCGTCGACATCCGGACGAGACACGCCAGGATAATAACTTTTAAGAAGGCGTTTTCACAACGGTAAGCGTTTGTCGAAAAGAAGTCGAGACGTCATCCCCCTGCGAGGTTTGGAATGCCTATGGCTCATAAGACCCGACTCCCGGCTTTTCTGTCGGGGTATATGCTCCCTTAGACGGCCGCATATTCCCATCAAACAATCCAAGGACAGAATCTGGCTGTTTTAGTTCGTTAATTGTATTCACTTTAGAAGGGTCTAGTTTAAAGCATTCTTTAATCAACAAGTGACCTAAAAACTTGACCTCTCGATTAAGGATCTGACATTTCTCCTTGCTTAGAGTCACTCCAGCTGCGTTTAAAATTTCTTACAATTTTATAAAAATTTTGTAGCTTCCTGGAGAGTAGGGACATGGATTAGGATATCGTCCATGGTGCACTCGACATGTTTTACCCCTTGTAAAAAGTTTACTCATTAGCTGATGGAAAACCTCTGGTGCTGATGACATCCCCATTGGCATTCTTAAATAAGAGTACCTCCCCCAAGGAGTCGCCATTCTTAAATACTCGGATGTTCTTTCAGACACTTCTATTTGCCAAAAGCCTTTTTTACAATCTCGTACTGAAAACCAGCAAGCTCCATCGTTCCAGCAATGATCTCATAGCTTATATTCAAACGGGATATATGTTTGGTGACAATCAGCTGATTATTCCGTGTCACCCGAAGCGCCTGACGATCATCCATCCACTATTTGTTGACCATTCCCCATTTACAAAATTCTGGGTTTAGTACTACTGCAGCGCGTCTTGATCTGCGAAGATGAAGGATAGGTGACACGATATTCCGATTTCCCTTTCTCTCTTCTTTTCGATCGGTGCCTTCCTGTTTCTCTTCCTCTGGCTACCGTCCGGGAGTTCTTGGCTTTCTGCGTCATCTTCTGTTATTTCTTCGTCTGTAGTCCTCGATTATAACTTCATTCCCAGGAGTTAGTTCACTCCAAATCCTCTGGGAAGCCAAGTCGTATAGAGAATCGAGAAAGGTCTATCTCATAATAGGCACATAATCTCATATTAGATTACCTTTTCGAGCAATTTTTAATATTCCGGTTGTTCTGGTAGAAGCAGTTCGAGAGCTCGGGAGAAGGATAACCAAGTATAAAGCTGGTGGGAGATCTTATCTTATCTTATCTGTAAGAAGTGCAGTACAAAATATTCGTTTATGTCTTTGTTTAAGTAAACCGTTTAACTATCGTTCAAAGTGATTCATAACGACCTGAACATGGCGCAGTTTAGTTAGATCAACGACAGGTCCGTCACGTTAACAAATTAAAGGAAATGAGCCCTCCCAAGAATAAGACTCCCGCGAGCGGTATAGAGGAGAGGCCAGCCAGTCTCAACGTCAAGCCTCCTGATTCTTTCACATTTAACCCCGCAGAATGGTCGTCCTGGAAGAAAAGGTTCGAGCGCTACAGATCTGTCAGTGGCTTGTACTCATCTCCAGGTAAAACGCAAGTTGACATGCTTATTTATTGCATAGGGGAAAAGGGAGAACAAATACTTGAGTCTTTTAAATTAAACGACAAATCCCTCGACGATTACCAGATTGTCCTCGATAAATTTGAAGATTTCTTTGTCCCTAAGCGGAATCTAATTTATGAACGTGGAAGATTTCTGAGACGAAAACAACTAGCTACCGAAAGAATCGAAAACTTTGTGACCGATCTTCGCACTCTTGCAAAAACTTGTGAATGGGGAAAAATCGAAGACATCAGATGCTTCTGATGATTATTATCATAGGGATGCGCGATCAAGACCTCAGCGATCGGCTACATCTACAATCTGACCTTACACTGGAGTTAGCAATCACCACCATCCGGAAATCAGAAGAGCTACTCCGGCAAAAACAGGACCTCAGTGACAGTTCCGTCGTGGATGAGGTCCGCAAAAACAATTCTAGAGCATTTAAGTCTAAGCCATTCCTATCTAGCCGTTCAGACACAACGTTTCACGGCAGACGTGAAGACTCGGATCACCCCTGTCACTGGTGTGGTGCCTCCCCCTCACACCGTCGAGACACTTGCCCTGCGAGAAATGCGACCTGTATGACCTGCTTGAAGCCGGGCCACTTTGCCAGGGTGTGTAAATCAAAAGCGATCAACGAAATCAGCCCAAATCAAGTATGCCAAACTACCGTCCACTCTCGATACGAAGCCTGCAACTCCGGCTGTGATTCAAAGGCGTCCGAAGTATTCATCGGTCAAGTAAACCACGGAGCGCAGAATGACCCGTGGACAGTTACTCTCAGTCTCAATAAAGATCTCGTCACGTTTAAAATCGACACTTGAGCTGACGTGTCAGTACTACCGTCGAACATCAAGCTCAGCAAAAAAATTCCCGTTCAGCCCACAATGCAAATATTGAAGGGACCCGGTGGTCACAACTTATCGGTACTCGGTACCATCAGAGCTACACTTTCATATAAAGGCATTATTTGTGACGAAACGTTCTATGCCACGGATAGCCCTTGCAAACCCCTCTTGGGAAAACCAGCTATTGAAAAACTAAGAATCCTCACAAGAGTCAACTTCGTTCAAAACCAAACGCCAAAACACTGGTACGTTGCATATTCTCGCTTATTTGAGGGATTACGGTCCATCCTCGGGAATTACAAGATTGAGTTAAAAGAAAAACCAAAACCTTTCGCCATTTATACACCCCGTAAAGTCCCTCTACCACTGTGGAAAAAAACTGAGGAGGAGCTCCAAAATATGGTTAAACTTGGGGTGATAGCTCCGGTGCAGCAAGCCACTGACTGGTGCGCCCCAATGGTGGTGGTTCCCAAAAAAGACTCGGACAGCGTACGCATCTGCGTCGACCTATCAAAATTGAACGAAAACGTCAAGCGTCACTTCTACCCTATCCATGCCGTAGACACGTCCCTTGCACGAATATCTGGAGCTCGCGTATTTTCAAAGCTCGACGCCAATCACGGGTTTTGGCAAATAAACCTCAATGAAGAATCCCAGATTCTTACTACGTTTTTGACGCCATTCGGGAGATTTAAGTTCATTAAACTTCCTTTCGGGATCAGCTCAGCTCCAGAGGTGTTTCAGAAAAAGGTAAATGAGACCCTAACTGGGATAAAAAACGTTGCAACCCACATGGACGACATCCTTGTGTGAGGTAGAACCCAGGAGGAACATGATTCGACGCTCCACGAAGTACTTAAGCGGCTTGAACAGGCTGGATTCACGCTCAACCGAGAAAAGACTCAATTTTCGAAACAAACTGTCATTTTTCTTGGGCACACTCTTTCTCAAAATGGCATTATTGTTGACGACGCCAAGGTCAAAGCCATAACGGCCATGCAACCACCTACAGACATCTCTGGGGTGCAACGACTATTAGGCATGATTAATTTCGTCGGAAAGTACATTCCAAACAAGAGCCACATATTGAAACCCATAAGTGATCTGCTCAACACAAAAAACGAATGGCATTGGGGTGAAAGCCAGCAAATTGCCTTTGACACTGTCAAAGAACTCCCAATTAAACCCCCTCAACTGGCCTTCTACGATGTTAATCGACCAACCATGATATCAGCTGACGCCTCGACTCCTGGACTAGGCGGTATTCTGCTCCAGGATCAAGATAATAGGGGTAACTGGAAACCGGTCGCTTTCATATCTCGAACACTATCTGAAAGTGAGAGAAATTACTCAAACATAGAGCGAGAGGCTCTCGCTATTGTTTGGAGCTGCGACAAATTTCAAGACTACATAATCGGCAAAGACATCATACTCGAAACGGACCATAAACCCCTTTTAAGCATACTCAAGTCAAAAGATCTGAACGATCTCACACCACGCCTGCAACGTCTTAGACTTCGTCTACTACGGTATTCATTTCAAGTCATCTATACTCCGGGCAAACGTTTAGCCACCGCATATTGCCTTTCGCGAAACCCTTTAAACTCCGACGCAGCATATGACCTTGAAGACGAAGTTGGACTATTCGTGAATCACATCACCTCCTTCATTCCCGTTGCAGACCACGTCATAAACAAGATAATTATCACTCAACAACAGGATTCAATCTGTCAAAAGCTGATAGATTACTGTAATTCAGAATGGCCTGACAAATCCAAACTGCCTACAGCCCTGCGCCCGTACTATCCTGTGCGGCACGAAATCTCCTTCGTCAACGACATGCTTTTGAAAGGAAATCGATTAGTCATTCCGACCTCACTTCGAAATGAAATGCTTCATAGAATTCATACCGGGCATCTTGGAATCAACAAATGCCGACTCCGAGCGAGCTACAGCCTATGGTGGCCGGGTCTCTCCACGGACATCGAGAGTATCGTAACACAATGTCCCCAGTGCACCGAAAATCGCACTCAGCGAAAAGAGCCACTTATCCCCGGCGAATTCCCTTCTCGTCTTTGGGAGAAAGCCGGAGTTGACCTGTTCAAACTCAAAGACACTCACAGACTGCTTTTCACGCTACTTCGAAATCGCCACACTCAAATCTCTTACCACTTTGGAAGTAATTGAGAAGTGCAAGTCCACGTTCAGCCGACATGGCATTCCGCTAGAGCTCAGGTCAGACTGCGGTACACAATTCATAACACGCTCAGTCGTTATCGAAAACGCGGAATTTAAAAGATTCGCACAAGAATACAATTTCACCTTGACTACAAGCAGCCCCCACTACCATCAAAGTAACGGCTCTGCGGAAGCTGCTGTCAATATAGCCAAGGTCATCTTAAAGAAAAACTTGGAAGACCCATACTTGGCCCTGCTAAATTATCGGAATACACCAATCAGCAACGGATTTAGCCCGGCTCAACTCCTTTATGGGAGACGTTCACGAGATAATCTGCCAATCCTCCCGCAAACTTTGGAGGAAAGGACAGACTAGCTGCCGTTAAAACGAAAGAGGAAAAGTACAGGGACCAGTACAAAACCAATTACGACAGAAGACACCAAGTCAAAGAGCTTCGGCCACTCCTCGTCGGGGAACAAGTTTGGATTCGAGATCTCAAGAGACCAGTCATTGTGAAATCTATCGCTAAAGAACCCCGTTCATACTGGGTTCAAACAGACATCAGTACGCTCAGAAGAAACAGGTTCCATCTTTTACCATACACGCCTAAATCTTCAACGCCGGTGAGACAAAATCCCAACACCTCTGTTGCTACGGATCCGACGCCCATTTCGCAGAGAATACAGAGCCAAGAAATTACTCCGAAAGAACAAGACTCTCCTCGTCCTCTCATCAATCGGACTGACCCTTGCCAGTACAGGACAAGAATGGGCCGCTCGATACAGCGCCCCAGGAGATTCGTGACTTAAAGGAAGGGATGTTCTGGTAGAAGCAGCACGAGAGCTCGGGGAAGGATAACCAAGTATAAAGCTGGTGGGAGATCTTATCTTATCTTATCTTATCTTATCTGTAAGAAGTGCAGTACAAAATATTCGTTTATGTCTTTGTTTAAGTAAACCGTTTAACTATCGTTCAAAGTGATTCATAACGACCTGAACATCGGTATGCCACCAATTCCAGCTACTTTTGCAGAAATCAGACCCTCCGCCCTCAAACCTGTTCCCTTATACTCCAAATCATTGTTGTTTGGTGCTCTTGTACAGTGGTTTTGAGAATCATAATGAGCTCCATTTTCGGGAGATTTCCCGTAGTCCGTATTTTTGGACGCATCCTGCGAACCGTTAAAAGCGTGTTTAAATTATGTTTATTGCTCGAATCCCCCCCCTTCATCCTACGACTATTGCAAGTTTCCCTCTCGTATGATCTCCATCCACGCTCGCTGCAATTAGTCGCGTGGATAATGGGGCGGTTTTGATGGTGGAATAGGGGGGGGGGGTAAAATGAGGATTGATTGTTTTTGGATTTCTACGCGTTGTTAAAGTGTCATAGCGAGTGGAGTCAACATTACGTAAATGATTACCAAGTGGTGTTCGCAGAGAGTGAGAGAGAGAGAGTGAGTGAGTGGGAGAAATTGAGAGAGCGATGTATCACGATAAATTGACGCGGAAATGGGAATCGTTTGATAACGCCTTATTAGTTTTCAATGTCGAAGGCCCCAGAGGGAGGACTTAAACTTTGTAAATAAATTGAAAGTGATCTACAGGGCCTACCGGGTTTAATTTATTATTCATCAAAATGTCCCATTTGAAAGCTAAAAACTAGTGGAGGGCTAAAGAATAACGCGAGATGCTAATAGAGCGTAAAAAAATCCGTCGTTTCATACCTGCCGCTGATCCTTTTACTCTCCATTCAGAACTCTTTTTGAAGTTTGTGAATGAAAGGAAGGTAAATAAAATAGGTGACGCTTTTATGTTTAATTTTTCTCGTAACCAAAGTTCCTCCTCCTCCACCACCCTGCTCACACCTGTTCGGCTTCAAAGAAATCATATAAAATGAAACTGATATTTCTATCCACATTAATGTCTCCAGTCGCTCGTAAAACTCGGTGAACTAGGTTAATTCGCTTTTGTCTCATCCCTTTTCTCAATGTTTAATCAACCCTAAAACGTTAATCTTAAAAGCGTGGTAGAGAGCCGCCCCTTCGGCACGCTAGAGCTCCGCCACAAAAAAAAAATATTTCCCCTAAATTTTTTCTTGTTGCCGCTTGTTCATTAGGCGAGCTAAAATAATAGGCTTTGATGGTTTTTAATGAGATCGCTTCTCTCGCGGTTTACGTTTTACTTAAATTACAACACAGTGACATTGTTCGAACCCCCCCCCCTCCCGACTATGGCCCATTTTCATTCATTCCTCTCGCTATTCAGACTGTTTAACCCCCGACTTTATTAAAATTGAAAAAGACACGAACAAAAGATGAGTGCTGGGTGTTGAAAGAAGACTGGTTACATATCTGGTGTTGGCAAAAGGTGTCGAGGTTGTTCCTTTGCTTCCCCCCTCCCCTCGCTATCCGCCCCATTCAAACACGAAGCCCTTCGCCTTGTGTAGTCACAAGCTTGAACGAGACGTCTTAATTACGTATTTATCTCGCACTACCTCGTGAACCACCAGATTCCATAAGATGGAAAGGGAGAGTATTGAGCGACTCTGCGAAAGTTTATTCTGACTTCCGCTGTATCTCTGGACTTACGAACTTGTGTACCATAAAAGTTATATTTATCCAATACTGGAGAGATAAAGTCCGTGAAAAGTCAATTTCAGCTGTGGGTGGGTAGGGGTGGGGGGCTAAAAGTTTGTATTAGGCTAAAACCTACTACACAAGTGCGAAGAAAAAGATGAAGTAAGCGATGTGGTGTTGGCCACTTTTTACAGAAAAAAATGACAAGTTTTTCCCGCCTATTTGTATTTTATTCGTCAACTTTCAAAGTAAAGTTAAGAGGTTTCTCCCCTGCAGTCTCGTTTTTAATGGTTGCCACTTCGAGAGGGCACCAGAGTGTGCCCTCAAAAACGTGGTGGTGTTAACATTTTTAGATAGTTTGTTCAATATTGGTTGATTAATTACGTTCGTTATGTACTCGCTAGACATCAGCGTGCCTCCTCGGCCTGACTGAACAAACCTTCGTTCCTGATGGGCGTACGGTTCAGGATGGAATAGCAGTTGTATAGAGGTTATAGACGCACCAAGCGTCGCCACTTCCGCGTAAAAACGTCGCCACCACCGTGTCTTGGAGCCTACAGGAGTAGGCGGAGCTCATCCGACCTGAATTTAAAGCGCACAGTTGATTTTTAAGGGCAAATTTTGCAATCCAAGTTTATTATGGCCTACATTCGGCATTGGAGACCGTCAGTTGAGCGGATCAAACTGACTGCTTCACTATGAAATTGCACATTTTGCCCCCTAAATAACTCAAAATTCTTCTCGAAATGAAGACTTTTCGCGTCAGAAATAACTATTTTTGTCCCTGGACCCTTCCCTCACCAATAACTATCAATTTTATTTCGTTTCAAAAATTGTCAGTTCAAGTAAAAAATGGAAATTTAGCTCTTGTACAATATTTTAGTGTCCCTTTCAGCCCAGAAACCGCAAGGTTGGCTTTATAGACTTTAGAAACTAGGTTGGCTTTCTCAATTTTAGCCGCGAATTAGAATTTTTAACCAGCTTCAGCCGTGAATTGGAGCTTTTAATCAATTTTAGCCGGGATTCAGCGGTTTTCTCAAGTCAAATTACAAATTTTCCCAATTTTAGCTAGAATTATCGCTTTTTTGCCGTTTTACGAATAAGTTTTGTCTCAAGTCTATCTGCTTATGAACACTTTTTCACAATCCCAACCGCGCATTAGCGCTTTTTCTGTGTTTTAGCCACGAATGAACACTTTTCCGTGATTTTAGCCACGAATGAACACTTTTCCGTGATTTTAGCCAAAAATATTAGCGTTTTGCTTGATCTTTCATCCACGGACACATGTCCAATCGGATACCAAGTCCTCTTTTCATCTTCTCATACATCCGTGAACATAAAACCCAAGAAATCCAGTATTTCCCGTATGCATGTAAACCTGGCACAACGTAATGTGCTGCCAAATTGAACGAAAACAGTCACGATCGTTTGTTTACGTTTGATTTGCTGACATTTTCGTTTGTTGATATTCGTTGTTGAGCCGGATCGTTTGTTTAGCGGCGACAAACGATGCGGCTCATGTGTCGGGTTGCTTGAACTCAGCCGCACACATGAATTCTTTCAAAAATTTCGTTTATGAAAGGTTAACCAAACGAATATTTTGGTTAAACAAATGACGTTCCGATAGAATATGCAGCTAAACAGTTGAACAGAGCAAGCTGGGAGGCTGAACAAACGAATATTTTGGCTGAGCAAAAGTAAACAAACGACGTTCTGACCTAATATGCCGCTAAACAAACAATTTTGCTCTTGTTTCGAGCTGCTTGAATTCAGGCGTGCACACACGTGTTCGTGGCAACAGAGCAAGCTGCTGGTTCCGACGGAATATGCCTTAAAAAAAACTACGAGTCTCATGTGTCGGGTTGTGTGAACTTGGCCGCTCACATAACGTTTTTTTCAAAATATCGTATTTGAAAGGGTAAACAAACGAATATTTCAGCAAAGCAAACGTGAACAAACGGTAAACAAACGAATGCGACCGTTTTTGTTGAATTTGGCTGACTGTGTTGTGCCAGGTTCGCGGTACTATTTCCCACCATTAAGCTCTTCGGTCCGGCCCTCACCCGTTCCATAGTTTTGGACATTTACTCTAAAATCGCCCAGGGGTAAATTGGGCGATTTTGGGGGAAAGTTGTTTCTCAAAATGTTCCGATCTAACTCGGGCGTCCTTTATGGGCTCCTCAGACCAAGTTGAACCGAGAAATGCACTATAGTTCCCTTCCCCAAACGCTCTTTGGGGGCCCATCAGTCAGCACTCCTCAAAATGGCACAGGGAGTAAAATTAGCGCTTTGGGTAATTTTTTCAGTTTTCAATTTTAGCCGAACGCTTTTTTATTACTTCCCCAGGCCACGCTGAATTGAGAAGTGTTGCCGGTCCCAACTAAAACACCCTTAGATGGGGGGGGGGGAGCACCAGTGTCCATCAAAGTGTCAAAAAAATGTTCACAAGAGGTTGTCATCGCTTTCGCTCAATGCCGCCACTCTAAAGAGGGCCAGAGAGGTCCGCTTGCGGCATTTCCTATAGGACAGAAAACGTCTGGACAGTTCATGACCCCCGCCCTGAAACTGGTTAAATCGAGCATTTGCCGGCCAAAAGTGGGAAAAAATGGTCTACCCAACCATTAACTTGACGGACTAGCTGACAAACCGGGTTAACTGACTATTCTCGCTCCCAAAAATGGCAAAACTGGCGATTCACGACTTAAAAATGTCTAACCTGACTGTTATAGACAATTTCCGCTTCAAAAATTGCCAAACTGATTCGTGCCCTTCAAAATACCTGAACAGATTATTATTCCTGCAATTAAAATCTCAAAATCGACCATTTACACGTACCAAAAATGCATGAAGTAACCATTCGCGCCGTGACTTGACCGACTATTTGCACCCCAAAATGGCAGAACAGACAGTTTGCGCTCCGAAAATGACTAAATCTACTATTTGAGCGCTGAAAACAGCCAAACTGGCTATTGACGCCATAAAATTGGTAATCAGCAGACTTGTATGCGCCCTAAAAAATGCCTAAACGGACGATTTCTGTTCTGGAAATGACAAAAGCGACCATTCACGCATTGAAAACAGCTTAACTGACTGTGATTCGTGCCTTAAATAGAACCAAACTCCAAAATTCACCCCTTCAAAATGGATCAAATTGTCCATTCGCCCTCGTGCTGATGGGGTTTCTTCAAACTGCCTATTAGCGGCCTAAAATTGATTACCTGGTCATTCGTGTTGTTTTTGTCTGTTATCATTTTAGCTCTCTCTAAGCGCTTAATTTGGGACGCTACGAGATTTAAAGTATTGAATAGATGTCGTGTTAGCCGGGCCGATTTCATTAGACCTAAGGCAGGGTAGATTTCTTAACTTAACGGGAAGGTGGACAACGGGTAGGCATCAGGCGCGAAGTCAGGGGGGGGGGTCCATCGGGTCCGGACCCCCCCCCCCCCCGAACTTCAGAGTTATTTCCCATGTCCTGAAGGAGATTTTTTATTTTCAATTTCTCCGCATTTGAATAATATTGCACAATAATGATAATAGTAAAACTAATAATAATAATAATTGCTCTTTTTTTCCCCTCTTCTTTTTTTCTTTACGTGTCCCAGCAATTAATTAATTGCAAATTAGACGACCCTTGTCTTAGGACTTTTCAATGGACTACTCCCCCCTCACCGCACCATTCTAGTCACCCTGCAGTGAATTCGAGGGAGTGGGGAGGCTGAAAATAAAGAATTAAACTTTATTGAAGCTAAATACTTACCATTTTTTTACTTGTTTTGAGTTCCGAGAAAAAATTGCTCCCAGGGTGGGATTCGAACCCACGACCTCCTAGTTTCGCGCCAGGCGCTCTGCCACTGAGCTATCCTGAGAGGCTTACGCTAAGAGCGAACCCCACCAGAGAGAAACTCCTTCTCGGAACTCAAACGCACGAATCGGGTCAGTGCGTGTTTTACAAAAAACTTGAAAGAGTAGGCATAGAGTGAACCCCCCCCCCCCAACTGGGACCTACTCCGGACCCCCCCCCCCCATAAATCCTGACTGCGCGCCTGGTAGTGGTAGGCATCCCCTTCTAGGGCTTGGTGTGAGGCTAAACAATTGAACGATCAAGTTGGCGAGACCAACGTTATTGTGACTGGTCTAGACCGATAAACAAACAATCCGGATCGATGTGTCGGGTTGATAGAAAATAGCCACGCAGACGCTTGTTGTTCATGGCGAGCTGAGTGATTCGGGAGGCTAAACAGACGAAAGTTTCTTCAAAACAAACCTAAACACGCGACGATTCCGAAAGAATGTGCCGCTGATGCAACGAATTCGCTCATGCGCTGGGCAGGCGTGAATATAGCCACGCACACTCTTGTACGCGCCAAATCGCTTTCCAAAGTGAGCCAAACTCGCGAAAATGTTTTCCCGTATAAAACTGATCCAGCCAGTCTTGTCTATCAAACCTCACAAAGAAGCAAATCGTTAGTATCTAAAGTCAGAGTGAAAAACTCTGCACTGGAAAACCGGGAAGAACCAGGGAACTTCCAGTTTTTCCAAAACTGGGAAAGCCAGGTGATTTGCTGCATTTGTGAGAAAAGTCTCGCAAAGTAATCTTGTCTCCTGTCTTCCTTGAATAAAGTGAAATGGTACGTCTACGAGCGAGGCATTTCTGTACGCTTTTGGTGCCATTGAAAGACTCTCCTTCACGTATAACAGTAGTCCTCGCGACATTACTTAGCAACACTTTCTGTAAAATTTTCTGGTCGCAAATCGCCAGCCATTCCATTTCTAGGAAGCGAGTGATCAGTTTGGCCGATCAGAGCATGAGTTTAGCGATTAGTCAAGTTAGACCAATTTTAGCGGATAACCGTGTCGAGCCGATTTATACGACGAACACGATCAGTTTATTAATTATTGGGGTGTGTGTAACTCATTAGAAGTGGGGGTGACGCCGTAGTGAAGTATCACATTGGCAGAGGGGGAGGGAGCTCGATCATTTGGTTAGGCGGTGACGTCCCTGTTCGTCTTACGTTAGAAATGAATGTCACTTTATCATTCTTACACAATAGGGCGCAAATTTAATGGAGAAAATAGCCAGTTTGACGCAGATAATCATGATATCTCCATTTTCAAGGATCCAGTCGTCAGTTACACCGTCCGAAGAGCACGAATAGCTGCATTTTGGACATTTTCAGAGCGGGTTGACCCAGTACGGTCATTTTTGGAGCACGAATGCGACGGTGACGGATGCTTGGCGATTTTCAGGGTACGATTCTCAAAGCGCAAATATTGTCAGTACAGGCACGCACTATAGGGCGTCAGTGTGTGCATTTCCGAGGCTCGAATCGTCAGCTTAGTCAATTTTAGGGTGCACGACGGTCAGTTTGCTCATTTTTGAGGCGTGAATCGTAACTTTTAACTTTTTTTTTTCATCTTTATATTCAGGTTTCCCATTTTCAAGGCCGCGATTGGTCCGTCAAGTCATTTATAGGCCGCGAAAGATCAGTTCACCATTTTTATGGCTTGAATACTCCGAAAAAGCGTTCTTTCTCAATTGCCTTCAATAACAGCCTCACCGTTGCCGTTGCTTCATTCTCTTTTGTTAGCTGCGAATTAGTGATTTTGCTCAAATTCTCAATGTATTCGCGAATCAGCGCCGACTTCATTTCTAACCGAGAATTGCCACTCTTCTCGAATTTAACTGTGATTTAGCGTTTTCTCTCAATTCAGTGATTTCTTTTACTTTCAGTCCTGAATTTTTTCCCAAGAATTCACCACACAGTGGCGCTTTTTCTCAATTTTAACGGTGACTCAGCGCTTTTCTCATTTTAGCAACGAAATAGTTTCCCATTTTTCAATTTTAGCCGTGAATTAGCGTTTTTTTTTAGTTTGTTAGCAATAAATGAGCGTTTTTTCACCACGAGGTTGCCTTCAGAGTCCATGAATTGGTGTTTTCTCAATCTTAGCTCTGTGCACTAGCGCTTTTTTCCGATTTTTTTAAGTTACGAATCGACGCTTCGTCTCAATTTCAGTGAATATTGGCCCCTTCATTCACAGGTGGGTGTGCCCACACCTCCATGAGACCATTCAGACTCTCGAAACGAGCCATTGGTGAGGGGGGGGGGGTCCACCTGTGATGCCGCCGGTCGTAGTCAGCTATTTCCCTTGTCGGTGGTCTGTTAGGAACCTAATGACAATTTTTGTGATGGAATAATATATTTTGTCTTCTGTCTTTTGTGGCTATGAAGCACATAACTTCGTGATGAGCAAAGAAAGAAGTACCAGCCTCCCCCTCCCTCCCCTCTGCCTATAAAACCACGCATCGCCCTTTTCAAGGGAGTGTTTTCCTTTTTAGGCGAAGATGTAATCAAGAATGGATGCAAACGCATTTGCCCTCTTACCGCGGTTTTTGAGCTCCAAACAATCTCATCCGAGCCTTTAGATCCCCGGCCCGACCACTCACCAACAAAACAGAAACTTCGTCTCTTCTATATGATTGGTTGAGGATGAGGAGAGGTTGTTTCATGTTCCTTGAGGGAGTATGGCGTGGAATCCTCTCACCTATTTCCTTTACGTGGCCGACGGATGGAAAGGGCAGGGGGCTGGGACTAAAGAAAGCAGAAAAATAATAGAAAATTGTTCTTTTAAAAATAAGATTAGCGAAAAGTGGAATGGAATGGGCTCAACATCAACAGGGCGATAGCGTGCATGATTGTGTGTCGTTACAGCCCCCCCACCACCACCACCACCCTGGCACAACACCTCTAAATCATATACCTCGCTGAACCGATTATTGGCCCATCAATAAAAAGCTAGAATTCCATCGCGTTTAGTTATTCTTTTCTGTTTCCTTATTATTGAAAGGGCCTCTCAAGCCGTGTTAACTCGCGACGATTGATAAGCCGCCTCTCACCCCCAACTCTCCAAGACTCGGCCTAGTACGTCACACTAGCCCCAACGATGCAAAACGCTCGTCGTATAGTTTGAAAATTCGTTTTTTCTTGCTTTTTTCCATTTAATTTGTTTAACGTTTACGGAAAATTTGTATTCATTAGCGGTACATTTTCCGGGGAAAAAATGAGTTGTTAGGATGAAGTGATTACGAAAAAACACTTTAAAACTTTTTTTGCCCCACTCAAAAAAAGTTAATATATGAAAAATAGGGTTGTGACGTCACAGCATTGTGAACAGAAATAACGTTCAATATTTCTGAAAAATGCTTTCATAACAATGGTGGAAGCATTTGCCACTAGTTCTTTTTACAGTGCAGTGACGTCAATTTCAAGGGGGAAAGTTCAAAATCCTGCCAGTTGTAATCTTTGATTTCAAGATTGGTGTTGGTAATTCAAGGCAAACATTAATATATAACGTACTACAAGGTTTCATGGCCAAAACAGCGGTTTGTTCATGTTGGAAGATAGTTTACCAGTGTTTGTGTGAAGTGAAGAAATCTAAAAGAAAGGCGTGATGCGTATGGATGGTTTGACGAAAACGTTTTTTTTTTTTGTATTTTTGTTGTTTTTTTTACTAACATAAATTAAATTGCTTAGGTAAATTACAAATGTATTTATGTTACTCTATCTATGACGTGTCTGTGCAACTGGTCAGATCCGTGAGGCTGACGCACATGAACTGGCTAGGGTCGTAGCCGGTGTCGTTGACGCAGCTCATATACTCAGGGACCAAGAACGGAACGCCACTAACCCAAACGCTTGAGCATTCGATGTATTTCGTGCAGTCCGAAGGGTCGGCAAATACACCCTCTTCAGTGCAATGAGGCTCGCACTCTTGACTGGTTACGTTCAGTTGGAAATTGTCGTCGCACTTGTCGATGACTAGTACGGTGGCGTTATCACCACAGTAGGCGAAGTATTGAGCGTCGTAAGGGTGAGGTACTTTGGTACCTAAATCCCAAAAATCAATTTATCGATTTGTTTTTTGCTGGTTAATGAAATTGTCGATGAAAATGATGTTTACCTTTTTCTGTGCAGTTAAACGTATTGCTGCTGAATCCGTCCTCACAGACCTGAGTCGAAGGATTGTAAGCGTATCCAGTTAGGACGCACTCAAACTGCTTGGCGGTATAGTTGGTACAGACGTGGTACGACGTTTGATTTTCCGAGCTGGGGAATTTATCGTTCTCTTGCATGCAAATAAAGTCGTCGGTCTCACCGCAAACGGCGTTTGGCACGTCCGAGCAAGTTCCCGTACTGTAGTCGCAGAAAGCGTCGCAAGTCGTCGTTTGCACCACGGTCCATCCGTCGGTAGTTGGACGGCAGACTCGAGCCACTGTACAGCTGGCGCAGGAAAAGGCACTGGTGCATGTGTCGTTGGTTGTGTCTCTTTTTGAAATGGAAATGAGCCTGGCGTAGGGACCTTCGTCTTCATCGACGCCGAACTGTGCGAACGACGATTCGGCGATGGAATAGGCGCAACCCACTCCAATCTAAGAAATGAGCGGTTAGAAAAAAGACACAATATTTCATACAAAGTGTTTCATACAATAGCAAAGAAGATTGCGACGGTTCTGTTCATCTTGCCTCGGAGCTAAGTGATCTTTCCACCGTCAAAGTGTCGTTTAAATATCATCGTCAATGGGCTGATCTGTAATCTCAAGTAGGGGGAAGAGTTTTGTATTAACACACTTATCTAGTTTGTTTGCTCCCGCACTTTTATTCCTTCATAATTTAAACGTGGGGTTTAAGATAAGGTTTTTGAAGGGTAGCGGGAATGAAATATTTCTAAATTGAACGGTGCAGTCTCCGTTTCGATCTCCATACCTTCTTGCGAGACGAGAAGACCCTGCTTTGTTAACAACTAAAGCCGGGGGAGTTTCTTAGTTATAGTGTAAGTCCCCAGAAACTAAATTGCCCAATCAGAACTATATAAAATGCTAATTTTATAATTTTTATTTTGTTCACAGGTGAGCTTGTAAGGTATTTCTGAGCTATTATGAGAGTGCAGGTTCGACCACCGCTCCAATTCAGTCAAAATACTTTCCCAGTCGCCAGTCTCAATCGCAGGTTTTGTTTATTATTATCACACTAATGACCCCTCCCCCTACTCATCAGGCATTATCCTATAGTGAATATAATTTTTTGTCCAACGACTAAACACCCGAAGGAGGAGAATAGTTCTGCTCTGGATCGTGTACTTGCGTGAAGAAAGTCTCACCCACTGGCCACTGGAGTAACTGCACATATCGAGACCTGCGGGACCGAAAGCTCTATGAGGCACCTCACGTCTTGGATAAACAAGAAATATATTTTAACGTAGCGTTAAACTATCGCTTTTATATCAAATTCAAACTGGAACGAGCACTCTTTCTCAATTTATTCCGCGAATTTGACAATGTTTTCTCCGTTCCTGCCTCGAAATGAAATTGTTTCTCACATTGAGCCGAAAACTAGCGTTATTTCCCAATTTAGGCCGCGAGTTATTCAGCTTTTCATCCAATTTATGATGAAAAACTGTCGTTTTTGTTTAAATTTAGCCCAAATGAGCTTGTTTTTTTCACTTCAGCCTACTCTCTAGTCACTACTCTTACCGCCGTGGATTAGCGGGTTTTCTCAGCCCCCCCCCCCCATAGATTGAAGCATTTGCTCAATTCTAGCTGTGAATTAGCCTTTTGTCTCAATATTCTAGTCTTGAATATACCATTTGTCTCCATTTTAGCTGCAAATGAGCGCTATTGCGAAAAATCAGCGATTTTTCCCAATCTTAGCAGTGAAGTAGCGCGTTTTTTAATTTTAGCAGTAACTGAGAGTTTTTTTAATAATAATACTTTTATTGCACGACCTGCTTAGGTTTACAATCGTCACAACACGTTACCATCATAAGCTGGTAACACACTGAAACCGACCAGCCAAAAACGATCCGATCAGGAGGCAGGCACTTCTCGAGAAACGATATCCCTCAAGTTTAAGGACCAGAATATCGTGCGAAACAGTGTCAAACGCCTTTGTCATATCGAAAAGAATCAACTGGGACTTATTACCACGCTCCAGGTCCTCGAGACTATCCTCTATCATTTTAATCCCTGCGGCTATGGTACTCCTGTTCTTCCTATAACCAAACTGGCATCCGGAAAATAATTCATTCCCTTCCATGTACCTCACGATCCTCTTGCTGAACATGCCTTCCAGCACCTTCGACAGATATGGCACATTGGAGGTCGGCCGGTAGTTCTTTGCCATTCTTCTATCCCCGGCTTTATAGACCGGCACAACTTTGGCTCTCTTAAACACATCGGGGTAAACCCCAGTCGAAATTATCAAATTCAAAACAAAAGCCAACGGCTCACAAATCTCTCTCGCCGCATATTTGACTACCACTGTTCAGACCATAGCAGTCGTCTACGACAGATTCCTTCAACGATATCAACTCAGTGAAAACATCCTCGACACTGAGAGCACCAAAGTCAAAAACCACATCCTGACCTCGCCGCCCCTCACCACCGACGAAAACCGACCTCCAGCTATGCCTCGATTCAATTCCAACCTTCACAACCTTCACCGATCCAATGAAATGGTCATTGAGCTCCTCCGCATCCTGACCCTCTGACCCCATTCTGCCCCCACTCAAGCCTCCCTCCGCCCTGACTATCCTCCATATCGCTTTCGACCGATTCGCTGATTCGACAATAAGTTGTCCATTGTGCCTAGACTTCGCCTCCCTAATCGCTCTTTTCATCTTGCCGTATTCTTCCTTCGCGTTCTCATTCCCGGATGCACAGCAGTGTCGATAGAGTTCCAGGCACCGCCTTTTTAAATTTTCCAACTCAGGGGTAAACCACTTGCCACTATTCCTTTTGGCTCTTTCTGATTTTCTCGAAATCCATGGAAAGTGCATCTGCATCAGCCCCAACAGTGTGCATTGCAGCAGCTCCGCGGCCTGATCACTGCTATTGTATTCATATAACGGCAACCAGTTAACAACTTTCAGACTCTCGAGGAAGCACAGAACATTTTTTACACCAAAACAACGAAATCCAGTCGAATTTATTTTGCTGCTATCCCCACACTCAAGACCCTCGATCAACATCAGCAGCCCATAATGATCGGAAATTATTAAACCCTGAGCAGAAACCGTGTACAAGGAAGACCCAAGATCTGTGACCACATTATCGATACACCTCCCCGAGGCCGGGCGAGTGACACCCAAAAACCCTGGGGCCAAGCCAAAACCCGCCAGCAAGTCTGTGAGCTTTTCCGGCGTTTCTTATATTTTAGCCAGAGGCTGAAGCTTTTTCAGCCGCTTTTGCCGCGAATTAACTTTTTTACTCACTTTTAGCCTGAAATTAGCGCCTTTTCTCCGTTTAAGCTGCCTTTCTCAATTTTAGCCTGAGTACCAGCGTTTTCCCAATTTGTGCCGCGAATGAGCCCGTTTTTATCAATTCCAGGGACCGTATTCCGAAGCCAAAAGCGGCTGCTATGGAGAAATAATGTTATTTCTTATTCGGCGTCCTTGGATCCCGCTTGCGGCATTTTTTCCCGACCGTTCAGAATAAGGCCCCAGCTATGAATTATAGTTTTGTTCATCTATTCTTATCCGTAAGTTGTAGCGTTCTCTCAATTTCAGCCGGGAATTAGCAATTTATCTCATTTCTATCCGCGAGCGTTCAATTTTTTTTTTTTTTTTTTTTTTCCCCCACAGTGAGCGGTTGATAGAAAATTCACAAATTCAAATTCACAAAATTGCTCAATTTTAGCCGCGTACCATGTTCTTTTTTTGTTTTTTTCTCAATTATGGACGCGAATTAGGAATGTTCTTTATTTTAATCAGACATTAACGCTTTTCATTAACTATGTCCCTGAATTAGCGCTTTTTCTCCATTTTAGTCGCGAATCTGAGTATTATAGTTTTTCACCAACTTCGGAGGCGAATGATTACTTATACGTTTTTTTCTCAAATGTCAGCGAAATTCACTCCCGAAACCGCAAAGTCGCGTTTTACCTCATTTGAGCCGTTTATGAGCACTTTTTCATGTACTTTTTATCCGCAAAATGGCTCTTTTTTCCATTTTTTGCCGAAAATTACCGTTTTTTGTTGGTTTTCAGCAACTTTGGCAGCGAATGTTCACGTTTTTCTCACTTTTAGTTGAGAATTCGCGATGTTTTTCAATTTTAACCACAAATTTGCTTCCTTTGTGATTTTAGCCGGAAAACAGAGCATTTCCATAATTTCTCCGTGAATGTGATCGATTTTTCTCAAACTGCGAATCAGTGTTTTTCCGAATTTTAACTGCAAATAAGCGCTTTTTCTCACTTTAAGCCACAAATTAGCGTTTTTTCTCTCGACTCAGGGCATTTGCTCAATTTCAGTCGTGAATTCAGCTATTTTCTCAATTTTAAACGTTAATTATAGCTCTTTATTTTTCATTTCTTCTAGGCATGAATAAGCGCCTATTCTACTAGCTAATAGCTGGGGATTTTAGACACGATACTGCCTGTGTAAGTGGCGAATCATTAGTTTTCCGTCAAATTACTAAATCGGCAGCTAATTAGCTGTGTATCTCAGTTTTAGACGGGAATTAACGCTTTTCACCAGTCCTGGACACGACATGAGTGCTTTGTCTTACAGGAGTTAATACCCAACCTCTAGTCACATATTTGGCCTGATAACGGCCCACTTGATACGCAATCTCAATATTAGTCACCTATGGGCTTTCATAATCCGAGGTTTAGTGAGGGAAAAAACGTTCAGCTCTCGGCCAGGACACCGTGAAAGTGTCTCAAAGGTCATTCTTATAGGTTTCGAAGCTTGACAAATGTGACGATTCTGCTTCAGAAAATAGATTATTGACTGTCGGTTTGACAATTTTCACGGGAATCTTACTGGTTGGCCTGAAATCAAAGGTGGCCATACACGAGCAGATATGTGCGGCAGATTTCATGTTTTTGACAGATATCGGTGGTGAAAATGTGCTCGTTAGTGAGCAATAAACGATGACAGATCTACAAATATCTGCCGAACGATATCTGTGGGAGTTCAAATCCGTCAGATGTGGTCTGTGGTCCCCCACTAACCTACCGATTTCTCATGAGAGATATCTGTGGGATAGATCTGCCGATTTTGAATCGGGCGTCACCCCTTAACGTAACGATCTGATCTGTCACTTCTATAGTGTTTAATAACATATGTATAAAGAAATATATATATATATGAATCCTTGAGACCACTGAATTCGTGTTCTAGAGGTTCTGAAACGTGAAAAAAACATGACATGACCCATGTTTGCCACCATCACGACGAGACCAATAGTGCATTTTCAGAATGAAATGCACTAAAAGCATGACATGACCCACCCACCATCAAGACGAGAACAATACTGCATTTTCAAAATGAAATGCACTAAACAAATAAATAGATTACAGTGTTAAGGGGGTAGGGGTGTTCTACCGAACGACTTTTCCAGCCCTGCCGGTCTTGTCATGACCAAAAAAAGACTTGTCTTCTTGATGACAACTATACGAGAATTTAGTACGAGAATTATTATGCTGTAAATGCTCTAAAGAATAAGAAGAACTCAATTTTTCGAAAAAAAAAATGTGTTCAGAAACCGAGAAAACTGGAAAAAAGTTGGTGAGACCAACTACATATTATTTGATTCTCTGTGGGTCAGACAAACTACTTCCCCTCCATCCTAGCGCTCTGAACCTCCCGACGCCTAAGCGAAGTCTACTGTGCTGTACTCCAACGTAGGAACAGATCCCTAGCACTTTTTCGGCAGCTTTAACGACGGCCCCTCCCAACCGCACTTTATCTGTCTGTCTCGGTCAGAGTGTTATGATGAGGGGTTAGCGAGGGGGCAAAAAGTAAGGAACACACTCGCAGCACTTCTGTCTCGAGCGCTACGTCCGTTTCATGCGGCTTCACACATCTCCGCAACACAAGATTTATAATTTTAGCATCGTGGAGGAAAAATAATAATAATAATAAAGGGGTATCGCTTAGGGCAAGTGCCACTTGCTTTACTTACCCTGACGCCACGCCACTGAACTGTCCCTGTTTTCTTTGGCTGCCAACGAAGAATTGCGCGCAACTCGCTGCAACCCATCAGGATGAACGATATTTTCACATTCTTGCCTCCAGGATCCAGGGGTTATTTCACGAGTTCCAACATTTGGTCGGTCAAAAACTGAAGGTTTGAAGTATGTTGAACTTCGTCGCATTAAAAAGTTGTGAAGAACGCACACCGCTAGGACAACGTTTTTTACGTTCACTGATTTCATGTTAATCGCCGTGTGGAGAATTCGAAATCTTGAAGATATTAAGCCGAAACAATTTTCGACATTTGTGGGCCGTGATAGTCGGTAGTTGAAAATTCTTTTCTCGGGCGTCAACTCTTTTTGAGCGTACGGTTTCATGATATGAGCATGTAATGCAAAGGCCTCATCAGAAACAAACACGAAGTTCAGCCCTTCGTCCGTTTCATCACGCCTAGGTAAATTCAACGATCCGTTTTGTAGGCGTTCGTGGAAGGTTGTGAACTCCATCACTCCCCCATCGGACATACGGCCTTGTTTGCCAACGTCAACATATAAAAATTCGTGGTTGGCATTCACCACAGCCATCAATACAACGCTATAAAATTTTTTGTAGTTGTAGTACATTGCGCTCCACTTCCAGGAGGTTGTACAATGCGGATGTGTTTCCCGTCTATGCTTCCCGTCTAATCTGTAAAAAAAAAAAAAAAAAAAAAAAAACACCAAAATGATGAAAATAATAATAGTGATGATAATAATAATATAGTTCTAGTTGACTAGCAATTTTTGCCTAGTATGTGATGATGAGGTAACCCTCATCCGAAGGAAAAAAAGTAAAAAGGAAGATTCAGGAATGTCGGAATTTTTAAAAAGCTGCACGGCTGCCCTAAGCCAGCCACAAGAAATTGACGAGTGCGATACTACTGGCAAATATCCCAAACTCTAAGAAAAATGAATGAAGAACAGAAAATTTTGGCCGAATGTATAATACAACAAGTATTATCTAAAGGATTAAGAAACCAACTAACGGAAATTACTGAATTATCAGAAATTAGTACGAAATAAGTTTAGCCAGGAAATTCAAGTTGGAGAGCATCATAAAAATAATAAAATTGTAATAAAAATTACCGCAATAGTACCTTCATATATTCATCTTTAAGTTCCTCGTATATGGCACGACAAGTCTCTGGGATCAGGTACCCTAGTGTCTGAGCTGCAATCCCAGTGGTGAACTTTAAATCTTCAAATGAGTTTCCCGTGGCCAAAAAGCGTGGAGTGGCAATTAATCGCTCATCTGCAGGAATACTCTTTCGCATCACCGTGTCTTGTTTTGCCAATTGCGGAGCAATTCTCTCTACACAGGAATGAGAGTTGTAGTGACTACTAAACTAAATTTCGTATAGAATTTATAAAATCTTATAATTTCACAACAGAACCTATTTCAAGGGGCGTATATGTTAGTGATGGCAGTTAGATGCCTAGTTGGAAGCAACCAACATATCTGTAGCGATAGTTCATGTTAACAAGTACTAAATCGGTAGAAATGTATGGGAATTGGAGGTACTTACGTAGTAGAAGTACGACGAAGTCATCTTCACTCATGCGAAGGTAGTTCCTGAAATCTTCAGGATGGTTCTGTCTCAGAAGGTGCACTAAGTTCATGTGTCCCAAATTGTTCCTCTGCGCAACCCACGACTTCACCCAAATTCTTCGTTTTTTTCGTTTTGAAATTTGATGGTTAAGCACAAGCACTCCTCCCGCAATAGCGGCTAATTTGCGTTTTTCAATCATGATACACAAACCCCTCGAACTATGAGTCGATTTTCTCAAGAGAAAAAGCTTTTTGCTCCCTCCATTTTTTTTTCAACTCCACATCTGTCACAGATCTCAAATATATTTCGAATCCGACCGATAAATGAAATCTGTCAGATTTCGCTAGACGACAGATCTCAATCTGCCAGATGTGCCCCCACTAACGAGCAGATTTGATCGGGTAACAGATATCGGTGGCAGATAACTTTTATACGTTAAGGGGCGACGACCGATCTCATCGTTGGCTCTAGATCGTTACCGATATCTGTTGAAAATATCGGCCGATCAATTCTGTCAGAATTATCTGCCCGTTTATGGGCCACTATGTCTTATTTATTTTCCAGAATCAGTGTTTTCGGTTCGAAAAACTGAATGCTAGTCATCAGGAGACTGGCAACTCGGCCGAACCACGAAGAGCCTATACTCTGGAAATCCACAAGCCTCAAGTCTTTGGTTGATATCAGGGGCGTAGCAAGGGCAAGTGATGCCCGGTGCGGGTCTCTTTTTGATGCCCCCCCCCCTGAGTATTAAACTCGGGTTAAACTTTTGACCATTAATACCCCTAACGTTCATTCGTCTTTTAAAACCAAAACAAAAAATATCGCGTTTTCTTTCAATAGCATAATTATACCGACAGTTCGAGGCATTCCAACCTCGATAGATCATATCCACTCGCTATTCCCAAACATGAACAAAAGAGGATCATCAAGCACACAGCGATGCGAGCTTAAATCAGCGCGGAACTATGAGTGAAACCCCTTCCTTCTCAGTTCAAATGAGTTAGCCCCACCCATCAACCGATGTTGCGTGTTGGATCGGTGGGGTGCTTAGCTGCTTGGGTTTCCTAGGAAGACGCAAGGCGTGGCGTAATGTTGCGGCCGTCGGCCGATGTCTTCGCTAAAAACGTTCCCTTACAAATTGACGTTCTTGTTTCCTATTCCTAGGTAGCGGTGATCGCATAACATAACAGCGGGTTTGACTTTGATGCCCCCAGGGTAGTGGTGCCTGGTGCGGACCGCACACGCCGCACGCCCCTTGCTACGCCTGTGGTTGATATATCGTGATAGAATGACTGTCCTTCTCTTTCGACAGCCAGATAACTCGGGGTAAGAGCTGAGAAAGAAACACTGCCCCCAACCATCACCACCACCATCACCAACCCTCCGTACTGGGAGTGTTTTTCTCTTTAGAAGAAAAAGTAATCTGGACTGGATGTCAACGCATCCGCATTCTCATCGTGGCTTTGGAGCAACCCGTCCCCTCCCCACCCTAGGCTTTAATCCATGGCTCTTCCGCCCGCCTCATCACACAACTCTATCTCTTCTAAGTTTTGGGGCTGCAGGCTGGCTGATCCTGCCGGGGGGGTTTGGGGGGAGGGGGATTCTCGTTCCATGAGGGAATAATAGCGTGGAATCCTCTCACTTGTTTTCTTTTCGTGGTGGTCATGATGCGGAGGGGTTTGATAGAAGATGAATATAAAAGAAAGAAGGCGGAAAAAAGACAAGAAGTATTTTTCAAGAGTAAAAATAAGGCAAGATGGATGGGACGGATTCAAGCTCAACAGAAAAAGGCAATAACGTGCATGCCTGTGCTACCCTGCTCCCCCACCATCACCACCACCTCAAGGTTGAACACCGACCCCATCCCCGCGTACATCAACATATTACCTCTCTGACCCGCTTAGTGAACTTGTAAAAGTCTTAACTTTTTGCTACAACTCAATCTCGCTGTCCTGAAAGTGGAATTCCCATAAAACCTCGTGCACCCAGACCCGTTAGTTAAGGGGGAGTTGCACGGGTGATTCCTCGACCCCCCTCTAATCAACCCTCGCCTACTACTCGGCATACATTTTCTCGCCTTATTTCTGCACCAATCCTGGTTTTTAAGGAATCGTTTTAATCTTCAGGAAATTCCGCATATGCAGTAGTTTTCCTTTTTACAAATTTCATCCCAGAAATTATTTTAAATTCGCCTTGAACTTTTACCTTGTAATTTCACGTTTTTTTCGACTTATTTGAAAAAAGGAAACCTACTGCATATGCGGAATTTCCTGAAGATTAAAATGCCGAGTAGTAGACGAGGGGTGATTGGAGGGGGGTCGAGGAATCATCACTGGAGTTCCCCCTTGATAAGCTTCCCAACCACCAACACAAAATTTAAGCTTCCAGGTTGTACTGACGACACATCGTTTATTTGTTCGAATAACAATAACATTAAAGTAATTTTCTATTTATTTATTTTTTATTTTTCCTTTTATTCTAATAGCGGTGTAATAGTAGTGTATGGCCTAGGCCCACAATGGGGCATAGATTCAAGGCTAACACACATGAACTGACTGGAGTCGTAACCAGTGTTGTCGGCACATTTCATCGTCACTGGGTCCAAAAAATGATTGCCGCCCACCCAGAGACTGGAGCATTTGATGTATTTCGTGCAGTCCGACGGGTGGGCGAATACGCCCTCTTCGATGCAGTGAGGTTCGCAGTTTTGGCTGGTTTCATTGAGTCGGTAATGATTGGGGCACTTGTCTATGACTAATACGTTGTTGTCCTCGCTGCAGTAGGCGAAGTATTGATGGTCGGACGGGTGAGGTACTTTCAAGCCTATAAATCCCCGAAAACAAACATTTTTTTTTTGTTCGGGTTTCGTCAAATTATGGGGAAAATACAGTTTATTACCTTTTCCTTTGCATTCAAACAATTCGCTCTTGAATCCGTCCTCACATTTCTGAGTAGTAGGGTTGTAACCGTGACCATCGAGGGCGCACTCAAACTGCTTGGCGACAAAGTCGGTACAAACGTGGTACGTAGTTAGATTCGTCGCGCTTGGGAATCTATCGTTCTTTTTCATGCAAGTAAAGTCGTCAGCCTCACCGCAAACAGGATCGGGCTTGGTCGTACAAGTTCCCGATCTGTGGTCGCAGTAAGCGTCGCAAGTCGTTGTTCGAACTGTGGACCAATGTCCGTCGGCATTTGGTCGGCAGACGTGAGCCGTTTTACAGTCGATGCAGGAAAATGCTTCGGTGCAAGTTAAGTCGTCAGTCGCTTCTCTTTTCGAGATGGAAATGAGTCTCGCGCCGGGTTCTTCCTCGCTGAAGACGCTGATCTGAACGGAGTCCGGGTCACCGAAGAAATCGGCAGAGGTCAGTGCAATCTACAGAAACCAAACGGTTTAGTAAATAAATTTAAACAAAAAAAAAAAAAAAATGGTTTCGTACAATAGCAAAGAAAATAGCAACGGTTCGGTCCATTTTGCCTCCGAGCGAAGTGATCTTTCCATCATCAAGGTACCGTTTAAATAACATCTTAAATGGGGGAATACGTAATCTCAAGTGGGAGTCATCTCTTGAAGAGTTTCACCCACTTAGCAGGTTTATTTTGTTTCCGCACTTTTTTATCTTCACAATTGGACGTGAATCGAGAGTGACACGTACTCCCGTTAAGAGATAAGAAGGGTGATTTGTTTTACTCTAAAAATGGCTAATTACGAAAAAAAGAGACTGCTGTATGATACTTTAAAGAGGATTTCATTCGACTCACTTGAGACGATTAATTTTTATTGATACTTGGGAGAATTCTTCACCATTGACGTCAATCGAATCGATTTAGTCTCCAAATACCGTTTTGATTGTGCTTTTGAACCAATTGAGTTGCGCAGCTCATTAGTCGGGGTTTTCACCTACATTTTATTACTCTCCCGCTTTCTTGGCCACAAGTGACAGTGGCGGGGCCCACACAGGTCGATGGCCAGCCGGGGCGGAGACCTCTCATTCTTAGTCTTAAGTACAAACAAGAAATTTAATTTTGATGTGCGTTCAATTATGAATTTTTCTTCATTTTAGACATAAATTAGCGGGTTTTCTACGCTAAGCATTGGCGATTTGTTCCTGTGTTGTGAATTAGCACTTGTTCCCAATTTTAGGCACCTTGTTGCGTTTAGAAGCCGTGAATTGGCATTTAAAACAATTTTAGTTGTGCGTTAGCGTTGTTTCAAAAGTGTGGCCCGAATTAACGATTGTTCCTAATTTTATTCACAATATTTAGCGCTTTTTCTCCATTTATCAAATAATTAACGATTTTTCCCCATCTTACGCAGAAATTAGGCGCGGAAATTATTTTCCGGCGTTTCAGTTGAGAATCAACGTTTATCTCGATTTGCCATGTTCATCATATTTACCCGGGAACTAGCGTCCACCTCGCACCTTTTTAGCAGTGACATAGCGCTTCTATCCCGCGAATTGGTCAATTTTACCCGCGATTTAACGCTTTTTCTCCATTTTACCCGGTAATTATCGCTATTTACAGAGTTTTCGTTATTCCTCGTACTACTTCCTAATTTCAGCTGCGTAGTTGCGTTTTCATTCAACACAAACTACGTATTTTTCTGTACTTCACACCCGGATTTGCCGTATTTTCTCAATTTTACCCCGGAATTGGCGTATTTTCTCATTTCTATCCTCGGATTGCCTATTTTTTACAAAACTTATCCGCGAATTAGCCGCATTTCGCTCAATATAAGCATTGAATTAGTCATTATTCCAACTTTTTGCCGTCAATCTTCCGAATTTTCTCAATTTCACCCGCACAATCAAGCATTTTCCCCCAATTTTAGCGTGATTTGCATTTATTTCAATTTTAGCTGTGAATTAGCGTTTTATTCCTCAAATTAGCTAATTTCTGTATTTTAGCCTCGATTTAGAGCTTTATTTTCAGTATCATTCCTGAATTATAGCGCCGTTTTACATTTCCATCCGCGGATGAGCGATTATTCTCAGTTTTAATCGCAATTGATCCATTTTGCTTAATGTAAGCAGCGAATGAGCCATTTTTCTCAGTTTATACCGCGAATTAGCGATTTTCCCCATTTCTACCGGAAAATGAGCGATTTGGCCGGCGTTTCAGCCTTTTCATCCCGGTAATCAGTTACTTTTCAGCTGCTTAGGTTCATCTCAATTTGGCCTTAATCATCGCTTTCTAACAATTTTACACAGGAATCAGTGTTTTTTTTTCCAATTTCAGCCTCGAAGGTGTCCATCGGATTAACGAATTTTCTCACTTATATTTGTGAAATCGTTATTTTTCTTAATTTATAAAGTGAATTAGCCTTTTAAAAGATGTTTGTCATGATTTTCCCACTTTAAAAGTCACGATTCAGCGCTTTTTGTATATTTTAGCCGACAGTTCGGCCCATGAATTTCTGAATTCTAGCAGTAAAGTGGTCTCTGTACACGCCGTATAAGCGTATTTAAACAAAAAAAGTGTGAAAAGTGTGCTTTTTCTCAATTTGAGCAGATAGTTATTTATCAATTTTGACAGAAAATTCGTCACTCAATTTCAACCGAAAATTAGCGGCGCCTTCCCTCAAATTTAGGCTTTGTCTAGCTGCCATCACTGAGCGAGGGGACCACGGGTTCAATCACGCTTACAGCTCTGGTCGGCCACAAAAAAAAAAAAACTCCGAAACTTTAAATCGCGCGGATGTTTAGCGCCAGAAAACAACCAATGTCGTAGTATTCGTCTGACCTTAAGCCCTGTTTTGGTACCAGTTAGCCTGGGTTGCGAAGCGACAAAATAGGCCCGGAAATACGGTGATTTTGATTGAATTCGACCCTAAATTAGTGACAAATTAACTGAAATTAAAGACCCAAAAATTTCCATTCGACGGATATTCAGCCAGAAATTTACTGACAATTTGAGCTCCAAATGATGTGATTTTGCTGATTTCCATCAAGCTTTGGGCCTTCTCGGAGCCGGTTGGAACCCGAGGAAAAGTGGCCGCTTAAAAACCAGGCCCCGAAACTTGTAATTCTGCGGAAATTAAGACCCAAAACTTTCTATTTCGTTGAAAGTAAGCCCCGAAATTCGCATTTTCACGGAAATTCAAACCCGGAAGTCTCGTTGCAGCGGATATTCGGCCACGGAACTTCCAATTTCCGCAGCCGTCGCTACAAAAATGGTTTTCGCAGGAATCAATGCCCGAAATTCGTCAATTTCACTTATATTCAGCCAGAAAGCTTGTCATTTTGGTCGCATTAGGACCTGCGTTTGCAGGTCCTATTTTTAATTTTCAAGTAAATTCGGGTTCAAACTCAAAGGATTGGCCAGGGTTCACGCTCAAAAGGCCCTAAAACTCGCAGTTTTTTTTTTTTTTTTTTCTGAAATTAGGACGTGAAACTTGTGAATTACTGACTGTTCAGGCGAACCTCGAAATTTTGCGGAAATAAAGACCAGCAACTGGCAATTTTTCGAAAATACACCGGAAACTTGCAACCTCACCGATAGTTGGACCCAAAGGTTTTAGCTCGAGAGTGCTGTAATTTCATGGCTATATTTGTCATGTCAGGTTTTGGATGCTGTCGCGGCTGGGTGCACGGCATCCAATAAAAAAGGCCACAGAAGTTGCAATTTTGCGAAGCTTAAGACCATAAACTTGCAGTTTTTAGGATATTTAGACCCTGAAACTTACAATTTCCCATATTTTTAGCTCCGAATGATACAATTTTGTGGTTATTTCCCTCCATTTTACCTTCACATTCGGTGTAATTGAAAACAAAAAAATATGAATTTAAACAGTGAATTAGTGATTTTTCTCAATTTTATCGGAGAGTTAGCGATTTTCACAATTTAGCTGCTTATTGATAGATTTTTTAAATTTTAGCTGAAGGCCCTGCACAGCCACACATGTTTGCTGAGCACCTGCAACGTTCTATTCTCCAGGTCGAGTGGACTGCTGTAATTGTCGAAAGGAACCAATAATTGTCATGTTTTGACAATCATCCATGCATGACCAGAAATCCTTAAAATCCTTATTCTCTCAGTGTTTAAAGCTTTGATGTGGAGCCCGGGGCTTTCTGCCTCCCTAGTCACTGCCTCGGTGCGCTACTGTGCGTACCCAATTTCTGACCATCACCGCCACCAACACCATCAGTGGCAAGAAATCCCAATTTTCACGACTATTTTGACTGTTTCGTAATGGATTGTGGCTCCACGCTTGATGACTGGGGCGTTGAGACTGGGAGCTTGTGGGCTTAATTACACATCAATGTGGGTTGTTGGAAGGCTGGATAGGGGGAAACATTGAAAAACAATCACTCCTGACGAAGAAATTCGGAAGAAATCGTCGAAATGCGTTTAAGAAATAAAATTTTAGCTCTGAGACGTAAACAATGAAAAAGCTTCCCAGAGATTAATTAAAAGGACGCAAAAAACGAGCTCTCCAACCCTTTTTCTCATCATCACTCATCCCGAGGTGGCGGACACAAAAAATAAAGAGAGAGACTCTTGTAAAGTAAAACACAACGGCTTGACGATGCGGGTGTGCGTGTGCGTTTGTATAGTGGGAGGGGGGGGGTGATGGAGAGAAGTTATGTATGTGTGCTGCAGTGTAGAGGCTTAAGAGTATACCGCGTCCATTCCGTTGTGAATTAACAGCGTATACTGTGCCCTGTACAGTGCTATACGAGTGAGCAGAGGACTTGTTAAGGATTTTTCGTATAGTCGACTCAACCACTTCATCCCCCCCCCCCACGTCCACACAGACAAAACAGCCAGCCAGCTCTCTCGCTTGCTGTAAATTGGTCGTTATTTCTACTGTCCTCCATATAGTACTCCATTCTGTACAGTACAGTAAATTCGTAACCCTTTTTTTTCCCCGAGGTTTCCTCTTGATCACACTCACCTCTTTTTTTTAATTCCCAAGCTGTCAGCTTTTTTTTGCTTACATACAAACCCTCTTGGTGGGTGTGTATGCGTTAGAATCTATGCCAGAAAAATGATCCTAAAATTAAAAGTCGAGGAACTCTTCGCTGAACAATTTTACCGCACATGCAACCATTTAAAACCCTTTTTAAATACCAAAAATCTGTTTTTGATCGCCGTGTACAAGGAGGAAAGTGTGCGATATCGATTTTTACAGGAAAGTATAGTAGCGTGAGTGAATACTACTGAAGAGTATGACAGGATGAAACTGGTGGAGGAAATTGCTAACAGATTGGCTTGAAAATTGCCTCTCCCATTCGCCCTTAAGTGAGAAATTCCCCCTCCCACTCGGCACAACTCACCGTTCGTCCCTCATAACTAAATAGCGTGCGATTTAGAAACTGTCGTCTTCTGTCTAAGTGGAGTGGTTACGGGGATGATTGGCCTAATTTTCCACAGAATCATGTTGTTTTTTTTTTCGGTCAAATTACCGAATGGTTACTGTACAACGGTCTAATTCACTGTAGAGAGCTCTTTGTCTCTATAAATTACACCACGGAACTCATGGAACATTAGCCCTTATAAATTTCCGGTTCCATCCACGTTAATTTCAGACTTAGGGGACAATATAGTTTTTTCCGACGAATTTGGCAATGAATCGGTGATATCTGTTCCAAAACTGCACGCCCACAAAGCGCAGACCGCAAAAGTGGTCGAATCTAGACTCTATCTCCCATGAGAGCCACGTTAAAGTAGCTGTAAAGGGAAGAATATTATTCTTTTCCTGCCCATTTACCTCACCCATCCTTAACCCTTCAGGTTTTTTTCTTCTTCTTCTTCTTCTTTCTATACGCCCACTTCCTACCCAATTCCGCACTATCATTGCTCCCAAGGAATTAAAAGCGATGCTCACCACAACCTTGCGAAGACGGGGGTTTGGGAAGAAAGAAAGGTGAGAAAGTGTAGAAAATAACGAAACTCACTTCTAGAAACTAAAAGCCTGCGAGAAAATACGTACTGCGATGGTGGATGGAGGCGGGGGGGAACGGGGATGCTCTACAGTTGCGTGAGAGATCTTTCAAAATGAGGGGGCGAGTACCTACGGTTTTAAAGAAAGTCAAGAAACAAAAGGCTTTTTCTCGGTCTGTCAAGAAGCGTATCTTCCCTCACCCTCCACTTAGCTTACTCACAAACACTGCCGTGCCCTATAGCGTATAGAGACACCTAAAATCCTGGAAAGAAGGCCAGCTATAAACCCCCCTCCCTCTCTAGGGTACTTATTAACGAGTCAGAATGAGTCATTGAGGCCCGATGGAGGGCATTGCTCAAAAAGGTTAAAAATTTAACATTTTTTAGGAGGTTGGAAATTCGCTGTTATTTAATTCCTATCTAGAAGTTTAATCATAAGGGGCGAGGCGGTGGGGGATAATAATACGTTTTAAGCCCTTAGTGGTGTTTTCCCCGGAGGAAATTTTTAAGGTTATCGAGGCTACAGCTACTTTTCACCTTGGACTAATAAATCTAACCCGGAGGGAGGTCATTAAAATTACAATGCACGATTTTATGATGCATAACAGAGTGGGTCTAACTGGGAAGGACTGCGCCCTCTTTATGAAATAAAAACGGAGGGAGTGAGAGGAAGATATTAATCAATATAATAAAAATTTATGTTTTTTTCCTTCCTGCGGAGTTTTCCTTTTGGAAGCTCTCATAAATTTAGCCTATATTGGATTTTATGAAGCAATAGCGACAAAGAATAGAAAAAATCGGTCTTTCCCACATGTGTTAGCATTTGGTGTTTGTACTGGGTGAGGGCAGATTCACATATTTATACACGCCACAAACACTCAAGGGAGGAATATCTCTCGGAGGCTATTGTTGAAGTATCCTTCTAATGCCACCTCTCCACTTTACCATTCGCCACCACAACACAAGACCCTTCGCCACCACACACACACACACGATGCTCCAAAATCCTCTCCTTTACCCAGAATGCTGAAACGTTCCTATATAGCCCTCCTGTCCCTTACTCCTTACTTCATATAATATGCAACTACTGCTCCTCGATGTTGTAATGCCCGACGTAGGTTGACTTGGACGAGGAGAACGGCGAATGGGTGTGCTCCGCGTTAAAACGCACTTGTTATTATGGAATTTTGAGCATGTATAGGACGTGTATTTATTGCAGAGAGATTATTGTTTTAACCCTGAACCAAATCCGCCGACCACTTGTCCGCTTATATAGTATTTTCCAACGATATCTGGTCGAAATCTTGGATTCTGCGATTGATCGGACAGTTCCTTTAATTATTCGATCGTCAGTTTCGGATGTCAATTGTTCGTCTATTTTTAGACCCAAAAATCGAGTTGGATTTTCATAGTGTAATATTCTGCAAACTTCAAAGAACAATTTTACACGTTCGTATTCACTGAGACTTTGTTTAGAACAACTTCGCAAGGACAGTTTTCTAATAGCCCGAGCTCCGCATGGTCGCATAAGCGCTTCAAAACCGTCAATATAACGTTACTATACAACGTCAATAACACAAATAATCATTACGGCATTATTACGGCAGTAAATACCATTATTTTAAAATCAATATTTACCTAGTGGCCTTTTACAACACATAGGGGAAATTAATTAGCTAATAGAAATAATTAGCTGTTACTATTATTTACGTCACCATTGAGGGGCGTACTTATCGTTTAATTTTTAGCAAGTTTCAATAAATCTGCGAGGGGGGTTTGGGTATTCGTTAATTTGGACATCGAATCCGAGAGGTTGTCTGAGTTTACAAATCCGCTTGGAACGTTGACCTCAGGGGTTCTGTTACTGTCTCGAACAGAGGGTTTATGCTTAAGTTGATCCAAATGCCTTATCCACGGGATAGGGTGCTCTTTTACCTCCACAAGGTTTCTTAACGGCCCTAAAACCTCTGTTATTTTGGCCTATACTTCGATAATCCGCCACCCAAACTTCTTCCCCTACGTCAAACTGCGTTGTTTTTTCCCCTTCGAATTTAATTTCTGTGTATTTTGACGTTCCAACTCTCGATCTTGAGCCGAGGGCTGTTTCAGCAAGTCCAGCCGAGTTCTTGGGTCTGTACCTAGCCATTAATTGAGCTGGAGACTTGCCTGTTGTACAATGCAGAATATTTCTATTGTCGAGTAGGAATCTCGAGAGAGCAGCCGGCAGTTCACTGGTCGAAAAGTATGTGAGGAACGTGCAAAGTGCACGCTTTACTGTACGAACTGAATTTTCAGCAGCACCGTTCATCTGGTGGTGACATGGGGCACCGAATTTAAATCTAATACCATTACACAACAAATGTACCGCAAAACAAAGATAACCCCAAAAAGTGCTTCGGATTCTACGTGTAGCTCATGTCGTTTCGTAAAAAAAAAGCTGTCAACCGTACTCGGCCAACCGTTTTGGACGTAAAACGTGACCTTGGTAAAAATATTATCCTTTCTAGAATGCTCCACACATCCTTGAAATTCAAGGGAACGTGATCATTCTTGAAAACGTAATTAACTGCATATTCAGGTTCATCGATGTCAGTTTCCCCTTGCACAGGAACACGTGAAAGCCAGTCAGCAAGATTCTTCTTGGAGGGAACATGCTTCAACACGTACAAAAAAAATCGATAAAAACAATGCCCAACGCTGAAGCCTGTTTGATGTCATCACAGGTAATCTTTTTGTGGGCCTAAAATACTTATCAAAGGTTACTGGTTAGTCACCAAAGTCCATGTTAGGCCTTGTAAATATAAATGGAACTTTTTGACGCCAAAAACGATTGGTCGAAAAAACGGTTGAAGTTGAAGCCGTTGAAAAACCAACTGACTCAAAGCTCTGAAGGACTGCCTCTAATCGTATACGCAACTCTTCTTTTGTCGGTGCTCCGACGAGGATATCGCCCAAAAATGTGGCAGTTCCCTCAAGACCTTCCATTGATCGTGTAACGACTCTCTTCAACTGAGGAGGGCGTCGTTTCGCCTCCCCCCCCCCCAAATCGAGTTGGATTTTCATAGTGTAATATTCTGCAAACTTCAAAGAACAATTTTACACGTATTCACTGAGACTTTATTTAGACCAACTTCGCAAGGACATTTTTCTAATAGCCAGAGCTCCGCATGGTCGCATAACCGCTTCGAAACCTCTCTTCAATATAACGTCACTACACATAGAAGAGGTAAACTCATCCAAAATTCGCAACCATGGCCTTTCGTTCACCAACGTGGGGTGTACGGTTACCCCAGCCGTACTAATTTTCGTTGCGAATTACCGGTCAGGTACCGGTGGTTTACCGATCAGGAGAAGCGCCTAGAGTTTCGAGAAACAATGGACCTAGGTGGGGTTCGGCTTAGCTTATCCCTCGGAGTACGACTCCCATAGGCGCCTCCGTGGCGCAAATGGCAGCGTGCTGGACTGGTAATCCAGAGGTTGCGGGTTCAAATCCCGCCGGAGAGCCATTTTTTCTCGAAACTCGAATCGTGTTGGGCTATGCCCTTCCATCGTCGTCCGGATAATATCAGTTTAATTAATTTACTAATTAAAATGCCGGCGACAGATTTATTCATTATATCAATCTAACAACATCTAGATAAGATTAAATTCGGCGTGGTTTACCGATCAGGAGAAGCGCCTAGAGTTTCGAGAAACAATGGACCTAGGTGGGGTTCGGCTTAGCTTATCCCTCGGAGTACGACTCCCATAGGCGCCTCCGTGGCGCAAATGGCAGCGTGCTGGACTGGTAATCCAGAGGTTGCGGGTTCAAATCCCGCCGGAGAGCCATTTTTTCTCGAAACTCGAATCGTGTTGGGCTATGCCCTTCCATCGTCGTCCGGATAATATCAGTTTAATTAATTTACTAGTTAATTTTTAGTTTAAATTGGGGGAAAGTGCTAATTCTCAGTTAAAAATGGGCAAAATTGCTAATTTGCAGCTTAAATTGAGTCAAACGCAAATTCTTGGCAAAAATTGACAAGACTCGGTAGGTAATGCATGGGTTGGAAGCGCTACCACGCTGCTAAAATTTAGAAACATCACTAATTCTCGTGAAATTTATAATTTAAAAACGATGATTTTTTGACATAAATGGATGGATAGATGTAAATTTTTTGTTTTGAAAAGAAAATTTACATTTATATTTAAAATTCGCACCTTCTGAAGGCATTTTTGTGGTTAAAATTCAGAAAAATGGCAAATTCATGCATGGCTATAGCATAATGTTGAAAAATACGCTAATTCACATCTAGAACTGAAAAGAAGCAATAATCTGTACCTATAAAAGTTATATAGTTTTGCTAATGCGGTGGTAAAATGTGAAATACCGCAAATTTGCGGGTAATATTCAGAAAATAAAATAATCAGCCTGGTCAAAGACCGAGAGCTGGCGACAGTCCCATTCAACCGGAAGAACATAGTCACGAAAAGTATGCAAAATGATGGCATTTGACCCCCTAAATACGAGTCCGGAAGTCTGCTATGCAGTATCTGGGGCCTAAGGATTTTATAGCTAATTCAAGTCCTTAATTTGGGACATGAATTTAACCAGAAGAACATTGTCCAGAAACTAGTCTCATTCGAAAGGTTTTATGGAGCTGATTACGAAAATGATCGTCTGCCGCCGTCTGCCTGGGGCATTTGCCCTCTGTGGCTAGCTAAACTCACATAATTTGGGAAATTTAAATTAACCGGAAGAACATAGTCCTGAAACTGGTCTTATTCGATAGAATTTATGGAAATGATTACAAATATAATCGTCTGGAGCTGTCAGCCTGGTGCATTTGCCCTCGGCGGCCGGTCAAACTTCCTACATCTACGGCGGCAGACGATCAAATTCGTAATCAGCTCCATAAAACCTTTCGAATTAGACTAGTATCACGACTATGTTCCTCTGGTTAATCATTTTCCCTCTGTGCAATTTCACGGGTCACCGAGGGCGAGTGCCCCAGGCAGACGCCGACAGGCGATGATATTTGTAATCATTTCCGAAAAACCTATCGAATAAGTTTCAGGACTATGTTCTTTCGGTTAATTAAAATTTTCCAAATTTCGAGAGTTTGGCGAGCCACAAAGGGCAAATGCCCCAGGCAGACCGCGCCAGACGATCATATTCGTAATCAGCTCCATAAAACCTTTCGAATGTGACTAGTTTCAGGGCTATGTTCTTCCGGTTAATCATTTTCCTCCGGTGCAGTTTATTGACTAGTCACAGAGGGCAAGTGCACCAGGCAGACACCGGCAGACGATCATTTTCGTATTAAGCCACATGAAACGTGTTAAAAAAGACCATTTTCCGGACTTAGTTCTTCCGGTTAATTAATATCCCTGATTTAAGGAGTTTACTGGCCACCGAGGGCAAATGCTCCAGGCAGACGCCGGCAGACGATTGTATTTGTAATCATCTCCATAAGACCTATCGAATAAGACCAGTTTCAGGACTATGTTCTTCCGTTTAATTAAAGTTTACCGAATTACGTGAGTTTGGAGAGCCACAGAGGGCAAATGCCCCAGGCAGACGACTTTAATTACCTATACAATTCCTTAGGCCCCAGATACAGCATGGCAGACTTCCGGACTCGTAAATAGGGGGTCAAATGCCATCATTTTGCATACCTTTCGTGACTATGTTCTTCCGGTTGAATGGGACTGTCGCCAGCTCTCTAACTACAAGGGAAAGGTTAATTTTAAGCCTAAAAATTGAGAAAATTGCTAAATTGCGGCTAAAAACGGAAAAGTTCGTCAATTTACAGCTAAAATTGCGCTAAACGCCAATTTGTAACTGAAATTGAGAAAATTCGCTAATTCACAGGTTTGAAACGCTATACGACGCGTCGCCGCTACAATTAAAAAAAAGGCGCTAATTCGTGGTTGAAATTGAGAAAATTCTAATTAGCGCCAAAAACTGAATATGCGCCAATTTGCGGATTCTGAAGGCAACTTTTCAGGCTGAAATTGAGAAAAATCGGTCATGCATTGCGTATGGTGAACCAAAAAAATCCTAATTCGTGAAAAATCCCCCTATTTTGCGGCTAATATTGTGGAAAACGCTTAAGAAAAACGTTAATTTCCTGCTGAAACTGGGGAAAGTGCTAATCCCCTAAAAAAAAAAAAAAAAAAATCGGTAATATGCGGCTAAAATTTAGGAAAACGCCAAAGCTCGTGGTTAATTAAGAAACATCGCTCACAGGATAAAAACGATACTTTGCTGCTAAAGTTGAGAAAATGCGCAAATTCATGGCTATGGGAGGAGGTGGGGCAAAATCCCTAATCTGCGGCTGAAATTGAGAAGAACGATACACTCGGCCAAATAAGTGCTAATATGCTGGTAGAGTCCAAAAATCGCCCCTAACTGACAGATTGAGGCTATGATGTGGCCAGCAAGATGTCCAGATTCAACAGTGCGCTGGCTGGGTGGAACGATGACTTAAATGTGAAATTACGGCCTCCCCTCACCCTTACGAGATTTCAATCTGATCCCCCCCCCCCGCCAGGACAAATTCCTACCTATGCCACTGAGTCTCAGTTGTGGTTCCCTGGCTACCTCAGCTTCAGTCTCGACGAAATTCCGATTTAGGAGATGATGACGTTTTTGAGGATGTCGAGACTTTGTCATCGGGAAGGATGTCGAGATAATTTGGACGACACGTACTCTCATAAAGCGGACAAGTTAAATCCCTCAAAAGAATATCGTGACCCATCTTCCCGGAGCACGAGGGGACGCTCGAACTTATGAGACTCCAATGTCCTTCTTCCGCCTATGTTGGACTGTTGATATAATTCAAAAGATTGGGACTAACGCTAACGAGGAAATCAGAAAAAAAATGACCGCGAAGAATTGGACGGACACAGAACGCTACACTGGATTCACAGATGAAATAGAAATTAATGCTCTTAATGGCTTCTTCATTCTTTGCGGGGTTACCAAGAACTCTGACGTGAATGTCGCTAATCTTTTTTTGTCAGCAATAAAATAGTTTTTTCGTGTTTGATGTTTATAAAGTAAATTCCGTTTTTTCACTGGCTAAACGGAGGATAAATTCCGAAATTTCGTTTGGGGTACGGGATCACCCCACTTTGTAGTCGGTGCCCCTTTGACACACGTGGTGGGCGGAGGGTTGATATGGTAACTGAACATTGCCCTTCGCGCGCAGAAAGAGTAATTTTCTGTCAGTAACTGACGAATAAGGCCGGGGAGCAGTGAATTTGACCGTCCTTTTAGCAGAAGATTGGCATTAGGGGTCCCTGTGTCACCACTCTTCTTGTGTCCAGGGTTTCCATTACATTTAGCTTTTCTTAGGTTCTTTCTTTTTATTTGAAGTTTGGCTGGAAATAATTACTTTGAGGGACCTGTGCTTGACATTTCCTCTGCCCTCTACAAAAAAAAAAAAATATTGCTACTTACATACATTTTTTGTCATTCATCCCTTCTGTGGACCCCTACTTAACCATAATATCAAGACTTAACTCTCTCAGTTTCTATGAAATAACCCCTCCCCCTCCATCACCACAGCTCGATCCGAGACTACCCTCTTCACATCTGACATCTACAACCTTAGCGGCCAAGTTATAATTAATTGACTGCTTCCCCCCCCCTCCCATTCACCGCCACCAAACAACTCTCACTTTGCCCTTCGCTAGGAATTGAATGAAGGAAAAGGACGGAGAGCGGAGAGAGCAAGCCCATGACTCAGAACTTAGGGCGTATCATTTACAACGCTACTAAGCCTTCAAGTAAGTCCCCCGTCATTAATCCCACCCCGCGCACACAATTACCATCACCATGACCCAGTCGATCTAGCGTTGACCTATTTTATTTCTTTTCGTGAACCCTCTTTGGAAAAAAAAAGTCAAAAGAACTTGAAAAACAAAAAAAAATGTGTTTGAACTGCAGAAATAATACACCCCCCCCCCCCCCAATGTACAAAACTGAACTATTCCCCAAACTCACTCTCATATTTACAGAGACCCTCAGAGTACAACTCATCGCAAGTATCAAAATAATTTTTAAGACAAAAGCGAGCCGTGTAGTAGCATATTTCGACGAAGTGGAAAAGTGGTTCTACACAGGCCGTGTTGCTGAATTTTGCGGCTCGATGGCGGCGCGGGTGGTGGGGGTATTGAGAAGGAAGAGAACTTTTTAAGAGCAAAGTTACTCCACAGCAGGCCTCAACTTACCCTCCGGTATTATTAAGGCAGTTTTCAATGTTTTTCCTTCCAGCAAAGAAGTCATACGCTCTCACATTTCAATCCCTCTACCCCGATGTTGGTATTTTAATTAGAGCCCTTAATAGCTCCGGTGAGTGACTATCGTAGCGTTTTTAAGGGAACGTTATAGCTTAATAAACTATAATGTATATGTATACGGGGTGGATTCGCATAAGTGTGACTTATGTGTTACGTCAAAAGTGGAGTAAAATGGAACCTTCGGAAGTGGTCTAAGTCGATTCGTTCCGGAGTTATGATTTTTTTTTTTTTGTATTTAAAAAAGTAACCAGGGCTTGCTTCAAAAAATTCGCGATTTCTCGGCTTATATCGCAGCAAATCCAAAAAGTGATGCCATTTTCAGAAACTACGGAACATTTCCATTAGGATAGACGCCATTTTATTGCTTGAAATAATCGTCAACACCCAGAAATCTGGCATTTTTTCCATAATTTGTCGGTTTTACGAAAATTCGCTGTATACTTAAACGGCTTCCTCTACAGACTTTCGATGTATCACAAAAACTTCTCCGTCTTCTAAGCTTCCTTTTGGCGTGTTCACATTTCATGTTACCACTGACGTTTCTCACGAAAACGTCACGAGAATCCACAAAAACCAGAACGTAGTCCATTGCCTACGGTATTCGTGAAGGGTGCAGGGAGATCGGCAATAAGTGAGAACAGTATATCTTACCATGGAGAAGGCAAGAGACATTCAATTTGATCCCCCCCCTCTCATTGATTCATCAATGCGGCCAGTGCGGCTTGCCTTTTTTTTGGCCTCTTGAGGACATGGAAGCCACGGGCTAACACAGAAAATAAGACCAAAATACACCTAAATGGGAAATAAGGATGAAAAACATGGCACCTCCGGCCAGAACGACCACAAAAAGTCTGCGTATAGGCTGAGGTACGCATGAACCTGGCGTTTTTTTGATCGCAACTCAAGGCCCTCACTATCTTCTTCCGAAGCACTGTCGTCATAGCACCAAGAGAAAGCTATTTCATATCGAAAAAACCATAAAAAAATGTCATTTTTGAGGGAAATTGTAAACGCCACGAAATTAATCGTAAGCGACAGTAGTTTCGGCGCATACGATGCCAAGCGGGAGTCTCATGTCGTTTACGTTTGGCTGAGAGGGTGGTGGATACGATGTTTTTGATGGCGCTTACGTTTTCCCGTCCAAATTTCAAAGCTAAAAAAAAAAGTTTTAACCCATTTTTGGCTTAATTTGTTGTTGTTTTTTGTACATGTACGTGCCATAGAATCTAAAAAACCCAAAAACCTTTCCAGTAACGATATTAGGACCTTCAGCAGACAAGTTGACAAAATGTAGCTGCGCGAAATGGCCTTGCTGCCGATGCGCAAAAAAAAAGTGTACAAGTGATCACCAAGTATTTAGTACCGAACCGGCGAGCACTGGTGGCTCGTGGACTGAAAAGGAGGTGAGGCCGACTGTAAAAGGGATGTCGGGGGGAGGGATAGCTCTGGGCCAGTTAGCTGAATTACAAGAACAAATGGTTATTTGTTGTGTTGTTCGGTGTCACAATACCCGAGAAAACACCAGCGGGTCAATTAGTTTTTATCGCTTTACAAATAAACCGTATGAACAAGATCGACGGAGACGGTGGATTTTGGCGGTCAACCGTAAAAAGTGAGATTCTTCTTTATTTTATTCCTGTAAACAAAGTTCGGTGGCGTGTTGGGTGAAAAATTCACTTCGTTCCTAGATTATTATGAATTATGACAGTTTATGCTTTTTCGCTACAGATTTTTTCCCCCCACGCCCACTGTGACCATGCCACGGGATAGTGCATTTTACTTATAATGTTATTTTTTTTTTTTTAGTCCTGACGGTAGCTTGTGGCAGCCCACAAAATATTCGAGGATTTGTAGCGTCCATTTCGTCGGAGGATTGTGGTCAAACATAGAAAATCATCCAGCTTATGTGCCCACGATTTTCCCCAGCGTGTACAGGAAGCGCCCAGCCTCAGAGGCTGACTTGACCAGATTCAAGCGGCAACTGAAAAGGCTCACAACCGTATTGGCTGCTGTGGGTTCCGATGCCATTTCCACCGAGAATGAACCCACCACTGTCAACGAGATGGCTTCACTAAATTTATCCGTGTTGTGCCAGTGCTCTATGGAATATGACAATTCATTTTTCGAATTTAGTTGTAGTTTTATGGGAAATGACGTTGCCACTCAGGCTAACTTAAACACTGATGTGGTCCATCCCATATTACGGCGAAATTCTTGGGCTTCCATGGGTTTGACAGTATAAAGTCCGAAGCTGGCTTAAAGGAACTCACAAGCGTTTCATTTGAGACATTCGACTTTTTTCTGTCCATCTTTCCGGACCAGTCATTTTATTCTATGCCAAAAAAACAAGCTTTGTTATTATTTTTCATGAAACTTAAGCACGGTACTAGTTTTGGTGTTCTAGGCATTCTGTTCGGGGTTCACAGAACAACAGCTTCAAGAATTTTCCTGACCCTACTTGAAGTTTTCTCTATAAAGACAGAAAAAGTGCTAGCACACTCGCACGAGCCCGAAACCACGTGACGCTGTCTATCAAGCTGAAAACAATTTAAGTATTACACAACACGTATTTCTGTCTACGAGCAACCGGCCCTTTTTCATCCCAGCATCACGACCCTCAAATACTACACTTTCAAAACCGCAACGGAGAAGTACATCACGGGAAGTACCAGGACAGTCCATCGCGAATAGAAATGTTAAAAAACAGAAAGGAATTGAAAACAATTTCATCCAGCAGCTGGCGGTCAGAAACAAGCGCATTCCATGCGAGTGTGCATGCGCCATTGAAATTTTAACTCCGGGATGTTTAAGATTTTTTAAAGCTTTAAGGGGAGGTTTCAGGTTGGTCTCTTAAATTTCCGCTCTATTTCTGCACCAATCAAGGATTTGAGCCGCTCAGATTAACCTTTACGAAATTCTTCAATGACGGGAGATCTTGCTTTGTATAGAATATCACCCCGGAAATGGTCTTAAAATGCATTCGAACTGTTATCAGTTCTACAGCTATTTCAGAAATAATATTTGAAAAGCAAGATCTCCTGTTTATTATTGTGATTAAAATCTCTACTCCTCAGACGGTCTAATAACCATGAGTATTGCCTGCGGTAATTAGAATTCATAACTATTGTTCGTTTCTTTCAATAAAGGCTATTAAAAAATAAAAAAATTAAATCGAAATGCGCAAAAAGCAATTGAAACCAACAACTCACAATAAGCTAAAATGCACGAATGAACTTCAAGAAAAGTGAGGCCCTTCTTAAACTTTCAAGAACCAATAAAAATCGTCAATTTTTCAAATCTAACTGATGAACTCCATAGGATACCTGAGGGGAACGATTTTTGTTTAATATCCAGTAACGCTTGGGTTCCCAACAGAGCGCTCTGTTCAGAAACTTTGCACGGTCCTCATACCCTCCACCCAGCACCACCAACACTAGGCGGCGCACGCGCTGTGAGACCCATTTTGCCACTTCTGCCGAATTGGACCCTACACTCCTGTAAAACGTATTCATGTTTAAATGGGAGTAACTTTTCGGGCTTGAAAATAAACAATTTCTGTCTGAATAATGTAGGTACATACGGTAACAGGGACGGATTTAGTGATTTCCGTCTGGTGGGGAAGGGGATTCTTAAGCACTTTTACATCGGAGTTAGGATAATATCGAGCACAAATCCTGATCATGGAGGAGTATAGAGTGTCATCTTTCGTCGCAGCAAGCGTTCTTTATTTGTAGCCATTTCCTTAGGCCGGTCGTCCACTGGAAGCGTTTTCTAGAGGCGCTGAAATAACGCGCTACAATGAGCGTACATTCAAAAGCCTTGAATTGAATGTGACAAACAGGAAAAAGAGCCCGGGAAGCATTATTTTTCATAAAATAATCGTCAAAAGAAACTCAAATCGAGAATTTAAAACAATGTTTGAAGAAACTATAGGTATTGTTGAACTCACAATCTATTGAAACCAAGGAGCCTCGCTCTTCGCATTACTCAGCGGATCCTCGACCGGATCATCAGACTGAGATTGATGAAGATTTCTTTGAATCACAGTATTCGTACCATTATCATAGGAATCTTGGAGGTCATGAAGGAGAGATTCAGTCTTCTAGTCACGAGTTCGAACTCCTCGTGCTCATTCCGCATAACATAATAAAATTGCGTGTAGAGTTTATTGAGTCAAGTTCAATATACTTAATTACTGAACAATGAAGACTCTTTCAACGACTGATCAAGTTGAGGGCCCGGAAGTCCAGACCCTAAACCTTGTGGCCATCAGATGGCCACAACCTAGGCCGTTGCCGGCCCTTACCTGGCCTGTACCCCATCTTTGGCCCAGACCACAGACTCCCCAGCAGTCGGTCCCATCACTCAGTTCGGCTCGTTAGCCGTAACTGGTGTCCAGCTACCCGCGCCCGAGAGGCACGACGTGGAGGTGGGTCTTTCAGAGCTGGGGATGCTGGCTTGCGCCATAAACCGAAACCGGGCAGGGAAGGTGCCCCTGTACCCTGCATAGTAGCCAAGATTCAAGAGTCGTCCTTGCCAATCTGGGCCTTCATTTTTTGCCCAATATTCTGTGTGGGAGGCACACGACGAACTTTTTTACTGTTTGACCCTTTTAGTGCATTTCATTCAAAAAATGCACTATTGGTCTCGCCCTGATGGTCGCACATATGGGTTGTGATACTTTTTTTTCACGTTTCAGAACCCCTAGAACACGAATCCGAGGTCGGTTCGATTTGATATATATATATATATATATATATATATATTTATGGCCCCTCGCTTGTTAGCACGATCACGGTCGCAATTTTTGACTTAGGGCAACCAAATTTGGTCTAAAAATCAATAGCATGAATATCTCGGACGAGTTCGTGATCCAGATGAATCGGTCCACGGGAACGGTGTGAAAGAGGGGTTTGAATTAGTTGAAAATTCGCTACCGCACAGCTGTTGCTGCAATTGCCCCCAAAATTGACTCGAGTAATGAGAAATGAACGCGCTTTCGTATGAGACCCTAGTGAACCAAATCTGTTGAGATGACAGGGCAGTTTTCGGCGGAGGGGAGCTATTAAATTAACGGTGTGCCTCACTGGACCACCCAATTACCAAAAAATTCCATTGACATTGCATTTTGAGCAGTATCTTTCTTTTGATTTGCCTTCAGTCTAATGAGTCTTTCGTAAAAAAATCCTGAGGTGGGCCAAAAAGGGAGAAAAAAAAAGAAGAAGAAAAAAAGTTTCCTCCAGATTCGAACCCAGGCACTGTGTAATGGATAATTTGTGACATACCATTTGACCTAATGTGACTGATCTGAAAATGAACGTAATCTGGAAAAAGTAAGGAACAAATTAGGGGTACGCATTTAATCACGCTGTAAGCCGATGAAGGAGTATTCTCTTAGGCGCCGTCCTGCTTGATCGGGAATCGCCGCGATTTTCGCTTATAAGCATGTTGATTGTTCACAGCGATAAAAACGTAAAAATGTGGGGCGTCTACGGTTGAAGGGGGGAAGTACAAGAGCATTCATTCTAGAGCGTATTTATCATTTGTGAGACCGTTGACTAAAAAATTTGCATTGTGTTTCGTTTAAAGTAAACCGTCAAGTCGCCATACGATACAGAAAGTAGTTGTTTGCCAGTGAAATTTGGATCGCGGTCTGAATTTGATTGTTAAATTTCGATGCATTAATTTGCATTACAACATAAATTAGATCAGAGTAACGGTTATAAACTAATTTGACGTTGGGATAGTTGAAAAATTGGAGGATTAATTTATTCAAATTATTAAGCTTTCAATATTGCATTGAGAAAACAATTATTGCAGCAATTTATTTCTTCATTGTAGAGTTTTGAGTCGTTTTTAGTGTCTTGACATACTAGTTGTTTTACCGACGGGCCGGTTTACAGTCGGCGTCGTCCAACAATGTAAAATCTATGATGATGGCGCAGGCTGATATTTCGCTCTGAAATAGAATAAATGACTGTTAAACGCCTTCATGGACAAATTTATGGATTTTTTTTACCCTCGATGTCCTCGCCAACTCTCTCTCCTCAGCCTCTTCTCTGAACCTGATCTGAAACTGTTGTGAAATTGAACGCTGAAGATGGCGAGCAGCCGAAACTGGTCCGATGCACGAGGGCAGCTCGCTAGCAGGGCCGGCCTCGGGACCAACATTTGTCCCACTGCTCCGTTCATCTTCATCAGAGTAGACCCGTTCTCATCAGCATATGATGTAATTTGGATAGGATGGAAGGAAAGGATAATTCTAGGAACACAGAAAATTTATTAGAACATCCTCTCTCTCTGTTGAATAATTAGATCCCACCCCTCGCGGACACCTCCTGCTATGATCATAAATATATGTTATGTTCATAGCAGGCGGGTATTTGAAAAAAATCGTGTGATTCGTTTCCACGCAACCTTAGAGGGTAGATGAGCACAATTAAGCCTCTTTTTCCACTGATGCCGTAATTACTTTTATGGTCATCTCCCTCAGGAGGTAGAATCATCTGCGCGTTTTTTTTTTATGCAGTGGTATCGCCGCAATGTGTATTGTCATTGACGTTTTTCATGAAAAATTAATTTTAAAATAAAATAATTTTAAAGATTTTTTTTTTTTTTTTTTTTTTTTTTTTTTTTTTTTTTTTTTTTTTTTTTAGTGAGAAATACATTTAGCGCTTTTTGAGACATTGATATCAATTCACTTATGCATACACATTGGCAGCCCTAGTCCACTGAACATTTTTTTCCTCTCGAATTTATACTGATCTATTTATAATATTCATATTGCTTGATTTTTTTGTACTTGAATACGTTGCATTGTTTAATTTATTTTAGCTAAATTATTTGTTCATTATTTCTCGTTAAAGCAACTTTCTTTTTGTTTAATGTAATATATCATTTCTGTTTTGCAAGTTTTATTGTTTATTGTTATTGAAATTGTTGTTTTATTCGAGACTGGGCAAGTAACAGGGAGTCATACCCTTCCATCCTCATCACCTTAGTCACGCCATGAATTTATTAAAACTTATTACAAGGGGAAAAAAATAATTCATCTTTTTCCCCTTGTAATAAGTTTTAACTTGTTTAAAAACATTAATTTTTATATTGAATAGAATAATCTATTTTTACGTCCATACATATATTTTAAATTGTAATCGATATTTTTGTTTGTTGGCGTGACAAAGGTGATGCGGAGGGAGGGGTATGTCGGACCCCCTGTAACTTGCCCAACAGCTTTGTTTTTAAACAAAAATATCGATTACAATAATTTGTTTAACATGTATTCGAGCGCAAAAATGGACTATTTAGTAATAGTTCGTGGTCTATTCCTTATTTTTTTTTTTAAGAATTATTAGGTAAGGATGTTCAAAACAATATATTTCTTCTTTAAATGTCACAGTTGAGTCATCAGCTTCGAACCAACCAAAACTTTTCTTTACGAACGCTTTGTAGTGACCACTAGTTATATTTCTTCCGTAGTGGCTAACAACAGCAGCTATGTCGTAGTATGTACCATTAATGATTATAGGTGTCACGTTTTCGTTATTTAATTTTAAAGTCTTTTTTTTAAAATTCACACCGTCGAAGTCCCAAATTGCAAGTTGCACTATCAGAATGTCACCCAAATTTGAAATATTGGTAACTGATTCAACGGGTGAGTTACACGTCGGACATACAAATTGAACTTCGGTTTGCCTATCGAAATTTTCGGAGAATAAGTTTCTTAGTGAATTGTTTTCACAATTTCCAACACGGAGTATACAAACGTTACTTTTTTGAGTTCGAGTTGAACCATAATTATTGCATTTAGAACACGTATAAGTCTCCGTTATATCGTGCTTAACTTTATTTTCGATCGTGACACTGGTCTTCACCAAATAACCAATAAATTCAGCTGCATCTTGCTGTTCTCTTTGTTTAAAAAAATCAATGTCATTCTGCTCATCTACAAAAGTTCTAGCAGAGAAAGAGTTCAAACTGTGGCTGGCTCGGCTGCAAATAATTTGCTTGTATTGAATCGCCAGTCGAGTTAGAGCATTTGGGATGTTACAAGATGATAGCTCAGTTAACAAATCCTCAATACTAAATAGTGATTGGAATACTGCATTTGCGTAGCAAGATACATTATCGGTGTTAATAAAACCAGGGATTGTTTCTCCATGAACTTGGGAATTAGCACTTGATTTTTTGAAACTACAATCTCTTGAAAGGAATAGATTATTTACTTGCGTGATTCGCTCGCTATTCAATAATGAGCTATTTGAGACGGAAAGGTTTTGACTTTTATCTCCATTCATATGAGTTTTAACTTTGATGTTGTTTGGAATAGAAGATTCTGGAGTTTTTGGCGGCGCATGAGAATTGATAATTGGCAAATACATCGGGCTCATATCCAAGTCTTCATTATTGTTGGTTTCTGAATGCGTCGGTGTTCCTATAGAACAAACTATAGGCTTGTGATGGCTGAAATATGATTCATAGTAAGAAGCTTGTAACGTTGTAAAATTTGCAAAACATAAATCTATTTGTGTGTTGTCATTAGTCGAAGATTCCTTAGATACGCATAAGAGTAATCCACGATCCGCCAGGTCATTAAATAAACGTGAATTCTCTCTTTTCATGTTATCTATGTTGAAGTCACCGAAAATAACTACTTGTTCACATTTTTCTAATGATGTATCAATCATTAAATTAACATGATGAGCAATTTTGCCATAAGGGGTTGAAGGTGGTTTGTATACACAACAAACTGCATATTGTTTATACTGAATGGCAACGAGATTGCAAGATTCTGAATGCTTTTCACAGTCGTATTTAAAAATAATTGAAACTGAACTGAAATAATTATCGCGACAAAAAATGACAGTCCCGTATGCGTGTCTTTTTTGTCGGTTCACATCCGACCTGTGGGCAACGTGAAAACCTTCAATTTCAAATGTGTCTGTTACTTTCGTCCATGTCTCCACGCATAAAATTAGAGAAGCTGAAGTGTAGCATTTATCATTTATCAAATCAAGGAAGTGAGCATTTAGTGACTGGACGTTATGGAATATAATTTTATCTTCGGACGGACTGTCTTGTAAGAAATATAAACTCAGTTTTATGGATTTTTCATTTTTCATGCGATACATTTCGACCTGGACCTTATCATTTGAACAAGGGGGAGGAGGTGACTTGAACTCTCCAACAAGATTAAGCCCTATTAATTTTGTTGCTCTGCTAAAAGCTACATACAACTCTGAACGTCTCATGAATTTTGTGAGATGAACTGTTACTTTTTCGTATGTTCCACCCTGACTTTTGTAAATAGTGATCGCTTCAGCTGGTACTATTGGGAATTGTTGCCTCACTACGAATGCTGGGGAATTTTTTCTCGGCCTGAAATTACGGGAGATCGAGCTGATTGGTGTAAGGCGGTCGTCAATTTGTTTGGATTTCATAATATTTCCGAATTTCTGCCTAGTAAGTTTACCAACGGAAACATCATCGAATAAAAGCCATAACCTATTTACATCATTTGTATTATTGCGTTCGATCAGTTTTAAAATGCCCACAGCCCCGTTCACTAAACCGTCGGTGACATCAATATTGTTGGTGACCATATAATGAACATCTACGCTCAATTTTAGAGAGGCTGGGAGACCGTACGTTGAGTGGATTTTTGCATTTTTCATTGATTTTAGGAGACTTTGTTTTAGCGTTTCAGATACGTTCCCAACAACATTGTCTTTGCTTTCAATAGTCAGGACATCTTTTCTGCTTGATAAAATGTTATTGTTATATGTATCAACTTCAGCGTTACTCCTGAACAAAGATACATTTTTTTCTGAACAGGTTTCCCCAGGATTTCTTATGGTTCTACTACGGAACATTTTTTCGTCGTTCTCTGTTAATTTTCCTATGGCAAGCCTGTTTAATGCTTCTGCGAACTCGGCGTCATCTTTTTGGCGCATGATTTCTGTCAGTGTGAAAGACGAAAAAAGCTCCCACAGTGGATTTCCAATAAGTTCTCCATAAATGTTTGATAGAGGAGTTTGAAATATGTAGCCATCTCCAACCGGAGCTAGTTGATTAAAGTCGCCAAATAAAATTATGGATTTACCAGCGAAATTGGCAGTGGAGCGAAATATTTGTCTCAGTCTGGCATCTATCTGGCTCAGCATTTTACATCCAACCATGCTAACTTCATCAATAATGATGAGTTTCAAATTATTTAATTTAGAATATAGCGTATTAGATACGCTGCTACTTAATGCTGGCATGTCACCGCCAAACTGGTTTAGGGGTAATGCGAATGCAGAATGAAGCGTTACTCCCTTTATCGCGAATGCAGCTTTACCAGTTGGTGCACACAAAAGAACGGTGATCTTGTCTATATCATTACCAACTTGAGAGTTGTAATATCTAATGAATGTCTGTTGAATTAATTCAATTACGCGCGATTTACCAACTCCCGCGCCTCCTAAAACACATTCGTATATTGGTAATGATGACTTTTTTAATTGGTGTATAACGTGCATTAAATATTTTCTTTGCTTCTCGTTTAATTTACGCATTGAATCGTAATATTCTCTGTCTGGCTTAAGGTGTGGCGCTGGGAAAGTGATATTATCCTCTTTGTTACCTGTTTCCGCACCAATGTCGCATAAAATATCACCTTCGTCAGTGCGGTCATCTAAAACTGCAAATTCATTACTTGTTTTCAAGTTTTCTGCTGGTTGATCGTTGATTTCTTCGTCATCGCACTCATTTTCTTTTAATGTTTCCATTATATCGTCAAAATTGTCAATATTGTCGTTAAAGATGAACTGTTTTCTTCTTTCGTAGATTACTTCCTTTAGTTGCAAAAATTTAGCTTTGCAGTCAATGTTTATTAGTTCATTCTCTTCGTCACACCACGGGTGAAATAGCATCAGTTGTTCTCGGTAATAGTTCTCTTCATCCTGATGAATATTATAACGAACATAGCGTATGATTCGTGCGTTGTTCCTTTTATGCACAAAACCATCGTTATGTTGGAGCTCATATCTATCGTTTGACTCGTTGAATTCGTCTGAAGAATTTTCTTCACCATCCTCATTTCGTTCAAATTGCTCCTCATTTTTCCCAGATGTTCTTTTTTTTGTGGTGTAATTGTAATGTGCGGCAAATTCGGCCAAGCAAACTTCTTTCAATTTTTTAGGTCTATTGCAATAATGGTTTACCATGTTACTTGCGTAAATATCGGTAGAAGCAGGAGGAAGTGATTTCAACACTGCTTTTGGTTTTAACACCATCACACGTTTTTCAGGCAATCCCGTGTTAATGAATACTGTTGATCTGGACGAAATTGACAGCGGAATTGCAAGAATATAGTAAACTGCTTCTTGAGCGGAAAATTCGCTGGCATTCAGGAAGTGATTACCTAGTCTCCTAAATTTTTCTCTCATGGAGAAATTTCCTTCTCTAATTTCTTCCATGGCGTCGCGCAAAAGTTTTGAAATTCCACGTCTAGTTTTACTAATATAGCCAATGACATATGAAGCGCAAGACCACATATCTGTGATAAACTGGATATCCATGTTTGCTCTATGAAGACGAAGAATATCTTCATTGTATGCATTTACTCTGATTTGATTGGTATTTCTTTTCAACATGACTGTTGGTCTTGTCAAAGATGATTGTATTACTTTTAAATATTCGTCCTCAGTTAAACCGATTTTGTTCAAAAATGCGTAGTAGTTCATCGAGCTGTCGGGTTGCTTGTATAAATCTTCTAATAGTTGTCTAATAGCGATTAGTTTTTCATTATTTGATGACTTTTCTTTCCTAGACAAATGTTTACTGACTGGTTCCAAAATTCGAGTTTTTCCCATAGGAAATAATGGAATACCAAACCGACACTTCTTACTGCCATGTTTTGTCTTTTTTTTACACGTGAAAGTGTGCCTATGAAATTGGTACTCCTGAGGAAGATTCGAATCTGCGCCTCCTAATTCTTCATTACACGAAATAAATTTATCGATAAATTTTTGGCATTCATTTATACTGCATTGATCTCCTTGTTCATAGATCGGAGCATTTTTTAACCAAATGAAACTGTGTGCATGAGGCGATCCTCTTTGTTGAAATTCAATTCTCGTATATCGATCAATTACAGGATATTCACCGAATACGCTGTTTTTCAAGCATAAAATATTAAACAGCTTTCTTACTCGGTAGTCGAAATATCTGGCACATGTGACTGGGTCTGACCTAATTAATTTGACCTTATCCTCGTATTCCATATCCAAAGCCTGTTGTTCAGATATGTCAACTTTATCAACCACTTTTTTCAATATTTTCAGTAGTTCTGGCCATTTTGTTTCTGCGGGGGAGACAGTTAAGAAAAATGTTGGGGGTCCCAGTTGGCGAAGCATAGCGAATAATTCCTTTTCCTTTTCTGCCCAAAAAGACGGTGACCCTCTGTCTTGATTCAAAATTTTATATCCGCTATCATGTAGAATCAAGTTGTTAACAAAATTATCGTTTAAAACCGAGCCAGCATTCAAATGTTTATTTCCTTTAGTTTTTCTGAGGCAGAAAGCTATGCTGGACCCTAACTTTTCTACTCTTAATTTAAGTGCGGAGAAAAAAAGCTTGGTAACAGTCGCGCATCTTCGATCTGATCGCATTATTTCTGATTTCATCCATGTCTGATAACTGATATGATCTGGTTTTTTAACTAATTTTCCTCCGTAAATTTTCAAGAAACTCATGGCTTCAACGTATGAGTCGAACATCAAAGGAAGAGGAGTGCGACCTTCACCGGGTGCAAAGACAATTGCTTCCGATTGCAGCATTGTTTCGCAGTCCTGAATATTAATTGGCTCGAGGTCATCTTCGTCAGAAGAATATGAAATTGTCTCATTGCGATCTTCAAGTTCGTTAAGTTCCGATTCTAACTCGAGCATTTCTGGCAACACTCTTTCATTGAATCTTTCATAACTTAGTTTCACGCCGACTTCTTGGTATACTTGGCAATTTTCCAGACATTTCGCTGCTTTCAATATTATGTTTGGCCTTATGGACTGGAATAAGTAATTGCTCTTGAACATTTTTTTCTTTTTCAACGCGACTAATACGGTATCTGTTTCTCTTGGAAGCCTAGGCAGTGAAACATTGACGCATTCGGATACATCAGTAGGGACGTTAACGACTCTTCCATAAACGGCCAATTGCTGGTTTCCTCCGACGCCTCTTATTTGCATGAACGGTATTCTAGGAGCCAAAAATCTTTCTTCTAGTTCTGTGAGAATCGCAATTTCTGGAGGAATCTGTGGAAATTTCAAGCTTTGATGATAAAGGGATAATTTCGGAATTTTGTTGTTACAAATATCCTTTTCGCATGTCGAACATAAGTAACCAACTACATCTATACTATTCATTCCTGGACATGCGTTTTCTATCAATTTTTCAGATTCAGGGTTCGGTTTTTTCAGTTTAGATATCAATTTTTCAACTGTAAACAATTTTACACTACTAGGAAACCATAGTCTTGAGCATGATGAGCATTCAAAATCTGGACCACTTTTGATGTCATCTATATATTTGTTGAACATCTTTTGTTTTTCTATTTTAATAGCTGCGTCCTTTCTTTTATTTCGAGATAAATTGCAAAGCAATCTATGTTTTTCCTTCGCGTCTTGAGTCCTCAGTCTTTTTATTTGGGACATTTTTAGCCGCTTGCGATGTAGTTTCAGTCTTAAAATGTCGTTCAGGCGTTTTTTTTGAATAGCGCACAGGACACCTCTATGTTTTTTCCTTTTTTCAGGGTCCTGTAGACGTTTGTTTTGACATTTCTTTAATCTTTGCCTATGCAGGTGTCTTTGCAAGTCACCCTCTAAACGCCTTTTCTGGTATTTTTTAGCTCGCTCCCTGTGCAAAAGTAGTTTTTCTCTGTCCGCTAAACGCCTTTTCTGGTTTTCTTTCAATCGCTCTCTGTGCGAAAGTAGTTTTGCTCTGTCCTCTAAACGCCTTTTCTGGTTTTCTTTCAATCGCTCTCTGTGCGAAAGTAGTTTTGCTCTGTCCTCTAAACGCCTTTTCTGGTTTTCTTTCGCTCGCTCTCTGTGCACAGTTGCTTGCTCGTTGTCCTCTAAACGCCTCTTCTGGCATTTTTTCAGTCGCTCTCTGTGCAAATTTCGCTGCGTTTCGTCCTCTAAACGTATTTTCTGATTTTTTTTTGCTTGTTCGTTATGCTTTTGCCGTTTGATAGGATCAGATAAACGCTTTTTCTCGGACTGGCTTTTCCTTTTTCTTTTCTTGTCTAAACTGTTTCCAGTGACGGAATCTAAGCTGCCTGACGCAAATGTACTACATTCAGCCTGTGTAGCTAAATTATTGTTTTCAAATATGGCTTGGGGATTTAATGCGTGGCATGGGACAGTTTCATGTCCAGATATGACATGAGCGAAGGAATTAGAATTTCTACTTACTGGAATAATTTCTACATTTTCTCCTACAATTCTTTTACTCACCAGCCCCCTCGTTTTCTTTACGATTTCCTTACTTTGTAATTTTCTTTGACCCACGCTCTTTTTTTTTAATTTCGGCATTTTTTAAAGCAATGTCAATCCTGAAAAAGGACCAACCCCTGTAATTTGCACGCGTTAAGTCCTTAGCATGAATTTTCCAATTTACCGATATGGCTTTGGTTTGAAAACCACTCAGATGATCCAATGATCAGAGTTGATCTAAAGTTACTGCTGGAGCAAAATTTAACAAGCCGCAGGAAGTAGGCTGTCTTTCTGCACCCCTGTAAAATAGGGCTTAATTCATTTCATAGTAAACGTAATAACTTTTCAACGAGAGAGGTGGGGTATGAGTCGAGTTTTCGGTATAGGAGCTCCGCTAACGATCACGTTAACGATAATTTTGAACAACCGAATGACTACTCTAGCAACGCGTACACAAGAATAATTAACTTTGGCGTTTACGGGGCAGGGGCCCTATTCTGTAACTCATAACGCGTGCGTTAGCAAAATTTGTTGATTTCGCTAACGCACGCGTTAAGAGTTACAGAATAGGGGGGCTGGTTGCAAAAACTCTCTATTTTTAGTCAGGAAGTAATTGATTATTATTATTTTCTCACTGTGCATTTTGTATTTATCCTTCTTAGTATTCCGTATGATGGAAAACATTAGCCATACCCCATGCTAACGCCACGCCCCCCCCCACACCCCGTGTCATTCACACCGTTGAAGGACAAATATTAAGGAATTTATATTACCTCTCCCCCAAACCTCAAACATACTCCGGGTTTCTATTATTTTAAGCCCCTCGACAATTTTATGAATCCGAGGCAATTATTTTATCGAATCTACGGAAGAGAATTCAGGACGGTCGTCCACTGGAAGCGTTTTCGAGGCGGCGCTACAAAGCTCCGCGATCGACAATGAGCGTTCATCCAAAAAGGCTTAATTTGATTTCACTTCAGCTAAGCCTGAAGTGGACGATGTCACATTCAATTTGAGCCTTTGGGATGTACGCGCGTTGTAGCACCGCTCGAAAACGCTGCCATTGGACGACCGACCCCAAATATATACACCACCAGTTTTTGATATAGCTTGCTGCGTGCTGAATTTAGTTGGTATGACTTATAAGCCTTGTTCACTCTGGTCGAGCAATGTAGTCGAGTTTAGTAACTTTCAACTTGCCAGTAAACGAAAAATCCTTCTCATGGTTGGGGACTTGACTAAATAGTTGGTGTTCGCATTTGTTTAATAATCTACTCACCTTCTCGTCTAAACTACTCGCTCAGTGTATACAAGGCTTCAGAGAAAGAAATTTGAGAATAGCACTTACCGGGGTTTTTGGCAGGTGAACGAAGAACTGAAGAAAATAATATCCTCGAAAATATAATAAAACTCTCAAAGTTAACGAATATTATCGAGAAACGTTGATTATAATGAAGTCACTTCACTAAAGTACAAACTTCAAGCAAAGAATTATATATCATTTTAATCAGGTGGAACCCTCAAAAAATTATTGAAGGCGAGCACAATTAGCCGACGCCTTGTCCTTGATCATCGGTTTTGGAAAATCTTACTAGCGCGGCGTTATCTATACATATGTACGCATTTCGTTTAAGGCCCGTTCACAAGCTCTATGTTTACGTTCTGTGGAGACTATGCAACCAAACAAATTTGTTCCCTCGAAAAATGAAGCATTTTTATTGGTTGCATAGACACCACACAACACTAACATAGAGCTTGTGAACGGGCCTTTATACTTTGAAGTCGGATCGTAATCTACTACGACCCATATTATAGACGACTACGACTATTATTATTATTATTATTAATATAATCTTATTTGATTGAAAATAAAAATATATATTAAATGAAAAAAAGTTTTGTTCCGACAGCAGCCTGTCGGGTAAAGTGCATTTCATTCATGCGACAATCGAGTCGAATCTCATAATTTAGAACGATATCAATCAATTATGAATGAAATTTAGGCCGGGATAAATATTTTAATTGCAAATAACTCCTCTAACAAGAGTCCGCCTTCCCATATCGTATAGGCAACCAAACCGACTCTGTTTTATTTTTCATTTTCATAATTTTGTTCCCCCTCAGTTGGTGCCAAAAAAGGGGCCTGCGGTAAAAAGAAACACGATTTTATGATTTTGACTTTCTATACCACGGCCTAAATGTCATTCATAATCGAGTGATATCGTTCTAAATTATGAGATTCGACTCGATTGTCGCATGAATGAAATGCACTTTACCCGACAGGCTGCTGTCGGAACAAAACTTAAGAAATCTAATGTCCCCACGCACATTAATGACCACATTTTAATTAATTAGGTAATTTAATAAATGCAGAATGGGGAACTTGCACATTTTTCAAAAGTTGGTGTTGCTTAAAGAGGGCTCTTCCACAAGTCTATTGCTCACATTAAACTTTTAAATCAGTCAAGGATGCTTTTTTAGGGAATTTTTAAAAATTTTGAGTGGGGGTTCGATTACGTAAAAACTTACTTATTGAAATGGATGATGCGGGGAAGAGGGGGTTAGACGAGTTTAATGGGGGACATTTTTTATGTTATTTGTAAACAAACAATTTTAGAGTTCCCTCAAATGCTTCACAAGTAAGTATTTACGTCATTTCCCCTCGCACCATCCATCCTCTTCTGAAGAACTTTGAACCTTTTTTAAAAATCTTAAAACGCACCAATCGGGTTGCAACTTCCGTTGTTTTCCTTCAGTTCACGGGTCAAATCACCGGTATGCTTTTCTACCCAATCTGAGATTCATGCAAGTTCCCCATTAAGAAGAGAAAAGAAGGCGAGGAAGGATAGGACGGGGGTCGTGGTATCATCTGTTCAGTTCCCCAAACCTCTAGAAGGTAGAATGCTGCCAGAAAAAAATGTCTTGAAACAAATCTGGGAAAAAGTCGGACATTTCTTGCGCAAGTACTTGTCTGCCCATATGGCAATATATTTCAGGGCTTAAACTTGGTTCAAACGAAGCATTTTGGTTTTTTGTTTCACTTCAGCAGAGGGTTTAAGAGAGGGGGTAATAAAAATGCTTCAAATATGTGCGAATCATTTCATACTAAGCCCCTCCATGGGCTTCAAAGGGATACTGAAAAAGAAATAATTCAATTTCTTGAACCATCATTCAACCAAACAAACCTAAAACTTCACTTTTAATGTTTTTAACTACTTAAAACACCAGCTACAATACGTCGGGGAAGTTTCGACTCATAATAAACCTTATCACCTTATCATCAACCCCTAGGACAGTTTGACATTATTGTTACAAATCCCACGTTTTAAGGCAGTTCAGTGTTTTTCACATATTTTTTTAAGTTTCTCTACGTAATAATTAGTGTCGGGAAGACCTGATTTGCAGTCGACAGGGGCTACTTGATTTTTTGAATCCGTCCGGCTTTAGATGAACATTATTTTCCTCACCTCTCTCTAGAATTCTAGATAACCAAAATGTCTTTTCACTCCGGCGCAGCTCACGGTAAAAACACTTCGTGTAGTCAAATTGAATCGTTTATTTATGAGTTGATTTTATGCTTTTGAAGTCATAACAGACGTGTTCGACACATTTACACCCTCCAGAGACCGCCGTCAAAAGCACACGAATGTCGGGTTTGGTTTCTTCCGGGATTAGTCGAAATTGATGACTTTCGGGAGACAAGCAAACTCGAGACATTGGGTACGGTGTACAGCACTTGTGAAACTGTGAGTATCACCATCACCTATGAAAACTTATTTTCTGGCCGTTGAGCTCACTACACTGTGTGTGTTTTCTTTAAGTTTTTGGTGGGATTCAGTGTTCGGTGTACTTGAAACGACTGCCCTTTCTTCTTTGACATATTCGTATTCAATTCAGCCGCTACAGTTTTTCTGCGATGACTGCAATCTACAACGATCATCGTAGAACAATATCAATATGTTTTTTTTTTAAAGCTGGCTTCTCCTTCTTTGTGAGCCGGCACTTCGCCGGGCACCAAGTTCACGAGCCATTTTTCTAATCTCCGAAAAAATAAATAAATAAAAAGGCGAGGGACTATTCACTTTAACCAACACAAAAAATATCTAAACGAAACGGCAGAAGTTGGAGACTAGACTCCTCCTTACTTCTTCTAAACATTGAAAGGGGGTGAGGTGGGTTCTAACCTTCTTATTTGTTATGAGTCGAATTACCTTTGAAAAATCGAACCTCGCTTCCCCATCGTATAGAAGACAGGACAGAAAAGTCTCCGTGTGTACACGGCTTAAAATGTTGCAATTTCCCGCTTGTCGTCGCCCGTCGGACATGCCCGGGTTCCGGCGATCGCTATATTATGTACATTAAAAAAAAAACGAATCTGCAATTTCTCGAAAGTAAAGAACAGAAACTTGAAATTTATCGTAAATGAAGACCCGGAATTTTGCAGTTTCGTGATAATGAAGACCAGAAACCAGTAATTTTTCGAATATTTAGGCCCATTTTCACCAAGAAAATTGATCTCGTTTAAAGTTGATCGCGATTAGTTGCATGCCATTGACACCCCATGTGAATTCTGATATAAGTGTTTACGTTGTAATCGTGGTTAGTTGTTGATTGTGGTTTAAGAAGTTTGTGAAATCGGGCCTTAGACCCGAATCTTTCAGTTCCTGAGATCTTTAAACCAAGAGTGCCGTAATTTTTTGACTACGTTTGCCAGGCTTCGGCCATTGTCGGGGCCAGCTAGCCCGGGTTCTTGCAAAGGCCCGAAACTTGCAATTAAAGGGAGAATTGATATTTGAGACTATAAGGCCCTGTTCACAAGCTTTGTGCTGCTATGCGTCTGTGGATTATATTATGCAACGTATCAAGATGTTTAATTTTTCTAGGGAATTTGTTTGGTAGCATATACTCCACAGACGCATTACACAGATTTTGTGAACAAGAAATTTTTTGAAGTTTTTGATGCCTTAGAACACATTTTGGGGGTTAGTCATCAATTCCCAGCTATTGAGGCAAAATAATTTTTTTTTTTTTGGTGCTGAATAGTCAGTTCACAACTGTGACGAGCTTTCATGTTAGCCCGACTCAAACTAATTGAACTGCCCTTGACATTCGAGTCTCATGGTGGTGGGGTGGGGGCTAGTATCCTTCCTCCTTCTTTTCATCTATAAATGAAAAATGAGGATGGTTAAGAGACAGGAAACATTCAGGGTTGAGCCTTCGACGGTAATTTCTGTGTAGCTGCTGTATAATCCTTCAAGATTTTGTTTTCATTTGATAAATGGGCAGTCGAGTCTTGGATTTCTCTTTCCATTCCCCCTGAATTCATTTCCTCGAGCTCACATTTTCACCGCTATAGACTTTGTGTTTTCGATATTTCTGTTCAGCAAACCCAAATCACAGAAGCGAAACGTCCCCCCCTTCTCTTATTCACTAGCCTCCTTCGAAACGTGTCGTCGTATAGGGAGAGAGAGAAAAAAAATTTTTTGGTTGAATTCACTAACACGCTGAGACAAGCCTGTGCGGAGCTACAAAAAAAAATGCGCCTTGATTTATCATTTGATTGACAGTGATTGATTTGGACTATTCTGAGCCTAGAGTACAAAGCCAAACTAGGCGTTATTGCGAATGCGGTTAACACACACGTGAAAAGCCTAAATCCTTTATTGAATCCGCCCTCTTCACTATTTACAGAAAACTAATTCGAGCCGTTCATAATCCTTTGTTAACAAAAAAAATACGAATATAAACGTCGGTGAGGTGAATACAAAAAAAGGGCTATTCTACTGACCTAAAATGGTGAAATCTGGGTCGTGTTTGTCGATGTTTTGAACCCTCCTCCCTCCCACGCCCAAGAGCATGAAATGAATTCTCTTTCCATCGAAAGATGAGCATTGACTTTGAATCAGTCAGCCTTGGGGAAAACTAGTGACTTTTGCACTGTTCAGCTTTTGACGGCCGTCATTTATTTTCTTTGGCGTCAGTTATTTTTTTTATTACTATTAGTAGTGCTACTACTAGTAACCTGATAGGCTCAGCATAAAGCTTTCATTCAAGCATTTCCATAAAAATGGGGGTCTCACCCTGCGGGCAACATTCAATAGACCCTTCTCGTTTTACCCCCCACCATTGTATTTATATTGAGACCCCCTCACCCACATTGCCCTTTTTAAGCATTTTCAAATAATGTTATCCATCTGAAAGTCTCATTTTTTGATTGATGAAGAAGCTCCCAACCACCCAATCTTGTCCCACATCATCATCATCATCATCATTGGTTCTCCTTTCTAGTCAATAACCGTCTCGTCATCTTGAAAGAAACCACCTTCTCTTCCACCCTTTTCACCATCCTTGTCATCAATCTAGAAGTGTGCTGAGGGATGAAAGGGTTGGGGGACATGTTTGTACTTTCCTCTGCGCCTTAAACACTCACGGGTGAAAGAGACCTTGATGGATCGCGGTTAATAATATTGCTCCCGTGATAAACTGCCGTTTTTTTTTCACGTTTTATTCTTTGAATATTCAAAATATCGCAAAATCCGTCCCTCGCTCACCTATAACCTGTCGCGTGTTGGGTTCAACTTTCGTCGCTTGGAGATTGAATATTTTTCGTTCTACTTCTTTCTTCCATCATAAGGGACAGAGCGGTAGGGTTCAGAGAGAGGGGGCAAATCGATTGGAAATATTCCCTGAGGGACTGACAGCAAGGTGTAAACAATGTCTTGTTAGAGAAGACCCGTTGTCACAACCTGTCAATTATCGTACGCATGGTTCTTATTGAATTCAGTGCCTTTGGTTGAACGTCAAAAAGAAACAACAAACAAACCCCTGGGGGGTGTTGGACAACTCGTATCTAGACGATGTGTAGTTTCCGTTTCAGACAATCACTGGAAAGTAATGTGACCTGCTGCTCCACCAGCACACGGTCGTTCTCCCACATTTCTACGAGGGTTCTAATTGGGTCCTTCAAATGCCTGTAATAAGAATTGTGTACGCCCAAAACTTCCTTCGAGGCACGGTTTTGTGCCTCACCCTGGTCAGCTGTAAGCCGAGCGATTCTTTTCTTTGTTGTTTTCATTAAATCAAAAGCCATAGCCAGAGCGAATATTCCTCGTGGATCTACACTTATTCGAGGCACGAAAGGGCAGTAAAACAATCCGCTGTCATGAACTGCCCCTGGTTGCCCCTAAAAGCGTTCCTTGATAATTCGAAGCACCAAATTTTGTGTAGGTGACGTCAATCCTGAGCTGATTCTTCTGCCGCAGCGAGGCGCACACAGACGTTTCCCGCACAAATTTGTTCAGCCGGAAAACTATCATCTAAGCACGATTAAACCGATTATTCAGCTGAAGAAAATGTAACTTGACCCACAGGCATTCCTGTTTTGACACAGCTGAGCCATAAAGCTTTCAATTGAGCCAAATCTGTGAATTTTTCGACTCAAAAACTGGATATTTCACCCACTGGAACCGAAACGTTGGCCACTAAACTGGAAAAAAAGCCTCCGAACCATAATTATTAGTTATTATATTAGTATAACAATTAGTGGAACGACGGGCCCAGCGACGACGTGTGAAGTGCGTGGCATAAATAGGAGGCCACCGACCTAGGGTACGACTCCGTAAAAATAAATGACCCGAAACTTTTCTGATTCACTGTTCCTAGATGCCTTTTCGCGGCTTAAATTAAGAAAAAGAGTGAACCCTGGAAGCTACTTCACGACGTAAATCGACATTAGTTGCTGGTTCCGGGCTTTTATAACTATTTCAAGGGTGAAATGGAGAAAAATTACTAATCCGCTGATGTTCTGGTGAAGAATAAGCGGAGAGAATTCTGAAAAAATGGCTAATTAGCGGTTCCTTGAGGCATTTAGAGTCCTCCATCAGGCAGGCCACTAAAGAAGGCTCTGAAACTTAAAATTTGCCATTCAAGATTGGGCACCATGAAGAACGACAAGGATGTTGGGGGTAGTGGCGGATCGAAGGGGCCACAGGGGCCATGGCCCCTCCCTTGGAGTCGAGGTCGCTTGCGCAAAAAAAAAAAAAAAAAAAAAAGCATCAAAACCTCCTCCAAAATCTCATCGAGGAGGGGATATCACCTATAATTATTTTAGGGAAATTTTCTCAGAGCCCCGAGAGTCAGAGGTTCTCGAGAGACGCAAAATGCCAAGTTTCTTAAGGAACAAACTCGCGTTAATGGCCTCTCATTGAGGGGAAAATTGACGTTGAACGCCACCGCGTCTAGGACAAAAATTTATGCGCGAAAAGTCACGCCAAGTGCAAACTTTAAGCAGAAACGTCAGATTGTGAGGAAAAAAAACTCTTTCAAAAAACCGCGGCACAAGGAGTAAATTACGCAGCAAAATCCCCCACGGAAAACACTCACATGAATCGCCACATTCAAGGAAAAAATTTATGCGAACTGTCGCGTCAAGCGCAACAAATATGCGAAACACTTCACCAAGAGCAATGTTATAGTGACATATTGCCCATTTTATTACGAGAATCGTCGGTTTCACGATGAAATTGCCAATTTCATAACGAAATTGTCTGTTTAATGAGAAAACTTTCAATTTTATAAGACATCTTAAGCTTATGAGCGTAACGGTTGATTTAATAAGGAAATTTCCTGTCCAAAAGTTGTCAATTTGATGAGTAAATCGACTCCAAAGTTTATTAAGGAGTTTATTAAGGAAATACTCAATTGAGGAATTGTCAATGAAATTGCTCTTTTTGAATGAATTTCATTTTTGTAAGGACATTGTTAGTTTGAATTAAGGAAGTTGTGAGGAAATCGTAAATTTTCTGGGAATCGTTATTTTATGACGAAATTGTCAGTTTCAAGAAAAAAAATTAATTTTATTAGCAAATTGTCATTTTTATTGGCGCATATCAATTAAAAACTTGTCAATTCGAAGCAGAAATTGTCTATTTGACGTGGAAATTGTCAATTTCACGAGGAAATTGTAACTTATCCCAAAAAGTTTTATTTTTGGTCATTGGAACTTATCAATTTTTCCCTTTTGGTGATTATTGTTAATGCATACAGTAATTAGTAATCGTTTATTTTGGCTTTAAACTTGTTATATTTAGTACGAACAGCCGATTGTACGCGGAAATGATCAACTTTAAGAGTGAATTGTCAATTTTACGAGGAAATTGTCAATTTTATGAGGAAAATGTCAGTTTTTTAGGGAAATTATCAATTTCTTGAGGAGACTGTCAATTTTATGAACAGCCCATTTCGGGAAATGTTTTGCCCGTAAGCCAATATCGCTGGGCGGCCGATTTCAGAGACCGATTACGCCGTCCGTGTCAGTTTCGACCTCACCCCTCCTGAGCAACTCGGTCCTGTTCTCATCAGCCCGGCAATTGAGCCGAGTACGGAGCCGATGGACCGCCCCTCACCGGGAACAGAGGTGCCACTGCTCTACGATCCATCCGACCCAGCAAAACCGAGTCCAGCAACACCATCGTTAATGGCTATCGCTGGTTCGACGGCCGCAAAGACAAAAATCACCGAAACATCAAATTTTGCTTTAAGACCCCAAAACTCGCTATTTCGTTGATTTTCAGCCAAGATACATTCAATTTAGTGGATATGTTCAGCTCCAAATGTTGCAATGTCGTCGTGGCTATTCGTTCGACTCTGTGTCGCTGTCAGGGCCGACTAGCTAGTCAGAGGCTCCGAGCCCAAAAACATCTTCGAAGCTTGCGAGCTTGCATTTTCGCGGAAATTAAGGTCTGAACCTCGCATATTTCGCCACGAGGCTACACATAAGAATGTGTAAATTTGCCTTTTCTCATTTTCAGCTGTCAATAACCGCTTTTTCACAATTTTTATAGCCGCAAATTTTAGCTCTTCATCATAAATTTAGCCTCGATTTGGCGTTTTTATCAATATTTTAGCCCTGAAAGAAAGCTTTTACCAATTCAAAAAAATCAAGGGACATTTTCATCCGCGAGTTGGCGCTTTCTGAATTTCAGCTGTGAATTAGCGAGTTTCCTCAATTTTTTGTATAGCCACTAACAATTTTTCTGAATTTTATTCACGTATTTAGCACTATTCTCAACTTTAGGCGCTTTATTTTAATTTTAGCCACGAGTCGACAGGTTTTTTCTGAAATTTAGTAGTGATTTTGTAAGTTTTTCAAATCTTCAGCCCCTCGGAATTCTAAAATTTCGCATTTTTTCATATGTTAAGCTTTTCCAGGACCCCATCAGAACAGTGGTCCAGTGGAATGGGAACAGTGGGGCTTCTATTACAGAATCCGATCGATAAAAGTTGACTGCGGGGGCATCCGCGGCGAAAAAACGTCGACTCTCGGCTGGGAAACTCCAAATTTGCATTTTATAAAAATGACTATTCGAGCTGTGAACTTCCTACTGAAACACATTAATGGGTATTTCGTGTTCGAACTGATTTTGTTTTAAGCTTTTGGTCTCCTCGTTGCTGGAAATTGACGGCAGACTAAAGCCCGGAGAGCTTGGGGTGAAAGTAGAGAAAGAAATAGCAACCTCCCCCACCCCCCGGACTGTAACCATTCCCGTCACGTATCACATGCCACTCGTAATCAGCCGTAGATGTCAACGCATCCGCATTCTCATCGTGGTTTTCAAGCACCAAACCGTATTTCTTCTCTGTGCCTTCAGTTCCCCACCCGCACATCACCGACGTCTCGTCGATGATTGATTTGGGTGAAGGGTCGTCGAGGGGCGGGGAGAGGTTTCATGTTCCATGAGGGAATATGGCGTGGAATCCTCTCTTCCATTTTCTTTACGGTGCTGTCCAAAGGCTGGAAAGTGGAGGGGTTGATTGAAAGCGGAAAAAATAAAAAAATGTTTAAAAAAAAAAAAAAAAAAAAAAAAAAAGAATGAGGCAAGACGGATGGAATGGGCTCAAGCCCAACAGAAAAAAGGCGATAACGTGCATGCCTCCATTTCCCCCCTGGGCCATCAAACTTACCCACCCCTCTCATCCAACAACACGAATACTACATCATAATATTATTACTTCTCTGACCTGATTAGTGACCTTAGAAAAGCCGTAACTCTTGCTTTTTATTTCTCCAACAGTTTTCTTATTGCTACAACTCGAACTTGCTTTCTTGTACAATGAGCAAATACCGTAAAAACCTCGGCTCAGAAGCCTCTCTTAACTTACGACGATTAATAAGCTCCCCTCCCACTCCCCCTGCACCAATACAAGTTTGCCTTCAAGCCTCGAGCTAATACATCACATTAGCCCCGACGAGGCGAAACACTTGTCTTTATTAGTTTGCGATCCTTACTTTTTTTCGTGCTTTCCTTTTAATTTTCTGGAACGTTTCAGAGCAAATTTGTTTTCATTAGCGATCGGAATGAAAAAAAAATCTTGGACGTGGGCGAATTGGCCAATGTTTTTGGGCGACGGAAAAGAGCACGTGGAGGTGAAAGAATTTCAAAACAACTTTATACAGTTGAATGTTTTGACAAAAAAGTTTATTTTTTGGAATTATGGGAGTTTATGCTTTGGTAATTTTAAAAAATACGTTCTTTATTACTCAATCCGTGCCGGAGCCTTGCAATTGATCAGAGACGTGAGACTGACGCACATAAATTGGCTCGGGCCGTAGCCGGTGTTAGCAACGCAGTTCATCGCCTGGGGGATCGAGAAAGTGGGAGTAAACAAAGCATGAAGTATTAAACTAAGTGCCTTCATCCAGTTTTAGAGGAATTTGTCAGGCGCTTGGAGCAGCGTTGCTATTGTAGTCTTGCTTTGAACGGTTGTCAAAAACGGATATTTTTAATTTTTTTTTTATAAAACGGGGAGGAAAGCCCAGAAGAAACTATCTCCTACCAAACTCGACCTATAAGTTCTATTGTGGTGTCCCCTCAGCTTGCCCTGCCAAGGAAGACGCTAGTTCCCAAGCGTCCTCCACCACTACTCCTTAACGAAGTTGATGATATTCCCCGAAGTCATCCAGGAGATGTCCTCCGGTTGAAACGCATCATTTCCAAAGTGGTGAACGTGTAACCGTCCCAGAGCCTTGCACTCACACAGTACAGTACGTGCCAGACTTCTCCAATAGTCTGAGTGTATATTGAACGGCACAATGTCCCGTTAGCAGTCCCGCCAAGATCCTAAGGTCTCCTCGACTCAGAGAGATCAGGCCCTTCTCTGATCGTCCCTTTGGAGTGATAAAGAGCTTGGCCTGCCTGAGACCTCGTGGTCTAACCGAGTGTTCACGATACCTCTCGTCCAACCACGCGTGCACCTGCCCCGAGACTTGGCTCTGGGCCCACGTAAGGCATCTCTGATCCTCTCTTCGCGAGTTGATCAGCCATTGCACTCACATCAAAGTAAGGCTGTTTACCGTTGCCACAGGCCTGAGGGCTTCAAGACAGTCCCAAACTAGTTTTGAATTCACGACACTTGAGCCTAGGGCTTTAAGAGCCACCTGGCTGTCAGACAGGATGAAGATCTTCGCTTTCCGAAGACCTCTCTCACTAATCTTCCGTGCACAGGCTTCTATAGCATAGATCTCCGCCTGAAAGATGGTGACGTTCGGCCCAAGGGACTCCCAATGCTGAAGCCTGGGGCCAAAGACCCCAATGCCAGCACCCCCATCCTTCACAGATCCATCAGTATACCATCATTTTTGAAAATATTTGATATTCTCCCGGTGTATTCCGAAAAGCTTCCGCTATCATTAAACAAAATGTGCATAATTCCACCGAAAAAAAAGTTTGCTCTTTTCAGGGGTGTCATTGGAGTAACCTAGGACGCTTATTTCCCAAGTAACAGCTGTTTTTGTTGCCAAAACCCGTGCCATGCTAAAAAACCTGAAAAAATCGATTATCTCGACTAAGATTGGAAATCGGACCCAGGGACATAGAACAATCATCCCTCTCATTTTGTTCAGCCAAGCACTGCATGTGCAGAGATGGGAAAAATTTGTATCAACAGATTGGCCGCCGTCTTTGAAAGCAACCGCTTTGGCATGGCAGACGTTTATTTTCTCACTCAATGGACCATGAGCCATGAGTTCCGTTCTTCAAAACATGTGACAAAATACAATGCCCTTTTTCGGGGCTGGCTCCAGGACTATTAACAACGGCTTATTAGTGAGTGTGCCCAGCTCACGGACTTTGGTTCTCGAAAGACCTAGACCAAGAGTGGCAACTCAGGTCCCGCTGAGTTTTTTCACACTGGCCCGCCCCGTGGCCTGCGTTATCATTTGTAACATTGATTTTAGCACCACTCGAATTTTAGTGCAAAATAGAAAATGCTACAATTCTCACCTCCTCGTGGGCGGCTAAAATTGAGAAGGCACACTTATGTGCTGTTCTTGGGGCAAGTAAGCGGATACATTTTTGTAAAGTGCTGATATTCGTGCCCACTTAATCCAATCCAAAATTGAAAATAACGCTTATTTGAGGCTGAAACTGAGATAAATGGCTAATTCTTGGATAAAATTATTGAAAAATCTCTGATTCACATAACAGAAGTGAGGAAAATAGTTAAATCACGACTAAAGTTAAGAAAAATACTTGGTTATAATTCGTTTGGTAAAATGTTACTTCAGGGCTAAAATTGAGAAAAAGCGCTAAAATCGCGGATGAAGTGTAAAAAAAAAGCAGTAATTCTAAGTTAAAATTACGAAACATGCTAATTCACGGATTAATGCGCGCCTAAAATTATGAAAACATAAATTCTCGGCTCATTCACGCATGTTCGTGGCTCAATATGAGAAAAAGCGCTAATTTTTGGCTAAAAGTGAAAGAGTTGCAAATTCAAGTGGAAAATTGAGAAAAAGGGCTAATTCCCGGTTAAAATTGGGAAAAATCTCTCTTTAGCGGCTAAAATCTTGAATTCACGGTTATAGTGGAGGAAATCGCTAATTCCTGTCGGAAAAAATAGCTAAATCACCGTTAAAGTTGAAAATAAACGCTAAGGTGTGGAAAAAGCGCTAATTCACGGTCAAAGTGGAGAAAACACCAATTAGCGGCTTCTAAAGGTAACTTCGTGGGTGAAAGTGAACAGAAACGCTAATCCACGGGTAATGTGGGAAATGCGGTAATTTGCGGATAAAATCCAGAAAAAGCATTAATTCGTGGTAAAAATTGTCATTCGAGGCTCGGTAAGAGGTTAAAATTAGTTAAAACGCTAATTCACGACTAAAATAAAGATAAATGGCTATTTAGGGGGTTAAATAGATAGAATTTGCTAATTCAGAGAAATAAATTGAGTAAAAATGGCAATTCATGGTTTCCGGAGGCACGTGCGTGACTAAAATTAGAAAATAGCGCTAATTCACGGGTAAAATTGATCAAAATCGCTAAATAGCGGCTAAATTAAAGATAAAACACAAATTTATTGCAAGAAAAATGGCTAATTCGTGGCTGAAGTGGAGACAAATCGCTAATTGAACGACGAAATTGAGAACAAGTGATGACGTTGGAGGGGGGGGGGACGGTCATTCGCGGCTCCTGAAGACAACTTCATGGTGAGCGGTGGTGAAAATTTCGCCTGGGAGCGCCTGGGGGGGCCCCCGTGTTGTTTCGATTTTAGCCGAAGTACCTATTGCAGTTTTTCTCATTTTTATCCGCGAATTTGCAATTTTTTCACCTTCAGCCATTATTTAGCGCTTTTTTCATGTTCACTCGTGGACGTGCATCATGAGCAGCTCCATTATTTTATATGACTGATTTTTTTAAAGGGATGGAGTGAATCTGACGGGATTTTGAGCTTGGCTTGACGGGACTCAGGGTCCTTCTGAGGATCCCAAAGGTCCATAGGACCACAAACTATAAACTAGTACCGTCCTTCCTAATGAAGGACCTCTCCGTGATCCCAAGGCTAAGTTTTCACCTAGCAGAAAACGTTAAATTCTTGGTGAACTCAGATGTTGTATGCGTGCATTGTGCATAATATAATGTATTATCAGCTAACCGTGATTCTTGGTGCCCGCGATAACGAGACGGCTTCTTCCTAAGTGATCTCCAACGGGTCTTTGTTACGTCGATGGCTACAATTTGCGGATTGTGACACCTAATAAAACCCCGACATAAAGAAATGTCGTCGTTTTGGCCGATTTAAAACATATATTTGGCGGAATCGGCGCTAATAAAACCCAATGTCACAGGTTCTACCGTCTCAAACATCCGATTTTCCTGGTTTGACTCTATAAAAAGCCAATTTTCATTTGTCCAATTCAAAAGTCAAATTTCACCGGATCGGATAACCAAAAAAGCCATTTCCCGGGGTTCCAGTACTTCGAATAAACAATACCCATTTCTTTCCATTGCTCGAAGTGTAAATTTCGCGGATTTTGCACTCACAGAACCGAATTTCGCAGTTTTGACTAATTCAAGAACCAATTTCGACTTTGGCTCCTTAAAAAAAATCAGTTCACCCGGTTTGGCTCTTTAAATGACACAATTTTGCGGGATTGGCTCTCTTAAAAAAAGCTAACTTCATGGGATTCACTTTTAGTCCTTCAGAATCTATATTTCCAGGGTTGATGACAGGCTTTCGACGGGTGGGGGGGGGAGAAGGGGACAGCGGCGCCGAAACGATTTCCATGAGGTGTAGCAGAATTCTGGAAAAATAAGGACCCGACCACCTTTCGGGATGGGAAATAATCAAGCTATTTGCTCCAAAAAAAAGGCAAAAATGCTGTTACGTACCTTAAAAATAGCTAAACTGACAATTAGCGTCATAAAAACGTCTGAACCGACGATTTTTGCCCTGAAAATTGCCAAAATCCTGCATTTGCGCTCTGCAAATGTTCAAATTGGCCATTCCTCGTGATTGAAAATGGCTAAACTAACGATTCGTGCCCTAAAATGTCCATACGCCTTAAAAATGGCAATCTTCGAAGTTTGACTCTCTAGTGGTCAAATCCGCGCTCTTTGGAAAGCGTCAGGGACGATTCGTCCCTTGAAAGTGGTAGAACTGACTGACCAGGCCATAAATGGGGGTACTGGACGTACTGACAATTCACGCCACACCCCTCCCCACCCACCCACCCACATGGCTAAACTTACATAAATTCGCGTCCCGAAAAACGTCCAGTCGCGTTCCAAAAACGGCCAGATTGACCATTCGTGCCCTAACGATCACCAAAATGACTATTTACTGACGAGAATTCGGTTTTCAGACTATGGAATTTCGTATCTCCTTCACTGACAAATGTCGATTTCGCTCGAACTGTCCATTTCGTCATTAAAACTGCCAATTTCGTCTTTAAAAAACTCTCAATTTCGTAACAGAATCCGACAAATTTGACTTGGAATCTGTCAATTTCCTCCTGGATGGCATAGAATCACAAACTTGATTTCGAGATTCAGCATCAGACCGTTCGGGCTCACAATATGAGGTTTTTGAGCCCATTCACCTCAAACAGTGGAGTACTAAAAACTCTCACAACAGTTCCGCCCTGTAAACTGTCAATTTCGGCCCTGAAACTGTCAATTTTGCTCAGAAACAATGAATTTATTGCTAGGGGGAACTGTGAATTTCCAGTTAAAACTGTCAATGTCGACCTAACTCTGTCAATTTTGTCCAATAAACTGTTGATTTCGTCCATGAAACTGTAAATTTCGTCTCATGAAGGTCAATTTCGGTAATTCAAAACTGTCAATTTCGTCGTCTAAACTATCGATATCATTCTGAAACTGCCAATTTCATCCTCGAATCTGCCAATTTTGTCCTCGAATCTGCCAATTTCGCCCTCGGATCCGCCAATTTCGTCCTCGAATTCGCCAATTTCGTCCTCGAATCTTTTGGATTCTGAAGCCTCTTCGCCGGAAAAAGTCGAGTGCTAGAAACTGTCAATTTCGTCCACTGTCAAATAAATGTTCAAATCTATCAATTTCGTCCTGAAAACTATATCAACAGACATTTGTCCTCGAAACTGTCAATTTTGTTCTTCAAGTTGTCAATTTCGTCCTGGAAACTGTTATACTGTCAATTTCGTTCTAGAATTGTCGAAATCGACAGTTTACAGGATGAAATTGAGAGTTTTAGGACGCCATTGATAGTTCTGACGACGGAATTTACAATTTCTTGGACAAAATGGACAGTTTCTAGAACGGAATTGACTGTTTCCGAGACAAATTTCCATTGATAGTTGCCAGGACTAAATTGGCGGTTTCAAGGACGAAATTGAAAGTTTTAGATGACGAATTTGACAGTTTTGAATGAGTCTAGAACGAAATTGACAGTTTTTAGGTCGAGATTGACAGTTTCGGGACGACATTGATGGGTTTGGTGACGAAATTAGACTGTTTCGTCCGCGAATCTGCCAATTCCGCCCTGGAAACTGTCAATTTCGACCTTCATAACTATGATTTCGTCCTATAACTGTCTGACCAGAAAACTGATTCTCTCACCTTTCTTTGGTTTTGCTAAGACTGCCAGGAAGCCAGGAAAAGCAAGCTGGTTAAAATACCAGGATACTTCCAATGTCGCGGACATTGACATGTTGTTACTTTGCGGCTATTTATTGTCGCAGCGGCGCAGTCGCTGCCGGCTAGCTCGGTTTCCGCGGTCACTAAAAAAAAAAAGTCCTCGAAACATTGAAATTAGCGAAATTAAAGACAGTAGGAACTTGCAATTTTAATTAAATAATGACCGGAAACGAGCAATTTCACGGATGTTTAGACCCGAAACCTGCAATTCCGCAGTTTTTTTCTCCGACGAATGTAATTCCTTGACTATATTTGGCAGGCTTTGAGCGCAGTCGGGGCCCGGCATCCACGGGCTAACAAAAAAATCCCTGAAACTTTCAAGTTCGCAAAATTAAGACGTGATACGTTCCTATAGTTGGACTTTTTTGGGGCGTTTGATTATCAGTTCACGGGACCCAAATTACCGCTTTGCATCTATCATTTTCTCCCGTTATTTTGTTCACAGGTGAGCCTGCAAGGTATTTCTGAGCTTTTAAGTGGTCCAGGAACGACTATTATGTCCTCTACTTCAAGAAATGTCTCGTTCTGGTCTCGCTCCGCTGTTCTCATTTGCAGGTTGTTTTGTTTTTGTTTTTTACTTATCACACCTATGACTTTTATCCACGAAGATGAACCCTCGTCACATTACTTTTTTAGCCCAGAGACGAGTCATTGGAAAAGGGAAGCGTGCTCGGCACCAGATAAGGGATTTTGTACTTGTGTGACAGGATCGTTACACGATTCAAGATATTCATTCCTCCTCACCGTCCGTATTACATTTTCAATTTCCATTCTCGTAATATTTTCAACCTTATCCGGGGCATAGTTGTTGAAAACAATTGTTAGGCTAAGGAAAAGCCCTGAGAGAGTATAAGTGAGCGAGTCAGATAGCAGCAGTCTGGAACAAGTTTAGAAGGATTATCCCTCTTTGTTCCCATTTCCCCTTAACAACTTCTTTTTCTCCAACCTCACCATCATCGCTTTATGTTTTTTCAAGAGCCGAAGAAAAGAAAACGCCAGGTGACAACTATTACCATCATTAAATGGGTCGTTTGGCTGGTTAGGGTTGACTGGAAGCGGGGGAGGAGGTTAAGGTTGATACTTCGGACGCTCAAAATGAGACAGAAAGCTGGAAGTTGAAAGAGAGATAAAAAAAAAAAATCTCAAGGAGAGCTGTTTCTGTGGAGGAGTGAAAAACCAGGGTCCTTTACAGTTCTTTCAATCAATCAAGTTTCCAACCCTCTTTCAAGGGTATTGAGGGCGTTAAGAGGGTGGGTTGAAGGAAGGGAGTAATGCCAACCGATTGGTCTAATTTTTTGTTCTCTGCTTTTCTCTCTCTTTTTTGTCTACTGATCTGACTTCGGTGTAGAACGACGTTCGATTATTTCCTCACTCTCATCACCATAGCGGATTTTGTGTGGGTCATTGTACTTTGAGGGCACTGAATTAATATTATTATTATTATGTTATATCAGTGTGTTTTAATAAAACTTCGCCGGTCGGATCTTCTTAGACAATGCGTGGGGTTAACAAAATGCCGTGGTTACCGGGAATTAAGTCCATGAATAGCCAATTAGTTCATGTGTAGCATGTTTGATAAGCTTTCAAACATTTTGAATTGTCTAAAGTTACTCTCCTGTCACCTGCACAAAAACGAACGAAACGTTATTTTGGGGAGGGGGAGTGTTTTTATGTATTCTATGCCCTTCTTTCATCACAACCCCTTTCCATCACCATCGCCTACCCACGGGATAGATCATGAAATCTTTGTTTCCAACTTAATTTTCATCCTCCTGCACCCCCCCCCCCCCGATTCACCATCACTATTAACGAAAGGCTCTCAATCCCTAGCCCCGCAAAGTTTAATCTAAATTAGTTTGAAACAGGTATCAACCTCCTCCTCCCCCCCCACCTGCACACCGCGTTTTCCAGTGACTCTAAAGTGACAAGAAACTTATCTTTCGACAGAACTATACCAAGCCGGTGCAGATCTTGACCCCGCCACCTTCTCCCCTGTCTATAGTACACCAAACTCTACCTAACTCGACAAAACTTAACTAAAAGGGGATATTGAGATGGGAATTTTCACCCGCCCCCCACAACCCAACCTGATTGGAAAGTATCTCAAGGTGGACAGGGCACTGATGTTGTTAAGGCTTGTGGAATTAATTTCTATTATAAAGGTCCTTCTTGTTGTTTCCCTGATCTAATTATCAGACGCAGTGATGAGGTGGAGGGATGGCCCCAATTTTGACGCAATCATGTTTCGCAATTATGCGAATCGTGCTCCCCAGTGTACAAGTTCATCGCGTGTTAAAGGCGTGCTATTATTTTCAAAATATTCACTTTACTTGGAACTTTAAAGTGCGGCACGTCAAAGCGAATTATAACAAGCGGAATAATTGTGTTGGCAGATTTGAAGGCGCCTCGAGTCATCTCTATTGTTTTCCTTCCACAAAAGCCGAACAGATCTAAAGTGCGTAGGAAATAGATATCTTCGCAATGGAATTCTGTGGGTTTTGTCGGTCTTGCTTTTGAGATCGTCCCTTCTCATTTCCAACGCAAACCCTTTCCCTCCTCTTCTCCCTCCCTCTCTTCCTTATGGCACGCCAATCATTCCGTGAACTTTTCACAATTGTTTGAATAGCTCACTTTACGATTATAGCGGCATATCCCCCCCCCCCCCCGTGTATTGTTCGCGTACATTTTAACTCTCGAGTGGGCAGTATTTGAACTGCTCCATCCTTGCCGCAGTCGATTTCGCCTGCAGTACAGTAGGACTCTCGAAAATTCTCGATCTGGGGAGATTTCATTCGAACAATCATTTTCCAGTGCATTTACGTATCGTGCGAAAACAGTTTACGAGACCATGTTTTGTAGTTTTTGAAAGATTGTTTGTCCTTTTTTACGTACATCCCGAAACAATTAAAGAGCGGAGGAATGTGATAACACTTGACTGGAAATTAGTTTGTTTTACATCAAAGAAATATTAATAAACTTTCTTTTATTGACATTCCTTCTATATTTCCTGAGCTGTACATAAAAACCCCGTAATTAGTTGCAGTAATTAAAAACTCCAAGTTCATAAGAAAGTTCCGCCCACGCAATTAAAAGCTAATTTGTCTTCAAGTATACCTCTACAGTGCAAAGAGTCGGGTGCCTCAGGGAATTAAAGAAAAAAAAAAAATGATGATGACGTTGCGAAAATCATTTTGCGAGTCGGGCTTATTCGGTGACTCGTTAAAAACATAAGTTCGCGGTTTTCTCTGCTTGAAAAATCGGTTCGAGCGTTTCACTGACTCAAAAAGCAAGAGTTAATGAGTTTGGCTAATAGTCGACATACCCAAATTCTTGTGTTTGGCTTGCTCACAGACCAAATTTTACTGATCCTTCATTCCTTCAAAAGTTGTGTCGAGGGCTTGGGTAGCATTCAACAAACCAAAATTCGTGATTTTGACTAGGAGAAAAAACAGTGGATTTCGCTCCTTCAGAAACTGTTTCGCGGGTTGGCTCAGTCAAGGCTTAACGAAAATTCGTAACTTTGGCTCACTCACAGACTTCGCAGGGGTCTCTAGACAATAGACTCAATTACGTGGGTTGTGCTTCATTTATGACTTCACACTTCACGAGTTTGTCTAGTTTATGGACGAAATTTCGCAATTTCGCTTGTCCCGCAGTGCTAATTCCACGGTGTTTGCTCTTTTCAGCGTGTTTTTTGCGGGGGTAGGCATGTTCATTCGGTGGTCGGTAAAACTCGCAAATTGTCCCGGTTGTTCGCGGGCGTTTGACTCACATCAAAAACAAGATTTTCGTGAGTTTGGCGTGTCCGTAGAATCTATTTCGTGGGTTTTGCTAGTCCGCAGGACCCAATTCCATGGATTTCGCGGGCATGGCTCACCAAACTGAAATTCTTAAGTTTGACTCTTCCTAATACTCGTGAATTTCGATCAGTTGAATAATGTTTCCCCGTATTAGTTCATTCTAAGGACACAAATTTGCGGGTTCATCAAGTCTACAGATCTAATTCCGCGGTTTTCACAGTTTGGACTAGTCTACCGGGCAAATTTCACGTATTTGGCTTATTAAAGTAGTGGTCGGCCTTCACCCGCACGGAGCCCAAGGCAGAAATATCCACGAGGCCTCCTAATCTCCAAATAAACGCACTTTTCGTATATTTTGGTCACAAACTTGCCCCTAGGAACAGAAAATCATCGTTTTCTTCGTTTTAGCAGCTAATTATGACTCTTCGTGCGAATTAATGTTTTTTTTTTTTTATATTTAAGCCACAAAATGTTTCTCAATTTTTAGCCACGAACTTCCACGTTTCCTCAATTTAGCCGCAGACTTGATTTCAAATTGATCGGTGAGTTAGCATATCATCTTTAATTTTAGCTGCAAATTATTTAATAATTTAAGCCGAAAATTGCTGGTTATATCCAGCCGTGAATTAGCTGATTTATCCATTTTACCTGTGAATGAGTGATTTTTGTGTTAATTTTAGCCGCGAATTAAACCTATGTCTTAATTTTGGCAGTGAATTACAGCTATATCTCAATTTCAGCAACGAATTAGCGTTTTTCTTCACTTATTAGCCATGCGGGTTAGCGCCTTTTCTCACTTTTTTTTCGCGAACCAGTGTTTTTTCTCGGTTTTTGCTGTGATTCGTTCATTAATTTTTACTCACGAATTACCGCTTTTACTCAATTCCAGTCAATAATTACTGACGCTTTCACTCGATTTTAGCCGCAATTTAGCGGATTTTCTCCAATTGATACACGAATTGGCGTTTTTCTCAATTCTGGTTTGAACTGAGTGCATTATCTTATTTTTAGCCAGGAATTATCTGGTTTTCTCAGTTTTAGCCCCGAATTAGCTGATTTCATGTAGTGCATCCGTGGATCAGCTATTTTTATCCATTTTAGCAGTTAATTAGCGTTTTCCTTCACTTCTGAGCCTTACGAATTAGCACTTTTTCGCACTTAGCGTTTTCGCCGCGGATTATTTTTCAATTTTAGCCCAGAATTACCGTTTTTATTCAATTTTACACGCAAGTTCACTGATTTAATTAAATTATTTCGCGAATTAGGGGGGGATTTTAGTATTGAATGATCTTTTTATCCGCGCTTTTTTACGCAAATTAGCTTCTTTTATCTAGTTCAGGCGCGAAGGAGCGTTTATTCTCAATTTTTGACACGAGGTTGCCTTGAGTAACCCCAAACTGGCGTTTTATTCTCAATATTAGCTGAGCCTTCTGTGTGACTGATCGCTGCCCCAAAGTTCGTGAATAAGCGCAAGTCGACTGGCCCCTATTTTGTGAATTCCCCCGTCCGCGGGTTCTGTTCAACCACAGACCCATTTCCACGGATTCGGACTCAATCGAGTACCGACTGTCAAGGTTTCAGCTCTTTCAAAGCTCAATTTAGTGGATTTCGGTTCTTTTAAAAAATATTTTTTGGGCTTGGTTTCTTCAAAAACAAACGTTTCGAGAGTTTGGCTATAGTCTAAAGGCCCAATTCCATAGAATTCGCTGTTTTAAAAGGCGTTTTAACATTTGCATCATTTGTGAATTTGACTTGTCCAAATACCAAATTTTGTTGATTTCGCTTCTTTAATCAATTATTTCGCAGATTTCCTCAAAGGACCAAAATGCATGAGCCTGGCTGGTCCACAGTTCCCATTTCGTAGATTTGTCGCCGTTTTGTCCAGTCGCTGGCTTGCGATTCATTCGACGAAGATGAAATCGAAAGTTTGTAACGTACGAAAACAAAATTGCACGGATTTTCGTGGGCTGGGTCAACCCAATGCCCCGAAATGTTTGTGAGTTCGATCGGTTGAGAGGCCAAATTTTGTGGATTTTTTCTTGACATTTTCGAAAGTCCACACGTGAGAATTTCGTTCCATAGAAAAGTCGTTTGGCGAACTTTGCTCTTTCGAAAAAAGAAAAGAAACCGTGAAGAAATTCATGAGTTTGACGCGTCTCGCGAAGCCAAATTTTTGGTGGGTGGGGAATGGCGAGTGGAGGTAGACGTAACGACGCGCCTCCGTCTTCTTTGTCGAGCCTATCCTTCGGTTGCGTCGTTTCCCAAGGCCGCAACCTTGGAAATTGGTCGCTCGTTTCTTATTTAGTTAGTTTTGATTGTCAAAAAGTTAGTTTCAAGATGACATTGATAATTTCCCTCATCAAGTTCGTATGTTTCTTGGTGAGTGATTAAAGGCGGGGGGGGGGGGGGGTTAAATTGAACAAATTCAGATTTTTTATTGACTAAGTAATCTGGACAGTCGTCTTTTGGTTGAATCAATGGCCGGGAATGGGGGCTGGCATTTCATCAATGTGCACGGTAGAGATTTATAGATTGAATGATATTTAATCGAAGAAACAAACTAAAAAAACTGGAGGGTTTGAACAATTCGCAATGGTTGTGAAGGTACGAGGGGAGGTCGGTAGTTTTCAGCCATGAAACTGGAAAAGAAATGAAAGGGAAAAAGACAATTAGAAAGAAAGAGAGAGAGAGAGAGTGAGTGAGAGAATTAATTAAAATAACGTCTGAAATCAGACCCTCCCTCTGAAGCCTTCATTCATCGCCATCATTTTTTCTTGTTTGGACTGGGGTGAACAAAAACATCGAAAGCGAGGTAAGTAATAGGATGAAATATCAATAAAATGGTGGGGGGATGAGTTTCTACTTTGGTGGATTATTAATTAATTTGTCAATTTCAATGAAAATACCTATCTCAGGATTTGATTTTGAACGAACAAATCGAACCCCGAAGCATTTTTCATGGGCTCATCTCGAATCCACATCTGAACAACTACACGATCATCTTTTCCGTAATTTCATTATCATTCTGTAAATGAGGGGATGTATCAAGGTAAATAGACTTAAGCTGCGTTTGCATTTGAGAGTTTTTGCTCTCGAGAGTACTCTCGCCAGTCTAAACGGCCCAGAGATTTCTCGGGAGAGCACCTGGCACACTCATAGAGTTCTATTCTCGAGATTAAGGCCCGTACGCCAAGTCGTTTCTCGAATTTTCCTCAACATCAAAGCTCCCCCCCCCCATACTGTAAATATTATTAAATTTCTCAGATAGGTTGGGCAGTAAAGCTGAAGTTCACATGTATAGAAGCTGCCACATGTATAAAAGTAGAAGTAATTTAGTATTAATGGTGTCCTTCGACCTGAATCCCGGCCTCGAACCTAGCCGTATTCAATCACTGTCGGTATCGAGGAAGTCCGTTAAGACCGCTTTTTGTGGAAAAGAGGTGATTTGCCTTAAAAAACACTAAATTCCCTGTCACTCTGAAACAAAGCGTCTCCGACCCTATGTCCATATAGTCATTTTGGTTCGCCCTACTTAGTAGTACAACATGTGCAAGTATTGATGTTTCCTTCTGGAACACCCTGTATATCGTTGGTTTGTACCAAACATACAATCACCCTGTTCCTATCCTTGTACAGTTATGGCAACACAATTCTCTTCCGTATTTACTTTGAAACTCCACCCCTCTCATCCACTTGGGAGCTTATTAATTTGATGGCTATTCTTTATCAGCAGTGATGAGCAATCCAATTCTTTTATATATCGTTGGTACAAACTCGTGCGAAAATGCCGCTAGACGTGATTGATATGGCGTGATAGTGTTATTTCTTATTCGGCGCCCTTGGATCCCGCATGCGGCTTTTTCCACGACCGTTCATACTAAGACCCCCGGCCGCACACCCAGGTTGGAGTTGGGCGATTTACAGTCCTCACCAAACGAGCGTGTTGGTTGATGTGTGGTTCGTTGTACAAACACCGTCGCGAACCCTAAATGCGAAGCCAAGTGTCTCGGGGCACAGCTAGCAGCCTTATATTATTGTGAATTGGAACGGTTGCGAGGTCTCTTCCATGATGAGTCGTCACGAAAACTTATTGTTTAACGAGAAAAATTGCTGAACTTAGCTCTATCTTGAATGGATTTCTAAAAGTTCCACAACTTAAATGACACCCTGCACCAGCAGCAGTTTTCTTTGTTCCAACCATTACACTTAGGGGCTCTTCAATCACTTCTTTCACAGGAACATTGTCCTCCAGGCAATAATGCGTAGTTCTCCCGATTTCAAAAGAGGCCCCAGAGATGTGGATGATTTTGTTTTATTGAAAAAAGTCCCACTAGTTAATTTTTTTAAAAATTTTTCATCCCGTGACGACATAGCACAAACAATAATAATTGGTTGAAAATTAAGAGCATACCTCTTTAGTCTATTTACTTTGGGGATGTATGTAATCTTCTTAGCGATTTATTTTCAGCCTACGAGACAGCGTGTTGTTTTAGGTTAAATTGAAACGGTGTACGAGATAATATCTCTCTCCCTCACTCACGCTCTCTCTCTCTCTCTTCTGGAACAATAAGCTACCTACTTGTCTTATTTTTTTTTTGGTTAAATTCTGATTTGATGGCTTAATTAATTACACTGAAAAATGTCGTTAATTAACGTTCATTAACTTTTTGACCGATTCAATTAGTCTTACAATAATTATGATGCTGGAAAAAATTATAATAATGAGGTGGCTTATAAAAAGGAAATTATTGTACTTGTTAAATGAAAACGTGTCTCCAAGGGGTTGAGTGGTGGAGGGAGGCTCATTAATTGCACGTTTCGCATCTCCAACCCCCATCCAACTCACACCAAAATGAAATTGCATTAGTCGAGCGGGCGTGATTTCATTCGCACCTGCCTTCTGCTCAGATGTCACATATGTAGGCTACAAAACGCACGACCTAACTGTCATACATGTTAAAGTCTAGCTTTTCATTTGTTTATTTACTATTATACATATAGTAAGATTTGCAGCGAATATTAACCAAGAATCTGATTCATCTGTGTGAAAATGAATGTTTGGTAACCCCAAAGAATATTTTCTAGGTCCTATAAATAGTAATGTCACTCACACTCAGCTAGAAAGTTGGAAATTCAGTCCTATGAGGGATTACACATCCAAGCTACGCTGTAAGTCTGTAATTTAAGAGAGAGAGAAAAAAAAAACATTAATATTCGTGGTAAAACTTGCGGAAAATGTCCCATTCGAGGCTAAAATTGAGGAAATGTGGTAATTCGTGGTTTCTCAAACGCAAATTCAAGATCAAATTGAGGTGAAATAGCTCATTCGCAGGTTATGGAGGACCTTTTACGGCTGAACTTCAGGAGAAACGCTAATGTGCTATTTTGGGCACAAGTCCGCGGCTGTCCCATAACTCACGTCTAAAACTGAAGAAAAATTTTCTTAATCGTGTCTGAAATGGTCAAAAACGTCAATTCTTGGCAAAAAATTGGAGGGCAAAACATCATCATTCACAGCCCAAATTAAACAGTGTTATCGACAATGTTATTTCCGGTGTGGGATCAACTATAGTCCAGGCAAATTAGTGCTCTAGCACCGAAAAATTGCGCTCGAGAGCTGGAAATCGTTTTAATGCATCTTGGGGGGTCTCGAATGAGGGGGGGGGGGGCAATACATTTTTAATGATCCTAGGGGGGCAAGGCCGTGAAAAGGATGAGAACCACTGTCAAATGAGTAGAGACGCTAGAGGCGCACAAAGAACGAATGCACAGCAGATTTGTGATTTCATAAATTTTTACACACGATTTTTTATATTTTAGTGGGCATTTTTCTTCATTTTAGCCGTGAATTAACGTTTTGTCTTGACTTTATCCGCGAGAATTAGCGTTTTTCCCAAATTTCATCCGTAAAATAGCGATTTTTCTGAATTTTAGCCGAAAATTAATTAGCGATTATGTTTTGTCCGTGAACTATACATATAGGAGTTTTCAATTTAAGCTGCTAGTTAGCTGTTTTTGTCAACTTTACTATCGAATTAGAGATTTTTCTCAATTTTTTAGCAGTTATTTAATTAGCGATTTTCTAGTTTTTCACTGCGGATTAGCGTTTGCCCCAATTTTAGCTGCTAATTAGCCATTCTTGTAAATTTCAGTCGTGAATTAGCGTTTTTCGCAAATTTAACTACGAATTAACGGCTTTTATCCTTTGTATCGATTTTTCGCTCTACCAGTTTTGGCCATTTTTCACCATTTTAGCCCCGACTCGGCCTTTTTTTTTGTTTGTTTGTAGGATTTTTTTTTTTTTTTTTTTTCAATTGTAGCTGCAATTTTTTTTTTATCACTTCCATAGCCACATTTTTTGCCTTTTCTGCCTTTTTGCACTTGTAAATAAGCACCGGGGCATCACGCATCAATTCACCAAAGAACAGCAAATTAGCGTTTTTTCTTCATTTTAGCCATGCAGTGGCATATCTATGCACCGCGAGCGATGTTTTCTTAATTTTGGTCTGGAAGTGTCATCAAGATACCGCGAATGAACCCTTTTTCACAGTTTTAGCTGTCACATGATGAAGCCATCATATGTTTTCATTTATTAGTTTTTTTTAGTTGTTGTTGTCGAGACTTGGAATAAAGAGTGCTCCGTACTTTCAATCAGATATTTTCATTGCAAACATAACATGGTGGCAGCGGTGGGAACAAATATTAGCGCTTTTTCCTAATTTTTTTGCCCTAAGGACTGCAAATAGTGCACCTTCTCATGTTTATCCGCTTATAAAGGACCTAAACATTCTAGGGATAAGCGTGTTTGCTCCACTTTAGCCGCCAAGTTACCTCCAGAAGCCGCGAATTCACTCAATTCGTGATTCGGATATCGCTTTTGTGGGCCAAATCGAATATTCAGCTACAATCTTTGCTTATCACCTGTAACGTTTCATTCCGACCCAGGAGTCGGAAAAACTCCTTATTTTCTATCTTTAAGCTTTGCGGGGGCCTTCTCTCACCACTACCTCGTTACGCTACTGATTCACAGACATGAAATGAGAAAAATCGTTAAATGACTGCTAAAATTAAGAAAAGTACTAACATGCTACTTCGTGGATAAAGTTTCCTTAAAGCTTCCACGGATTAAATGTAGAAAAAGCGCTAATTAGAGAAGCTAGAAGTATGGAAACGACAATTTTCGGCATCTGAAGGCAGTTTGTTGCTCAAACTGAAAAAGCGCTAATTCATAGCTAAAAGTGACTCCAAGGATGCTGCCAAGCATGGTCCACGTGCATGGGGGCTCTTCCTTTCACTTCCGAGTTTTCGATTACGTTACCACTGCTGTTACGTTATGAAAACGTACACAAGAGGCCAAAAACGGGTACGTCACAGTGAGAAGACAGGTCATTGGTAGGTCCCTTCGTAGCTTTTTTGACCAAAAACGAAGCTTTTTCTTGGATTCGGGTCTTTAACTCAAGTACACAATTCTTTTTTTAAAAAAGCAATGAACTAATAAAGTCGAGTCTCCCCACGCTCGTTGTTTTTATTCGCTTTCGCTAAGTGCATTTTCAACGCCCCTGCGTCTTCATCAGAGCACTATTTAGACAATTTTTAGTACTCTGATGATGACGCAGGGGCTTTGAAAGTGCACTTAGTGAAAGCGAATAAAGACAACGAGCGTGGAGAGACTTGATTTTATTGGTCCGTTGCTTTGTACCGCAACTCCCCCGATTGAGGCCCTTGAAATGGAGATTTGTTTTAAAAACCTCACAACTTTTTTTTGAGAGCGTCGGCGATAATATTAACTGAACCGCTAAAATGCTGAATGTCGGTCGAAAATTGCGAGATGAATGGGAGCTGGTTGAGCTGTACAGGTGGCGCCTTGTCTCTTCTTTGATTGAACGCATAAATCAGTGGTTTATGGTCCGTGAATATCGTGAACGCCTGGGCCTCGAGGACGTACGTGGCGAAGGTGCTGAATCGCCGAATAATTAGCGTGTAACTCTCTGCAGAAGTCTGGCGTGTTGTAAGCTCGTGGGAGAAAAATGCGAGTGGTTGCTAACTGTCGCCGATCCGTTGCTGGAGGCATGCACCAACGGTGACTTGGGAAGCATCTGTAAAAAGACCGAGGTGAGCTGATGGATCGCGATGAGCGAGGAGGGCTGCTTGGGCGAGATGTCGTTTGGAGGAGTTAAAAGTTTGGTTCAACTCTGGAGTCCATGCGATCGGTTGGTTTCCGCAAAGTCGAGAGAGTTCCGCGTAAAGAAGAGGGGCGAGAATGATAGCGGCAGATGGAAGGAAGCGACGATAAAAGTTAACCATTCCGAGGTAGCGGCGGAGACTTTGTACTGTGGGAGGACAGTTGAATTTTTGAAGTGCGTCGATACGTTCATGAGGTGGGCGTATGCCCTCTGAAGAAACTTCGAAGCCCAAAAAGGTAAGTTTTTGGGTCCCGGTGGTGCACTTTCCAGCGTTGACGAGGAGGCCGCGATCACTGAGACGTTTGAAAACTGCGGTCGTCGATACATGGAAAGGAAAAATCGAGACCGTGAAGGACTTCGTTTCGGAGGGCTTTCGGAGGCCAAAACTCATAAAGGGGAACTTGAAGAGACCAAAGGGAGTGGTTATCGCTGTTTTGGGTATATCATCCGGGTTGACGGGAATTTGGTCGACGGAGCCCTCATCGCCCGGAGGCGATGAGAAAAATCGTGGATGTGGCGAACTGGATATCGATCGGGGTTGGTTCGAGAGTTCAAAGCGCGGTAATATCCCCTCGAGGGCGCCAGCCGGCATCTTTCTTAGGGACCACGTGGAGAGGTGACGACCAGAGACCATACGAACGCCGAGCTGTGCCTACCGTGGCATTATGTCGAATTCCGCTTTGGCTATTCGAAGCTGGTCGGGAGCCAAGCGTCTGGGGCGAGATGAGCACGGGTGGACCAGTCGTCGTGTTGATAAAATGAACCGTGGTGTGACGAACGACGCAAGGGGAACCAGACGGCCTGAGTGAGTTCGGGGAATTCGTGAAAAATTTATTGAAAAGGGGATGAAGCTTTGGCGGTTTGCACCTTGACACTGGGCTCGATAGACCGTGCTGGGACACATTTGGTCATGAGGCCTGTGATTGAATCGACGAATTGATGATTTCGACAGTCAGGAAGGAGTGAAAAATGGTCGAGAAAGTTGGAACCGACGATGGGTACGTCAACATCGGCGATGACAAAAGTCCATGTTAATTATTGCCGAAGCCCCAAGTCAAGTTTGAGTGGCATGAAACCATAAGTGGAGACATCCGAGTTGTTTACTGCGGATAAATCGTAATTTTGACGGGAGCGGCGTCCTGGAAGAAATCCACGGGGAAGACACCAAAGATCGGATCCGGTGGCGACAAGCAAATGCTTTTTGGAGACACTCTCGATGATAAATAAGTGGCTTCCAAAGGATTGGCAGCCAGCCGCTGCTAGTACGGGCTGCCGATGGCGTTTGTCTCTTGAGATGAACATGGTTTGACGAATTTTCGAGCTTTACTTCCCCATTGAGCGTGATACCAGCACAAAGGTTGAGACCAATCGGCAGTTGACGAGTTATGACGAAGTGTTGAAGGAGTGCCAGGTCTTGAGCGACTTCAAGATTGAGAGCGAAGTGCTAGAGCTTCGATTTGAGTTGTGAGGGCAGCAACTTGCCGTCTGAGTGCGTCGAGCTCGTCGTTCGCATGTGGTTCCTGAGGAGTAGGGGACAGGAGTCGGTTTTCCTTCCTGAATGGAGGAATTTGGTCCCTGTTCGGGCGCCAGTCTGCACCGTTATGATTTTGATTTCCCTACGAGCACCTAAGGAAGGGGTAATTTGGTAGAAATGAGGGGTATGACGTAACCGAATAAAATCGAATAAAATATTTATATTTGGCGGATTTATAAAAAGGGGACAAAACTTAAGCTAGCAAAAAAAATGATCAATTTGGTTAAACAATTTACAGTTTTATAATCTGACCTCTATGATGACGATCTCAGCTCTTACTCTCGCTTCTTCCGTGTCCGAAAGTCCTCTCCTCATTTTTTATGTAATTTAATTTTTGTTTCGCCTTTTTCTCGCATACTTCTGGCGTTGGAGGGGATTAGGGAGGCGGCCCATACCTCTCCGCTCCACCGTAGGTTTTATTTGCTCGCTTAGCGTTGCAAACCTTAACAATGACGCGGTGGACTGCAGCCGGCTGCTCAACGATGTCGTGCGGAGGCAGGTGTTGTTGCACCATGTTTTGGAGTTGCGCGAGTTGCTCTGCGACATTTTCCAAGTCTGGGTTGGCCATTTTGAGATTTTGACGTGTTCTTGAGTCGGGGTCACCTAATATCGAGTTTATTAAATCGCTTTCTGAGAGAAAGTATTTTGTTCAAGTATCCCGAAAAATGCTACATAAGTTAAAAATCAAATTCATATGACTCCCGGAGTGGGGATGATGCCCAATGATGGAGCACAATGAAGAAACCCTCGCAAACTCATAACTTTGTTATTCATTTCCAGCTCTCGAGCAATTTTAGGGGCTAGGGCCATTTTTTGCACTAATTTTCCTGGGCTACTTTAGATTTCAACGATTTTTGTTTGTTCGTTTGAAATAGATTTATAAAACTGGGGCCCCTTTTGTTTTTATTTACTATTCTGCGTTGTGAATTGGGGGGGGGGGGGGTGAGAAAGCGGCGAAGTCAGGATCTATAAGCCGCCCAAATGACGCTTAATTACACTTTTAGGTCCTCTTCCCCACTCCACTCATCACCAATAACACCTCAACTTCACGGCTCAATAACGGGGAAAACTTTTGTCCCGTCATCCTCCGCGCGAGGAGCCGGGTTTCACTCTCTCTTTCGCCCCTTCTATCCTCACCCCCACCCACAATAATATCAACCCCTTAGATGCTTTTACAAATGAATAGATCGATCCCTTTTGTTCTTCTTCATCTACGCCTCTCCCCCTCACCTCTCAACCCCCGCGAGCTCAACCAACACACTCTGCGTACGGGTGAATGGGTTTTTCCGGGACCGGTTGAAAGGTTTAAAGTGAAAAGGTGTGACTAGGGGTGAGCACATCTGGTGTGAAGAGGATCCTCATGATGCTGAGGGAGGGGGTTTGAAAAAAAATACTAGGACGACATTTTTTTTTTTTTTTCAGGTTTTATTTTATTTTATTATATGCACAATTCGTGTATCGAGTTTTCCTTTTCCCTCATACTGTCTCTCTCTTCTACGGTTTTTGAAAAAAGAAAAATAGCTTATACTTCTTCGCTATTTTTTTCTTTTCTTTTCTTTCCGTGCACACCGAAGGAATCACCAATTTGTTTCTTCTTTTTTTAAAGGCATTTTTAACGATAAAAACCCTCAATCTTTCAATAATTTGTTCACCCTTTTCTAAGACTTGACGTTGAAAAGAGTGAAGGTTTTGAACTCAGTTGTGGTGGTGGTGGTGGGGGGGGTGTTTGAGACGGGAAAGAGATAAATTAATGGACGAACCAAGCGAATGGCTAATTTAATTGAATCAAACCCAAGATCCACCCAACCCTGACACTCATCAAATTTTCTCAGCTGCTGCAACAAATTTATTCGCCTAAAAAAAAAAAAAAAAATGTTCCTTTCCGTCATTCGTTAGCACCACCGCCTGCGTCTCCTCGCCCGTCTTCTTTTCGCCGGTTTTTCTCTCATTCTAATTTACTCAGTTTCAAACTCGTAGATTAAGAAATGATTGAAGCGGGGGAAAAAAAAAATCTGACAATTTTGATTAATAAAATTGAATTCATTACACGATCGGGAGCACAACCATCCCCCATGAATAATTGGTTGGGGGGGGGGACTACTAGAAGCTGCACATAGATGTAGGTATGGATGATGGGTTAGAACTGTGGTGGGGGAGGTGTTTTTTTTTTATCCGTGCCAGCTTATGTGTGAAATTTCATGAGTTCTGATGAAGTTTTATAGGAAGGTAGAAAGGCACAAAAGAACGCTTGAAGTAAAATTTGGGCCTCCGTGGATTAACCGGCTGGTCTTTTTGGAGCCGTAAATACCCTTTGGGAGTACAGGCTGTTGCAGAGGATAGCGAAATACGAATGGATTTATATTTACCTTACTTTTAAACTGCGGTAAATGAAATTCCAGCGGGTGCTTACTTTAGCTATCATAAATAATGAAAAAAAAAACCTTCCATACAGCTGTGAAGCATTAGAAGGGTGAACCTGAGGGCATGTAATTGATTACTTACACAGCCACGTCCTAAGGGAGAAAAAAGGGCCCCTATCTCACGAGCGTTCATCCAGGGACAGCTCTACTCTCTATCCCCTTTTCTCCCTCTCTCACGGTACAAGGGTCCATGCGTTTCACCGACATGTGTGTTGGGTGTGTGGGCGCTGGGCGGCATGACAAATTAATCAAATTTCCATCTCACGTTTCTCGATAATGTTAATTAATTGCGACCCTCTCACCCCTGCACACCACCACAAATGTATTTACCGGCTAAAAAATAATAGATTCCCTCGTTAAGCGGACATACTCGAGTGTTTGGATGTGGAGGGGAACATAGAGCCATACAGTACGACGCCCTCCAGCTCTGTTGTACGTTAACGTGTCTCAACGGGTCTGTACTTACGATAACGATTTTTCAAACTAAAAAGCCGAAGGGAAAACGAATCCATTGGAACGTCGAAGAGGGACTTTCAAAACTCTAGAAGATGGTGAATTTTCCCATCATTTCCTGACTCCACCGGAAAAAAAAGGGGGGAAAAGAGTTGTTGAAGAGGGATAGAGTGGAGAGGAAGATTCAATTTAGGATTAGTCGCAAAAGCCAAGAACTGGGGAGTGTGGTGAGAGGTTCGGTGCCTGCTGCGAATACATACTCAAATCCCTTCCCTCCTACCCACCAACAATCTCTCTAGGTCTAGCCAATATAAATACTTGTCTTTACAAGATATAGGTCAATGAAAGAGCTAAAAAATAGATAGAAAGAGAGTTGTGAGTGAGATATCGTGATTAACGACGCCAAAAAAAAAAACGGGAAATTAATATTTTATCGTCTCGACGTACACAGAGGGGGCACTGACTGGCTGAAACGTAACTCAGAAGAAAATTTAATGCCTCGTGAAACGCACTCGCTATTTAAACGCCACCGGAAGTTAATTTCCCAGAGTTTCGGCGTTGTAGGATCGATACGTCGAGGAAAGTGGTGGGTATAAGAGTGCCGTTGAAGAATTTATTAGCAATCGCGGAATTCAAGGTTTTCAAAACGGAAAACTCGGGTTGTGTTCTTCAGAGATGTGTATAAGTGGTAGGGCGACCTTGAAGAGTGAATGATTTAGCGTTGTACTGACGATATTTGAAGTTTAATAGTGAACTAATCAGCTCTTCCCGGTTTTTGACAGCTTTGACACAGTTTGTCATGGGCTGCACGGCTCGTCGTCGACCCGCTCGCGGTACTCGCTGACCCGCTCTGAAGTGCAGACTAGTTCATGAAACGCTCATGTTTGTGTCCCTTTTTAGAAGAAAACTAACGCCATTTTAGTTGCAAGACAGTGATGGTCCGGCTATACGACTATGACCCAAAAGTTACCATTGTTTGAGGGCGTCCAGCTTTAATCATAACATTTTAAAAATAGCGCTACAAATCCGCGAATTGGCGGTTTCTCAATTGTCGCTTCGACTGAGCGTTTTTTCGCAATTTAGCCGTAAATTAGTGGTTTCTTTAGCGTACCGAGGTATGGGCGAGAATTGCCCCCAAAAGCTTAAATACGTAAAACTAAAGATTAGATTGTTATGACGTGAAAAAATAGCTAACTCGCTACAAAAATTGAGACAACGCGCTAATTTGAGCCGGGGAATCAAGAAAAAGCGCTCGCATTCACAACCTTACAATTGCAAGAAAGCACGGACTCGCGGTTGAAATTCAGAAACTGCTCCAGTTCACTCTTCAAGGTCGCCCTACCACTTATACACATCTCTGCAGTCAGTTCGGTTGCTCTCAGTTCAGAAACTGGTCCAGAGATTGAGAAAAATCGTTCTTTCGAGTTTAGAAAAACACTGCGTCACAATTTGGTGCTAAAATTGAGAAAAAGCGTGAATTGTGGCTGAAAGTTAGCAAAATGCGCTACAATATGCGGCAATAATAAATTGATAAAATAAACAATTTTACAGCCGACATTGAGAAAATGCCAATTCACGGATTCTCGAGACAACTTCGCGGCTAAATTGAGAAAAACGCTAATTCGAGGATGAAATAAGAGAAAACAATTAGTTGAGAAAAACGCCAATTCGTGGCTAAAATCTAGAAAAATGCTATAGTTGGCTGTTAAAATTAGGAAACATTTTGAATCCTGGGGTTACAATTGAGAAACTGCACACATACCCTCAAAGTAAGAAAGCGTGATTTTGATGATTCTTGTTTCTCGAGAAAAATTGCTATTTTTTATATAAGATTGAGAAAGTGCAATCATTCGCATACTCAGAAAACGCAAATTCGTGGACTGCTGAGGCATGTTCGTGGCTTGTATTGACATCAAGTTCTAACTCATGGCAAAAAATTTGGAAAATAGTGACGATTCACAGCTAAAATTGATGAAAACGCTGACTCGCGGATAAAATTGAGTAAAATAAGGGCCGAGTCTTGGCTTAAATTGCTAAAAAGAGTTAATTCATGGCTGAAAGTTTAGGAAAAGCTTCGATTCGTATTAAGCTCTATTCATTCGACTGATATTAAGCTCTAATTCATAGCGCGCCTCGGTGGTGTAATGGATACAATACTCGCTTCGCAACCCAGCGGGCCTGGGTTCGAATCTAGCAATTGCCCATTTCACTATAAGGCAGCGGCGAACTGTGACACAGCACACTCGGCTTCGTGTGGGCGTTCCCGGCGCTGTGCGTTCAACAAACCGCGCACCGACCGAAACGCCCGCGTAGTACGGGTGTGAAGTACACGGTTGGATCAGTGTACGGCGTATGAGCCCAAAGGAGGCTTTGGCGCCTGCCGGGTTCGAAACCCGGCGCCCACTAATTGTTATTATTATTAAGCTCTAATTCATGGCTAAAAATTTGGAAAATAATGACGCACAGAATGATTCACAGCTAAAACACTGATTCGCGGCTAAAATTGAGTAAAAGGGCCGAGTCGTGGCTTAAATTGCTAAAAAGTGTTAATTCATGATTGAAAGTTTAGGAAAAGCTTCGATTCGTAGCTGAAATGGGGGAAAACGCCAATTAGCAGACGAAATAGAGAAAATTGCTATTTTTTATATAAAATTGAGAAAATGCAGTCATTCGCAAACCGAGAAAACGCTAATTCGTGGACCGTTGAAGCAAGTTCGTGGCTTGTATTGACATCAAGTTCTAACTCATGGCAAAAAATTTGGAAAATAGTGACGATTCACAGCTAAAATTGATGAAAACGCTGACTCGCGGATAAAATTGAGTAAAATAAGGGCCGAGTCTTGGCTTAAATTGCTAAAAAGAGTTAATTCATGGCTGAAAGTTTAGAAAAAGCTTCGATTCGTAGCCAAAATGGATAAAAACGCTAATTAGCAGCAGAAATTGGGGAAAATTGCTATTTTAAAAATAAAATTGAGAAAGTGCAATCATTCGCATACTCAGAAAACGCAAAGTCGTGGACTGTTGAGGCATGTTTGTGGCTTGTATTGACATCAAGCTCTAATTCATGGCAAAAAATTTGGAAAATAGTGACGATTCACAGCTAAAATTGATGAAAACGCTGACTCGCGGATAAAATTGAGTAAAATAAGGGCCGAGTCGTGGCTTAAATTGCTAAAAGAGTTAATTCATGGCTGAAAGTTTAGAAAATCTCTAATTCATGGCAAAAAATGTGGAAAATAATGACGATTCACAGCTAAAATAGATGAAAACGCTGACTCACTGATAAAATTGAGTAAAATAAGGGCCGAGTCGTGGCTCGAATTGCTAAAAAGAGCTAATCTATGGCTGAAAGTTTAGAAAACGCTTCGATTCGTAGCCAAAATGGATAAAAACGCTAATTAGCAGCTGAAATTGAGAAAAATTGCTATTTTATAAATAAAATTGAGAACGTGCAATCATTCGCATACTCAGAAAACGCAAAGTCGTGGACTGTTGAGGCATGTTTGTGGCTTGTATTGACATCAAGCTCTAATTCATGGCAAAAAATTTGGAAAATAGTGACGATTCACAGCTAAAATAGATGAAAACGCTGACTCGCGGATAAAATTGAGTAAAAGGGCCGAGTCGTGGCTTAAATTGCTAAAAAATGTTAATTCATTGCTGAAAGTTTAGGAAAAGCTTCGATTCGTAGCTGAAATGGGGAAAAACATAACATTGAGAAAAATGGTCGAGTCGTGGCTTGAATTGCTAAAAAGAGCTAATTTATGGCTGAAAGTTTAGAAAAAGCTTCGATTCGTAGCCAAAATGGATTAAAATGCTAATTAGCAGCTGAAATTGAGAAAAATTGCTATTTTGTAAATAAAATTGAGAAAGTGCAATCATCCTCGAATTGAGAGAACGCTAATTGCGGGGATCGCTGAGCCAAGTACGTGGCTTAATTTGACACAAAGGGCTAATCCATGGCTGAAAATTTGGAAAATAGCGCTGATTCACGGATGAATAAAAACGCTGATTCGCGGGTAAAATTGGGTATTTGCAGGGAAAGTTGAGGAAATGTGCTAATTTGCGGACAATGTTGTGAAAAAGGCGGTTCGATTCGCGGCTAAAACTGAGACAAAGCGCTCATTCCGAGTTACTATTGAGAAAACAACAAAACGCTGTTTCCGGAGGCAACTTAGTGGCTAAAATTGAAAAAAATACGTAATTTAGTGTTCCTTAAAAAGTTTATTCGTCGTCTATTTAGAGACAAAAGGGCCTCCTAGAGATTTCTATCTCGGGCCACTGAGCGCCTCACCTGAATTTCAGCCGCTAATTAGCGCTTTTTCCCAATGTTAATGTTAGCACAAGCGATTTTTGTCTTTCAGGTATATGAATTAGCGTCAAGACCAGTTCATTAATGTTTTTCTGATATATATTTCCCAGAAACCACGTTTTTGCGCGCTTTTTCTTAATTTTAGTCCCAAGTAAAACACTTTATCGCCATTCTAGCCTCGAATATTTGTGGTTTTTCTAAACTTTTAGCCCCGTTCTCACCCAACAGCAGGTTTATCTCAGTTTTAGCAGCCTGAGGACCTATATAGACATACAGTTCGCTGCCTGCACTCAGTAATGGACCCGAGGAACTCAAAAAACCATGGCCGGCTCAAATTGAAATACATACGTTTTCGAATTGTTTGGTTTTTTTTCGCACCAATTTGCCCGCGGACAGTGCTCTCGCAATTTACAGTCCAGACCCAAATTTACGGCAATTTACAGTCCAGATCCAAGGATGAGTCTCGGTTGTGGAAATCACAAAAACAGAACTCACTGGCCCCACAAACTTGCGTCGCAATTCACTAATTTTGAAACAAATTGAAGGGCCCAGACTTGGGCGCCACTTGAGTTCATTTTAGTACTGTACCGGTCAATGGGACTCATACACTGCGATCGATCGAAAGTCGAACCCTTTGGAAAAATATCCGTAAAACTTTTTTTCTTATTCGCCTGCCCTCTAGGCAATTTTAGAAAAGAATGGCAAAATTTAAAATTGGACGGCGTTGCGTATTTTGGGGTTTTAACGACGCCGGGTCAGACGAAGGGGTTCTCCCTGTTGTTTTGTGGCTTTTATTTGGCTGTTTGGACCAGGCTTGGAGTCATTTTGTCTGTTTGGTGGTGTCTAGCATCGGTTTATTTTTGATCAGAAACACTTGTAACAGGCTTCCTTGAAACCTAAATTTTATCTAGCTATGAATGTCAGGCCACAAAACTTGCGTTTATAGTTTTCTACGAACTTTTGGCCTTCATTTTCAACGGATACTCTTGAATTGGTCTAAAAACTGTAAGCCAAGGACTAGAATTGTGCTTTTCTGCGAGAAAGTGGTAAATACGTCTCACATCCGATTTTAAAGTTTTTGGGAACTGTCTAGCAGGCCCGAAGTTGCTGTCACTGCAAGATTCACGTGGTACTACAAGCGCAATACCTTTTCCCTCGGCGTACAATAGTTTCTTGTTTGAAATATTCAGAGTGAAAACCTCTTTCGTGCCCTTGAAAATTGGGCCGCCACTCACCGTCGCGTCACCTACGACTTTTCGCCGTTACCCCCCTCCTCCACGCGCTCATGACATAATCATTGCCGAAAACTCCTCTCCTTTCCTTTTGGAAATACACACACACACCAGTCACGTTTCCCTTGCAAAACTTTCAGCCGACTTCAAGTTTTGAAGCGTCGCGTTCCTGTCTCTCTCTCCTCCTCATCCTTTTCCGTTAACTCTACACCTTTAACACACGCCATCTTCCCAAGAGAGAAAGTCAACACTTCCTTCCTTCTATATAGAGCACACAATCTTATTAATAATTCATTCTTTTTTGACACCTACTCACGTTTCTCCCTCGAGGGGCCAAACTTTAAAACAACTGAAAAGTTATTCAAAAAAGGCGTGTTTAACCGAAATATGAGAGCTTCAAGGTGTGGAAGGCGAAAAAAAAAAAAAAAAGAAAAGGAACACATTAGCGAAGCTCTTTATTTTATCCCAACAACGTGTGTCAAAATGCTGTATGAGGGGGTAGTCTGTATATTTTCGCGAGTTTTCCCATTCCCCTTCCCCCTCATTGCTTCCTTACACATTTGCGGAAACTCGTGAATATAACGACTGGCGAGGAGGGGGGGGGGCAGAGGAGACTGCAGAGACGACGAGTGTTTTCTCAGGGACGGTGATAGTGAGTGAGAGGTTGGTTGGGGAGGCGTAATTGACAGGAAGCGCCGCGACCTTCTCTTTCGTCTTCTACACTCACTTCTAAGGCCATTTACGACTGGTTCGTGTTGTAGAGACGAGCTTGTTTACTCGTAGCGTCTTCACGTTTCTATGTTTTGTGACGGTTGGGGGGAGGGGGGTCCCAGCCAGTTACGGTGGAACCATTAATTTAATTTTCCTCGTCGCGCTTAATTTCCAGGAATATTTTCGTCAAAGATTTACGCCTTAAGTGTGCGCAGTATTTTTATTTAAATAAACTAATTATACCCACCCGGCACTCGCCACTTTTTCTTGAGTTCTCATAATTGAATGAAAAGAAGAAACCCTCTCTCCAACTACTATCATCGCCCTGAACTGGCTTGAAAGCATTTAGATAGGGCCAGGTTTTTTTTACCTTTCATTTTTTTACTGGGCCCTTCGTTCTTGCGAGGAAAGTTTTCCGGACAAAAAAAAAACTGAGAAGGATGAGCACTTCATTTTCTTGTTTATCTCCCTGCTAGCAGCCTGGAGAGGAGAAAAAAAAATGTTAGGTACGAGAATAAATCGAGCGAATTAAAGGTCGCTTTAAAAAAGTTATTTTATCCGCTTATAACGAAGTTTCGTGAAAACTTCTCATCTGACAAGGCAGTAGCGCTTTCCTGATAAATTTGGATGGGCCATGATTACGGTGACCAGATTTTTTTCATTTGAAGGAATGACCCTGGGCTTGAGGCTCTATAGAAACCCAATGGCAATGAAACTGGCAAAATTTCTTAAGACGTATGAACTATCCAGCCAACAAAAGTTGTGATCATACAATTTTGCGCGGTTATTTAGCCTCGAAACCTGCGAATTCACTAATATTCAGCACTGAATGGTGTAATTTGTCCGCTATTCATTGAGCTTCGTGCGCTGTTGGTGCCTGCTAGACTGGGGTCCGCGTCTCCTGGAAAAAAAGATGCCCAAACTTGCAGTTTCGGCAACATTTAAGAACCGATACTTCCATTTTTGTCAAAAGATTATGACTCGCAAATGCAACGCTGCAGATATTTAGCCGGGAAACTTGTAATTTTTTCTCAAATTTGGACGCGGAATGGCAAACTCGCAAATATTCAGCTCCAAATGGCCTCGCCACACCGAACGCGCGGACTGGCTTTAGAATGAAACCAAAAAACCACGTCAACAGCTGTCAAGGTATTTTGCCGAACGGACAAGTCCTCGCGGCAGTTCGCGATCCGTCAGGTGAAATAACAATCACGTTATTTGTCTGGCTATGAACGCAGGCGCTTCCTGATGACACCTACAAAACAAAATCGTATTAAAATACCAGAAACTACCAATTTCACATACCTATATAAGTGAAAGATCTGAAACTTGCCAATTTACGAATATTATTCAGCCAGGAAACATCAAACGCGGATATTTAGCTCCAAAATGGTGCAATTTTGCACTGAAAAATGCACCAATGGCGCAGTTCGTCAGACGTTGGGTGCTGTCGAATCGGGTTGTCGTGGTCACCAAGAAGAAGCCCCAAAACTTGCTATTTCACAGTAATAAAGACATTAAACTTTCATTTTTCTTTGCAGTTTTCTTCACCTCTACAGGCACGAATTTACGCCTTTTTTCTATATTGGCCGAATTTGTCTCCATTAACAGTAAATTGACTCTTTTTCTCTTTTTTGTTCAAGTGGCCTCCTGAAACCGCGAATTGGCGTTTTTCTCACTTACAGCCACGGATTTTTTCACTTATGGCAACGAATTAGCTCTTCGTAAATTACTTTTTTTCTCCATTTCTAGCAGTGAATTGGACATTTTCCTCCTTTCTTTCATGATTTAGTGTTTTTTTCTCTCAATTTGAGGCAAAATTTTCTCCATTTGCGTTTTTTCAATTTAAGTCGCAAATTATCCTTAATTTGTTTTGTTTTGTTTTGTTTTGTTTGTTTGTTTTTTTCACTTTCAGCCGTGAATTAGCGGTTTGTCTTATAGCGATTTCCATCCGCATAAAATTCTGCTATGGAGCCGATCATTTCCACTCGTCTTCTCTGAATTATACCGTAACGGAGAAGACAGGAATGCTCGCCTCCGGAGCTGAATTATTTGCAAATGGAAAACGCCATTAAATTTTGCCTTTATCAGAGCTTTTTCTCTTTTAGCCACGAATTTGCGTTTTTATCGATTATAGCCTCAAATTAGCAGTTTTTTTCACTTTCAGTCACGAATTATCATTTTTTCTCGGTTTTAGCGGAATTTGTTCTCAAAACCCGCGCAAACTGTAGCAGCGAGTTTTCCCAATTTTAGCCGTTAGTTAGAACTGTTTCTTCATTTCGACTGCGAATTACCGTTTTTCTCAATTTTAGTTATAATTGGCGATTTTCCCCACCACCGTTTTGAGCAAAATTGCCTCCGGAACGGTAAAGTCTTTAACTAATTTTAGCCGTGAATTAGCGCCTTTTCACACTTCTATCCTCGAATAAGGGATTTTTCTCAATTTCAGCCGCTAATTAGCGTTTTTTATATAATTTTTGCTGATCATACTGACCGTTTCAGTCACAAATTATCACCATTTCTCTCTTCTATTCGTGAACTGACGATTTTGCTAAATTATAGCCGTGATTTAACAGATGTACTCAATTCTCGCCCAGAATTAGCATTTTTCTCGATTTTAGACTCAATGAATAAACGCTTTTTGCTTTTCTAGGTAGAAACTTGGGGCCTAAGAGCAGCGTATTAGCATATTAGCGTCTTTTCCCCCCGAAATCTGCAATTTATTCCGAATTTCATGCGCGAGCGGGGAACTTGCATGAATGTCCGATTCGGGAGAAAAGTATACCGGTGAATTGGCACATGGACAGAAGAATATCAACGGTAGTTGCAGCCCGATTAGTGCATTTGGTGATTATTAAATAAATTTCAAAGTTTTTCAAGAGGGGATAGATGGTAAGAGGGGAAATGACGTCAATCCCTACTTTTGAAGCATGTGATTAGGGCACTCTAACATTTTTTGTTTACAAATAACAAGAAAAATTGTCTCCCGAAAATGTGTCTTACCCCCCTCTTCCTCACACCACACCAACCATCTCATTAAATAGGCATTGGCGTTATCAAATTCCCACTCAAAATTTTTAAAAATTCGCTCTAAAAAAATCCTTGATTGATTTAAATGTTTAATGTGAGCAACAGCATTGTGGAAGAGCCCTCTTCAAGAAACACCAGTGGTTGAAAAATGTGCAAGTTTCCCATTAGCTCTTTTTCTCATATTTAGCCGCGATTTGGCGTTTTTCGCAATTTTAGCCGCAAATTAACACATTTCTACGGACAATTCTGGGGTTATTACTCCCCCTCTCACCGCACTACCATAGTCACAACTGCAAATTTGAGGGAGTGGGAAGGCTAAAATTAAATGAATTAATCATCAAATTAAATACTTACTATTTTTTACTTGTTTTGAGCTCCCAAGGTTGGGCTTCGAACCCACGACCTCCTAGTTTCGCCCCAGGTGCTCCAACCATCTGACCTATCCCGGGAGTCCACGCAAAGAGCGAATCCACCTAGGAGAAATCCTAGAGGAGAAATTAGCACCCCTTTTCTCTTCTATTCGTGAATTGACGATTTTGATAAATTATAGCTGCGCTTTAACCATTTTACTCAATTCTCGCCCAGAAATAGCGTTTTTCTCGATTCTAGACGCAGTGAATTAATGCTTTTTGCTTTTCTAGGTAGGGACTTGGCCTAAGAGCAGCATATTAGCGTTTTTTCCTCCAATTTCACCGCAATTTGGCCGCTAAGCCCCGAAATCTGCTATTTATTCCGAATTTCATACGCGAATTAGCTCTTTTTCTCACATTTAGCCGCGATTTGGTGTTTTTCGCAATTTTAGCCGCACATTAACACCTTTTTGCGCTAATGGGCAGATGGTATTTTGTTAGAGCATTTACTCTTATAATAAGCTGTGAATTTACGTTTTTCTTTATTTTAGCGTCAAATTAGCTTTTTTTTCTCTTCAGAGTCATGAAGTTACTTTTTTTCTTAGTTTAACCGCAAATTATCGCATATACTCCTTTTTAGCCGTAAATTTGCGTTATTTCTCGATTTTAGCCGAAGTACCTATTGCAGTTTTTCTCATTTTTAGCCGCGAATTTGCAATTTTTTCACCTTCAGCCATTATTTAGCGCTTTTTTCATGTTCACTCGTGGACGTGCATCGTGAGCAGCTCCATTATTTTATTTGACTGATTTTTTTAAAGGGATGGAGTGAATCTGACGGGATTTTGAGCTTGGCTTGACGGGACTCAGGGTCCTTCTGAGGATCCCAAAGGTCCATAGGACCACAAACTATAAACTAGTGCCGTCCTTCCTAATGAAGGACCTCTCCGTGATCCCAAGGCTGAGTTGGAGATTTCCAGACTTCTTGTAAGTGCGAATCAACATTTCAAGTCCCCCCCCATCCTTTCCTTATAAACTCCAGTGGGCTTGATGGCTCTCCTTCACCTACGGGCTGACTCGCAATCGTCCGCAACAGTCAGATTAAGAACAATATTTCCGGTTTTTGGACTGAATCGGGTTGAACTGACAGTATACTGTGAAAAAGTCATTGCAGTTGGCAGTTTCTGGGGTTAAAATGTTAGTTTATTGAACGAATAGACTCCAAAATACTCCTTCCAGCTTGTGCGCTGATGAGACAGGTGCCAGCGGCACCTGTCCTCTCTTTTGTTCTTGATAGTGAGGGAGGAGGGGATGTAGACACGTATTTCTTATATCTTATATACTTATTAAAGCGTGAGTTCCCCTTGTTCTTTCTTATGAAACGTTGAAAACAAACACAAGTCTTTCGTCTTGTATTCTTGCTGTATCCTTGGATCAATGTTGAGGACGAACCCCACCGCTACTCCCCTACCCGATATTCTTCCTTTTCTTTCTATATTACAAGCCGATAGAATGTGATCAATAAAAAACAACTGCGTAAACAAAAAAGAAATGTCCTTCTCAGTGTTTTATTTATTTTTATTTTTATCCACCGACTATAAATTTGTTATTCTGATTTCACAGCACGGCTTAGTAGTTTGTCCAAGTCCAGGGCAGGCAAATAATAAATGGGAAAGAAAATGCCTTAAAATTATGGCAATCACATTTACGTTTTTACTAGCGAACTAGTTTTTTCAACGTTTTAAAACGAACCAAGAACTCCCCCTCCCCCTCCCCCTCCCATGGAAATCATGACTCGGCAAATTGCAGCAAATTAACAAGTCAGAGAAACGCGGTGGAAACAAAACATTTAAAGAGGTCCGGAAAGGAGCAAAGGGAGTGTTATAATCCAGTTTAAAAGCCCCACCCTCTCACCACCATCAGCTCCTCTACGGCGCCAACCATCAATACCCCCCCCCCCTACCTCGAAATGCCTGTTAATAACTCTTCTTGGCACCGACAAGCATTACACAGTCACTTTTATTGAAGCTGGGTTTTTATTACTCTCCTCCCACTCCACTGGCTATTTCTATACAGTTGTAAGTGTACATTGCTATGGTTAGGAGGACAAATGATATGACACAAAAATGGAAGCAGATTAGCCGATAGAGCTCATCGAGCTTCTCTCCACCCCCCCCCCCCCACAACACTATCCAAAAGAGGGGGAGGTTTAAATAAGAGGTTGTGAGAAAAGAAGTGAAAAGTGTTGTTAACAGCACCTTAGGAGAAAAGTTTCAAAAGAGTTTTTATTTCCAACACACACAAAAAAATCGTGGCAGTCTAAAAACGATGGAGAGGCTATTGAGAAGGGTAGGCATGTTCGCTCTTAAATTCATAAAAAAAAAGGCCTGTAGGCGTTTTTTTCTGTTCTTTTCCTTTATCGACGGGGTGGCAATGAGAGCGTTGAAGGGGGATGGCTTTGAGGTGGGTTTTTCAGGGGGAAAAAAATAGAAGAAAAGTTTGCGAAGTCGGGGACGATAATTCTGATAACGAAATGAATTAATTACCAAACTTAAAGTACCACCAGCTGTCTTTCCGCCCCAAGCTCCCTTATTCACACAATTTTTCCACGTGCAGCCCAACAGACCTCTTTTTTTTTTTTTTATCTACGGCGCTAAAAAGCACTTCTACCCCTCGACCACCACCCAACTTTTTGAGTTGAAATTAATTTTCACCTTTTTTTCTTTCTTCGACCTATTTTTCATCGCTTTTCATTGATAGAAACTTGCTCTTAAAATATAGTGACACGGCGAGGATAAGAAAAATGAAAAGAAGCAATTTGTTAAGCGAAGCGAATTCAAGTTAGGCCTCCACCGTTGTATTCACTGGGGCTGTATAGTTTGACTTGATGGATTCCCGAGGGAAAATACTTACGACGTTCTTTTTCTCTCACTCTCTCTCTCAGAATTACGTTTAAAAGGTAACTGAATCCATCGATTTTGTTGATGGTTGACGGTACTCATACTAGTAACGTGAGAAGGCTATTTGTACGGTCTTAAAGAACAGTCGTGGGGAGAATTTTTATGGCGGGGGGAGGGTGTTCAACTCGTCTATCATCGGGGCTGTGTCGACGTTTTTACTTATTGGCAATCGAGTGGCACATCGAATGACGAAGAAAATATATTTTAAAAACTATAAATTTTAATTTGAACGAAAATGCGTGCGCCTTTTCTCTGATTTGATTTCCCTGGAGATTTTGAACGATAAGGTTGACTTGTTTGCCCGGAAACTGCGCTCGCTCATTGATTCGTACGTCCCTTTCAAGAGAGCAGGTGGGCGTAAGTCTGCCTCTCCTTGGATTACGGCAGCTGTAAGGGAGAAAATTAAGGCTCACGAGAGACTGCGGAGATCACTTCGTCGAAATGATTTGGCTGATGTGAGGGATCGGTTTCGGCGAGTGAGGAACGAGGTTTTTTTCGCGGATGGCGGTGGTCAGAGAGAAAAGTGGAGGCGCCTCTGCGAGTTGGGTGTGGGGAAGGCCCGTGGTGGAATGACCTCCCTTCCGAGCTCCGTTGATGTAATTAATCGGTAATTTGTGTCTTCCGGCTCCGAGCCGTCTAGTGCTTTCCCTCCTATTCCTTCGTTCGAGTTTGATGACAGTCGTTTCTTCTTCGGAGATGTGTCGGTTGATGACGTGGTCGATTCAATGCGACTCTCGAAGTCCGATGCTAAGGGGGTTATGGGGGGGGGGGGAAAGCAGTGGATTTCTAGACAATAGGAAAATAAACCTTTTTGCAAAGAAAAGAGAGAACCGAATGACTTTTTTAATTTTTTATAAACAATTAACATGTGCGAATGTGTTGCTTCAAAATTGTTTCCAACAACACACCCCCGCAATTTTGCTAGCTGGAGACTGATGATTCAGCGGCGGTGAATCTAGCGTCCAATCCAAGCATCAAACGAAATTTTTGAAATTGTGGAAGAGGTAGAGCTTTGGTTAGCATGTCAGCAACCTGGTCCTCAGAAGGAACGTACTGCAATGAAATAGTTCCATCCAACACTCGTTCTCGAAGAAAATGAAAACGAACATCAATATGTTTTGTTCGGCGAGTTTCCAAGGTTGTTGCCATTTTCATACACGCCTGGTTGTCTTCTTTGATTGTAACTGGAGTGATTTTTGAATTTTCTATTTCTTCCAACAACTTGATTAAAAAGATTCCTTCCGTAACTGCTGCAGCCAAGGCGACAAATTCTGCTTCCGCGCTTGAAAGTGTGACAATAGGTTGTTTCTTTGTTCTCCAAACGACTGTGTTCCCAAATGATTGGAAAAGAAACCCAGAAATGCTCTTCCTGTCTCTTGTGTCGTTTGCGTAGTCTGCATCAGAAAATCCAAGAAGTATAGCCGATTTTGCTTTTTTGTACCGCAATCCAACATCTCTTGTTCCTTTCAAGTATCTGAGAACATGTTTTAATTGTTTCCAATTCTCTTCCGTGAAGCTGTCCTGAAAAGTACTAAAATAATGAACAGCGTATGACACGTCTGGTCGGGTTCCAAGCATTATGTACATAAGACCACCTATTAATTGTCGATATGGTAAGGCTTTTTGATTAGTTAATACTCTACCTTTCTCAGGTTCCGCATAGCCTGGTTTAGGTTTTATTGGCAAACAGACGGATTTTGCTTCTTCCAAGTGGAATATATCGACTAACTTATCGATTGCTTGTGTTTGAGTCAAAACAAGTCCTGTAGATATTTCTCGTATTTCAATTCCAAGAAATTTCATTTGTTTTGAATTTGTTAAATTTTTAATTTCGTATTCTTCTTTGAGAATGTTGAATACATACGACAGGTCTTTTTCTTCAGGAGCTACAACCCAAAAATCGTCAACATACACGAGTACATAAATTTTACTTCTCAAATATAAACATGGATCAGCAGTTGACCGAATGAATCTAAATTTCGTCAAGGTTGAATGTAACCTTTCGTTCCATCTTCGAGGTGCTTCTTTAAGTCCGTACAGCGCTTTTTCCAGTTTGCAGACCTTGTTGTTTTCAACACTCAAACCTTCAGGTGGTTTCATAAACACTGGTACTGGAAGGGAACCGTATAGAAATGCACATTTGACATCGAAATGGTTAAAACGATAACCCTTGTGAACAGCTAAAGATAGAAGTGTACGAAATGTGATCATTCTAGCTACGGGTGAATACAATTCGTCAGTGACATTTTCTTGCTGGTATCCTCGTGCCACCAATCGAGCACGCTTTATTTTACCATCATTAACATCTTTTTCTTTAAACACCCACCTTGAATCTATAAGTTTAACTCCTTTCGGTTTTTCTACAATTTTCCACGTCTTATTTTTCTCAAGAGCTCCAAGTTCATCATCAATTGCTTCCTTCCAGCCATTACCGATTTCAATGGCTTCTTGATATGTTCCTGGTTCATTCCCACTAATTTCACCTGAAAGCATTGCTTCCATTAAACCAAAATAAGTCTCATAATCATTTAACCAATTAGGACGTCGAGATTCTCTTTGAGGACGATCGTTTTGTTCCTGCGATTCCTGCTCTTCTACCTCCCTTGGTCCGGTTGATGGGTCTTCTGTGATTGTTGATTGGCTGAGGATTTCTGGTGGCGGATTTCGTGTTACTTCGACATCATTTGATCTATCGTTATCGAATAATAAAACATAATTATTTCTTTCGTTTTCTACGGTAGGGAACTCGCTTGTTTGGGTTTCATCAAAAACTACGTCACGAGCTACGATCAATTTTTTACTACTGAAATTCCAAAGTCTATAACCATTAGGAGCATACCCAAGCATTGCATGAACATCACAGCGCTTGTCCAGTTTCTTCAATTTTTCTTTCGAAGTAAGTACGAACGCAACGCAACCAAATATCTTGATTTTTTTTAAGTCAGGCTTATGACCGAACCAAATTTCAGCTGGGGTTACTGCCTTCGGAAGTGTCGTAGTAGGACGCCTGTTTATTAGGTAGTTCGCTGTTCGAATGGCTTCACTCCAAAAGATTTTGTCTATTCCAGAATCAAAAATCAAGCTTCTAGTGGTTTCCATAAGGGTTCTATTAAATCTTTCTGCTACACCATTATTTTCAGGGGTTCTAGGGCAATTATAATGGATAGAAATTCCCCGTTCCGAACAAAACTGTTTGAATTTTTTTGACGTAAATTCTCCACCATTGTCACATCGGAGCATGTGAATTTTTGACTCTAGTTTGGAAGTTACTTGGGCTTCGAAACGTTTAAATAACTCGAAGGCATCTGACTTTTTACTAATTGGGTACAACATGGCGAAATGGGAATAATGGTCGATGAAAGTTATGACGTATGTCATTCCATCGTGAGACTGAGGGGAAATTGGTCCAATAATGTCAGTTGAAACGATTTCTAAAATTCTTTTAGCTTTCCTTTCTTCTGGCAATCTACCAAATCTACTTCGTGTTTGTTTACTTGCGATACAAACTTTACACGGTTTCTTGCCCGGTGGATAAAACGAAGAATGTCCCATGCGGCGGTGCCACAAATCTTTTTCTTTCGAGTCAGCAGTAATAGCTTCGACAGACGAAATCAAAAATTCAACAAAATATAAGCTTCCATGGCGTTTTCCTTCCACCACGACGACATTTCCTTTTTTTATTTTTACAGATCCATCCTGAAAAAGAACATTGAATCCGTTTTCTTCTATCATTCTTACTGACAACAGATTCCGCGACAACCCTTCGCATTCTATCACGTTTTTCAGAGTGATGCGACGACCAGTTTCAAGTTTTAGATGTAAATTTCCTTGTCTTTTCGTGACGAGAGACTGTCCTTTTTTTGCAACCTGAATGTTAAAAGATACATCAGATGTCTCATTCAAATGAACACCTAAACTACTATCAATTAAATGATGCGTCGATCCGGAATCAACTACAAAAACAACTATATTACTGTTAGCCCGATCATCTAACAGATTTGATTCGAAATTCAGAGTATCTCTGTTCTCCGGTTCAATGACGAATGAAAAGTCCTCATCGGTTGAACGATCTTCGGCGACGTTCGACGATCTTTTGACGTTCGATTTGCATTCCGACTTTCTGTGACCCTTTTTACCACACCTATAACAAGGGAACGGGAACCAGTTGGAATTGTGAGGTTGGGCATTCGATTTTCGAGGTGAATTAAATTTTGGCTTTTTTGATCCAGAAAATGCCACGACTTCCACTCCTCCGCCCTTACCAACGTCACGTTTCTGATGCGTTTCTTCTTGAAGTAGACGGTTTTTCACATAGTCCAACGAAATACTTTGTTGATCCCTTGAAAAACAAACGTCAATGGCCGAAGTGACCGATCTATATGACTCAGGCATTGAGCACAACAACTGCGTGATTTCTTCAGCTTTTTCAATCTTTCCACCAGCAGTACGTAAATCTTCAACTAATCTGTCGAACTGAATTAAATAGTCAAGCAAAGATGACTCACCAGTGAACTGCAGGTTACGAAACTTCCGCTGAAGTTGAACTCGAGTACTTAACCCGTCTTTTTGATACGTACGCGACAGAGTATCAAGCATTTCTTTAGCACTCCGCTTGTCTCTCACCATTGAAATTAATTTGTCGTCAAGCCCTGTAACGACAATACTTCTGGCCCGAATATCCTTTCTCCTGAACGCTGCGACTTGTTCTTCACTCCATTCAGTCGGTATACTTTCCAGTCCTGCAGTGGCGACATCGAGCACGTCTTTTTCTTCTAGCGACAAATTCATTCGAAACAACCAGTCCGAATAGTTCGTTGTTCCATCGAACGGTTTCACGACGACAAACTTCTGTTCGTGCATCTTCAATAATTCTCTTTTCTTTCAACTATTTGAAACGTTTAAACCTTGTTTCGTTTTCCCTCCTATGTCTAACCTCTCAACGAGCTGCCCATAACCATAATAAAAGCAGTGGATTTCTAGACAATAGGAAAATAAACCTTTTTGCAAAGAAAAGAGAGAACCGAATGACTTTTTTAATTTTTTATAAACAATTAACATGTGCGAATGTGTTGCTTCAAAATTGTTTCCAACAACAGGTAGATGAGGTGGGTATGTCGTTCATTAAAAGATTTTCCACCGAGCTTTTGCCTGTTCTTGTCCACTTGTTCAATTGGTCGCTTCAGGGAGGTGAGTATCCCAGAGCTTCTTGGAGGGTGGCGAAGGTTCGCCCTTTGGCAAAGGTCCCTCGCCCGAGTTCGGCCTCGGACTTCCGCCCGATTTTGATGTTGCCAGCCTTATCAAAGATGCTACAGAGGATCGAGCATTATCAGTTGGTCTCGTTCCTGGAGAGGACGGACCGTTTGGACCCATTTCAGTCGGGGTTCAGCACGCAAACGGCGTTATTAAGGTTACCGATGATGTGAGGCAGGCTATCGACCGTAGGCATGTCGCTGCATTAGTACACTTTGATTTTAGTAAAGCCTTTTGACAAAATCGACCATAGTATCTTATTGTGCAAAGCAGCGGATTTAGGACTTTCAGCGGGTGTGCTTTCCTGGCTGAGGAGTTACCTCGTGCGGCGAAGCCAGTATGTTGAGGAGTCTGATTTGCTTGAGGTTTCCTCGTTGCTCGAGACACTTTCTGGCGTTCCACAGAGATCGGTTTTGGGGCCTCTGCTCTTCGCCATCTACCTTATCGGAATTTCCGATTGTTTGACCCATTGTCGTTACCACCTCTTCGCTGATGATCTCGTCATTTATTTTTCTTTTGAGCCAGCCGAAGCTGTTAGTGCTATTTCAAAGGTGCAGGGCGATTAATGCCTTGCTGGATTGGGCAGCTGCCCACAAAATGATCTTGAACGAAGGTAAAACCAAGGCTGTTATATTTGGCTCTTCGAGGTATATGAGCATGCTCAGGAGGAGGGAATTGCCGCAGTTAATGTTGGGAGAGGTCTCTATACCTTGGATGGAGAGCGTTGTCCTGGAGGGTTCAGCTTCAGACTATCCGTGATTTTCTGTCCCGGACGGCCCGTCGTGATCTTGTTCGGAGGGAGGGGGTTGTTATTGAGGCTCTCCTCGATCTTGACTGGAGCCTCTTGTTTTGCGAGCCCTCAATGGATAAGAAAGTTGATTTATTTAACCGTTATGTTTTGGACGTTTTTGACCGGTTGGCTCCCCGGAAGAAATATTGTAATGGGAGGACTTTCTCACCTAGGCGTCCTGCACCATGGCTCACTCAGGAAATTAAAGGTCAGATGACAGTTGCGTCGTTCGGCTAACAATTGTTTTCTGAGACGGACTTACTGCAGACTTAGGAACGAGGTGAGTGCAGTGATTAGGACCGCCAAGAATAGTTTCTTTCTTGACCTCTTTGGGGAAAGTAAAAATCCGTCAACCATATGGGCTCGACTACGTGGTTTGGGGCTTGAAAGTGGAAATAGACGCGGTAATAAGATCAGCATCCCTTTGGACAATATGAATTCATACTTCAACCAGCTTTCTTCGCCGCCCGATGACGAGGAGGTGGGCCATGTTTTGGAGGGGGTGCGTTATCATGATGCCAGCTTTTTCTTCAGAGATGCGTGTGAGGATGATGTTGAGAAATGGGTAACGTCGATATCAACCCAGGCTATGGGGGCTGATGGTATTAATCTTGCCATGATTAGACTTGGACTTCCCGTTCTTCTCCCAGTGCTGACACACTTGATCAATTATTCCTTGAATAATGGAACTGTGCCTCTGATTTGGAACCGAGGTAGAATCCTCCCGCTGCCAAAGATTCGTAAGCCGGTTGCCCCTGAGCACTTTCGGCCAATTGCTAATCTGCCCCTGGCATCGAAGCTTCTTGAAAAAACGGTTTTCAGTCAAATGTCCGAGTACCTTGAAGGGGGTAATCTCCTTGATGGCCTTCAGTCGGGGTTTCGTCGTCACTATAGCACCCAAAGCGCTTTGTTGAAGGTCTCAGGGGATATCCTCAGGGGCATTGATGACAGACAGGTGACTGTTCTGGTGAATCTGGACCTTAGCCGTTCGTTTGACCGCGTCGGTCATGCGGCCCTACTGAGAAAGATGGCTGGTATTGGGTTCTCACGTTCTGTACTCACGTGGTACGCGTGGGGAGGACTCAGGTCGTGTTTGACTGCCTCAGTCGTACTGAGTCGGACCTGACTTTTGATGTGGGTGGCGTTCCTCAAGGATCCGTATTGGGCCCCCCGGTATTCACCATTTATGTTTGCGACTTACCAAAGGTTCTTCGCCACTGTAAGCTTCACTTATTTGCGGATGTTGTCGTGATATATCTGGAGTTTACCCCGCCCGATGTAGGACAGTGTGTATCGCTGATTAATGACGACATCAGAAGGGTTGAGAGTTGGGCAAAAGAAAATTTGATTCCGCTAAATCCTGGAAAGTCGTAAGCAATTGTCTTCGGTTCGGTCGGTGGGAGAACCTTCGACGTGTGTGTCTGTTGCTGGCTTGAAGGTCCCTTGGTCTCGTTCAGTCAGGTTGTTGGGAATGCTCGTAGATGATTGTCTTACTTGGGAGGACCAGACTATGAAGATTTGTAATAGCGTCTCCCGGGCTTGCTCCCGATGCTCGTCAAAAGTACCTTACTCTATGCTTCCTGCGTAAAGTTCTCTCAACAAAGCGTCCGGCATATATTTTTGAGCAGTTTGCATTTGTGGGTGGGATTCAGAGAGTATCTGCGAGAACCTGTACGCTCGACTTACGCATGCCTATAGTCATCGGCCTAGTGCTATGGGCCCTTCATTCCTTGTTTCGGTAGTTAGATATTGGAGTTCCTAACCGGGTGAGCTCAGGCTGACATCATGTCCTGTGTTGTTCAAGCACAGGTTGAAGAAGCACCTGCTTGGCGCTCAGTTTTCCACCTAGACATGTTTTATTACATTTTTTAGGTTTATCAATTAATGTTATTTATTTGTCATTGTATATATTTAATAAAATTATTTATATTTTCTTTTTATCACAATCAGCATCGTCTCTCAACTTTATCAACTTTTATTTATTCATATTTTTTGTTTTGTTCTTTTAACAATTTCTTTTTTTCTTTTGTTTTCTTCTTAGTTCTTCCTAGATATGATCGGAGCAAATTCTGGAAATGTCTCATCCTCTTACACTTTGTTTTTTCTTTTATCCTAATTTCGTTGATTTATGAGAGAGTTCACGTCGGTTTGTTTTATTGGTTATGTTTATTCTTCAATTTCAATAGTTTATATTATTATTATTTTATCTCCTGACTTCTTGAGTTTTGAACCTTCGACAAATTATGATTAGTATCATTATTATTTTATTTTATTTATTAACTTTTTTTTTATTCATTTGTTTACCGGCGCGTAGTGTTCCATAAGGTTGTGGGGCAGTAATTGTTCATCTCAAGGATTATGAATTGTATTTATGAGGGCAATATATACCTTCTCTCTCTCTCTCTCTCTCATACACACACTCTCTCTCTCTCTCTCACCAAACTAGATCAAATTTCACCCTCATCGGGGTTGTGATCTCACTATCCATTTCAATCGTACCGGTTTGGTTGAGACAGTGAATCACTTTCAAGGGGTAACTGAGCGAGGCAGAGGTATCCTCTCTCGTTGCACAAATAAAGAGATAAAGAGTCGGTAGGTTTTGAATTCGCTCTGTGTTGTTGTTGTTTTTTTTTTCGTTTTTTATGCTATTTCTAGTCGGTTTTTTGTATTTTTTGCAAGAAGTTTCCTCGCCTCAAGCTTAAGCAGTGGAGTGATTATCGTACAATCCCGTTACCGCCTCCGGAGGCATTGAGAGTTTTCTCTCCGGCGTGAAGGTTTTGACTGTTTTCTTCGCAGATTGGCTGCATTTGTGAGGAGAAGATTTCTACGACTTCTGTTATAATTTGAAAAAAAATCAGGATCATTTTTTTCCGTCGTGCCGTTTGGACTATTATTCGCGTATTGATTCTTTTAAAAAGTGTTCGTTTATTTTTCTTCCGGCTAGTTGCGTAACGTGAGATACCTTAGACCCGCATTACCAATAATAATCCGTGATTTTTTATTATTATTTTAATTTGTTCTAACCGATTCCGCAAATCACGCGTGCAGTCAGGAATGTCGCAATTTTCCTCCGCCGCCGTCGGCTTAGGGAAGGCAGGCAGCGGCCTATGCGGCAAGGGCTTCGCCCATAATGCATTTCGCATATGTTGTAGTGCCTGTGCCCATACATTCCATCTCTCTTGCGTGAAATTTACATCCGAGGATTTTAAGCCTAATAAAAGTAAAGGCTTTCAATGGCATAGCGCAGTTTGCCTGAAGAAGGGAAGTGAGGGAGAAACTATAACAATACTCCGACCAAGCAGGCCTCAGGCAACGGGAGTGATTGTCGATGGCCCCTCCAGTGTGGCAGTTACTTACCCCAGGCGCGAGTTTGTGTCAGTATGATGAGCGCTTTAACGTTCTTACGCCCAAAAATCCTTCAAGGTCAACTAAGGGTAGACGTCCACAGGCTACGGAGGCATCAGCTGATCTTGGGGGAAATTCGAGAGATGACGGCATGTTGGCGAGTGATTCGTCGCCTGGTTGCCCCGTTCTTACTCTTAGCAAGTTTCGGGGGGGACTTATATGCTTTGGCATTTGACGAAAGTGTAAGGAGGATTTCCACCCTGGAGAATGAGATTCGTGGTCTTTCCGGTACTATTTCCGATCTGGAGTGTCGCTTGTGTCAAGTTTCGGAGGCGAATGTCCTGATTCTTCGTGAGAACTAGGATTTGAGGAACCGTCCCGCCGCAGGGCCGGGCAGGGGTTGGAGCAGGCTCATAGTAACATTGTACGTGAGGCGAGGTTTTCCACGCTGGAAATACGAGGGATTCCGACGAGTGATGGAGAAAATGTGAATGAGGTTGTCCTTGGTGTGGCGACTCCGGCTAGGAACCGTTCTCTTCCACATTCTGGGAGAGAGCGAGGCCAGCACCAGTCTCTGCAACTCTGCCGTGCTATGAACGCGGGGATTCACTTTTTTTTATTACCTATCGTGGGACGCGTGCTTCGGACGCCTTCTGCCTTTAAGGAGCGCCTGTTCAGGCATTTCCTTGATATGCAGAGTCGGGATCACGTTTTTGCTTAGGGCACGTTTGCTTGGCTGGTTTTGTTTTGTTTTTGTTTTTTGAAGTTTGGCGCGAGTCGATGCAGTTTGTGGGCCTTCCCATCTTTTCACCATATCAAGCTTCTTTGGATATTAATTACATCTTAATTCATCATTAATTCTCTTTTATTCATTCATTTTTTTTATTCATTCTTCCATTCACTCATAAATTCGTCACTCTACACTTTCATCATCTACATTCAAAAAAAAAAAAAAAAAAAATCGTTCTATTTCTTTGTTATTTATTTTCATTTTGTTTCTTTCTCTTCATTTTTCCCTTTCTTTTATATTCTCCCTCTCTTCTTTCTTGTCTATCTGGCCAGCCGTTATACTGACGTTTGAAATTGTAATTTTTTTGCATGACTCTCTATTTTTATATTCTTCATTTTTTAATTTTATTTTATTTAGCTTTTTAATTGTTTATTAATTTGTTTTTAAAACCGTCAGCATCGAAATTTGTTGCGCTCTTCAATGAATACAGCGTTTGGGCGGAGTACTCAGTTATTGTATCCCGTAGCTGATTATTTCAATTTGAATTTAAATAAATCTCTCTCTCTCTCTCTCTCTCTCTCCCCCCCCCCCAACTAGATCGAATTTCACCCTCATCTCATTCACACTATCCATTTCAATCGTACCGATTTGATTGAGACAGTGAATCACTTTCAAGAGGTAATTGAGCGAGACAGCGGCATCCTCTCTCGTTCACCCACTCCTCGCCATGGTCAACACCCCCCCCCCCTCTCACACACATTACAAAGGCCCGCCATCAGGTCAATACAGCCAGCTAGTTTCCATCATGTGCGTCCGAAGAGGCAAAGAGTGTGTCCGTTTTTTTTTTTTTTTTTTTTCCCCCAATTCTTCTGAAAACGGAGAGTTAAAAAGGGGAGTCCATGCCCCGCGCCACTCTTTTTGGATTCTATCAATGGTTTTTTCTCATCATCGTTATTAATTATGTTAAGGTGGTAAGCGACAGCCCAATTGTAAGGAGGGGGGAAGGGGTAGTCGTCCCCCAGCCCAGAAGCTTTTCGGGCAGGGCTGAAGCTTATATCTCGCTTATAACGTCGCTCCTTATACCGCCTCTCCCGCCACCCAGCTCATAATCATGGTTGCTGGTCCAAAACAGGCAGTTTTTGACAGTTTCACGATGAAACCCGAATGAAATGGCAGCGTTCAAATCGGGTGCAGGTTCTATAAGACCAAAAACAAGACTCGTAACTGGGAATGGGAGTGAAATTAACAACTGATAGTGGGTCCAACGGAAGCATAAGTATGGAGTGACCCTCCATTATGACAAAATCAAGATAATTAACCCCCAAATTCAGAATATTTCGTCAAAAATCAGGAAAATTTGTCCCAGAATCCGATCCGTTGACCCAAAATTGGATTTTTTGTGCCACTGTCAAAAATGAGAATTTGGAGCTATTAAGTGCCTACTAACCTATGAAACTGGTGAATATGGCCTCAGAGATACAAGTTTGCCCAGAAAATTGAGGGTTGTGTTGTGATTCGTACTGAAACCAAATATATTGGCTCTGGTAAAGAAAATTCAGCCCTAGTGTCTTTTCTTTTGACCCAAAATTGCCGAAATTTCTCTCTGAATCGTAGTTGCAGTTGCATAACTATTCGTCCTAGCCCATAGAGCTGAGCCTTCATACCATTAATTGACCGAAATTTTGCACTGGGAATATTAAATTTAAAAGAAAAATTGTCAATGAGTGCCTGAAAATCACCAATTGAATTTGATACCATCAAACTGGAAATTTTGCTCCAGAATCTTACTATTCTGCTCTTCAACATCGTGAAAAAAAGAGTATTGGACGGCCCTGGGCGTTCTTAACAAAAACTAAATTTCAGCCCCAAAAAACCGAATGATAATAATCGACACTATTGCTCTATAATCGACAATTTCACTCCAGCATTGACAAATTAGCCCCACAACTGACAATTTGGTTTCGCAATCGAGGATTGCGATTGACCGCTTCACTCCGTAGGTACTCAACAATATCACTCCATAGTTTAGTATTTCTCACATCAAAGTTTTCTATAACTCACATTTTATCACCGTGTTTTTGCTAATTCACTCCATAAATCGACAATCTGATTCGAACAATTCACTCCACAAACGACAATTTCACGTCAAATTTGCTAATTTCACTCTCTCATCGACAATCCCACTCTATAAGCGACATTTCTGCTCTTAAATTGACAATTTTACTTCTGATTCCCAAAAATCGACAATGTCGGTCCACAATCGACCATGTCTCTCAATTATCGACAATTTATCACCATAATCAACAATTTCACTCCGTAGTCGACAATTTATTTCGTTCCAAAGTAACTATCTGGCGTGAAATACTTGAAATTCATCCGCAGAATCTCGCAGCCCCGTGTTTTTTCACCGATGAGCTCATAATTTCTGTTTGGAATTGCCAATATCGCCCTGAAATCGAAAATTTCGCCACATTATCGACAACGTCGCCTCGTGCGGGCAATTCTGCTAGTTAATCGACAATTTTGCTCTAAAATCGGCAATGATGAACCGTGAGGGTAAAATCTCCTCCACTCACCTATTGTCCGGGAAAGTCCGGGGCTAAAATAGAGAAAGAAACGTTCACTCACGGCCAAAATTGGTCGGCTGAAATTAAGAAAAAGCGTTCATTTGCTCCTAAAATGGACAATTCATGGTTATCTGAAGGCACCTTCGTGGCTAAAATTAAGGCATCGCGACATGGTGCTGTTTTGGGGCACGCTCACGCCTCAAAAAAAGCGCAAATTGCCGGCAATAATTGGAGCGGAAAATGTTAATTTGCGGTTTCTCCGTGCAACTTCGAAGCGCATAATTGAGAAAAGGCGATAATTTGAGTATCGCGGAGGACCATTTTTTAAATTAAGGTGACCCGATTTTTCCCATACAAAAGAAGGACCCAAATTTTATAAAGGGGAAGAAGAAATATTATGGGGAGGGGTGTTGGGGTTGGTAGTTCCACCATTCTACCGCTGATATAATTTGGACATGGCCAGAATTGCCATTTGCCAAAACTTAAAATTGGGTTTTGAAAGAGGCAAAATACGAAATTGGCTTTTTAAGGAGATGAAACACAAAAATTGCGTTTGACTGAGCCGAAATACGAAATTCATTTGGAGGAGCCAAAACACAAATTGACTTTTGAAGGAGCCAAAACACGAAATTTGCTTTCGTAGGAGCCGAATTACGAAATTGGCTTTTGACGGATTAAAAACACGAAATTGGCATTTGGTGGAGCCAAAACACGAAATTGTGGTTCGAAAGAGCCGAAACATGAAATTGGCTTCCGGAGGATCCAAAACGGTGTAGAAGAGGCCCAAAGGAGGGTGTTCGCCTGCAGCTAGCTCGATTTTATATTGGGACGATGGCCTTCAACAGAAAACACAAACCACTGTTTGCCGAGCTTTCGGAATAATTTATTTCCTTCCTCAGGGCTCTACAACGTAACAGGATCTTAATAACGAAAAATAACAAGTCAAAATAAGAAAAACCTTACCACAGTGTATGTTACAAATACTCCATTATTGTGATGTGCATGGCAATATGATTTAAATGACCAATCTTGTTAACCGTAAACAAATTGTCCAACGAATAAAAAATGTGACAAAAACCGTAATAAAAAACGAAAAACTCCCAGTCAGAATGTAGAAAACGATTGAACGGAGTTACATCTCAGTACCACAGCCAAGCACAAGGCCCCGCCCAACCACTTCACCTCCCGCAATAAACATGTTCAGGACAACCCTCCCCTATCTCTTCCCTTAAGAACCCACCTCCCCGTCACCGCTAAGCAAATAAATAAAATGATGTATACCAATAACCAACCAAAATCAATTATGCTTGAATGAATACCAAATTTACAACCGGAAATAAATAAATAAATAAATAACCTCAAACTAAATGAATCTATCAAAAACCTTAACAACTCCCCCTAAAACAACAACCAATAATTCCCCTTCTTCCAACGTTTCGTTAAAACGTTTCATTCATAGCCGAAATCCCACTGAAAACCCGACTAAGACCATCAAGATCGGACCTAAAATTGCAAGCTTGACCATCACCCTGAATGCAAAGCATTTCCTTAACAAGCCTCCGAGGTAGTTTATCTTCTTTGCACATTATACTCGGCTGATCAAAACTTCACCGGTGACCCAGCTGGTGAGTGTGTCTCGACATGGCCGTTTTACCCTGGTCAACACTTTCACAGTCACGTCGATGTTGACCAACTCTATCCCGGAGACGTTGCATTGTCTGGCCATAGTAACGAGCTGAGCAGCTCCCACAGTCAAGACGGTAGACCAACTGTGACTGCATCTCCCAGGGATCCTTGGCTTTCACATAATGAGTACAGCTGCGTTGCTTTATTCCTATAAGAGTAGGAAACACGCACCCTCTCACCAACCTTCGAGCGAAACAGGTTTCCCAGTTTAGTAGAAACACCCTCCACGTACGTTAACGAGCAGAACATGACATTATCAGAAACCGTTCCATCAAAATGTTGTCGTTGCTGCTGCTGCCGTTGTTGTTGCTGTTGTTGTTGCTGCTGCTGAGGGATCGCCCCGAAATTCCGGCTGACCTGCGAGACCAACCTACCAATCAAGCTCCTTGGGTAGCAATTCTTCCTCAAAATCTCAGACGCTAGAGCCCGGTTCTTCGCTTGAAAACCCGGACCACTGACCCCCAGAGCCCGATTAACGAGATTTGCCGCGACATTAACCTTCGCAGAAAAACTATGCTGGGAACGGAAGCCCAGGCAGCGATCCGATACATACTTCTTACGGTGCCAGTCCGTCGCCAGTGACCCATCCGGCTGACGAACAACGAGGACATCTAAATACGGCAGTTTACCCTCTTCCTCTTTCTCAAAAGTAAACTGCAGTGACGGATGATAGGAGTTCAACGTGTTCAGTACCTCCGCAAAACGCTCCCGAGGCAAAACCTTTGGCACCTTTGGAAGCCCATACAACTTGCACGGAACCGCGTTATTACTTCGCATTTTACACTTCATTCTCTGATCAATTAACTCTAAATCATAAAGGCGGTTGACGAGTTGGTTGCTTTTCTTCTCAAGGGATTGCGTTGGGTCCCTGTCCACAAGCATATACAATGTCGAATCCCCAAGCATGCTGGTCAGCCGCTCCTCATAATCGCACTTGGGCATGATGACAGTTTTATTTCCCTTGTCAGCGCGCAATACAAGAAGATTCGGATTGATTTTAAAAAACGCGTTAGCCTTCAAACACTTGACCCAAAGGTCATTAGGACGCATGTTTCTGTAGCGAGCTATACCATTTCTAATTATATTCGCACCCTCAGCAAGAACTACATCACCCATCCTGCCATCTTCAATAGAGTCAGTAAAAACCTTAACATCAGTGACAATATCATGTATCGGGAAAGTTCTTGCAGTGTAAGGGATATTAAAATTGCGTCCTAGACTAAGGATTTCCCCAACTTCAGACGGAATCGTTACATCACTCAAATTGACCAAATTATCATCCACAGATGAGGAGGGTAGGGGTTGAAAATGTCCATTCACATTCACGGCTGAAAATGAGAAAAAGCGTCAATTCGAGGCTAAAATTGAGGAAAACTGCTAATTCAAGGCCAGCGTCGAGAAAAATTGCTCTACGTGGCTGAAGTTAATAAACGGCACCAGGATTTGTGACTAAGAATTGGTGGGGGGGGGGGACAATTCGTGATTTCTGACGGCAACTTTGCGGCTAAAATGATACATCGCATTGTAAATCGCGTCATCGGGCTGTTCTCGGGGCAAGTCCCGCGTCTAAAAGTTCCAAAAAAAAGGGCAAATTTGTGGCTAAAATTGGGCATAAGCTTTAATTTGTGGTTTTTCGTGGCTTGTTCCGCGCTACGTTGTGAGCCGATGTGAGACTCAACGACCGTGCTTGGGATAAAAAGTTGGTGGTGATACGGTGACGCGTGGGGTGCATATACAATGTCTCATTCGACGCCGCCGACCGTGGTGGCCAGCTAGCTCGGAATACAAGCCCACAAAAATTCGTTTCAAAGATGTTCTCTCCGGTGGCAGGAAAGTTGAGCGAGCAAGACTTACAAAGACGATCTGACGATGGAGCAAATCCAGGGAGCGTGCTCCAAAAGGGTGGCATAAAAACATCGTAAGACAGCGCTTGTAGAGTTCCTTACCTATATTTTCTTGAAAACTTGCATTTCGAAGCCTCTACAAGCCCTTTATTTTGAATTTACCAGTACTTTTTTTTTTTTGTCTTCCCTATTATCGTGACTGTGAAATCGCGGGTGAGGCAAACTGTTCAATTCAACCAGAACCCTCCCCTAGATCAGAAAATGTTCAATCTATGTGTTTATGCAGTTTTTTCACCTTGATGGATGATTTTTTTTTTTTGCTCTCTGCTTCTTCCGCCCGGCCTATTTCATCCCTTCTTCCGGGCTAACCTCGACGAAAATAAAAGGAATTTTTTTCGTTTAAAAAAAATAGACAAAAAATAAAATGTCGTATATTTTATTCGAAAGAAACTCCGCTGCCAGGAACAACGGAGAGACCCTCCCGTCGTTTCTTCAACAGTAGTAATTCATTCTTCTTCCTGCCTTCTGTTCTGACAAGCGGATATTGCTTTTGTAGAAAATTCGACCTTTTGTGGAATAAAACAAGAGAGCTTTTCTCGAAGTTGTCACGCTGTAGGTGAAGAGGGTGGAGAGGCTCGATGTGATAATAGTTCAAAAACGACACCCCCACCACCAGCCCATCTTTTTGGAAGTTTTGTCAATTTCTAAATCGTGGACAATCGTACAACACTGGTAATGACTGTTTTAAAGTGTTAAACTTTTATAATTGTGTTGGGGTGGGGTGGTGGGGTCTTTATTATAGACGTTGTTGTGACGGGAAAGGGAAAGAGTTTTGAGTGCAGGCACGGATAGAATTGGTGATGAATGGGAAGAGTGCTGGAAAAGAACGAATTAAGATTGGGTGGGGGAGGGGGTAGATTTGAGCCCGCGTGACTCCACGGTCGTGGAAGTGGAAATCTACCTTTAGACTCACTTTATCGTTATCCGCTTCAAAATTAGAATGGCAGGAATTTTTGGTGTGTGGAGGAGGGACAGTCGTGGCATCATTCTTTTACTTATTCAGAATGGCACTGCGAGATGAGAGCTGATAAAATGCGCTAAAATTCACATTAAAATTCATATCTTTTCTATATTTTTACCTCCCTCTTCTACGCTTTTGGCTTTTTCCTGAGAAATTGATAAGCGTTATTTGATTTACTTCACACTTCACCGCTCCCCCTCCATGACACTTCAATTTTCATATCAAGAATTCAATAAATAGAAAAGGTAGGTCCTCCAACTACATACAATGAGTTGTTTGTATAATTTAATGAATCAATTCAATCAAGTAGCTGGAAAAATAATCGCATAACGTCGTAATTTGATTGAATTTTCCAATTAATTGTTCCGAATAATTCGAATGTTCGCTAAAAGTAAACTGCTAAGCTTTTTTTCACGCACCCCACCACCGCCATCAACTATCCTCGCCAAAAAAAAAAAGGAATTTTTCAGCCGGTTGAAGAGTTTGAAGTTTTTAAAATCTAAAGTGGAGGCTGAAGCTCCACGTATTCGCTTCCATGTTTTTTGTTTTTGTTGTATGAGCCACAGCATTCAGACGAATAGTGGAAATTGGTTGTCGATGGTATTGTTGAGAAGGGTTGTTAGAAGGGACGGATAGTGTTGTTGCGAAAACCCTTGAATAATCAGTTGGGGCATGGTCTCCAGGCTGTGGTGGTGGGGGGGGGATGTTGCACTAGGAGATTGAAATGAAAAAAAAGGTCAAATCCTTGGAAAACGGTTTGTTATTTTTCCATTCTGCATAGGAGTTTATTGAATTGACCAACTTGTTTTTTGTTGTTTTTTTTCGGTAAAACCGCATACAAATACAATTCACGATAGATGGATATAATGAATAAATCTGTCGCTGGTATTTTAATTAATAAATTAATTAGACTGATATTATCCGGACGACGATGGAAGGGCGTAGCCCAACACGATTCGAGTTTCGAGAAAAAATGGCTCCCCGGCGGGATTTGAACCCGCAACCTCTGGATTACCACTCCAGCACGCTGCCATTTGCGCCACGGAGACGCCTATGGGAGTCGTACTCCGAGGGATAAGCTAAGGCGAACCCCACCCAGGTCCATTGTTTCTCGAAACTCTAGGCGCTTCTCCTGATCGGTAAACCACGCCGAATTTTATCTTATCTAGATCCATCTAACAACATCTAGATAAGATAAAATTCGGCGTGGTTTACCGATCAGGAGAAGCGCCTAGTGTTTCGAGAAACAATGGACCTGGGTGGGGTTCGGCTTAGCTTATGCCTCGAAGTACGACTCCCATAGGCGTCTCCGTGGCGCAAATGGCAGCGTGCTGGACTGGTAATCCAGAGGTTGCGGGTTCAAATCCCGCCGGGGAGCCATTTTTTCTCGAAACTCGAATCGTGTTGGGCTATGCCCTTCCATCGTCGTCCGGATAATATCAGTCTAATTAATTTATTAACAATTCACGATACTCTCACCGCCACCACTCAGCACCGCAACCATCATTGCAAAGAACTCAATCCCCACCAAAATCTGTACTGTACAGAGAGGTTCGCATGTCGCAACAGACAGGAGAAACGATCGGCCGGTACTATTGTTAAATGGATGGGAGGGACGGGGGGGTCTCAGCGACACTCGTTGTCTCTTGAGCTCAAGTTTTCAACTTCTATCTCTGACCCAATAGAACCATTGCGCCGCGCCGTAGTCAATTTTCGCTAAAAAAAACAAAACAGTCAATCTGCCCTGAATAAAGAAAACTGCAAATTTTGATGGATTTAACGTCACTAACGCATGCAGGGCTAATAATAATAAGAATAATGAAATGGGCATAGCAGTCACACTTTTGTCCTATAATGTTGCCGGCCTTCCGAATAAAATATTTAATTCAGAATTTGTGGGGTTTATTAATAAGTACGATTTATTTTGTCTATATTAAACTTTTGTGATCGAGGATAAAATACGAGAATATACAAATGCTTTTCCAGGGTATGTGTTAAAGTGGTAAGCTGCGGAAAAGCAGGGCGGCAGGTGGATGTTTATTCGGCATAAAGAAGGAAATTGCGAGGGAATGCGGATGCGCTTTTGAGGAGTGAGGCGAGATTACTGCCATAAAAATCACCTTAAATAATAGTAGTATGTTTATAGTACCTCTGTACCTCAGTGGAGCCAAGTATGCGGGTGAGCGGGGTGAGTGCAAATGGACCCAAGATTTTGAAAGTTTGAGAAACGAACTGGTAAAAAATAATAAGGGCAATTGTATTGTGCTAGGGGATTGGAATGCCCGCGTGGTGGAGGAACAGACAATGCCGCATGAGCTCATGCAGGGAACTTTGATGACAGAGGAGCGTAACTCCCTGGATAAGACCGTCGATAGGAAAGGTAAGCGTGTCTTGGAGCTTTGGGAAGATGAAAATTTGGTTATTTTAAACGGAAGGATTAAAGGGGATGAGGTGGGAAATTGGACGTTTGTAGGAGCGCAAGGGTCATCAGTGGTGGACCTGGCATGCGTATCGATAAACTGTTTGCCGGTGGTAGAAAGGATGGAAATTCTGCCTATTATTTTCTCTGATCACATGCCGCTGTGTTTAAGTTTAGTTGGGCGAGTTCCGGATTGTAGTGGCCGTGGTATTCCTTTGCTCCCGAAACTGTTGAGCGGAGGGGCAGGCAATATAAAGAAAAATTAAAAGAAATGTTGGTGGAGTTGGGCGTGGAAATACCGGAAAGTCAAAATCAGATAGACCGGCTGAATAAATTCATAAGAAAGGCGGCGGGTGGTGGGGCGCGTGCGGGGGGTGGCCGGATGATGTTAGGGAGGCAGGAGTGGTTCAATGGGGAATGTCAGAGGAGCCGTAAGGAGGCTTTTAGATGGCTAAATAATTATCGTAGAGACAACTCTGAATTCAGTCGGAAGTCGTACCTTGTAGCTAACAAAAGATACGTATAAGTGTATCTGTCGAGAAAAAAAGCGAAGTATATTTTTGTCAAGACTGGACGCTTTAAAATCTGTGAAGGACATCAAAGAGCTTTGGTCAATTCTGAACAAGTTTAGGGAAAATCGCGTTTTCCGGGGGTGCGATGTTGGGGTGAAAGCTTTTCACGATCACTTACGGAAACTTTACAATCCGCCTCTGTTGTCCCCTGCGGTGAGCTATGCCGCTCCCCTCGTGAAAAATTCTCATTTGGATGCCCCAATCGCGATGGATGAAATAGAAGGTGTGCTGCGCAAAGCGAAAATGAATAAGGCACCGGGGAGGGACAAATCGCCGTACGAGTTCTACAAATTTGGGCCCAAAGAGCTTATGCAGACCTTGTTAACATTGTACAATAGTTTGAGGTTGGCGAGGTACCTGGGAGTTTTACCAAGACCATCGTATTCCCGCTAGTCAAAAAAGGGGATGACTCGGTAGCGGCCAACTATAGGGGAATAGCGCTCATGGATGTTGTCTGTAAGATCTTTACGAGTATCCTGAATAAAAGGCTGGGGCGTTGGTTAGAAGAGGAAAACATTTTATCTGAAGCGTAAGCTGGTTTTCGACAGGGACACTCAACTGTGGATAACATCTTCAGCCTCTGTAGCATAGTCAACTTGAAACTGATGAAGAATAAATAAAAGGGTGTATATCTTTTTTGTGGACCTGAAAGTGGCTTTCGACAGTGTGGATCGTGGGGCCCTGTTCTACAAACTTTTAAACGACGGGGTATCGTCGGCCTTCATTAACATTTTAAAAAGCCTGTACAATGGCACAAGTATGGCGGTGTGGACAGCACAAGGACTGACAGAAGAGTTCGGTTCCGATGTTGTGGTAAGGCAGGGTTGTTCTCTCAGTCCAACCTTATTCAGCATCTACATCAATGACTTGGAAAGGCATGTGGTGGTGGGGCTGTTGGTTGGGGGGAGGAGAGTAAATTGCGTGATGTACGCCGATGACGTAGCGTTCATAGCGGAGGAGCCAGGTACGTTCCAGATAATGATTAATCGTCTAGCAGAATTCTGCGATGCCTGGAATCTCTCTGTCAACATGGAGAAATCCAAAGTTATGGTATGTAGGAGGAAGGGAGGAAGGCTTAAGGCGTCGGAAAAATGACATTATAAAGGTACAAAAATTGACGTGGTCACGCAATACAAATATTTGGGGGTCATAATGACGCCGAGCATGGATTTTAAAAAACACCTCAGGGAGAGACTGTCATCGGCCAAGCTCGCGGTCAGTGTTACGTGGGCGAAGGTTGTGAGAAACGGTGAAATACCCCTCAAAAGAAAGTTCGACTTCTTTAAGGCAACAGCAGGTGCGATGATTATGCGCGCGGCCGAAGTCTGGGGCTTTTATCAACACGATGCAGTCGAAACGTTCTTCCGATACTTCCTGAAGCGCGCACTCTGGCTCCCAAATAACACTCCTAATTACATGTTATACTTAGAGAGTATTATGGACCCCCTACACTGCGGTACCCTCGAGAAACATATGTCGTACATCAGGCGGACGCTAAGTATGAGCGAAGATAGATCGCCGCGGCATTTGGCTCAGCTCACTTGGGACAAAAAAGGCTTCTGAGCAAGGGCGTGTGGGGAGCTGGACATTAGCCCGGGCACATGCCTTAATCACCAGGGCGCGGAGAGAATTGCTCAAGCAATCGGGAAAGTGACACAGTCATATAAAGAGCACTGGTTGAGACGGGTAGAAAACGCGGAATTCCATACATCGTACAAGTCTCTCAGACTCAACTTGGGCGAGGGCAGTTATCTTCATGCGGGAATATCTCTCAGACAGGCGAGTTATATTTTCAAGGCGAGGGGAGACATATTGAACCTGAACTTTGAGCCATGGTGTCAAGGTAATAGTACTCCCGCATGTACGCCATGCAACTTGAACGCGCGCGAGGACGTTTTTCACTTTTTGGCTGTGTGCCCCATCCTTAGTGAGGTTAGAAGGTTGTACTTCGGGAAGAATAGACTGAGTGGTGAAGAAGTGAAAGATTATTTGAATGGGCTGTGTTGGAAGGTTTTGGCAGGGTACTGTGCGGCGGCCCTGAAGTACAGGGGGACGTTAATTGCAGAATACAACGAATAGGTATTCGAAAAAATAAAGTTAGTTCTGCTCGCTGAACTCAGTGCAATGTAAGTTCACTGTTGTTTTGCCTGCCGGCCTCTATGTGCAATATCTGTTATCGTTTGTCCCGTTATATTGTGCTATTGTTGATTTCACGTGGTTATTGTCAGCGCCCATATCTATTTATTATAACTATGTATATTTATTATAACTAGCCATTTATTATAACTACACATATTTTCTATAACTATTTCTATTTGTTTGTTGTGTTTATACAGGGTGGAACAGGATAAGTGTGACAAAAAAAATTGGGTGAAAGTAGGCCTCATTTGTGATCGAAAACACCCTTTGCACCATGGTCCGAAAATCAAAACCCTACGAGATATGATTTTTTTAACGTTTATTATGACTCGCGTCACTTTCCTTAACTAAATGGGAATAACTCAGTTTCCAGCTGACATTTTGCATCTTTTGATGACAGATTCGGGAACAGCACATTTTTTTCTGTCAGGATTAGCCATTTACGATAAAATTCAACCATTTTCTGGGGGCTCTTGAGCTGCTCAAAGTTTTGCAAATCGAGGATTTCTAATTTTTCAAAAAAGTCAACCCCCGCTTTTTTTTTTAGAATTTTGAGCGCACCGACATCCCATGGGTCGGAAAAACTTCCCCAATGTGTCCTTTTTGAAATTACTCATGAACGTATTTTTAGTTAATCAGTGATTTATCGGCAGAAATGACCATTTCTTAGAAAAAAGAATGGTTTTTCTCTTCAAAATCGCTTGTTTTGACCTACAACATTTGAACGAGCTTTGTGTTGTTTAGCATGATTGACGTCATTAAAGCATCATCCAAAGTTTTCCCTTGAACGGGGCGGACTGTACGCCTGTCAAAGTCCAAAGGAGGAGTGCGCATTCCATTCGGTTCGAAGGAAAACTTTGGGTAAGGCTTTAATGAGTTTTAGCATGTTTTGAATCACGAAGCTCGTTCAAATTGGGTTGGTCAAAACAAGCGATTTTAAGAGAAAAATCATTCTTTTTTTCCAAGAAATGGCCTTTCTGCCGAAAACTCGCTGAAGAACTAAAAAAACGTTCATGAGTAATTTTAAAAAGGACAAATTGAAGAAGTTTTTCCGACCCATGGGATGTCGATACGCTTAGATTTAGTGTAGAGAAGTGGAGGCTGAATTTTTTGAAAAATTAGAGATCCACGATTTGCAAAACTTTGAGCATCTCTCAAGCCCACAGAAAATAGTTGAATTTTATCGAAAATGGCTATTCCTGTCAGAAAAAAGTGTGCTCTTTCCAAATCCATCGTCAAAAGTTGCAAATGTCAGCTGTAAACTGATCTATTCGCATTTAGTTAAGAAAAGTGATGCAAGCCTCAAAAAACGTTTAAAAAATCATATCTCATAGGATTTTGATTTTCGGACCATGGTTTATAGGGTGTTTTCGATCGCAAATGAGGCCTATTTTCACCCAATTTTTTTTGTCACACTTATCCTGTTCCACCCTATATATTTTGGTTAATTACTGAAGTGGCTCGCCAACCCGGCAGACGGAAATCTTGACCATTGTCGTTATGTATTTTTTGCTGTTTTTCCATGTTTGTCTTTTTATGCTTGTTGAAAAATAAATACACTAATAATAATAATAATAATAATAATAATAATAATAATTGATATAAGAATATCAATCACACGCATCTAAGGAATATCATAAGCACGCAGATCTACACGGATGGATCGAAGACTCAGAATGGTGTTGGATGTGCTTTTTACATTCCTGGAGCGGCGCGTTTTGCGAAGAGTCTTCCAGCGTATTCATCAATCCTGACTGCTGAGCTCTATGCCATAATTTTTGCAATTGATGCCTTATTATTTGGTATAATAAGAAGTAATGAAGAAGTTGTATTTATCACGGACTCAATGAGTGCTGTTCGGCTTCTTCAGAATAAATTCAGTAAAGATGCTATATCTCAAACAGTACATGGAAAACTGCTACGGTTGAAGCGGGTGGGGGTAAGTGTTTGCTTCTTGTGGATTCCGAGCCACGTCGGAATCCCGGGAAATGAGCAGGCGGACGCACTTGCCAAGGAAGCGGCATGCATGAGATGTGTGGAGCCAATACCAACCACCCTGCAGGATGAAAAGCGCCGGCTTAGCACGGAAATGTGGAAAGTCTGGCAAGAAAAATGGGAGCAGAGTTCAACACAGCTAAGTGATATCTACCCAGATGTGAGATACAATGACTTTTTAGACAATATGCGATTACCTAGAAGGGATAGTGTGGTATTCACAAGGTTGTGCATTGGCCATACCCGTCTCACACACTCGCATCATCTGTTGGGATCCAGAAGACCAATTTGCAATGCATGCCGTGAAGGCATTCTTACAGTTCCGCACGTATTATTGCAGTGCCCTTCTCATTCGAATAAACGCATGCAGTATGGTGTTTCGATAAATCTGAAAGAAGTGCTAAATGCAAAGAACGCATCGACAATTTTGGAATTTCTAAAAGATATAGGACTTTTCAAAGAAATTTAGGAATGTTTTAATACTGAATTACTGTGATAAAAAACTACTGATCTAACCATCTAGTCAAATTCTGCTAGTCTTATTGCTCATCATTGGAGGTATGTTTCATACTGCCCATGATGGGTTGAACCCGGAAATAAAGAGATCTTTAAATGAATAGAAATAATGTTACCTTCTACTTAACCATGACTGTGATATAGTATGTAAACGCCTGTGATGTATTTATATTAATTGTTCGCCAAAGCGAAACTGGCTGGAAAATAAGGTTACACAAAATATAAAAAGGTGATATACAGGCTATAGACGGCGAAGGAGTTTCAAGCAGTCGAAGGTTTACTGTAAGGACTAGAAAATGGCTAATGACCTAAGATGTCGAAGCCATGGAAAAAAAAAATAATAATAATAATAATAATAATATAGAAGAAGTGGAAACCCTCGCAACGGAAAATGTGGAACCAGAAAGCCAAGACAAACACAAACCGGAAGACTACTCTCCTGGTATGTCCAATTCAGGAGTGTCCGGCCAGGAGGAGAGTGGTGAAAACGGGGAAACATCAGATGCGGGGAGTACAAAGTCGAAGCGTGGAAAAGGATGGGAAAAAGGGAAGAAGCGTGTTAGCTGGAAGGAGCAGAGAAAAAGAGGAAGAAGAAAGTTAGTTAGAATAAGTTAGTGAGTAAATTCTTTACTATGTAAATAAGATAATTTACCTATTATAAACTGAATGTACAATATGAATGCAAATCATATAACAAATAGGAGGGGTCGATGTAACTACTTCCTGCAGTGGAATCTGAGAGGTTTCATAGGCGTTCGGATGAGCTTCGATCGATTATCAGGGAATATGATCCCCTGATATTGGCTCAGCAAGAGACCTACTTCACAGAGAAGTTTGTTGCTTCTGTACCCGGGTATAAAATGTTTCACAAACCTTGTCCAGTAGAAAGTGGAGGCAGGCGTCACGGTGGAGTGGCAATATATTGCAAAGACTTTATTCGTTGCCAAAATGTCACACCCACAACTCAGCTGCAAGCAGTTGCAATTAAAGTTGAAGTACCTGCATTTGTAACAATATGTTCGTTGTACTTACCTGACCAGAGCTGGGACATAAGAGACATCAGACATTTGATGTCTGCGCTTCCCCCACCTGTCATAATATTGACAGACTCGAATGTTCATAATTCTTGCTGGGGATTGAGGCGCACCACTGCATGCGGGAGGGAATTGGAGTCTTTATTGAGTGATTTGCAATTGATTGTACTCAACGATGGCAGGCCAACACATTTTACATCAAGCTCAGGTACGTTGGATGCTATAGATTTAAGCGTGGCTAGCCCAGTGCTGGCAACTGATTTGGAATGGATTGTGTTGCCAGAGCTTCATCAGTCGGATCACTATCCGATCTTGCTGAAGCACAATTCTGTTAGGCATGCTGAGGATTACCCGGAGAGATGGAATTTCAGCCAAGCCGACTGGGAAAAGTATACAAAGTCACTAATCTTACCTGAATTGACTGACGATCTGGAAGAAGATGTCAAGAATTACACAAATTCAATAATTGAGGCCGCGCGGGCTTCAATTCCACATGACAAGAGATGTCAGAGGTCAACTAGGACAGGGGGGTGCCCTGGTGGAACCCTGAAATAAAAAGAGTGAATAGATTAAAGAAGGCTAGTTTTAATTATTTCAAAAGACATCCAACTAGTGAAAATCTAGTGAAATTTAAGAAATATAGAGCATTTGAGAGACATTTGAAACAAAAGGCTAAAAAAGAGTCATGGGAAGAGTACGTAGCGTCAATAAATTCAAAAACCCATAGTGCGGAAGTTTGGGATAAAATAAGAACGCTGAAGGGAAAAGCGAGGAATGCGACTCCTGTGTATATTCTTAGACAAGGTAGCAACGAAGTCTTGGACAATCCAGAAATTTCTAATGAATATGCCAAGCAATATGAATCGATTACGTCTGCTCTTAGCTACCCAAGTGAGATTCGTACTAATTTGGAGAAGCAAATGAGTCGGAACGTTACTTTTGATAAAAGTGCTGATGAAGACTACAACATCCCTTTCGCATCTAGCGAATTGGAAAGAGCTATATCGAACCTTGCCCTACGAAAATCTCCTGGAATAGACGATTTGCCCAATGAATTGCTGGTTAAATTGTCTCACAGTAATAGAGAGAGAATGCTCAAATTTTTCAATTCCCTTTTGCGGGAAGGATATTACCCAAGGGTTTGGAAACGAGCGGTAATAATACCCGTGTTGAAGAATGGAAAGGACCCACAACGCGTCATTAGTTACCGCCCTGTAGCATTGACATGCAGCATGGGAAAACTGTTTGAGAGTATGGTTAATTATAGATTAGTTAGGGTTCTCGAAAAAAATAATCTCATCAACAGGCACCAAACTGGCTTTCGTCCTGGATATTCCACGGAAGATCAGCTGGTTTATCTTGAGCAGTTTGTGCAAGATGCGTTTTTAGACAGAAGTCATGTTACGGGAGTATTTTTTGACATAAAAAATGCTTTCGACAAAGTGTTACGGTCGAATGTTTTAAATCAATTAAGCGAGTGGGGACTTAAAGGTACTCTTCCACGAGTGGTTCAGAGTTTTCTGAGCTCCCGTGAATTTCTGGTGAGAGTTGGTAACACATACTCTGCTACGTTTCCACAGGAAAACGGTATACCGCAGGGTTCTGTGCTTAGCGTAACTATATTTTTGATAGCTGTTAATAAATTAACTGAAAATATTCCACAGCAAGTGCATGCGTCAATGTATGCGGACGATCTGGCTATATTTATCAGGCATCCAAATAGCTGTTCAAGCGATGGAATTCTACAAGTGGCTATAGACCAGTTGGTCGAAAATGCAGCTTTTTCTGGCCTCCTCTTTTCAGAGGAAAAAACAGTAGCTATGCACTTCTGCAGATTGAGGACTCACCACAATGAGCCACGTCTACATCTGCATAATGCAGCAATTCAATATAAGGAAGAACATAAGTTCTTAGGTCTTTGGTTAGACAAAGAAATGCGATGGAGGAAGCACATAACAGAGACTGCAACTAAATGTCAGAGGTTCATCCAGTTGTTAAAAATGATTTTAAGTCACAAATGGGGAGCAGATAAAGACATGATACTGAGAATATTTGACAGTTTGATAAGGGCAAAGATTGACTACGGGTCTACCATTTACGGATCGACAAGGAAGTCGTGGCTTGAACCACTAAATAAGATTTACAACTTGGGCCTAAGAATCTCTATCGGAGCTTTCAGAACGACGCCAATAAAAGACCTATACAGGGTGCGGCAGATAATGTGGACCACCCATTTTTCTCCGCTATTATTGATGATATTGGAATGGTGCTCGGAGTTATGTCCCCTTGATCTTAGGTGAGGATTTCATATTTCATAAAGTTAGGTCAAATTTGGGCCCTACCGGGGCTCAATAAAAATTTTTGGGCTACAGATATGAAATTCTCACCTCATCATATTTCATAAAGTTAGGTCAAATTTGGGCCCTACCGGGGCTCAATAAAAATTTTTGGGCTACAGATATGAAATCCTCACCTAAGATCAAGGGGACATAACTCCGAGCACCATTCCAATATCATCAATAATAGCGGAGAAAAATGGGTGGTCCACATTATCTGCCGCACCCCGTATGTGCTCTCCAACCACTTACCACCGCTTTATCACAGAATAGTTGTTAACATGAATTCCGCCTTGCGAATAAAAAGAAATCCACGTCACTTTCTGTACGAAGCCATGTTCAACAACAACAGACAAGTGGAGTACTCGTGGAGGAATACAAGAACCAGGCCCTATCCAGTAAGGCTTCAAGAAATCATGGCAAAATATGGGTTAACCCTACCAAGAGTGTTTAAAATTGAAAAGGACACATACCCTTGGAAATACCCATCAATAAGAATTGACCTCACTCTGCAAAAGTATGAGAAGAAAGCTCTGCCTCCAAGCGCTTTTGTAAAGTTATTCAGACAAGCAATCGAAAAGTACGAACTCGAAGGATATGAATTCATATACACTGATGGTTCCAAAACAAATGACGGGGTGGGATACGCATACTATATTTCGGCAGGTGAACAACATTCTAATACATTGCCTCCTTTTTCATCCATCTACACTGCAGAGTTATACGGAATCTATCATGCCTTGGCGTATTTTATCAATAAACTTCAAAGCAAGATTATGATACTTAGCGATTCACTAAGTTCATTGTTAGGGTTAAGAAACAAATTCTCCCGTGATGATCTGATTAATAAAATACTCGGAATGATAAATAAATTGAACGGACAGGGGAAGGAAGTGAGGTTCATGTGGGTGCCTAGCCATGTCGGCATAGCTGGCAACGAGCAGGCTGACCGGCTGGCAGGTATGGCGGCAGGCACGAGGGCCGATAGAACGCAATTCAAAGTTGGGGCATTGGATGCGAAAAATTGGGTTAAGAAGGTGATTTGGGGAAAATGGCAGGGAGACTGGAATGATGCTAACACTCAGCTTCGAGAAATTAGTACAAGAGTAACCGATAAGCAAAGTGTTACTCATCTGACCAGAAATGAAGCCGTGAAAATCGTAAGGTTGCAGACAGGGCACTGTAGGGCAACCCATGATTACCATTTTACGAATTCCCGGAGGCCAACTTGCGTACACTGTAATAGTTTGTTAACTCTAAGACATCTCATTACGGATTGCCCGAGGTTCAATGAACAGAGAAGGCGTTGTTTTTCGGAATCCATGCCAAATTATGCCGACCTATTAGGCAAAACTTGCAATCATAAAAAATTAATTGATTTTCTCAAAATAACAGAGATAATAAAATTGATATAGGAAGGAGCACTAGTATGAATTATGTATAGTTATGAAATTCTGTGATAGTCTTCTAGTCAAGTGGGCACCGTCCAAATGCTCTGAAAATTCAATTTTAAAGAAATCTAATTATTGAAACGCAGTGATACCAATAAAAATCTGTGATACCAATAAAAATCTGTGATAATTACATAGTAGAATAATATAGTATGAATGAATAAATTCAGTAATACATAACATGATAGAGATGCTGGATAATGGAGTAATCTAATCTAAGAGGGAGAGAGAGAGAAGAAGGGAAATTAGTACAAATTAAAACTATGAAATGAGCAAATAGTACTACCTATGTCTATTCTATTTAAGAAACATAGCAACACTTACCTTGGAAAGGCTAATGACCTAAGAAGTCGAAGCCTCTAAAAAAAAAAAAAAAAAAAAAAAAAAAAAAAAAAAAAAAAAAAATTGATTGAAAACCTAGCAGGAGGTATAAAATGCATTTTTAAAAATCATAATGGCTGATACAAACGAAGAAAAAGCCGGACTGATTAACGTTAACCCAGGGGAGGTCAGGCCCCTCTGGGCGACAACGGCGCGGACAAGGACTCGAAACATGAAAATGAAAGTAGCCAGGAGAATGGTAGGGGGAAGGCCTCTGCCAATTCTCTCTCCGCAGTGGAGGCTCCGGAAGACCCTTTCAGGCGTCGTTCTTTGATTTTGAGAAGCCCACCAACCGAGGTGAGCTTGTCAAATGAGAAGTGCCAACAAGTGACAACGCAAGGAAAAAAATTAGGAAATGGTGGAAGCGGAAGAGAGTTGGTCTCCTCTGACTACCAGAATCAGAGAATGCAGGATGCGCTGCCTCAGCCGGAGAGCACCGCAGAATCCACTGTTAAGCCTTCTTACCTGGAAAAAAGCCAGTATAACTACACAGGAAAAATAGTTACGCCCGAAAAATCAGATGGAAGTTGTAATACGTCACCAGTAGACATGGATGGAGCGAGAAAGAGGAAAACGCTCACATTCGAGCCTTAAGAATACAGTTCCCAAATCTCACCGCCTCGAAAATCGAGAAGGGCAGATCGAAGATCACCAAAAAATGTTGTACCTGGAACACAGAAAAATTACATGCAGGTCAGAAATTCAGATCATGTAGAACGAGTATGGGAGAAGTTCATTGTACTAAATAGAATTGGAAGCACGTTTGAAAAGGTGTCTCCATTTCTTATAGCTAGGGAGGTTAATAAAGCTGTTGGAACGGTGAGTGATGTGAGGAAGCTCAGAAACGGGTCACTCCTCGTGGAAGCACTCACCGAAGACCAATCTAAAAAGATAAAGTCACTAACAAAGCTAGGAGCCATGGAAGTGCTGGCTAATGTGCCAGAGAGATTCAATACAATGAAAGGAGTCATAACTGCAAAGGATTTAAAATACGCGACCGAAGAGGAATTATTAGAATTCCTTGAGGCACATAACGTCTGCTCTGTAAAAATGCTGACAAAAAAAGATAGTAATGGCTTGGAAGAAAGGTTAAACACAACTATCCTTACTTTCAAAGGGAACGTTCTCCCAAAAGAAATTACAGTGGCCTATCAAAAGTTCAAGGTTCGGCCCTACATCTACAACCCACTTCGGTGTTTTAACTGCCAAAAATATGGACACACATCAAGCACATGTCGGTCAAGCCGCAGTGCTTCGCCATGCAATAATCCGCCTAGATGCATTAATTGTGAAGGTGTGCACAAGTCTAGTTACAGAGACTGTCCGATTTTTAAATTCGAAAAAGAGGTTGAAAAAATCATAGCTACTGTTGGGTGTAGCTACTTCCAGGCGAAATCACAAGCGAGAAGCTCATCCCGTGTGAAAGAATCCATATCATACGTGGAGAAGGTAAAAAGGATGCCGGTCAGAAATGAATTGGGCAAACCGAATGAAAGAAAAGAGGCAAACCAAACAACACAAATAGCGCGAAATATACCACAGTACTCCTTCGAAATCGGGAAGAGGCAAGTGGCCAGTGTTGGTAGTCCTGGTGAGGATACAGGATTGAGAAAGGAAAAGGTGTACGAGCAGGTGTACCGTACGAGCACAATTATTGAAAAGGGAAGACATGATAAGGTGCAGGAAAAGAGCACTGAACCTATCCCTGGAAACATGGCAACTACCGAGAACACGCCAACTCAGAAGGGAAAGGAACATGACTCGGCATTTTCCACTCCTAAGACCGTGGATCCCCAAAAAGGGAACCGTCAATAAACAAATCAACGCGGAAGAAGAAAATGGAACTGCGTCCAACGAGAAAAAGAAAAAAGGTTGGCCGCAGGGAAGAAGACGGGGAAGCTGGGAAGAGCAGCGACAAAAAGGCAAAAGGAAATGAACGAATAACAACGAAGAATGGAACAAGAAAATTAATTCGGAATATTGCAGTGGAACCTTAGAGGACTACGACATCACTCCGATGAGCTTGAAAACTGGATGCCTTTCGTTATTGCCTTGCAGGAGACTCACCTGCACGCAAAAGACGAGTATACATTGCAGGGATACGATGTCATTGCGAAATCATTAACACCCGAGATCGGTGGAAGACAACATGGAGGCGTCGCGATTTTCATTCGATCAGACTTTCACTAGGTACACCAAAATAAACTATGTGACTTCGTTACAAGCAGTGGCAGTCAGGCTAAGGGTTCCGTACGATGTTACTATATGCTCGCTCTACCTGCCAGATCAAAGATGGGCCAAAGAGGAAGTCGAAAACCTTATCGACCAGCTCCCTCGTCCAGTGCTGCTATTAGGTGACTTCAATGTCCACAATAGCGCGTGGGGCTCAGAAACAACGGGACCTAAAGGAGAGGAAATCGCGGATATTGTAAACACCAGGGGCCTAACAATTTTGAATGACGGGTCGCCAACACATTTCATCTCCGCCAGCGGAAGATTCAATGCTATAGATATTAGTATCTGTTCTCTTAGTTTGGCCCTTGGCATAGAATGGAGGGTTCTGGATAGCTTACTTCTATCCGACCACTTTCCGATCGTCATAAATTTGCCTTTTTACCAAGTCGAGATCTCGGTTCCACCAAAATGAAAAACAGAACAAGCGGATTGGGACGCCTATCGGCAAAACGTTAAACTCCCAGCCGCTACGGGAGATGTGATAAGAGATGTACAACAATCCACGACAAGTCTGCTAACGGTAGCCAGGAATTCTATTCCAAGAACAAGACCGTCGCGCCACAAACGGCAAATGGTCCCCTGGTGGAACAGGCAATGTAGCGAGGCAATTGAAAATAAGAAAAGAGCTTTTAATATATTCAGGCGACACCCCACCGAGCGAAATTTGGCAGCTTTTAAAATATTGAGAGTGAAAGAAAGGCAGGTCTAACTGGCTGCCAAGAAGGCATCCTGGGAACAATACGTTTCCACAATCAGCTCTAATGCCGCCCCTAAGGAGGTCTGGTGGAAGTTGAAGAGTCTTCAAGGTAGACAGTCAAGTAAAGCTCCTCCAGTGTTACTCGCAGATGGAGGTACCGAAACCGATCCCTTCCAGGTAGCTAACATTCTTGCTAATCACTTTACAAGTCCGGAGGAACAGCCCTCCAGAAAACCATAACTCTGAGATCGTCTCAGGTATAACAGTGTGATGGAAGAAAGTGGCATCGATCAGATAGAAGTCCCCGTCGTCGAGGAACTGTATAATGCTCCTATCACTCAAGAGGAACTGGATGAGGCCCTGAAAGCCACAAAGAACACTGCCCCCGGCCCAGACGATATACCAAATGCGTTTTTAAAGAACATCCCTACTGAGCAGCATCCTCGTCTGTTGGAGATTCTCAACTCTGTGTGGAGCACAGCCACGTACCCGGCAGAATGGAAGGTTGCTGAGGTAATCCCGCTTCTGAAACCTGGGAAAGACCCTCATAAACCCTCCAGCTATCGCACAATATCGTTGACAAGTTGCCTAGGAAAGCTTCTCGAAAGAATAATAAATAAAAGACTTCTTTGGGAACTCGAGAGCAAACAAAGATTAACGGGAACCCAGGCAGGGTTCAAAGCGAATAGGTCCACCACAGACCAACTTACTTATCTAGAGGCTTACATCCAGGTTGCTTTTTTGGACAGAATACATGTAACAGCCGTGTTCTTCGACATCAAGAAGGCATTTGACAGCATAGATCCCAGCGCAATACTGGCTCAACTTCGACGATGGGGAATGCAGGGACGCCTCTTGCTCTTCATCGGGTCATTCCTCACAAGCAGGAAATTACGTGTCAGAATTGGGCAGACTGTAACTGATACAGTTCCGATTCGAAAAGGTAACCCTCAAGGATCCGTGTTGAGTCCTACCCTCTTCATAGTAGGGATCAACCAGCTGGTATGTCTGGCGACCCCGAGAATTGAAGTCGTGGCATACGCGGATGACATAGTTATGCTTTTGGCGCACGAGAGAGATGAGGTGCCCGTAGAACTGCAGCTGGGTATAGATGAATTGGTGGAGACGGGCAGGAATATCGGACTGGAATTTTCGGTGCAGAAGACAAACGCTGTGCACTTTTGCCGACTCCGGAAGGCCCATCCCCATATTCCGCTAACGTTGTACGGGACCACAATACCATATCGCCCGTCGGTGAAATACCTAGGAATTATTTTTGATGAGCAGCTTCGATGGAAGGAGCATGTTCAATATTTGTAGAATAAGTCACAAAAAGCTCTTAGAATATTGCAGATAGTATCAAGGCACAGCTGGGGAAGCGATAGAAAAATGCTAGATAGAATCTTTGAGACGCTTCTGTGTAGTAGACTGGACTATGGAGCCACAATACACGGATCAGCCCGCAAGACATGGCTTCGTCCGCTAGATCAGGTATATAACACCGGGCTTAGATTGATAAGCGGGGATCTAAAGACCAGTAGAATGGAAAGCCTCTATGTAGAATGTGGGAATACGGAGAAACAAGAATACGCTGATATGCTTCGCGTCGCTCAAGGCACGGCCATTGATTCCTACTTCATCAAGAGTTGATAAGTCACCCCTATTTGATATGTATGCTAGGCTCCCTTCCAGGACGCGCCATATACAAAGGCAAATGTCATAATGAATAGCGTTGGATCTAGTGTGGGGCCTGTCCTTCCACTGAAACTAACGAAGTGCCCTCTACTAACGAAGCCTCATACATAAAATCAAAGAGCGAACTTCAGTCGAAGAATACAGTGTCTTCTGCAGAGAAATGTTAAGTAAATATGCAAACTATGAGAAATTTTATACTGATGGGTCCAAAACTTCGACTGGCGTTGCATGTGCCGTGTTCAAATGACCAGACAATGAATACTCATGGAGGTTACCAGATCATGCGTCTGTCTATACAGCGGAGCAGTACGCCGTACTTTATGCGCTCAGAATGTCCTCCGACCTCAATAAAAACTATTATTCGCACCGACTCAAAATCGCTGATTCTCTCACTTATGCAGGGCTCAACCAGAGACGGAAAGGATAAGAGAGGAGTACAGTAGATTGAGGAAATAACGTTGTTCTTACCTGGGTACCGGGACACTGCGGTATAAACGGGAATGAGAGAGCTGATTACATCGGCAAAAGAGCGACGGAACTCCCAGTAACCTGCGAGACCCTGCTTCCGCTCGTGGATGAGCAGCGAAATTTGGAGGAAGCCATCTGGAGTGACTGGCAAATGCAGTGGAACGCTACAAGCACAAACCTGAGTACGATCAAATTGAGTGTCAAAGGGACATACGATCACCCGGAACTAACACGGAAAGAAAATATTGTGCTTACCCGCATTCGAATTGGCCATACGAGAATAACTCAGGCATGCTATTACACCCGGAGAATGATGCCAAATTGCACAGACTGCGGCCTTCCAGCATCCCTGGAGCATGCCGTCGACATCTGCCCTATCTTCGCGGTCGAACGCTGGGTCACTACCTAAAAAATAAAAACTACCCGATTTAAAAAACTTACTGAATTTCCTTCGAAGCGTCGAGATTTTCAACAATTTCAATTTCATCACGGCGGACATGGGGAAAGTCTCGAATATTTTCCTGATGAAAAGCGTGAAGGACTTTGTGTAGGCGTCGTTGATCGATGGCCCCACCTCACGGTACACTTCTTCAGAGTTCTCATTTATTAATTTGTTAATCTGACAGCCTAGAAACAAAAAAAAAGGCCGAAAAAGTATGAGGGGGGAGGGGGGACGTAGTTGTAGCTTACTGAGCTTTTCATCGCCGTTGAACAAGTTGCGAAATTGATTTTCAGCCTTGGCGATAGTCAAAGACACGACAAATTTCTTGACTTGGAAATATTTCGAGCTGTTTTTCTTAATCGTGGCAAGCTGTATTACTCCATTAATGATGACGTCGGCTAAGTTATTTATTTATTTATTTTCAGGTTGAAAATCTGTTGATTTGAGTCATAAATTTTGAAAAACAAAATCGTACAAAGTTTTATGATGGCGTCACCGGCTCCGGATAGTGGCAGTTTGAGAATTTTACCGGTAATGTCGAATTTCCCATCGACGAAGAACTGCGGTGCACGTAATTTCACCGTGATGTTCAGTTTTTATACATCGAAACTATACGAAAAGAGTAAACGTGAGGCACAACAGGTGAATAAATAGGGAAGGTGTGTGTGTATACTCGACGTTCTGAATTTCGACGCTCTTGAGACCGACACCGTGTAATTGATGAAAATGGCTTTCATTTGAACCGGTCCACCACTTCCTGAGTCGGAAAATGTCATCGATGGAATGAAAATCGGGTCGAGACTGGGTAGTCCCAATTTTTTGTCCCCTAATATTGTACACATCGCCGAGTTAAACAACCGTTTCTTATTTTAAAGGGAGAAACGTTACAAAAGTACCGTCTAGTAAAGTTCGAGTCACGGTCATTACGGCCTGTTTCAAACATAACTTGAGCTCAGGGTCTGACCTTCTACAAACCATCCAGCCCGCCGCTAACAAACAAACATACAGGAAAAATCGAGCAAATTGAGAAAGGTTCAGCCCGTCACATTAGTTTTCTATACTCACGCAGGTCATCCCCATGGACAGCCGTTCCAAACAAGAACAACGCCGCAAGCGGTAATTTAAGGGTAACCATTTTCACGGTAGAAATACGTTTCGTACTGCTCGATTCACACGTTTTCCAGTCTATTTAAATATGGATGTCTTACCTAACAATCTCTTCTGTTAAAATTATAATATTCACTTTTTTCTCACTATTGTAGCGATTAAGGTTTACGGTGCTTTTTTTATTTTTAAATGCTATTTATTGCACTTTGTCTTTATCCGCCTCTTCATTTCACCTTCATCAAAACTCTCAAGCTCTTGAGCAATAAGCAAATTCACAAAACAATTCACGTGAATTATTTTACCTATATCTGAACGTTTTATCTATCTGTCCCTCTTCTTCCAAGGTATACAGGGATTCACGATTCACTCAAGGGGAGGGGCTTGAGAAACTGCGTGTTTCACTCTACTAAAAATGGATTGAAAGCCACTAAACATTGCTAAACTAGCCATCCCCGCCATAAAAACGGCTAAAACTGACTATAATAGTCGCGCCAGAAAATGACAAAAAATGACGATTCACGTCTCGAAAATAGTCAAACGGACTTCATCTGCCCTAAAAATGGCCAAACTGACAACTCGCGCCATGAAAACAGCTAAACTGACTGTTTGCGCGTTAAAATTGGCCAAAGTAACTTTGAGAGCCCTGAAACTGGATTAACTGACAATGCACCCTGCTGAATGCCTGAAGAAGTGATTCTTGTTCCTGGCCACTGATGACTATTCACACCCTAAAATTAACAAAAATGGCTCCATGTAGCTTATAAATACATATGTATGTATTTGAACTGAACTAACGCCTTATTCACTAAAAGTTAGCGCCGGCGCTATCCACCCGTCCTTCCGGGAATGGAACATAAATGTTTTTCCACCGGCGCTAAATTTTAGTGAATAAGGTCTCAGCTTTGAAATGACCCAAACAGATTATTCCTGTCTGGAAATTGGCAAAATTAACCAACTTGCGGGTCAAAAATGGACAAACTGGGCCTCCTCGCGGTCTAAATTGACTATTCGTGCCATAAAAATAGCAAAACTGGCTGTTCACGCCCTACAACTGGCATGCTTGTACTGAACGCTTCACGCTCTAAAAATGGTCAGATCAAACTGATCACCCCCCCCCCCCCTGATGGTTTCAGTAACGATTTGCGCCTTCAAAATTGCTTTAGTGTCTCCCCTAGTTTCTTGGCACCGCACGCGTTACTCTTTTTGGCTGCACAAGAACAAATCTTGCAGCAATTTTTGTTCCTTCATTTACATCTTCAATAATAAAATATTAGTCCTTATTATCAATCGAGAACCCTGAACTTATTCACAGGAAAGTGACCTTTACACTGACTAAGCAGTCTGGTAACAGTCAAAGTGGCCAGAGGAAACTGAATGATTAACCTGGAAGCTGACTATGTAACCCGGAAACTGGCTAAGTGACATGAAATGGCCTAGAAACTGAAAAAGTAACTTCGAAACTGACTGAGTAACCTGGAAACAGACATAGTGCTCTGGAAAATGTCAATGTGACCGGCTGCGTGTCATGAAAATGATCTAAGTGACCTGGAAACTGAAAAAATAGCCTGGAAACAAACATTGTGTTCTGGAAAACTGACAAAGTGGCCTGGAAACTGACATAGTGGTCCTTGTTTGAGACCTGTATAAATATTTTAGAAATAGTTTTTTTCGTAGCGATCTTTATTTTGTTTTTCTCTTCTCTCTTCGAATAATTTTCTGTCTAGGTTTTCTAAGTCCGCTCCCGGCGCCAACAAGGTGCGAATTTCATTTTTTTTCTCTATTAGTTTTCCTCCCCACTTCTTCTGTACATAAAATTTATACTTCAGTCTACCGCTAGCTCTCGATTAAGTTTCGCTCTCCGCTCGCCCTCCTTGCGGCTCAAGTACCGCCAAATTAGATTTCAGTTATTTGTGTAAAAATCGAGTGGTGTTTGCTTAATAGTTTTCACTTTTCCCGAAAACCCCCTCTTTGATTCCAAACCGCGCACGCTATTACCGCACCGATCGCCTTTCATCTCCGCCGGCGGACGTCTTCAGGTCGTTGGGAATCAGCGTAAGTCCTTACTTTCTTTTTCCTAGCTATAAGCAACTCAACCACTCGTGCCAAACCTCTTTCATCAATTTGAAATTCTCACTATTTGTACCACCCCCCCCCTCTTTCACTATCATATACAGTCCACAAAAATCAGAACGGTACAGTCCTGAATCTGAAAAAAACCGGGAAAATGACCAAGTAACCTGGAACCTGACATAGTGGCCTGGAAACTGACTAGGTGTCATGAAAATGGTCAAAGTGACATGGAAACTGACAAAGTGGCCTAGGAATTGGCATGGTGTTGTGGAAACTGACTAAGTAGTAACCTGGAAACTGACATAGTTGCCGGGAAACTGACATATAGTGGCCCACAAACTGCTAAGTGACATGAAATGGCCTGGAAACTGAAAATGTCACTTGGAAACTGACATAGAGAGCTGGAAACGGACATAGTGCACTGGAAACTGTCAATGTGGCTTAAAATACTTTGTATTTTAAATACAAAATACGTATTTTGTAATTGTATTTAAATACTTTTGGAAAGGTATTTGTATTTCTGTATTTAAAATACATTTTTGAAAGTATTTTGGGCTTTGTATTTGAAATACATTTTCAAAAGTATTTTGTATTTCACACTCAACGAAAATACAAATACAAATACTTTTAATTTCAACGTTCTTTAGTTTCCACTTCTTCGCCACCATTCACCAGTACAACCTAACTTAGTGACACCATATTTGGCAGAAAAACCCGGTGTAATAACAACCTTCGATTGTCGTTTTCATTTTTCGAAAAAGTGGTGAGGGAAGGGTAGTCATGATGGAAGGTGGAAGTTCCGAATTCCTTGTTAGCACAACTGCCGCAAAAATGATGCTAGCGGATGGAAACTTGGCACAAAAATGGATCATATAGAGCCCTAGCCTACAAGTACACAAAGCTGTACAAGTAAACAAAACGCGTGGCAATTATTGCGAAAAACAACGCTAATTCGAGTTTAAACTGGACCAAAATGGCAAATTCACAACTCAAATGGCGAAATATCGCCTATTAATAAAAAAAAAGAGAATAGATAATGTGCTAATTCGCTGCAAAATTATCAGAAAACGCTATTTCACAGCTGAAATGAAGAAAAATCAATAATTCGCGGCTGAAATTGAGAAAAGAAAAATCTGTATAGCTTCTGAAAGAATCGAGGCTCAAATTGAGAAACAGCGCTAATCCGTAGACAAAAATTGCTCACGCGGGCTAAAACCTAAAAAAACTACGCGGCTAGAATTGACAAAAATATTAATTAGCGGGACCAACTTTAAGAAAAACACTAATTTTCCAATCAAACTGAGAAAAAAGTGCTAATTGGCTGCTAAAAAATGGCTCAACTGCAGCTGAAAATGAGGAAAACGCCAAATCGTGGTTAAAATGGAGGAAAATCGCCAATACAAACGAAAGAATCCCTACTGCACTGCTAAAATTGATTAAAAGCGCTAACCCGTGGCCAAAACTGGTTAAAGTTGTAGCGTGCCAACAGCTAACAAACCTCAATTTTTATTTTTAAAAATAACAAATATTATGTTAAAAAAACAACATAAGTCAGTTTGATCGCGAGTTCGTATTTTCCCAATTTTTCATTGTCGTTATAAAAAAGATCTCTAAATTTTTCGTTGGCCGTTATTTTGTATACCGAAGAGAGCGCGACCCACAAAGTCACTAAACCTTGAAAAATTGACAAAACGCAAATGCGTAGCTTCTGTTCGAGGCTAAAACTAAACAATAAACGCTAATCCATAGCAAAAATTGAAGGAAAAATGCCAACGCGGGACTGAAGTGTAAAAACAAACGCAGCTAATATTGAAAAGTTCACTATAATTAGACTGTCATAAATAAATGAAAACTCTCGTTTTAGCTCAAATTTGAAAAAAAGTGTTATTCCCGGCTAAAAATTGAGGAAATCACCAATTCGTGGCTAAAACTAAGGTGATTCGCGAATTCACAGGGTAGAAACGCTTCAAAGCAGCTATAATTGAAAAAAAACGCGAATTCGCGGATAAAGTGTGTTGGAATTTCGAATTCCGCCTTCTGACGACAACTTTGTGGCCAAAATTGAGATAGATGGCAAATTCATAGCCATAAGTAAAAGAAAAAACACTGATTCACGGCTAGAACTGAGATAAAGCCCTATTCTACATATATTTAAAATTGAAAAAAATTACTAATGCGGTGCCAATTTGCGGCTAATATATAGAAAATCAGTAATTATTCTGGCTAGAATAAAGAGAAAAGTTAATTTTCAGCCTAAATTGAAACAAAAAGTGCTAATTCACCGTCCAAAATGGAAGAATTGCCGATTTGCAGTAAAAATATCGGAAAACGCCAATTCGTGGCTAAAATGAACAAAATTCGCTAATACACGGGCTAGAAATAGCTACTGCACTGCTAAAATTACGAAAAAGCGCTAATTTACGGCTAAAATTGAGACAAATTTAAACTTGCGTCAAAAATTGGAAATACGTTAATTCGCGGCTTCCTCGGGAGACTTTGAGGCTAAAATTGAGAAAAAGCGCTAATTTATGGCTATGAGTGAAAAACTCGCAAATTCGCGGCTAAAACTGAGACGAAATCGCTATTCCGCAGTGTATGGTTACGGTGAACAAAAAATGCTAATTTGTGGTAAACATTTCGAGAATTTTACGGCTAATATTGAGTAATTTTCAGCGCATACTGAGTAAACCACTAGAAAAAATCGCTAATTTGCAGCTAAAATTGTGGAAAACGCCAACTCGAGGAAAGTTGAAGAAACATCGCTGATTCACAGGATACCAAATCTACTTTGCTGCTAAAGTTGGGGAAAAGCGCATATTTATGTTTGGGGGGGGGGAGGATTACCCCGCTAATCAGTTGCTAATTTGCGGCGAAAAGCGCTAATTTGCTGTTGAAGTTGACAAAAAGCACTCTTTCGCGGCTAAAATGGAGAAATTCGCAGTTTAAACTTGGCATAAGCCCTGTTTAGCGGATAGACTGTGGAAATAGCGGTAATTTGCCTACAATATGGAAAAGGCCATGGCTAAAATTAGGAAAAGGCCTTAGAGGTTACCAATAGAGGTTTTATGTATAGTTAGAGACTTTTAGGGGCCTCTTTAAGATTTCCGCCCCGGGCCCCGATATAGGTCCACCAGTGACCTCACCTCCTTTTCAGCTCCGATCCACCAGTGCTCGCCGGTTCGGTACTAAATACTTGGTGATAACTTGCCTACTTTTCTTTGCGCATTGCTGCGCAGCGCTATTTCGCGCTGCTACATTTTGTCAACTTGTCTATTGAAGGACCTGATATTTTTGAATTATTTATTTTTCGCACTATCTGCCGTCGAAATCGAATTTTTGAAAAGAATTTCAAATTGTATTTGTATTTTATTCAAAATACAATACAAAAAGTATTTGTATTTCAGTATTTAAAATACATTTTTGAAAGTATTTTGGGCTTTGTATTTAAAATACATTTTCAAAGTATTTTGCCCACCCCTGCTTAGGAACTGACATAGTGGCCTGGAATGTCAGAAAAAACCACCAGGAAAATGACTAAGCAACTTGAAAAGTGAAATATGACTTGGAAACTGACAAATTGAACGGTAGAAGGTGACTCAGTAACCTAGAATCTGACTGAGTAACCTGGAAACTGATATAGTGGCCTGTAAACTGGCTAAGTGACATGAAATGGCCTAGAAACTGAAAATGTGACTTGCAAACTGACTAGGTAACCTGGAAACTGACTAAGTGGCCTGAAAACTGGTTAAATGTCATGAAAATGGTCAAAGTGACCTGGAAACTAAAAAAACTGGCCTGCAAAACTGACAAAGTGGCCTAGGAACTGATGTAGAGTTGTGGAAACAGATAGTGTTGTGAAAACTGACAAAGTGGCCTGGAATCTGAAAAAAAAACGACCAGGAAAATGAGTAAGTAACCTGGAAACTAAAATAGTGACTTGGAAACTGTCAAATAGGCCTGTGGACGCTGACTCAGTAACCTGACTAAGTAAGTGACATGAAATGGCCTGGAATCTGAAAATGTGACTTCGAAACTCACAAAGTGGCCTGGGAACTGATTGAGTAACCAGAAAACTCAAAACAAGTGACTTGGAAACTGAAATATTAGGGTCCTGGAAACCGAGTACGTGGCCTGGAAATTGACAAAATGGCCTGAAAAAAAAAAATGACTTGGCAATGGACAAAGTGAACTGGAAACTGACTGTTCGGCTTGGATAGTAGTAAAGTGGCCAGAAAACTTCATATTTTTTTTTTTTTTTTTTCCCTTTCTTTTTTTTCTTTGCCAGAAACTGACTTTTCGAATAAAAGTCTGGAATAGTCCTCCATAAATTAATTGCTTCTGGTGTAAAACGCGTATTTCTGCCCGAAAGCTGGTTCTTTAAGTGACAATTTTACCACTACATAATTTATCGTAATCATAATTTGGCTCTAATTTGGTGAAAAGAACGACTTGAGCTTGAATAACTAGAAGGGCGATCGCCCCATTCGCCCCCTCCTTGTATACGCCAGTGGGTTGTGTTAAGAACGGGATAATCTGACTACACTCGCGGTATCTAATTGGTTAAACGGAACCCTAAAAAATGTACCCGGGAAATTACTGAACTTACTATTCGTGCTTCTGAAAAGGGCAAACTTGAGCCTTCGCGCCTTTAAAATGGCTGAACTGCGGACGATTCGTCGCTGCGGTGACATTGACCATTTGGGCCTTGCAGATGGCGTAACTGACGACTCCCGAAAAACAAAAAAATTGGCAAACTGACTTATTTGAACTCTTATAGTGATGAAATGGCAATTCATTCCTCCTACGAATAGGACCGTCTCTATCGGAGCGTAAAATTACAAGTTTTGGGGATTTCACGGTTTCCTCGCCTTTTCCGGAGCTAACGTAAGACTCGGAACTCGGAGCCCCTTTCCTGGATCCGCGCCTGTTCCATATAAGTATTGCCCCACAAATCCTTACTTCTTACTGTTTCTGGGAAGACAACTGACTCTGGGTGCATCGTTGATACCCAGGAGGAAAGCATGTCGCTTTTGATGTTGATTTTGCCGCGCAAGCCCGATCTCACATAAAACATTTTTACAGGGCCGCCTATAAACAAATCTGCACCGTTTTACGTGATGAGATTATCAATTTCCGGGAGTAAGATGATGTGTGGTGATCAGTATAGTGGGCAGTGTTGGTAAATAACAAAATTTATCGAGGCTTTTAAGAGCGCCCACCTCATATAATTTCTGGTCTCTCTCAACCGATTTGAGCCTCGAGAAATTTCTCTGTATCTGCTGAGTGAGAGAGTGCGGATAAATGATCGAACTTTATCACTCGAATCACCTAACCAACCCACTAACCCCTCCAGAACACCTTCTTTCATATTATGTACGAGCTTAGAGACCTTCCTGTCTCCAATATTTTCTTTTATCTTTTCTACCGAAGAAGATGATGCACGGCGGAAACTGCGATAAAAATAACAGCCCAACACCACCACTCCCTTTACCATCCCTTCCACCCACCATTCACTCGACCCATCTTTCTCAAGAGATTGGTGGGGGAAAAAATGGTGTGGAAAGTATTGAAATACTGTCGCTGTAATAATGTTCACGCAGTCGACAAAAAATGGAAAAACTCGAAATATCGAAGGTTGCTTGGCTGGACACAATGTTTCTTTGTAACAAGATTCGTCACGAGGATTCAAAACTAATCCACCACCACACTTGCCTCTCGCGGTTTTTTTTTACTTTTCCCTTAACAATTTTCAATGGTAAGGGTTGAGAAATTGGACAAGTACGTGTTGTAACTCAGGGGGCGCCGATAAATATTTGACGACCAAACTTTCGAAAATGTTTCAAGGTGTTCCTCCCTTCAGTTCATTTCATTCACAATGGAATGGGGTGAGTAGGGTGGGGGGGGGTATTGTATTCTTTTGGGAAAAAGAAGAAAAATGTGAATAATATTTTTCTATTTGTATCACGCCTGTTTCCGGAGAAAACTGTTCGAATGATGCTAGGCTGAGCGGGTTGGATGTGGAGGAGGCCAAGAGATGATAAATTGACCTCTGGGGGAATCTGTTCCTTGAATCAAGTTTCAAATTTCCATATTTTCCCCCTCCTTCCTATAGGCGTAAATCAGATTCTAAAGTGCGAATGGTGAAGCGGTGGTGGGGGTGTGGGGGGTTGGAGACATTTTAATTAATTGAAAGCGTTCGTCGGAGTCATTTTGAACGCGTCTTTACCGCGAATGAGACAAGTTTATACATTCCGTGAGTTTTCCACCAATTAACCGCACCAGCTAATAATAATGCGGGCGGGAAACTTTAGCGGGCTATACCGCCGATGTCAGCTATGAAATGGTTGGATGGGAGAGTTGTTGGGGGGGGGGAGTGGAGCCAAGACCACCGCAGAGTGGACAAAGCCGCAACACTTGAAAGTTTCCCTATCGACCTAAAAAAGCGGAACAATTACCCTCCTTGTCTTTCTCATCGCGCGCACTATTATGTAGACAACGCACTACACGTACAGCGGTGTAATAATTTAAATCTTTCCCATAGTTTAGCTCGTTTATCAGTCTAAATGGAAAGTTTACCCCCCCCCCTTCACCATACATCTCGCTGTACGAATGTACATGACAAATCTGAGAGTACAATGATAGATAGCACCCTCCGCCGCGCTTTTAATATTTGCTCGAATCAAAACCATCACTCCATGTTTGCAAAACAGGCTATTTGTTATGGTTGTAATTGTGAAAAGGGTCGATAATTTCTGAGTTTGGATCGTAAATTACACGCATAGAAAGTCTACTAGTGAGTGTTGGTGGGGTGGGGGTGAATGGTTTTAAGCGTGAAAAGGAATGAGATCCATTCAGAGGGAAACAAAGCCAAAAAAGGAAAGGTTTACTCTCAGGAATATGATACGGGGGATTTGAACAAAATTGTTTGCTCAGTTTTGCTTTAAGTAACATCTTCGCCCCCTCCCCGTATCTCCATGCCCGTATATTTGCAGAATTGACAATGTTTCTTTGTATATGAAATAGAAATAGAATAGAAATGACAACTCTTTGATTTAATTACAAAGCTTTATTTTCCCGTATAAATGTCCTCGAAAAACTCAATGATTTCACTTCTCTATACCCACTCACGTCGTCTTTCTAACATTTTCTCGTTCAAATAAAATCCGGGCTGTCTCTTTATAATTTATCCTTTCTCACGATAGAATTCTCCTATTCCTTTTTTCAGGAGTCAGCATCTTTTCCGGGCAGTTGCCCCCCCCCCCGCTCACTGCTCTACAGTACGAGAAAACCATCGCTCAACTCAAAACTAAACCATAGAACCTTCATTACTTCGTTCTTCCGTTAGCTGCAGTGTGAGAAAGATAGTGAGAGAAGCTTTTGTCTCCATAGTACCCCCTCCCCCTCCTGCTGATTTCCGTCAATTCGTTTAAATGAGTCAGTCCGCGCCATTATTTCTTCGCTTAATAGAATTTATTGAGTTGATATGAACGGGAAAGTAGTGGTGGGTGAAAAATGTGAAGTACCGTGTGATGGATTCAAAGATGCGAGCTTAAAGATTATTTTACTGTTTCCATAGTTAAGTCTCAACTATATAGCCACAGAGAGGAGGGGGTGGGGTTAAAGGTCAAGGATGGTAAACAAAAAAAAAAACAAGAGACCCTCCGGTCCTCTTGTCGCCCGTAACAGCGGGAAAATTACTTGTATAACCTCTCACCCTTCTACCCTTGCATAGAACGCTCTTTCTTTTTTCGCGTCGTCTTCGTTGGCACATTTCCCAGGTCCTCCCCTTCCCCCCCTCCCAGCCGCTCACACTGCAACGATTCTCAGATTCGCGATCATCTACCGTGAAAATGCGAGGCGAGAACTTGGAAGGATTCTCATGTTTCTCGAAAAGTTGAATTTGGTCGAATGCCAGCTTATAAAACTGAAATTTCCTTCGTAAAAACTGGTGAAGCGCTGAGTTTGTATCGTGATATGACGAGGAAAACGGTTTATATCGCGTGCTCCCCACACCCACTTTTTTTTTTTTTTTTTTTTTTTTTTTTTAAGTGTTTTTAATTAAAAGACGATAGCAAAAGCGATCACCAAAACTCCAAGTCAAATTGACCGCAAAAGTCTCAGTGTTGAGGGTAGGGGTGACGAGTCCTAACACAGAATTCTAAATAGACCTCCCCACACAGGAAAATCAACAGAGCGAACAACAAGAAGTCATAGGGATACAAACAACACCGAAAAACTGTAACAGAAACTGCAGCTTTTAATCAAACGTCCCACTCCTCCCTCTCGACAATCGCAAACACAAGTAAACTCTGCTAGCAGTTGGTTGTAGTACAAGTTGAAAACTTTTTGACTTCCTAATTTTATTTCTCCCCCTCTTCTTTTTTTTTTTTTTTTTTTTCTTCACCGAAGCGACTGAATAGCCAAACAGTTGACGATATAGTCGTGGAAGTAGCGACGGTCGTTGAAGGATGGGGGGGGGGGGTATCAATCCAGTGAAAAACAAAACTTTTTAGCCGTCGAAGAACTAGGCATAATAGAAAAGTTTTTGACAGGGGTCGAAATCTTTCCGTAGCATCCATCTGCCTCAACCCCCGGACTTTCAAACCAGGGCGATTTTAAAGAAAACTTTCTGGGCTAGCTCACGCTACTTTGGGAACAAAAGCGGCGATGTGCTGGTGGGAGGGAATGTGAGGGGGGGGGGGCGATTAAAAGCTTTTCAAGAAGTTGTCCCACTTTGTATTGCCTCTTACTTTTCTGTTCAATTTGAATGATTTTACGTACCGTTCTTCAGAGGGTGGTGGATGGGGTAACACGGAGCCTTGATTGACCTCGTTTTTTACCGTCGGAAACCTTTGAGCGTTTGAGTTATACACAGTTGCATTGAAGACAACTGTGTACGTCAAAATTACGTTTTGAAGGGTTGCCAACCATAGGCGCAGCTATATGGTTTTAGACAGAAGGGTGGGAAGCTTTTTGCATTCTCTTCAGCCCTCGAGCTCGTCTAATGACAGGACAGGAGTGGATTGGAAGTCACGGATTTCATCAAGTTAGATGGTTGAAGAAAGATGGCTGACGGTGGTGACTCTTGTGTGGGGTGCAAAAAGAAAACTGTTTTATCGGACTTGCTTGTGCAATGCCACGGGTCGTGCGGTGGATATTTCCATTCCGAATGCTCAGGTTTAACAAGGACTGAGAGCAAAATGGTAAGCGAAAATCATGGTATTATTTTCTGGCTGTGCTCCGGTTGTCGACACTCTGGCCTATCTGTTTCACCATCAGCTCCGGCTATAATGCACACGTCTTCCGACGAAATTGACAAGTACGCTTCCTAGCGAGTTTAGTGTTACTCACTCGCCGACCTTACCTAATAATTCAAATAAAGCTAGTTATGCGTCTTGTATGAATAATGAGGATCAGCGTCCAGCTAAGAAATCCAGCAAGTCGAATAAAGCGAATCACACGACAAGTATGAAAAATAATGTGCACCAGCGCATCACTTCGAACTCCGTTGCGGCGCGTTCCTCTCAGGCCCGTGCTGTTTCCATTCCGACAGATCAGCCCCACAGGCCCACTACCCGCCGCCGTGAAGTTTTAATTGGCACTAAGCCTTGCGTGGACAATCAATTGGTTGTTCAAAGGAAAAAAGGTTTATTCATCTCACGTCTCAAACCCGATGCCCAGGTAACAGACGTCACGTCTATTCTGAGTTGTTTGAATCTCAGGGACATCGACTGCTATAAACTTACTACAAAGTTCTCGTCCTACAACGTCCTTCAGGGTCCTTGTGCCTGAATCGGATTTTCCCAGGATCATGAATCCGGAAGTCTGGCCCGCTGGCGTGTTGCTCGCATCTTCCCCTCCTTTCCCCCCGAAAACAAGTGCTGGTCGGGCTGAATCCAGCTGACTGGGAGGTACTGGAGGCTCTCCTTTCACAATAGTTCACTCAAATATGCAGGGCATCAGTAATAAAATTGATGAAATAAATATTTTCCTCCAAGATCGTATGTCTGTGTTATTGCAGCAACCGAGCACTGGCTTCCAAGTACTGGAATCGATGTTTTTTCTCCTTCTGATTTTAAGTGCGTCTCCTTTTTCTCAAGAAATTCCATGATCCACGGGGGCTCAGCAATTTTCGTTAAGTCTTCGCTGACTGCGCGCGAGATTACGCCGCTGACCCAGTTTTCAGTTGAAGGAGTACTCGAGGTCTCTGCCGTGCGGTTGGCCGCACCTGACTTAGTAATATGCTGCATTTACCGGCCTTCTAGCTCACAATTTCACTTTTTTCTCGAGCTCTTCGACGCCTTTCTGACCAAGGCTTTTTCGTATTCCGCTCCTCTTGTGTTGGCGGGCGATTTCAATATTGACTTCGATGAGGATTCTAGTAACTGCTTGGCCTTCAGAGACGTTATCGCCTCGTTTGGTTTGTCATTGACTATCACCGGGCCCACAAGAACTCACTATACCGGTAAAGGCTCCTGCCTCGATAATTTCATAACGAACTTCTCGTCTTCTTCGTTTTTCTCTGGCCACAGTTCAATCCACCTTTCGGACCACCGTGCTAAGGAATTTTCGACTCTCCTGGATTCAGAATTTCGCGTCTCATTTCTCCGGAGAGTCTTCTTGCTCCGAGGCACTTTCTCTCCGCATATAACGGGCTCTGGTTCTCCACTTATTCCGAAGAATGTCCTAAATTGAGGGCTGATGCATTTATTCACACATTCATTTCGACCGTGGACATTGCGGTGAGACGCTTCAGAGTGTCAAAATTCCTAGCTCCCAGAGGAGGCGGAACCCCTGGTTTACCGAAGAACTTCGGCTGAAGAAGCGCCGCTGTGAGGATCTTTCCGCACTCCGAAATTCTTTTTCAACATACGCCCCGAAGGTTATTGCGCCTCTCCTTCGTTCCGCTCGCAAGGACTTCCGAACAAGCGTACTTGAAGCGACAAAGGCATATAACGATTCCTTGATAATAAATAATACCAGCAATTTCAATAAAACGGTATGGAACATGGTCAAGGGCGAACTGCCGTTGGGTGCTCGGGGCTCGTCTGGACCTGTCAGTGGTCTTGATGCCGATGGATTTAACAATTTCTTTATTAATGCGGCCGCCACTGGTGTCGACTCGCTGCCTGATTCTCCTTCTAGCTTCCGCGATTTCTTGCGCCCGGATTTCAGCTCCTCCTTCTCCCTTAAGAGTGTCTCGGTCGAGGATGTTTTTAGCGCTATCGCCAGTTTGAAGAACTCTACATCGTACGACTACTACTGGTTAAACGTCGATATTGTAAAGTCGTCAGCTGACCTCATTGCAGAACCACTTTCTTCTGTCATCAACAGCTTTTTTTTTTAGACTGGCTCTTTCCCTGAGTGCCTGAAGATATCAGTTGTGACTCCCGTACCGAAAAAGGGCAACCAAGTTTACAGTGACTTTCGGCCAATCTCTATCATCCCAGTTTTCACACGCGTAGTCGAGCGTCTCGTCCTTAATCAGTTACTGGACTTCCTTGAACAGAATAAGATTCTCGCCGAAAATCAGCATGGTTTTAGGAGGGGCCGTTCTACTTCCATGGCCGCTATTCGTTTATTGCAATCGGTAATGTCCGGGCTTGAGTTTAGCTCAAAGGTGGGTCTCAGACTTTTCGACCTCTCTCGGGCTTTTGACTCCATTGACGTCGGGATCCTATCTGAGAAACTTCGTTATTACGGTTTCGTTGAGCGTTCCGTCAATTTTCTACATTCATACCTCGTCGGCTGGCTACAGTGCGTGGCGTACGAGGGAGTCAGTTCGGACCCTACTCCGGCTCTTGACCTTGGAGTTAGGCAGGGCTCTATCCTCGGTCCCCTCCTATTTCTTCTTTATGTTCATGGATGTAGGTGCAAAAAAAGGATTCTTGCTGTCATTTGTGTGTGTGTGGGGGGAGGGGTTATAAATTTCTTTTGACGGTTTTCAGTCCATCCGACCACGAGAATCAAAACGTTTCAAGTGCTCTGCAAATTGTGAGGCTCAATATTTTTAATTCGGCCCACGAAAGCGTTATTCTGAGAAGACACTATTATCCCTGAATTGGTGCTGTTGGAGATTTGGAGAACCTATCCTCGTTGGTACCTATACGCCTCGCAGGCGTATACTTCGATAATTTCAACCTAAAGGCTAGAGGGGAGGTGTGATTTCACTGTCGGTGATTTTGTCGCTGTGACTACTCCGTCACAGTTGGCTCCGGTGACGACCACATTAAAATCACCGTTCCGACCCTTTAACGGCGACATTCCTTTTCACTTATAATCGCCTCTTCATTCGTCATTTCTATCGCTTTACTGCCCTAGAGTCTCTTGAATTAAAATTGGAGCCGTCACTACATAACAGATCACCACATAACACTTTACCAGTTCCTCTATCGCCCCAATGAACTCAATAGCATTCTCCCCAAGTCTATCCCTCGTCTCATGACTTTTATCCTTGGACTTATCGTTAGTATTGAATTTTTGAAAAAAATTTTTGAAAAAAATTTTGAAAAAATATTCATTTTTGAAAAAAAAAATGAATATTTCACTCTAGTGCAACTGAATATTTTACTTCAAAACTGACGTTTTTATGCTAAAGACGAAGTGTTTACGCCTAAACTAAAACTTTCACAGCACAACTTTTAAAATCCAAGTCTTTACCCCCAAAACTGGTGAATTCCGCCTAAAAATGGCGGGTTTAACAAAAAACGGATCAAAAACGAATGATCTTAACTAAGTACAGACAACTCAGTACTAAAAACTGCCGATTTTATCCTTCAATTGGCGATTTTAGTAACAAAAAACAAAAAAACGTACAATTCCTGGCCAAAGCTGGCGTGCCCCCCCCCCCCCCTGCAAATGAAGATGCTACCACAAAACTGGCGATTTTAACCTAAAACTAAACTTTACTGTTCCATTTCAAAAATGAATATTTTACACCCCAAAACGACAATTTCCCCCCAAAATTAGATAATTTACTCCAAAACTGACAATGTCACACTTTTAACTCAAGTTTTCCTCAAAACGGATGATTTTAGGCCATTCTGCCTTGAAAACAGACGATTTCACGCCAATGCTGACGTGTTGCCCTATAACTGAAGACGTTAATACAAAACTGGTCATTTTACCCCATAACTGACTGTTTTAATTCCAAAACTTACGATTTAATCTCAAAAACGTTCCTAAACTGACGACTTTATCCTGAAACTTTGCGGTTCCACCCAAAAAATATCACTTTACCTCAAAACTGAATATTTTACTTCAAAGTTGACATTTTAAATTGTTGGGCACAGCTTTTCAGGTCACATAGCTATAATTGCCATTTTTAGGGCGCATAAAATCACTCTTTCCAGTTATAGGAGCGAATAGTACGACCCAAGTCAAGGCGAGAACAGCCAGGTTGGCCATCTTCGGCGCTCCGAATGGTCTATTTTGCCATTTTCAGGACAGGAGTCACTTGTTCAGGCATTGTCAGAGCTCGATTCGTCAGGTAATCCATTTCTAGAGCTCGTAGAGTAATTTCGGCAATTTCTAGGGTTCAAATATAGTAATTTTAGCCATTTTAAAGACACGAATAGTCAGTTTTGCCATTTTCAGGGCTCAAATACCTAGTCCATCAAGCCAAGGCCATGAAGTTTGACCATTCCTGGTGCGCAAGTTGTCGATTTTGCCATTTTCAGGGAATTAATAATCTTTTTAGGCATTTCCAGGGCACGTGAAGTCATTTTGGCCGTTTTCAGGGCTTGATCAGTCCGTCAAGCCAAAAACACGCATTATGGTCATATTTGGCTCAAGAATGGCCAGTCTGATGTTTTTTAGCGCACGAATGGCCGATTATCTACTTTCGGGCGGTAATCATGATCTTTTTAGGCATTTTGAGAAGTTCACCAGTCGTCACCAATTTTTAGGGCGCTTGCAGTCCAGTTTTAGCCATTTTCAAAATGCGAATTGACAGTTTTGTATTTTTGGGCGTGAGTTTAGTTACTTTAACCTTTTTAATAGTGCGAATAGCTAGTTTTAACTATTTTTAGGCAGTGAAAAGGCTGTCAAACCAGTTTTAGTAGAGCGAGGCACACCATTTCTCTAGCACCTCTCTTGAGCAAATACTGAATCCGCGTCTGTCTGCGAAAATGATATTCTAGGACGCAAAAACGGCAAATTTTTTTCCCCCTGTTTTTGTCACAGTGACCGGAGCTAGTTGTCACTGTGACCGACAAAAGCTGTCACGTCACACCTCTACTAAACGCTCTCCAAACATGAAATAATTACTGCCTCATGAGTGTAACGGGGGGGATTTTTGGGGCTTTTGGGACCGTTACAGGGGAGACAGGACAAAATAAAGAAATCACGAGTTAACGCTCTAATAACTTTATTAACTTAACCAACAATCAAAAACCTCTTAGAACTTGTTAACTACCGGGGGGGGGGGGCACAATGACACTGAGGGAACTAACCGAGCGGCCGAGGCACACTCGAGCCGGCGGCTGGCGATCGACTCTTTCATTTCGGCGCTTCGTCCACCTGGAAAACTCGGGATTGGGTAGGAGGGGAATTTAACCGGGTCGCCTATTGCGACACTTGCCGTGCCGTTTAAGTGAGCTTTGGACTCTTTGCTCAGCCCTCTGTCCCATGCCGTAATGTTAGGCAACCTCGGGACCGGCAACCTTTGTCTCCCTTTCGTAGCGCACGTTACATGAGTTCTTTTCACTTACCACAATGACAGGGAAGTGAAAAATATTTCATTCCATGCTCAGAATCAATAAAATAATTCATTTTCAATCAGAAGTGTCGGAAATGTTCATTTTCATGGAACTTTTCGGTGCAGCTCCCAGTTTAATGATTTGTTTTCGAAGAATTTGATTTCATCATGAATACATCTTAGAATGAGATTCACTGAAGTAAAAAAAAAGTCATATAAAGTACAAAAATTATATATTTTTTTAATCGAGTTATGTATGTGTATTGAGTTGATACGTGGAAAAATTTACGTATTTTGTTCCCAATTTCTCGTCTTTTGTTAACTTCTCCGACCCCAAAATTGCATGGGGAGAGAGGTAGGACATTAATGGAAGCACTGCCGAAGGTTCAGGTCATTAATATTTCTTCGAAAAAAAAATTACGCCCGTTTTAATTTGCGTGTACGCTTTTGAGGCGTATAGGTACCAATTCAAGGTTATTCGCCGTCGTTGGAGGCAAGAATGTGGCTAAAAGTTTGGACGAAGCGCTATATTCGTGACTGAAAGCGTTAACTCTTGGTTCCTCCAAGCAACTTCAAGACTGAAATTAAGAAAAATCGTTGATTTGCGGTGAATAAATGCCATTTCACGGGTAAACTTTAGAGAAAAAAAAAAACGCACGTGCTGTTCTTGTGCCAAGTCCGCAGCAAAAATTGGACAAAAGAGCTCATTCATGAATAAAAGCAAAAAAACGACGCTAAAATAGAGAAAAATTTCTAATTTACCGACAGAAATGAGAAAAAGCGCTATTTCAAGGCTGAAATAAATAAAAAGCGCTACATCGTGGCTAAAATTGAAAAAAATCTCTAATTCGCGAGTTAAGTACGCAACTTCGCGGCTAAAATTGAGGGAAAGCGTTACGTCACTGGTAAAATTGTGAAAAAGCCCTATTTCCCGGCTGAAATTGTTGTTTGTAGAAAAACTTGTATTCGCGGCTACAATTGAGAAAAATCGCTATTTATAGCGGCTAAAATTGAGAAAGGTAATTAATATGCGGAGAAACACTATACTTGGTGGCTAAAATTGAAAAAAAAAGTGCAAATTCTTCGCGCATGAAATAGAGAAAATCGCTGATTAACCGCTGAAATAGAGAAAGATTGCTGAAGGGCAATCGATAAAAATGAGAAAACTCGCACTTACTCGCTCGCGGATAAAGTGAACAAAAACCGCTCGTTCGTGTCTAAAACTCGGAAAATATTGATTTGCGGCTTCTTAAGTTAATCTCGCGACTAAAATGGAGTAAAAGAGCTAATTTGCAGCTAGAATTGATAAAAATCTCTTATCACAATTTTAATGAAACTGAGAAGAATCGCTAATTCACAGGATCAAAACACAATTTGGCAGGCCAAAGCGCCCCTTAAACCAGAGTGGATCTGCGGCTGATTTCCGCTGCCCGTTGGTGGTAGAGACATTGTTGATTCTCTTTAAGCTGCAAAACATTGCCGCTGTGGATTCTCTTTTGGGAAAAACTATAATTCGTGGCAGAAATTGAGAAGAATTCCCAAAATATAGCAGCTAGAATTTAAAAATCGCTATTTTTCATCAAAACTTGAGAAAAATTGCTAAAGGCTGTGCAACGCGTTGTACAGCCTGACCCCCATCGACGAGATGCATGTTCGCTGAGTCACCGCGAGGCGACACCTGCGAGCCACAAGACGCTCTCTGTTTCGCGTTGAAACAGCGCGTGCTCAGGCTCTAAAAATTCCACATGAAGCTTCACGTACGATACCATTTCAAGGACATAAAGCGCCGGAAGAGTGAGTATCGCAAGCTCTGAAAAAAGCGGCCTGCAAGAAGTGCGGTAGTGAACACCACACATTATTCGTATCGCCGCTTTCTGTAATTTGAAGACGCGCGTCACGCTAGTCGAATTTCCCCACAGGAGAACGCCGTATGACAGATGACTCGCAAAAAAGGAGTAGTACACCATTCGCAGAACAGGAGCCGAGACGAGGCCCACAAGGCGTCGCATCACGAAGAGACTGCGCGATAGGACCTTACACAGGTGCGTGATGTGGCTGGTCCAGGTGAGTCGATTATCCATGTAAACCCCGAGGAATTTTACTTCGGAAGCACTGGTCGACGAGGAGGTCAGACTGAGTGTCAGGTCCTGAGTTTTAGCTGCGTTTAGATGCAGACGATTGGCCACGCACCAGTCACCGATTTCGGAAGAGCATTGTTTAAGCAAACGTCTGCATCCCTCATCGTCACCATCCCGGCACATCACGGTAACATCATCAAACAGGATAGTGTTGACGTTGCCTTTAGTTAAAGCGCGAGGCAAATCATTAATGAATAACAAAAACAACACCGGTCCCAACCGGGATCCCTGTCTGACTCCGAGATTTCTGCACTCCAGAAGATCAGATACCTCACCGCCAAATTCGCAATACTGATTCCAGCCGTTAAGGTAAGACTTAAGAAACCCGACAAAGAGAGGACAAAACCCATAATGCTGCAGTTTAGCCAAGAGAATTTCCACATTCACCGAATCGAACGCTTTGGATAGGTCAAACAGGCGAACGGACACCCGTTGCCTGGATTCGAGATGCTCGAGACAGTCATCAACAAGCTTTATGGCCCCAGCAGTAGTGGAGCGTCCCTTGCGAAAGCCAAACTGATGGTCCGAGATAACCTTATGCTGCTCGAGGAAGAAGACTATCCTCGAAAGGATAATGTCTTCGATGACTTTGGCCAATACAGGAATTATTGAGATGGGTCTGTAGCTATCGAAGGATGTCGCAGACGATTTGGGCAAAGGTATTACCTTGGAGACTTTGAGTGAATTAGGGAACACCCCAGCCACAAAGCATGTATTGATCAAGTGGGCAAGAGGCTCACACACAGTCGACGCAATAGCTTTGAGACAGCAGGATGACATGCCCAAGAAATCCTGCGAAGCCGACGACTTCATGCGACCTATATAAGCGTATGATGCTCCAATTCAAGATTGTTCTGAACCACCATTTATTAATTAATTATACAGCGACCGCGGTTTCGGTCCTTTGGACCATTTTCAAGCTGTTGGACAGACAACGACATACCTATAACTTAACGAAGCTTTAACAAACACATCAACAGACTACAAACCGGTAAATAAATTAATACATAAATAAATGAATAAATAATAAATAAATAAATAAATAAATACAAATTATGCTTCACGCACCTGGTCGCTTCTCGCTTGTTTAAAAACTACTAACTAGTTAACTAACTAAAAGACGTAGGAGACAAATCCTAGCGGACAGCTCCACCTTGGCTAGGGAGGGTAATGGTACCGATGCAGAGTCAAAGTTTTGCTGCATACCGTAAGTGGGTCAGCTGTCGGAAAAAGTTGCCAGAGTGCTAAAGAGAGATGGGTTTCGGATCTCATATAGGGGGGGATTGTCCCTGGGCAGCGCGGTGTCGGGAGTGAAGGACAGGATGGATAGATTAAGGAGGAGCGGGGTGTACCGATTGGGGTGTGAGTGCGGAGCGTTTTATGTCGGCCAAAGTGGACGAGAAATTAGGACTCGAGTGGCTGAGCACTCCCCCAGGACAGGAAAAAGATCGGAATTTAAGGATCATCTGGTAGCGACTGGACACCCTTTCGATTCAGGTCGTGCCGAAGTTTTGCATTTCGTGAGTAAGGGCAAAGAAATGGATTGGCTGGAAAAATACGAAATAAAAAAGGGATGCCGGCTGGATGGAGCCAGCTGCGTTAACGCCATGACGGATTTCGAGGTCCCGCCAGTAATGGGAGTTTTATTGAGGAGCGTTGGGACCGGTGAGGGTCGGGGGGCGGGGGCTGGCAGTGGCGATCCTGGGGATTGGCTCCTGGTTCCCCCTCCTGTCCCGTAGATTTCGAGGAGTTGGGGCACAGGTGGGATTTGTTAACTAGTTAGTAGTTTTTAAACAAGCGAGAAGCGACCAGGTGCGTGAAGCATAATTTGTATTTATTTATTTATTTATTTATTATTTATTCATTTATTTATGTATTAATTTATTTACCGGTTTGTAGTCTGTTGATGTGTTTGTTAAAGCTTCGTTAAGTTATAGGTATGTCGTTGTCTGTCCAACAGCTTGAAAATGGTCCAAAGGACCGAAACCGCGGTCGCTGTATAATTAATTAATAAATGGTGGTTCAGAACAATCTTGAATTGGAGCATCGTATTGATTTGGCCACACCATCATTAAGTCATACTTATATATAAGCGTATACCTCCTCGACAGTGGTAAGTTCCAAGGCAAGAGAAGGAGGGCGCGCCGAAACTTGATCTAGATAAACCATAAAGGAAGTCTCAGGGGGAGGCAAAGAGTCAACCATCCTCGAGGCACTGTCACGGAAATGTACGTTGAAATCCGAGGCCGTTAGATTCGAACCTGGCATGGGTTTCTTCAAGGGCTTGCTATTCAGTTCCCTATGAACAATTCTCCACGATTCACGAGACCTGTTCACGGACGACGTAATTCGTTCGTTGTTATGCGCCCGTCTAGCGGCGTACAAAGCTGTGCGATACTCTTTCCTAGCAGCGACGAAAGCACTGCGAAAATTTCAAGCGGTGCGGAGGATCGGAGGTACACCTTTAACTCCGAAGCAGATCCAAATAGATATCGCGTTTCGTTTTCAACTCAGATGTGAACCAAGAATCCTTCATCATTCGTCAGTCATCAGACACTATCCAGGGGCAGCAGGCGTCCAATCCCCTCGCAAGAAGGTGTAGGAAGAGTTCCCACTTTTGAAAGGAGTCTTTAATCTCGTAAATCCTAAGCCAAAGGCCAGGATGAACTAGCCAATAGGTGAGACTAAGCAGTCGGTTAGCTCCTAAATGACGTTTTGGGGCAGACTTGCTATTTTTAACTACAGGAGCTTGAAGGCGCAACGTTACGTCGTGCGCTTTATGGCCAGAGAACTGCCAATCGATTATGCTGGAGCTGAACCAGGAATGATGGATATTTGTGAAAATGTTATCGAGGGTGGGCTCCCTACCATTACCGTGGATTCTGGTGCACTGGTATATAGAGGGCTGAAAGTCATAGGATGATAGCAAGTTCAGAAAATAGTTGGCTTCCGATTCCTCACTGAGTATGTCGATATTGAAATCGCCAGCAAGCAACGCTGGGGAGTTCATACGGCCCAGTCTATCAAGAAAATCCTGAAAAGTGCGGAAGAATCCGTGGAGCGGGCCACCCGCAGGCCTATAAATCGAGCACACAACGATGTCCGGGAGTAGAGTTCGAGTAGCGGAAATCTCGATCACGGCCTCAAGCGAGAGGGAAACCACATTGGCGATCTCACTCGAGCCCAGACCACTTTTAATGAATACCGAAGATCCTCCGTGACGCCCCACTCCCCTACAGAAGGATGATCCCAGAAAGAAGGAATTCGGTACATAACATCCAATAGCGGTACTAGTCAGCCAGTGTTCGGTGAGACAAATTATACTGATGTCGGGACGAGTTAAAAGAAAAGATTCCAGTTCTAAGAGCTTGCTGGGGAGACCCTGGATATTATAATGAAAAATGGAAAAGTTAAATTGATCGTTTGTTGTGCCTAGTCAATCATTCCGCGGAGCTGAGTCAGATTCATGACGTGTCGGTGGTCGAGGAATACGCGTGGGAGCAATTAGGCAACCCTCTGGCCAGTAATTAGGATCCATCAGAGAATCGTACGTTGAGACGTCCGTAATTAAACGAAATGACGAGTACCAAGCATGACGCGTTGGCAGCTTGACGCAATCGAGTGGTTTTGAGTGGTTTTTTGACAAGAATTCTTTTTTCCCCGAAGATGGTTTCCTTGTAGACCGAAAACCGGTTAGGAATAATAAAAAAAAGACGTGTGGGAAGACAATATCTCTTCGTGATTAGATATCTACAAAAAATCCCACAATATCCACGCCATAAGATGGACCTCTGTTACGACGTTGAGAATTGAGGCTGAGGTACACCGGGTACACCTCTCCTCCCCCAGCAAGAAACCCCGTGCTTTCACACCACATGGTTCACAAAACCATTTGATCCTGGTGCGAAGAGACCGAAGAGCCGAAAACTCATCCTCTGCGAAGCCTGCACAAGCTGCATGAAATTTCTTTGAACATGTACCGTCGCAATCAATATACTTATTATTCGGTAAAACGTTATTAAAACAACAAGCACAAATTGAACCAAGTTCGGTGTCCGCCATCTCGTGGAGACTTCCTATATGTCAGACATTGTGGTTTCACGGTGTGGTCACGGATCACACCGGCACTATGGTTGAAGATTGTACAGAGCCAAACATTTTTCAAGCAAAAGAGCGTTCCAAGAATAATCGAATCGAAGTTTCAACCGTAGCCATGGCCCTGGTAAGGCAAGGCTAGGCTAAAAACCCTCCTGGAAGACTCTCTACTGGAGCAGTCAAGCTCTACATTAGAAGTCTAAGGCATTTTCAAGGCTTAAGACTCCTTTTTTTTTACCCCACCTCTCCCACATCACGCTAACTCACTTTCCTCTTCAACCCACCCGTCCACCACCAACCACTCCATCACTGATGTCTCAAAATTTGATTCAAAATATAAGAGACGTTTTTCATCTTTCGTAATCCCCCCCCCCTCGAAACACGACACACCGACTCTTTCATCTCTCTTTGAAGGGAGTTTGATACAGCCCAACCTTGCCGGTATACAATGGCGTGGAGCGTTTCATAAGGCGCTGGATGTGAGGGAGCGTCCCAAGGGGGGGGGGGAGAATGGAGAAGAAGCGCCTTGTGTTACGTGACTTGAATCTTGCGAATCACCTACAACAAACGTATACAATTATTTTTAACAATTTGAAAACGTTTCCACAAACAAAAAAAATAAAAAAAAAGGAGAGAAATGACAAGGAGGAGGTCACGAGTTTAAACGTCGTTTTCTTTCAATTATTTTGACTTAATACGCCTACGCCGAGGTCAATTTTTTCTTTTATTTTAAAAGCTTCGATACTTTGATTTTTTGTTGGGTATTTCAAGAGTCGTTTGTCTTTTGATTAAAGTTTAAAGGGACTGTCGGGTGTGTAGGTGTCAAAGCTTTCAAAATAAATCAGTTACGTTGGAAGATTTCATGAAATATTATCTCTCTCTCTCTCTCTCTTTGTTCCTCTATCTTGTACCTAATTAAAATATTCGTTTTTATCAAATTTCAAAATACGTAGCAGGTACGCAATCAAATGTATGACACAACAATTAATACTGTAATTAATGTACAATTAATGTAAGACAAAAAATTCAAACTGTTCGACTACCATCTTCGACTCTCTCAGCCCGTAACCGTTACTATTTTCGGAGCAATTCCTGTTACCTACTTTTCTCTTTCATCCCTCTCTTTTACTCACTCTTTCTCTCCCCTCCCCCCCTCATCTCACAGTTAATTCAATTGTAGAAAAATAAGAGGAACTCCGTTTTTTTGCTTAGTTAGGTGGAGCTCTCCATTCTTCCAATTCCACCCTTTCACACTCTTCAAAGCCAATTTCACAGTAACGGCGGGCGGACTTTTTTTTTTTGCTGTCCCTCTCTGTTACTTGAGAAAAGAGAGAAAAAATAAAATGGAAAAAAAAGAAGGAAGAACGAGAGACGCGACACGACAGAATGAAGCCCCTTCCTTCCAGCTAACAGCAGGGCTCATTGAGTTCAAAATTGAAGGAGTTGTCTTTTTGTATATGTCTGTGTATAGGTAGTCCACGGCTCCACGGTGAAGTATCATGTCTTGTTGGACGTCGTGAAAAAGAAATCTAAAAGCTATACGACACAAAAGACAGGATTCTGAAAAGTAGCGTTTTGGAAGGGGGTGGAGTCTAGTGAGGGGGTTGGTTGGAGAGGACGCCGAAAAATAAATTGGTTTCGAGTGCACAACTAAGAGGGGTGGGGGAGAGCTGGTCTTGGAGCGCACAAAAAAAAAAAAAAAATGCGAGTGTATTGCTAGGATTTTCGAGGTCTCAAAGCCAACGTCTTAGTTGGAATAAGAAGGCCTTCTGGTGTATAGAATTTATTGTGAGAGTGTTTCGGGCGGGTAATTCAGTTTGGTTATCGTGTTGGAAGGGTCACGGGAGCGGATAAAGCCGTGGAGTTCTTTATGGATCATCATTGTAATACGAAGGGAAAGATTTTATATTATTTGGTGAATTCGACAGGTCATAATTTTCATGCGAAAGAATTGGATTATACAACAGTGGGGTCAGCTCGTGATTTCTGTCTGACAAGAATTCCATGGTACCAAATTAATGAGCTTACCCTCTTATCCCTGCGAAAGCGCTAAGGGTGGCAACGCGACCCTTAATATTCCCTGATTTGATACAGGAAGATACTTCTTTACACAAAATGATTTGACTTTAAACCTGCAGTTCCTCAGGGGAACGACCATCCCAGGTCTATGGTGCCTGTTATAATTCGATTGGTTGTCTGCCCTTCGACCCCCCCCCCTCCATCTTTGTGTGGATACCCTAAAATATTGTCATGAAAGTCGTAAAAGGGCTAGTAATAAGTTAATGTAAACCATGATGGTTTGAAAGAGAGGGAAGAGCGGAAAGGTTTGGCCTCTGCGTCTATTTGCTCAACTTATAGACTTTCAAGTTTCCCTCTTGGCTTCACCGCTGTACACCCTAGGAATTCCTACCATGCACGTAGTCTTTTAACTAGATCTCTTCTGTCGGCACTCTTCCCCTCCTCACCACCACCATTCCATAGTTTTAGTAAACTTGACGAATCCGTTTAAATTCTAGTTTGAAGTCATGCTCGTTATATAGTGAGGTGCTGAAAGTGGGGGGAGGGGGAGAGAGTTAGGAAAGTTCGATACCCATCCCTTCAACCATCATGAAGGAGGTAATCCGATTAATTTCAATTCAAACAATCCAGCCTTTTAAACTCTCCCCCTCCCTTTTCACCATTACGACATTACTCATCTACGGTCGCAAGCAAGATCCTGCTAACCGCTGACCCCATACCAGGGGCGGTGGAGAGTGAACTTAAAAGTTTACAGTGTACAGTGCCTTAGGGGTGAACCTGGACATAGCGGGATTCAAGCTGGAACATTGTTAAAGCCTCGACAATGCACAGGGCGGAGGAAGGGGATTTTCTTGAGGACGAAAAGCCCCTCTTTTTCGCAATGCAAACATAAGTCCAACGTTCTGTAAAATGTTATTTTGAAGCACTCATAGCTCCCTATCTCTCTCTAATTTATGCAGTGGCGAAGCGTGCCTTATTTGTATGTGTAAGCAACCCCCCCCCCCATCATGTATGGTTGGAAGAAGGCCTATTAGGGCCCGGGGGTACTGAACATTATCTGTTTGCTGTATACATAACTCATCCCCACAGAGATCATTAGTTCGACGTCAGATTTCACGAGATTAGCGTGAGACTTCGCATAGGTATAGGGATGGCCTCGGGCTTTCGGGCCGGGCTGAGAGCTGAAGACCGACTCGGCCCGGCCCGACTTCGGCCCGAAATAAAAATTAGAAAAAATATAAAACAGCCAAAAGCGAGTGTCCGACATAGACATTTGAAATATTTTGCAACCCCCCCCCCCCACGTTTGTCGGTCATTACCTCACGTCAACTCGTCCTCTTTCTGTCCTCTTTTTTGTCCTACCTTCACTTACTATACCATTATGAATATTATATTAAATTTTCTTGGGTAATTCTACAACAATGCACATTTTATAATCGCCTCGTTTTATTTGTTACTTCGCTTTTTTCCCCCATTTTAGTAGTGAAACGAGTTTGATAGAATGATGAAAGAGATGAGTGATGGAATTTCGCGATAGGAAGGACGTTGTTAAAATGCCCAGTTTGGTAGGCCACAAGCTCGCAAATGCTCATTTTCACCATAAAAAAATCATTAAAAGACCAGTTCCATGGATTATATAATGAGGGAAAATTTTCCAGATTTTAGGAAGACTAAAGAGGCAAGTGTAATCTCTCGGTCGAACAGGCGTCGTAAAAATGAAATTACCTGTTTCGTGGGGTAACCCAGATAAGCCTGAATTATTTTTTGCATGGGATTTTCAAACTTTTCACTGAAATAGAGCTTAAAGGTCTATAATAAAGTTAATTAATCAACACTGGCCAATTTACGTGTCCGTATTGGCCCAAATTGGGTGGTCCTTCCAGAAGGACGTCAGGCTTATCCTTTGTCTTGAATCAAATTAATTAATGGCAGATATTGAACATGATTTTAAAATCGAAAATATGTATTTGAGCTTTACACAAAACATTTTAACACAAAACATGTTAACACAAAACATGTGGAACATGAAAAAAGAAAATCAAAACTAATTACAAACCAATAACAGAATAGCAAGCAAATTATCAGTCTACGTGAAGGCGTGAAGCGGTGAAATCAATGGTGGTAAAGCTAGTTATTTTTTGTATGATAATCTATAAAACAGGATACATGCAGACCGCATTCACATTTCACACACTTCGTTGTACATTTTTTCGAGCAGTGCCGACACTTGAGTTGTTTTTTTTTTTTTTTTTTTGGTTGCTTGACACGATCCGAAGGAAACCTGCCGATCGGGTCCTTCGGTAGATCTGCGACGAAATGGTGGAAGCCGTCAAATCTCGGATCCATTTTTCTCTTTTTCGAAGGCCGCCCTTGAGCTGTGTTAGCAGGTCTTTTATTCTGCGACAGAATACTGAAGGCAATACTTCGCCTGAACCCTAGGTGATCGAGTTTTCCTCCATCTTCTCTATACAGTTGCCACGCGTTTTGCTCAGCCAAATCGAGCATGTGGGCGATTAGCGGAAAATACCATTTCTTGCCGCGTATAGAGACTCTGTACAACGATATGTTTTGGTCAGCCCTATCAACTCCTCCCATATTTTTGTTATACGTCGTGAAAAGTTTTGGCTGTGTCACAGTAATCCTTTTCTTCTGCTCCCTCGAGAAACGTTGTATGTTGCTGAGGGGAGTCACTAAATCGTAGTTTGTAGCTGCAGTGACGACACTATTGTCATGCCAATGCACAATCATCACCCCTGATGCTTTGTCGGTTGCGACGTTGTGGCGTCCTCGACATCCAGCTTTCTTGAAAACGTCAGGTGAGGGAAGAGGGCAACCTCGAGGTATATTGCTTGCACGGATTGTTCCAGTTGCAAGCAGCCGTCGTTTTTTGAGGTCTTCAAAAGTCTTACGCTCGTAAAAAGATTGTCAAAGAAAATACCATCTGCTCGTCGACGTCTGTGGAGTTTTGCCAGTAGGTACATGACTTTTCTTGGCACAACCACATATCCACTTAGCAATAAAATGCCTATGAAACTCCACAATTCGGTCTCGAGGACGTCGCCAAGTAAATTCTTCTTTGCTGCATATTGATTTGTATAAATCAGAATCAGTTTGATAACCTCATCATCAAAGAAATATTTGAAGTAATGAATTGGGTCTTTCAATTCTTCTTTTGCCATATGAATCGGAGTCCACTCACAATCAGATTCAGGAACTGATAATTCTTCTTCTACCCATTCGTACTCATCAGGTTTTTTCCCTTTGATTTTTTCCGGGTCGTTCTCTTGAGTAATCTCTTAGGATGCGGATTATTATCTTTCCTGATTTCAGCAATAAAACTTGGTTCCGGACGAAGGTTTTCTGGATTATGGAGCTGTGGTTCAACTGGTGCATCAATTACAGATTCAGCTGACAACTGGGAAGCAGGAAGATGATCAATTGTTGGCGCATCTTCATCTGCTGAATCTTCATCTGTTACATTTCCAGTAGCATTGACCGGTGGAAGTACAGATATGTCGAACTGGTCCAATTCCAAATCGTCATCCTCTTCAAGAAACGTTATGAGTTCATTAAGAGTCATTTTTTTTCTGAAAAGAGAAATTATATCGGATTCCCTCGAGCCTAACGTCCTTCTGGAAGGACCGCGTGCTTCAAAGTTCTCCCTATAAGTCCAATCTCAACGAATTTCCTCCGCATGTAGATATAAATGTCCCATTAAGTGTCAGGAATATGAATAAACCACTTTCAGTTGGAAAAAGTATAATATATCAATGAAAAACTCACCCATCCACAACAACGTCTGTCAGCTCCTCCATTATGAAAGCACAGTAAAACAACGATTCACATGCGGTTCACATTTCACACTGATAAGACTAGAAAGTCGTACTTCCTAATAGCCAAGGATGCCATCAAGCGGGAAAAATATAAAAAACAATGAAATAATCCAAATAAAGCCCGGTAGAGGGTATTTTCGCGGCAGAGTTAACTCGTCCTTCTGGAAGGACGATAGGCTCAACTGGTTAGACGCGAATTTCCCCAGTTTTCATAATCCTAGAAACTAAGGTACGAGAAATTTTCCAGTTTACCCAGTAGCGGATCCAAAAAACATTTTTGGGAGGGGACATTAAATTTCGCATGCATGTCGTTACTTTGTAGGGGTATGATTGGCGGGGGGGGGGGGGCTCCCACTACGTTCTTGCTTTTTTGTCTGTTGAAGCTTCAAACTCACAATCAAAGGGTTTTCTCAGAGCATACGACAACCAGCGCATGGATCGTTCGTATCGCCACTGCTTTGGTCTGTCGTTTGTGCTATCAGTTTTTGTGGAGGAACAGGACGCAAAATTCACTGTTAATTGTTCAACTGTACGCGGTTAAGGGAGACTTGTACATGTGTTTCCTGGAACCCCTCCAAGCATACGTCGCCTACTTGGCATTACGTAAATTATCACCACGAAAATCGGAAAATTGTAGGCTCCGTAAAATTATTCCGTATTTCTGCACCAATCCTGGATATCAAGGCCTCATTTAAATCTCCAGGAGATTCTGCACGTGCGTACGATCTTTTTTCATGTTTTACCCCTGAAATAACTGTAAAACCCACATAAACTTTTATCTTGAAAATTAGTAATGAGCAAAGCAAGACCAAGACCAAGACTCGAAGGTCTTGGTCTTGCTGCAAGAGTCTTGGTGGTCTTGCTTTGTTGATTTATTTTTTTTCGTATTTACTTCGAGTGGTCTGTCTTTCGTTTTTTGTTTTTTTGTTCTTTTTGAAGAAAACAATTGCATTGCATATCGAAAAAACAACTCAAAAACAACCTAGTTCGGGACTTATGAATGAAAAATTTCTTTTTTTCAGTTTTATTCATTTATCCCCACCTCCGATATTTTTGGATGTTCTTCGTATTTTTCCTTCATATCTCGCCGTATACTGAAAAAAATGTAACCTGCCCCACTCTTCTGCAACCATGTGTGGTTTGAGAAGGCCAAAATAACGAAATTTGGGTTTCAAATGAGCTGAATTACTTTTTTGAACGAACCAAACCTGTCCATCTGGTAAGGAACAGCTGATTTTAATAAAGCGTGAATCCCCGAAATTGGTTGTAAGGTGCCAAATCCAAGAAATTGGGTTTTAACGCGCGGATGTGAATTTGGCTTTTGAAATAGCAAAACTTCCAAAAACTGGAGTTTTTAGGAGCCAAATTCGCAAAATTTGACTGTGAAAGAGCGGACATCCACGAAACTGACGTTTATGAGAGCCGATGGCCGAAATAACGAAATTTGGTATTTGAACCAGCCAAATCCGTGAATTTCTTTTTTGAAAGAGCAACATTTGGTTTTCGAAACAGCGAAATCTGTATAACTGATTCCAGAAAGAACAAAGGCCACAAAAATTGTTTTTTTTTTTTTTAAATAATGAAAATGCGCGAAATTAGAATGGCTGGAAATTTAAATGGCTAAAATCCGTGAATTTTGGTATCAAAGGGGCAAAGTCGGTGACATTTGGGTGTGGAAGAGCGAAAATATGGTTGAGCGCCAAAATCACGAAATTTGTTTTTTTCGTTTTTCGACTATTTAGTTTTTATAAATGGCCGAACCCGTGGAACAGATTTCAGAAAGAGCTAAACTCACGTTTGTTTTTATATGGCAGACATCTGTGAGTTTTTGAAGGAGCCAAATTCACGAAATTACGTTTTGAAAGAGTTTAAATGTACAAAAATTGGGGCATTTATATTTGGGTTTGAATTTAGCCAAATCCAGGACTTGGGGTTTGAAAAGAGCGAAATAAGTTTTCTGAAGAGCCGAATCTGTAAAAAACTGATTTCAATAAGAGCTAAAACTACGTAATTTGGTATTTAATAACGGGTAAATTCGCGAAATTGCGGGGTCCAAAATGGCAAGAATCTGTGAAATTGGATTTTGAAGGTGCCAATTCTGAGACTTTTGTTATGGCAGACTGAAAATTTCCGGTGAAATTGGGGTTAGAAAAATCCAAAATCACAAAATGTCGTTCTTTTTGGAACCAACCGAAAACCTTCTCCCCCTCTTCATTCCTTCTTTTTCTTCCTAGAACAAAGAAAGAGCGAAAGCCACGAAAATGTGTTTTTGATGATGCAAAAATCGCCAAAACTAGGTTTTAAAGGAGCCAAATCAGCAAAATGTGTTATTGGAAGAGCAAAACCCACAAAATTCGGTTTTTAAAAGCCGACCTTCTTTTTGCAAGTCTCGCAAGACTCTTGCAACACAGTCTTGATCTTGCGCAAGACTCGTTCGTAAGGTCTTGTAGAAAGTCTTGGTCTTGCATTTCAAGTCTTGTTCTTGCAGCTGTTAGAGAGTCTTGGTCTTGGTCTTGCTGCAAGAGTCTCGCGAGAAGACCAAGACCATTTTCGCTCATCACTATTGAAAATTCTCGCTTTTTCGACGACTTATGTAGGAAAGCAAGATCATACGCGAGTGCGGAATTTCCTGGAGACGAGCGTTTTTCAATCTCATTGATCGTCTCATTGTATTGATGCGAGGTGAGATAGTGCAGTTTGGATGACTCAAGTTTTTTGGTGAAAAAGGCTAATCTCTCCACGTTTGAAGTGTCTTTATTAATTCGTGACAGAAAGCGAACAACCGCTAAAACGGCGAACAAATATCGCCTCATGCATATGTTCAGAGAGCGTGCGGTCCAAATCCATATTTGTTCGCTGATTGCTATTGACAAAAACTACCTCATAATAATGATAGTTTTTGTCAATTACAGCCATAACTACTGATCTATTAATTTATATTTAGTTCATGCTTTTAAAGAGAATGCCAAAAATATTAAGGGTCTGGTTTGCAACTGTAAGCAATGCTTACACTGCTTACATGGACGCTTCGCCCCTGAATTTATGGTCGGTCTTCTATACAGTGGGAGGTGTACAGGGCCCCTTGGGAACCTCTTCTTACATGCACAAAACGTTTTGAGAGCACCTACCCCAGGGGCGGTCGCATGATTTCTTAATTATCTTATAAAAAAAAAAAAAAAAAAAAACCAATAGCACAATAGCCCGAAAGCTCAACAACTCTGGTTCCCAAAAACCGGATCTTTTATTGCATTGTCTGAGATCTACTCAAGACTCTGGGTGAATGCGGTATTATTTGAATTAAAAATAAAAATAAAAAAAATTGGAAATTCGGTCCCAGAACTTAAAACATTCAGCCGAAAACCCAGACCCGACGACTGACGTGGTTGGGGGCTTGGCTTCATATCTGATCAAAAACGAATCACGCGCGTCTCACTCTCTCAAAAACCAACTACCGCAATTGAGGCTGTTTTGAACCAAAATTTCGCATTTTTCAAAACGATTTCGTTATAGGGTACATTTTCTCAAAGTTTAGAAGAACTTCTCGCTGGCGATCTGACTATGCGCATTTCACACTAACCCCGCTCCTTCTTCGCTCTAGCGTACCGTGGCAGGGGCAAGGGGGCGGACCGCCCTGAGCCCTCGTTCAGATGGGGCCCCTGAATAGCTTAAAGATGAAAAAAATCGAGATTTTTAAGTTCAGTAGATAAATGAGAACGAACGGCTAAACTCGCTTGTGAAAATGGAGAAAAACGCTGATTCACGTCTAAAATTGAGAAAAATTGCTGAAATTTAAATTTATGGATGTTGGCATAGATAAAAGCGCTAATTCACAGCTGACATTAGGACAACACAAAATCACGAACTTTTGGGGCCAAATCGGGACTGAAATTAGGAAAAAGCGCTAATTCACGCAGCTAAAACTGAGAAAAGTGCTAATTCAAAGACGAAAAAAAGAAAAACGCGAATTCGCGTCTTATAAAACAAGAAACACGTTAATTCACAGCTAAAATTGTGATAAAATACTACAATTTAGAAGCTTTAAAAATTGAGAAAAAGCGCAAATTAACAGCTTAAAGGGGGAGACGCTAACTCATGAATTCTCGGGGCAACATTGGGACATTGGGTCGTCATTGGAGGGGGGGGGGATTCACGCCTGAATAAAAGTTGAAGAAAACTCAACTAAGGTATGAAAAATTACGATTTCACGGATAAAATCGAGAAAAACCGCTAAAAATCGCAGCTAAAATTAGGAAAATGTGCTGATTTACTAATGAAATTGAGAAAAAAACGCTAATCCAATCTACAGCTGAAAATAAGAAAACGCCAACTCGACGATTCCTGGGGACAACTTCGGGGCTGAAATTGAGAAAAAGCGCTAATTCACGCGGCTGAAACAGAGAAAAACGATAATTGACGGATAAAAAAGAGAACAACGCAAATTCGAGTCTAAATATTAGGGAAAATCGCTATTATGATAAAGTGTTACAATTTGGCAGCTTTAAAAATTGAGAAAAAGCGCGAACTCACAGAAAACGCTAACTCACGGATTACCGGGGCTGGGACTAAAATTGAGAAAAAACGCTGATTCACGGCGTGAAATAGAAAAAAAATTCGAATTCGCGTCTAAAACTGGAGGAAAACTTTAATTCATAACTAAGGTATGAAAAATTCCAATTTTACGGATAAAATCCAGAAAAAATGCTATAAAACTCGCAGCTAAAATTAAGAAATGTGCAAATGAGCTCATTCACTGCTGAAATTGAGGGTAAAAAGGCTAATTCATAGCTGAAATTGAGAAAACGCCAACATGCAGATTCTTGGGTAACTTCGGGAACAAAATTGAGAAAAAGCACTGATTCAAGTGATTAAAACTGGAAAAAAAAAACACGTTAATTCACAGGAAAAATTTATGAAAACACGAATTTGCGTTTAAAATGGAGAAAATCTCAAATTTGTGAATAAAATTTGAGCAGAGCACTTGAACGCTACCTCTACTTTGCGGATTCTTGAGGAAAATTCATGGCTATAATTCATAAGCACCGATTCACACCTGAAAATGGGAAAATGTGCTAATTTGCTGCTAAAATAGGGAGAAAAACGCTAATTCACAGCTGATATTGATAAAACGCCAACTCGGTGATTCATGGGGCAACTTTGGGAATAAAATTGAGAAAAAGCGCTAATTCAAGCGGGCAAATAAACTGTGAAAAAGCGCTAATTCGTGGGTAATGAATAGAGAAAAACACGAATTGGTGTTTAAAATAGAGAAAAGTGCCAATTCACAGCTTAAATTTCGAAAAATTGCTACTTTGCGGATAAAATTGGGAAAGAGCACTCAAACGCTACCTAATTTGCGGTTTCTGTAGGCAAGTTCAAGGCTAAGAGCTTTAAAAAGTGCCGATTCGCAGCTGTAAATGAGAAAATGAGCTAATTCGCGGGGGGGGGGGAAGAAAATGAGCTCATTCGCGGATAAAATTGAGAATACGCGCATACGCAGTTTTCGGAGATAATTTCGTGGCTAAAATTTGGAAAAATTAGTTCTCCAACGCTACTAAAAATTATATTCCTAGTTTAATTAGAGACTAAAGGGTCTCCAAGAGATTTCCGCCCCGGGCCCCGACAGGCGTTGTTCCGCCACTGCGTTCTTCGCCACCCAGTCATTCTCCTTCTCTTTACATCTACACAGTACACCTACCCAGTCAGCAAGCAAACGTTTTTTTAATGTTTGTTCAAAACGCTTTTAAAACCTAATTCAAATCATTTAAAAAAAGTTTTTTTAAATGTTTTAATGGCCGCTTTCGCCCGGAAAAAAAACCTAACTTCAAGGTTTGAATAACGTTTAAAAAACGTTAACAAATATTTTGACACAAAATGTTTGAAACACGTTTTGTTGATATCTCGCATTAACATTTTTAAAATATAATAAAAAAGTGGTAAAACTTTTTGGAGCCATATGCCTCAGAACGTATAAGAAACGTTTTACTAATGACTCAAATTTGTATTTTTCAAATGTTTAAAAAACGCGGTAAATCTGTTTTAAACGTTTTTTACCAAAACGTTTGAAAGACGTTATTATTATAACTCAGACTACTATTTTTTAAACGTCTAAAAAACGTGGTAAAACTTTCAAATATTTTGTTTGAGTTTTAATAATAACTCGGAATTATATTTTTAAAATATTGATGAAATGTGATAAAACGTAATTAAGTGGGTTTTCTCTGAATGTATAAAAACCGTTTTATTGACATCTTGTATTAATATTTTTCAGAAGCTCAAAAACTTACTTACTAAAACATTTTAAAAACTCATAGTTGTGCTTAATTTGCGCTTTGCAGGTAAAGAATTGTGAGAGGATTCGATGCACCTTGTGGATGAATGAATTGTCTACTCACGTATTTAACCTTTTTAATTTTTAGACGTGGATGTCAAGGACTCCATAAAATGACTAAATATTAATTGATTTTATCTAGGTCTGAAGATGATGTGTATATAAAAACATCGAAAACCGGTTAACCTAAAAAATTAAAAAGGTTAAATACGTGAGTAGACAATTCATTCATCCACAAGGTACATTTTACAAACTTTAAATATATTTTTACAAAGCCATGAAAAGCTTACTGGTGGGGTAAAAAACGTTATGGCCCGTTGTCTGATTTCCTTTGAGAGCTAGAACAAACATTAAACGTGACACATGAAAACGACGACATATAAAGCAGAAAACTAGTAATACAATTATTTTGTAAAATTACATCAGTATACGTTGTGAAGATTGCGCGAGCCAATTCATTGCCGCTTGTTTGAGTTCGCCGGTGTTTGAATTCGGCGATTTTTCCGCGATTATGTCTGAAAAATGGGGAATTCATATTATAACACTCAAAACAAGAATGTCAAGTTACATGAATTAGGCCTATACAGGGTGTTTCAGGACGAATGCAGCATATTTTAATATGTTGTAGAACTATAAGTAAATGCGACCAAAATCACCCTCGCAAGGTCGCCAATGATTTCCCTTGAAGTTATATACAGGCCCCCTATGCATTTTTCGTCATTCGCTGTGTTTTCCCCAAAAAGTCCTTGCAACGACTTAACGACTTGATTAATTAAAGTGTTATTTAAAAAATCACACAATTTTACTTCATAAAATGTCAATCAACACCACTTTAGTTGCCTTCAAGAATTTCAGTACTTCGTTAAAAATGAGGTAAGAGGCGTTTTCGAAATTGTCTGAGTACTTCAGCGCCAGTTTCTGAGTAAGTCATCTAAGTAAAATTTCATTTTTCATGAGTTCATGAGGTTCATTTTTCAATGAGATGTTGCACCTTACGTGTGAAAAAACATGGAGTAAGTGGTCAATTAGGGCATAGGTGAACCTTCCACAAACGCGTTAACCTTCCATAAAGTCAATTTGTTGACTTTTCCCACAGAATGATAACTTTCTTCACTAACTAATTTGTTTAATAACCAGTCTTAAATATTGTAAAAGGGCAAACTTCGCAAAATGTATCCTGAAAATTCTCTCGCTCCCAATCATCCCATGTGAGAACGGCACGGATGGCACGAAGACGTCTTGATAAAGATAACGACTAAATTCATATTTTTAACGAAATCTCGACGGAAACACCTACATAATTCTGTCCGAAAATGTCCTTCCTGTTTTGTTGAAAGACATCCCTCTCCATACGAGACCTAATACTTCAACACGACTTCGAGTGTGGGAACCACACTGATTTAATGGGATTGTCCACCAACTTGCATAAATCGAAAAAAAACGTGAAATTACAAGGTAAAAGTTCAAGACGAATTTAAAATAACTTCTGGGATGAAATTTGAAAAAAGGAAAACTACTGCTTATGCGGAATTTCCTGAAGATTAAACGAGTCCTTAAAAACCAGGATTGGTGCAGAAATAAGGCCAGAAAATGTGTGTGTACGCGGTGCTAGGGATGTGGCCGTTTGACTATTAGGACACAGATCCTTCTAGGGTTAATGCTTAGTTTAAGATAAAAAACTAGGTACTCACCAGATGGACTGGAAGAAAGTCCTGGTCGACTGGAAGAAAGTCCTCTATAAATGTAAAATTAGTCTGAAAATGAAACCGATAAAAAATTAGTTTACACCACTCCAAATAATGCTACTGCACAGCAGCAGGCAAACAGCAAAACGACCCAGCTTTACCTTAATTAACGGATGGACAAATTACGCAATAACGAATCAACGCTGACGAACAACGAGAATGAAATGAACAGTCAAGACTTCAAGGCATAAAAGCATCGGCGCCCTTTTCCCTCTGCCGCTGTTTCCACCGCAAGACCGACACTTTCCCCTTCTTCCGTTTTGGAATCGGAGGAATCGGATGGACAGAGCAACAAGAACACACACTCAGCACTTTCGAGTTTCAAAGTAAACCCTTAATAGAGTAGGGGGGGGGGGATTTTTTCGTACTACAACGAATCGACAAGCAAAATAAAAAGGCGCCTTTGTCAAGGACAGGTCGTGACACGGGTGGGAGTACTTTGTGCTAGGTGCTACCTCGCGTCCAAGGGGTGGGTGAATGAGAGAGAAAGGAAAATACGAAATTATGGCCGTGGCGTAGTCTTAAGTCTGTTGATTCTATGATCATTATGTATGCATACGAATAAATTAAATAATAAAATGAAATGCACTAAAATCGGATTTGTCCCTCTATTACGCCACCACGTTTCAGTGGAAAATAATAATACATCTTCGAATACCTTAGTAGTAGGCAGGGGTGGCCAAAATACCTATAAAATGCATTTTAAATACAAAGCTCAAAATACCTTCAACAAATGTATTATAAATAATGATTAGTGCATTTCGTGAAATTTTGTTCCGGCAGCAGCCTGTTGGAAGAAGTGCATTTCATTTATTAGACCATCCATCTCATAAGTTTATATGAGATCTAAAAATTACAAATGAAATTTAGGCAGCTATAGAGATTTAAAGTCAATTATTACCACCACCGCAATCGTATAGGCACTCATCGAATCCGTTTCTCGTGATGTTGTTTGCATTATTATCTCCGAAATTTGTTCTTCCCTAGTTCCCTCTCTAACACGGCCTAAATTTCATTTATAATTTTGAGATCTTAAAACAAACTTATGGGATGGATGATCTGATAAATTAAATGCACTTCTCCCGACAGGCAGCTGCTGTCGGAACAATTTGAATTGTACTTTGAACAAATTCTAACGTGTCAGTTATTAAGAGTATAAGTCAAAAAATTGAAGTTTTCAAGAGAGCGTTCCAAACTTTTCAATTTAAATAAAACCCAATCAATACTGTTAGAAACAAGACCCCTTAGAAATAGGAATTCGGTTTTTTTCGTGACTTATACTCTTGAGAACAGAAGAGTAGAGGCAGGCCGTCAAGCTGAGTGCAAGAACGGAAAATGGCTAATTTTCGACTTATACTCTTAGTAACTGACACGATAGAATTACAAGTACAATTTATAATACTTTAAAATATTTGAAATAAATTTAAAAAAAATTTAAAATACAAATTTAAAAATAATTCAAAAATATTAGGACCTTCAATAGACAAGTTGACAAAATGTAGCTGCGCGAAATGGCCCTGCTGCCGATGCGCAAAAAAAGTAGACGATTTATCACCAAGTATATTTAGTACCGAACCGGCGAGCACTGGTGGCTCGCGAGGTGAGGCCGACTGTAAAAGGGATGTTGGGTGGAGGGATAGCTCTTGGCCAGTTAGCTGAATTACATTACAGCTGAATAACCCCATTATTTACCCAATAATTTCCACACTATCGAGGAATTTTACGCGTTTCGGCTTTTCTCTTCCCCTGAACTACTCATCCCCTCCACTTTTTCGAAAAACGAAAACGTCAGTCAAACGACTACACCGACTTCACCGAGTTTTTGTGCCAAATGTGGTGTCACTAGGTAAGGGTCTCGGTCAGTCAAACGACCGTTTGAAGAACAGAGTGATCAAGCTCCAAAAAATGCATGTTGCTCAGGAGCCGATGGTTGGATTAGTGAGTTTCTTTGATTGGCGTGTGACTATATAGTGCCGATAAATGAAGGAGGTTGAGTATTTTATGTCATGAGCAGACACTCTGACAGTGACAGCCCTCACAAATAATAATTAATTATAAAAATCAGTGACTGATCAAAGCCTTTATAAAACGTTTTTCAGCAAAACATTTAATACGTTAAAGTTTATAAAAAATCAGTTAAAAATAGGAAATAAATGTTTATTTCATTAGCTTTTATAAAACGTTTTTCAATGAAACGTTTAATACGTACGAGTTTATAAAACATAAATTAAAAATAGGAAATAAACGTTTATTTCATTAGCTTTTATAAAACATTTTTCAATGAAACGTTTAATACGTACAAGTTTATAAAACATAAATTAAAAAAAGGAAATAAACGTTTATTTCATTAGCTTTTATAAAACGTTTTTCAATGAAACGTTTAATACGTACAAGTTTATAAAACATGAATTAAAAATAGGAAATAAACGTTTATTTCATTAGCTTTTATAAAACGTTTTTCAATTAAACGTTTAATACGTACAAGTTTATAAAACATAAATTAAAAATAGGACATAAAAGTTTATTTCATTAGCTTTTATAAAACGTTTTTCAATGAAACGTTTAATACGTCAACGTTTAAACAACGTTTCTTCATAAAATCTTTGAAACAAGTACGTTAAAAATATGTGTATTTAATGAATTGAAAAAATGTATAGTTTGAATATATTTTTTAGTTATAAAAAAAACCTCTATTTTCCAAACGTTTTGTGAACAAAGGTTTCATTTGAGAAAAAATATCTTAAAAATGTTTTTTAAAAGATCATTGCTGACTGGGTACGCACATAACCCAACTACGCTCCTCTTCTTCTATCACAGGGATCACTCACCGGCGCCTATCGCTGGCCCATTTCATGCTTTTCGATTTTCGGTCTCTCAATAAAAAAATTTCGTGGATTTACGTCTTTCAACCACCAATTTTACGGTCAATTGCTCTATCAAAACCAAATTTATTGAATTTGGTTCCTGCAAAACCCTCTCTATAATAAACAAAATGACTCGTTTGAAAACCAAATATCGTGACTCTGTCCCTTTGAAACCACAGTGTCACCGTAGAAATTTGGTTCGAGCATTATGTGGGGTTGAGTATTTTGTGATGCTTTTGTGGATAGGTCCACAAAATGCTTTAAAAAAACACAAAACTTGTTATCATTTAACATATGTGGGGAGTACCGGTTTCGTTATCACACGACACTAGCGCCGCTAGTGATAGCTACAATCGCCAATACTAGTTATCAGATGCATGGGCGTAGCCAGCGGGGGGGCAGGGGTGGGCAGTTGCCCTCCCCTAGAATCAAAAACGCAGATTTCGTGGGGCAGCTGCCCACCCCCAAAATTCCAAAAATATTTTCCCTGATCTGGCTAACAGAAACACAAATTTATTATATTTCGCTCCGTAAAACCCATGTTGCTGATTTTTCTCACTTAAAAAAAACAACACATTTTCGCACATCGGCTTCACCAAAAATCAAAAATTCGCGGATGTTTGTTGCTGACAAACCGATTTCGAGGGTTGGCTTAACATGGAAACCGGTTTTGCTGATTTTTCGAACTAAAATCCCGTTTTGGGTTAGCTCGAATCGTGTTTAGCCCGCTGTGCCATACAGACTTATGGTGGGAGAGAAACTGCCAGCTCTGTTTACCGTCTCAGGTCTAAAATTTAGAGTTTAGCTCCAAAAGTATCACTATCCCTGGGGGGGGGGGGCAGGAGAGAAGTTTCAATTTTTCGACATTAAATCCGAAATAGAAGGCTACAAACGACAGGTTTCCAGCAGATATTTATTTTTTGAAGGATAGTGGCCGTTTCTGTGCAAATTTAGTCTCTGATGACTGTGAATTGACGCGATTCTAACCTCCAGATCCTGTTAGAAGTCTGCAAAAAGGTAATGGTTCATCTGTTATTACAGCCAGTGAATCTGCCCACAGGCGTGGTGAATCCAGTTTTTCCTCAAGAGGATTTGCACAGAATCTCCCCCCCCCCCCATGCAACTCGTCAATGAGCACTATTTGTAGCGTCGAATTGACGTTTTTCTTTAATTTTAGGTGAATCTGAATGCTTTTTCTTAATTCTATCTCGAACTATAGCCTATTTTCTTCATTTTACCCTTAAAAAGGTCTCAAAAAAGGGTGAAATAACGCTCTAATTACGGCCAGCTCTGGGCATCACCTATAAACCGCGAACAGGTGCGTTCTGTCAATTTCAGCCGCAAAAGAACGGTTTTTCCTCAATGTAACCTGTGAATGAACGCTATTTCTCAATTTTAGCCACGACATTACACTATAATCAACAAAAAACGGTGACAATTTTGCCAATTCATTTTCCCTCAATTTTAACCGCAAATTCGTGCTTTAATTTCAATTCTGCCTTGAGCAATAACCCCCTTCAAATCAGCAGTGAAAAGGTCCACATAATACTCTTGTTAACGAATTTCATTAATTTTGATCCGGGCGTTGCATCGCGAACCTTAAAATAGGTGTTTTCCTCAATGTGCCTTAATTTTAGCCGAAAATAAGAATTTTTTTAAAAATGTGTGCGCTAAGTCGCCCTCTTTCTCGATTGTACCCGCAAACTTGCTATATAAATGTATAAAAACAGTCAATTATCACCTTTTCGCAATGTTCACCGAGATGTTGGTTTGAGAAACAACGAACTGGTGCCTTCTCTCAATTTTACCTGCGTGAATGAGCTCCATTTCTCAATTTTAGCCGTGAATTGGCATTTTTCCTCAATTTTAGCCGCAAATTAGCGATTTTTCTCAATTCTACATTGAACGCGCAATTTATTTTGTCCATTTTAGCCGTGAAAAGAGCACTGTAAAGCGTGAATTAGCGCATTTTCTTAATTTCGGCCCGGACTTTGGATCGCGAAACCGCAAATTGGCGTGTTTTCTCAATTTCAACCGCGAATATTGAGCAGATTTATTTCTCAAGTTGAACGTGAGTCAGCGCTATTTCTCAATTCTAGCTCAGTACTAGCCGGAAAATGTCCTTTTCATGGAGATTTCATCCGAAGAACGAGCTTGCGCCCCCCCCCCTCCCTCCAAACTCTGAATCCGTGTGCCTGGCTGGCTGCCCACCCCTTGATCATGGGCTGGCTACGCCCCTGATCAGATGTGAGTAGATTATAGCGTAAATTGTTATGTTTGATCACAGTAGAAGTCGCTTTAGCGATATTGCTTATAAAGGGATTTGATGAGTTTGAAAATTTGGTTAACATCTTGGCACAAACCTTGAGAATGTATTCTTTAATGAAGGCAATTTTACAAGTTTCGTGTAATTCAGTTATTTTCGTTGACCGTTTACTGCCAGTGGCTAATCTAAGAAATGTATTTTGAGTGATATGTAATTTATTAAAATTGGTATGAGGTTCGCTACCGTTTAGAACTCGCCTTTTTTCTACAATTCGCCCTTGTATATAGAAATTGGGCTTGTGTATAATGGTCGGAATTGTATATAAATGACGGACTTTTAATAAGTTGGAAGTTGGACGTGTAAATAGACGTTGGACTTGTGTGTGGGTGCCGGGCTTAATATAAGATTCCCGTTGGAATACACACCTGCCGTTCGTTTTCAATCCTCTTTCTCTGTCCCAATTATAATTTTTTTCTCCTCCTCTTTTTCCATATGAATATTGTTAGTTTTCGTTTTGATTTTGATTGAAAAGAAATATAAACTTTGTGGAAAAGAGTTTCCCTTCGAGTTCAAGTTCTAACAATGCCCGGATTTATTTAGAAGTTGGAAGTATATTGGCATTCAAAAGTGCTGCCCTTAGAATATTGGCGTTCAAATTTGCTTCCTCCAGAATATTGACATTCACTTTGCTGCTCCCAGATACTTGACGTTGCCCTACAGAACTTTGGCATTCATTTGGCTGTCCTCACATAAACATGGCACTCACTCTGCTGATCCCAGAAACTTGATATGGCGCTACATTGCTGCCCCCAGAATATTGGCATTAATTTTTGCTGCCCTCAGAATATTGACATTCAATTTGATGGCCCAAAAGGTTGACATTTGTTTTTAATGCCCCCAGAAAATTGACATTAATTTTGCTGTCTCCAGAATATTGATATTTATTTGCTGCATACATAATATTGACATTTCTTTGCTGCATACAAATATAAATATTTTTTTATCCTACTCGATGTGAGAACGCGTAAGCAGAATTTCTTTTCTCGGATGGGGTCCGCTGAATTTTAGTACATACCCCCTCCCCTCACACCATCAGTTGACGAATTGCGTGGCCGTTATTTCCAGGTAAATTCGTACGGGTCCCCTGAATACGTGCACAAGCGGCCACTTCAGGCCTGTTGATTATAAACGGTCGCCGTCCAAGCGAAAGCATGTTTTTTTAGCTTTAACGAAACCTTTTAGGGTCCTTTTGATAGGATCAAAAACTGCAAAGTATGGTCACCGTCCCGTACAACTGATGTTTTGTTTCATGCCCCCAGTTACGATCAATTTTCGACCGTTTTCGTCGGCCTCTGTTCAAAAAGATAAATTACATAACGAGAGGAATAAATTGTTCAGTTTATAAAATAGCTATAAAGACATCCTATTCCCTCTCCTCCTCCTCCTCCACCTCACCCACTCATCATCACGCTTTTTTTCCACGCTCGTAATTTAATATTCACACTCCTTGAAGGATGAGCACTATGAACGTGTGTGACAACATGAAAAACTGAGGGCGAAAAAAAACAAAAAAAACTGTGGTTTCTATCGACCTCGGAAAAACGCCAAGAAAATTGTTCGAGGTAGGCTTTTCTTTTTTCATTTTCATCTCCCCTAGTTTACGTTTCCAATATTAACTCTTTCGATCCACTGTTGTCACTTTTTGTCGCCAATTTTTTCGATCGGCAGGGGGAAGGGGTTGAGGGACATCCACCCACACACTGTGCTGTCAAAATGTCAATCTTTACGTGGACGTTATTATTTTTATTTCATGTTGTGTGGGTGGGTGGGGTGAGGGCTTTTCTTTCCAGAATGGCAAGGGAGGAACAGACCCTAGAAAACAAGTTCCTTTATTAACTCAATTTAATTCAATCCTTTTTCCATTCTCTCCACCACACCACACTCCCGCCCAACGCCAACGCACGAATCCTTTCATACATTTTAAGTCGCATTCTTCGCAATATGAACCAAACTTCCCCGCGGGGTGCTCTGTTTGGTGTCTGGCCTGGTGCTGTGGGGAACGGGAGGCGGTATCCATTTATCACACCCGGTCCTCGCGACTCTACCCAGCATTCAAAAAAAAAAAAATATTTACTTTGTATTCTTCGCCACCTTTTATTCAAACGTGGCATTGTTTACCCCAACCCCCCACCCACTCAAACCTACCACGATAGCCTGGTCGTCACGCGTCTCTGGCCCTCTTCCTCCTCCTGCGGAGTGTGTGCACGGACGACAAAAACCCTTTTCCGACGGTTAACTTTCACAATAAGAGCTCAACCCCGTAGTTTGAGGATGCTCGGATATTTTTCCCGCTCAATGAAAGAGAGAGAGAAATATGAAAATGTTTGAAAAAGAGAGGGCCAGGCATTAGGCGAGAATTTCAACGTGCTCTATTGTTGTTATAATAAAATCCGAGGAGATCATTTTTAATTTAGCCGGAAAAAAGAGTTCCCTACCCTAGGGGGTAAATTGTTGATTAAATGGTGGTGGCAACCCCCTCTACCTTAAAAAAAATAATAATTATCGACCACAGATGATGATGATATGGTGAATTCCTCCAACTTCGTCTGTAAATAGTTATTTTTAACTGAACAATCAAACCACTCACTAGCCGTTTACTTATTGTTTTTTTTTTTTTTTTTGTTTCAGGTGAGAGTGCTCTGCAGATCACTAGTGAAATAGTTATGGACACGTTCTGAATGCCCAAAAAGGTAAGAATTTTTGTGTGATGGAACGCTTAGTACAACTAGATTGGCGGGTGATTGGGGGTCGGGGGACACAAAGTGACGACCGGTGCATCGAAGCGCCGGGGTTCCCCGTATGAACGGCTAAAAACACAATTTCGGGCAAAATTGCTAATTTCAAATACCGAGAAAATCACATTCACATTTTAAAGTAGCCCACTGTGCGGGAAGATAAAAAACGCAGGTTTGTGAAGTTACAGATGTTGGTCGATAGGGAATGAAATAGCTCGTTGAGCGTTTCAACGTGTCGTTCAATGACTTAGCGGATATAAGTCATTCAATAAACAAACTTTATAGTCAAAAAGCCGCTGAATTGCAACAATGTCGAAAAATAGACGAGAAATTGCTACATTTTGAGTCGAAAACTGTAAAATTGCTTGTTTCGGGTCGAAAACATCGACGAAATAGCACGTTTCTGTTCTTTACTTTCGCGAAATAGCAAGTTCCGTGTCCTTTTTTTTTTAAATTGTCGGGCGTGACGTCTAATCTAGACGGTCCTGAATGCGCCCAAACCGTAATAGCCGTAAAATTGCATCATTCGGAGCTAAACCGTGAAATAGTCAATTTCGGGTCTGAAATTCTAAGACATTGCGAGTTGATGGTCTTAATTTCCCCAAAATTGTAAGTTTTGGACCTTTTTTTTTTGACGACGGATCCATGACTAGTCGGCCACTACGGCGCCTAAAAGTCTGCATTGAAATAACTTATCACATTCTCACGCCCGAAATCAAAATCAGCGAAAAATGCAAATTTTGGGTCGCTAGTTTCTGCTCTTTATTCGCGTGAAATTGCAAGTTTTTGGGGGGGGGGGGGTTTCAAGTGACCGTGGAGCCCGGGCCAGCCGGCCTTGATAAACGCACGAAGTCTGTCGAATAGCCACATCAAAAGCAAAATCTAGCCACAGTCTCTAAGAAAACGAGAAATATAATTTTTAAACGGCGTTAAATTATATCCTTTTCTCAGTTTTAGCCGCGACTGACCGTTTTCTCAATTTTTATCCGAAAATTAGCGCTTTTTCTCAATTTAAGCCGCAAATTAGCACTAAATTTATTAGCTACGCAAACAAAGGGGCAATTTCGTGGCTAACGTGGGAAAAAGTGCTAATTCATAACTAAATGTGGACAAAATCGCTAATTTGTGGCTGAAACTATGAAAAATGCTAATTCATGATTGAAATTCTGGTTTTTATTTCGCAAAATTGCAGGGGCTTTTTTTGGTGCTAGTGAAACATGGGCTAGCAGGCCCTGGCAGCGCCCTGGCGGATATCCATCATACTGCATCAATTTCTAGGCTAATACTCGCGAAATTTGGAGAGAGTTCTGGCTGAATGTTCACCATATGTCTCAGTCAGATGCAAATATTCGTGGAATAACCAGTTTTGGGTCTCAATATCCGTCAAATTGCTAGATTCCGGTCCTTATTTTTCCGAAGTATTTCTCAGGGGCCCAGATCCCCTGAAAGCTTTTTCGTCATTTTAGCCTGGAATTATCGTTTTTCGCAATTTATATCCGCGAATTGCCGCTTTTTCTTTATTTAAGCCGCCAATATGAGATTTTCTCAATTTCAGCCTCTAATTGGCCATTTTTTCGCAATTTCGTACATTTCATCAAACTTTTAGCCAAGAAATTGCTTCAACGGACCGCGAATTAGAGTTTTTCCCATTTTAGCTTCGAATGAACGTTTTTTTCACAACTTTAGCCGTGAACTAGCGCTTTTTCTCAATTTTATCCGCGAATTAGTAGTCTTTCTTCAATTTTATCGATGAATTAGTGAATTTTCTCAATTTTATCCTTGAGTGATTGTTTTTTTTCAATTTTAGCTGCGTTTTTGCAGTGACTTGCCCCAGGAACGGCACATTATCGTTTTATTAAAACATTTTAGCTTCAATAGAGGCCGGGACTGTGAAGTAGGTACTTAGAAGAGATTTTTCGGCCGCTGAGCTGATGCTGATTTATTTAATGTAGTCGGAATTCGGCCAAGGATAAATTAAGATGAAGTTTTTGGTTTTGTTCTTTAATACATGTTAGATACTGAAGAGTGAAGACTGACTCTCTCTCTCGGCTGGCGGTGGATTTAGTTTATTCTGTCCTTTGTCCTACCCATGGGAGGGGAACATTTTCTCGCCCGGAGGACCAGAAAAAAAAAAAATTCCCCATCATGCTGTAATTAAAGGGGAGGGAGCTGAGTCTAAAGTGCGAGTGGTGTTCGATTCGTCGGCTAAGTCGACATCCGGTGTGTCACTGAATGACCTCCTTCATGTAGGAAAACCACTTCAGCAGGAGATTTTGGCTGTGCTATTAAATTTTCGGCTGTCTCCAATTGTTTTTACTGCAGATATTAAGCAGATGTACAGGATGATTTTTGTGCATCCCGAACACCACCGGTTTCAACCGGTTTCACTGACTCGGGTGACTTTTGGGGTTACACCTTCGCCATTCTTGTCCATTCGAACTCTGCATCAGCTCGCTGCTGACCATCGCGCTGAATTCCCTTTTGCTGCTAGATGTTACTGACGTCCTGTTACGTCGACGACATTCTAGCTGGCTGTTCCACGTTTGCAGAGGCTTGTCGTTTGAAGGACGATCTGGTTGAATTGCTGGCCAAGGGAGGTTTTGAACTCCGGAAATGGACGTCGAACCACCCTGAGTTACTGGTAGACCTTACTACTGACCATTTGGGTTCTACGTTGGGGTTTGAGACTGATAGTGCGGTGAAAGTTCTGGGGATTCAATGGGATCCTCGTACTGATCTGTTTAGTTATCGTGTGTCGTTTTCGCGGACTTGTTGTCCGAAATATCTCGCATTTCATGATCCGGTTGGCTGGCTGTCCCCTGTCACCATTAGATTCAAGGTACTAATGCAAGAGCTGTGGTGTTTAGGTATTGGTTGGGATGAAACCCCACTTCAAGCGATTCATGACAAGTGGGCTGTGTTTGCTGAAGAGTTGCCTTCACTGTCTCAACTGAGAATTCCTCGTTGTGTGCTGTCCACCAAGTGCGTTGAGAGACAATTAAATTTCTTCTGTGATGCAAGTCAGGTTGCCTACGCCGCTGTGGCATATCTACGAACTGTGTCGTCGGAGGGACACATCTCTGTGAGGTTAATAGCTTCTAAAACTCGGGTTGCTCCCCTGAAGCCGACTACTATCAACCGGCTGGAGCTAGAGGGTGCGGTCCTGGTTGCTAATTTAGCCACATATGTGAAAGCTAACTGGAAGTTATCTTTTTCGGAGACTGAAATATTTGGCTGGTCCGATTCTAATATTGTGTCGGCTTGGTTGCGGACACCACCCCACAAATTGAAGCAATTTGTTGCCAATAGGGTGGTTGCGGTTGTCGAACGGATTCTTCCGGATAGGTGGTGTTACGTGAACACTGCCCTTAATCCTGCTGATGTTGCGTCCCGAGGCTGCGCCCCGTTGGACCTCCTGAACAATTGCGTGTGGTTCGAAGGGCCTGCGTGGTTGTCTTTACCACAAGACCAATGGCTTGGTGCTGTCTGTCCTCCAGTGGTGGATCTTCCGGAGATTCGGGAGTTACAGGTAGCGTGTGCTGTTCATACGGTGTCTCTGGCACCATCTGATTTTCTGGTTACTGTTCTGACTAAGTTCTCGTCCTATCTGAAGGCTGTGAGAGTAGGAGCCACGGTGTTACGGGCAATTTACAATTTCCGGAACCCGCACGTCGCTCGTTGCACGCTGAGCCACTGAGCCATTTGGAAATCTCTGAGCTGAAAACTCGCTGGGTCAGAGAGGTTCAGGCTACTCATTTCACTGACGACTTGAAGGCATGTCGTAGCAATAGAATTTGCTCTCCTAAGTTGCAACAATTAAGTCCTTTTATGGATGCTGATGGACTGTTGCGAGTGGGTGGTAGACTAAAAAATGCTGACCTTTCAGAGGAGGCTAAACATCCTCTTATACTGCCAAAGCACTGCCATTTGTCTCACTTGTACATAGATTATCTCCACCGAGCTGCTCTCCATGGTGGTCCCACTGTTGTTCTGACACTGTTATACCGTGAATTCTGGGTTCTGTCTGCACGTAGTGTGGTGCGACAACGTATTTTTGGTTGTCTTTGCTGTTATAAGTTCAAAGCGAAGCCGGTTCCTCAACTCATGGCTGACCTTCCCGCTGCTCGGGTGAATGAGTCACGCCCGTTTACTCATACTGGAGTTGATTATGCTGGGCCGTTCTCTTATAAAACGTCTAGTCTGCGGTTTCAAAGGTTTAAGATGGACCTTCTTACGCGTGTGCGCACTCACTGACGAACTACGAGTGGAGAGACGCGCGAGAAAAGTACTAAAAACGGTCTCGACAAGGAAAACTGATTTTTCCGTTAAATAGAAAAGTAAGAACTGGATAATATGTGCGTTAGCAGCTGTTCTGTGCTGCCGTGAGTTGAGAAAACCGATCGGTTATAAGCAATTCTGAGGGGACTGTGCGCTGTTCGGCAACGTCTCTGGCTTGGCCTGCTCATTTTGGATAGTACTACTTAACGTGCCATACTGTGTTTTCCCGACTGTTTCGGGTGGTCTTTCGTTCTATTTACTGAATAGGAGAAATCCTATACGGGTTGGTCGAAAGTTTGCTGCTCAAACCGGAGAAACCCCTTACAATACATGATAACGTTTTCAGGTGCCTAGCACCTTTCTTCAGTCTGAAAAACAACAAACAGTAAAACCAATAAACCCTTTATCCGGTACAACTAACTACCGATCCTCATGATCATTTTTACCTTTCAACAGAGAAGAAAAATAAATAAGCGTCAACACCGCTACCGTCCCGAACTGACCCGCTCTTGGTTCGACAACGAGCCCTGATGCAGCGCCAATCTCTTTATCAAGTACTGCCCACTTTGCCCTATGTATGAGGCCCCGCAAGAAGGTCCAGAACAAGGAATTTCATAGACAACGTGCGTGTTGTTCAAAGTTGGCGTCAGGTCCTTCCCCTTAGTGTAGAGCCGCCCCACCCTGTTGGACGGTTTCATTCCGAACCGTACCTCCTCTTTGGTTCTTCGGATCGCCTTCGCCACCGCGCCTCGGAGACCCCTTTCACATAGGTGAGACTGAAGAACCTAGTAGGACCCCTCTCTTGGACTGTTACCAGCTGGTTTCCATCTTCCTGAGTGTGCTTTCCGATATTTTCGATAATCCCCTTTATAAGCTCTTTGGGATATCCATTTTCGAGCAGGATCCGCGACGCCTTGCGGAGTGATTCGTCCAAAAAGGCAGGATGGCAAATCCTGGACTGGAATGTGTGGGTGGCCTTGGGGCACCTGCTGCAGACGAATCTCATCCGAACGTCCCAATACGGACATATTTTGTGTAGTGCAACGTGCGAGAGCCTCATTTTGTAAACGGCAATGAAAAATGTGGTCCTAAATCGCCCCGAAATTGGTGTTTGCGTTAAAATTGTGTGAATACATGAACTAAGAACGTTCGGGGCGACTCTTTTATGGCCACTTCCGTGGGCGCTCGACCAAAAAAAAATTAACTTTTTTATCGACAATTTTGTTTCTCGCCTAAATCTACCGGAAAAAATGGCAATTTTGCCCGGAAACTGGAAATTGAGTAATTGGACTTGGGACAAAATCGTTTAGTCGTGCTACAGGTTATACTGGACAGTTACCTCACTAAAGGAATAAATGGAACGAAGGTTACGCCGTTAATTGTTGATAAAATTGCGGCGTGTATGCTCTTTAATACTGTGGCGTAATTGTTTCGTTGTAGGAAAAGGGGGGAAAAAAAACATTCAATTTTAGTGTTTTTCCTGCGAGGACAGCATAAAAAAATAATCCTCGAGCACTAAATTTTTAAAAGGATTTTCTCGATATAGCAAAAAACCAACACCCACATCTACAGCTTTTTATAATTATTCAAATGAACGACTTTAAAAAATAATAAAAAAATATATAAAGGGAATCTCCGGGGGAAAGAGTGAATGAGAGCGAGATAAGTGGCTTCTGTGGAACCAGCTGGGGCGCTTTTCTAAACCCTCGCGCTGTACTGTGGCTGGGTGTGGTGGTGGTGGGAGGGGTGCTGTCGATAGTCGTTAAACGAAGGGGAAAATTGTAGTTGTTGAAGTTTTATACAAGGCAAAGTAGAGAGATAAATAAAATAAAAAAAGAGGAGGGCGACTTTAAAGTTTGTTAGGTGAAATTGAATGAAAAAGAGGTAACTCTGTGACACACAATGACCTTTGTCCGTTGGTACGTGGGGGGGGGGAGTTGTTTCAAGGTCGAATTTTCTTGAAAAACTGTCTGGTTCATCGTCTGCTTATTTAAAGTACTACAAAACATCTACGTACCTAGTTTGAAATTGAGCCGAAAAACATCCCCGCGGTGGATAGGCTCATTTACCTGCATCGTCATATTCCCTCCCGCAGGCGGCGTTTATCCCGCCCCCCCCTTGATGGCTAGACGCGAAATCCCCCCCCCCTTGTGAGCAGTGCTCCCCCTCTCATGTATTGAAGGCATTTAAGATGGAAAATTAAGGTGAAAAACAACGTTAATGCTTAGTAGGTACATTCCTTTTTTCGCTAGTGATACACATAGTGTACATAAACCTAGATATTTCAGCGCCCATTTTTGACAAATTGGATGAAATCTACACCACCTAGCCTTAAATTATGTCAATTTGTGTCAATAAGTGTGTTCTCCAATTATATTCCGCGTATCAGCTCTTTTTACAAGTGTTATGAAGTGAGTTAGCGATATTTCTTAATTTTAGACGTGATCAAGTGCTTTTTTTTAATTTTAAACGCGAATTAGTGCGTTTTATCACTTATATTTGCGAATTAGCGATTTACCTCAATTCTAGACGCGGACTTCGTTCAAGAACAGCACATTATGGAGATTTATTCCAAATTTTTAGCTTTAAAATGGCTCCACACTCCGCGGTTCTGCGATTTTTTCACAATTTTGGTCTGCAAGTTGCATCGAGAAACGGCGAATAAGCGTTTTTTTGTCTCTCGCAGTTTTAGCCGCGAATATTTGCGCTCTTTCCAGCCTTCATGCCGCGTAATTGTTCAAGGAACAGGATTTCAGTGCGCCTTCGCAATTTCAACCACCTAAGTGCCTATACACGACAAACTATGGGGATTAGCGTATTTTGTCTATCAAGCTACGAAGTTGCCTCTGTAATGCGCGAATTATTACGCGCATTACGCGAGTCCGGTACTCTATGTGATTGTTGTGGTCATTTGACAACAAATCATAACAAAGGTTTTCTTAAAAAGAGGAAGTTGAATGTATCAAAAATGTTGGTCAGTGACATTTTATTACTGTGAACTACGGCTAAATAACCCGACGGTGACGAAGAGGCCTCGATATTGTACCTTTGGCATCACCGAATGAAGAAAACAAGTCGGTTATGCGGGTACGCGGTACACCCGTACATAAACGTTCACTGTCTGCTATTTGTTGGGGCAAGAAAACTCGAAAACACCGATTCAAAAACGTTTTCGACCATTTTACTGAACCAGTGCCGTTGTCTCTGATCACTAAAACGAAACGGTGACCTGGCGAGTACCAATAAAGCAATGATAATCCGCTCTTGCGATGTCTCTCAAGGGTGAATCCAGTGAAAACTGCTGTGTCTTCGGTTGCTCTTCCCGTCGTAACCGAGGCACAACGTTGTCATTTCATTGTTTCCCAAAAATTGAGGGTTCAACGGTGTCAGTTATCAATTAGCCCGGTGTTGGTAGAAAGTCGACCGCCTAAAGGCTTGTGAGCTTGCTTGACGTTTGAGTATAAATTTATCAGAAACCATGTTCGTCTGTTCTCGTCACTTCAGGGAACTGACTACTTTTTTCCCGTTATGTTACGGGCTTTGACCACGAAAAAACACAAAACTTGTTCAATAATTCAATAAAAATAACATATGGGGGGGGGGTACCGGTTTCCTTATCACACGATACTAGCGCCGCTAGTGATAGCTGCAATCGCCAATATTCCAGCATAAATTTGAAAAAGTACAACGGTAGTATCGAACACGCCGGTAATCAAAAACTAAATTGCGCGGGTTCTGCGACCCTAAAACTGAACAAGCTTTTATTACTCGAAGAAATATTTGTCATCGAAGGTTTAAAGAAGCCTCTTTTAGGGATTCCCGCGATTCGCAATCTTGACGTCCTTTGCGTTTTGACTCAGATAAAACTCTCTCTCTCCGAATTTGGTAAAGGCGTGAAAAACCAAATTCAAATCCCTGTTTTGTTGAATACCAATAATTATAATGGGAGACCCGTACTCGGTCCGAATAAAAGCAGACGCATCCACCCTACGCCGCGCCGTTACGTCGCATTCCTCTTCCTTTATTCACTCAGGTCAAAGAATAGATTAAAATATGACACAACAAGGCATTGTTTCTCGTATAACAAAGGGAACGGAATGGTGTTCACCGATGGTCGTTGTTTCAAACCAAAACAATACGGTCAGGATTTGCGTGGATTATACAAAAATTTAAATGAACTCGTAATTCGAGAAAGGCTCATTCTGTCCTCCACAGAAGAAACATTGGCGAAAATAGGAGAGGCCAGAATTTTTTTTCAAAATTAGATGCGAGAGCTGGGTTTTGGCCGATTCCGCTGTCAGATGGTACCAAACACTATACAACATTCATCACGCCATTCGGGCGCTACGTTTTCAATAGTTTACCTTTTGGTATCAGCACGGCGCCAGAACATTATCAAAGACGCAGAATCGACATTCTTTATGGCGTAAAAATCTGCGCTAATCTTATGAACGACGTGATTGCCCAAATTGATTAGCGATAAGAGCGCAGAGCAATCTTCTCGGTCGATAATGAAGAACTTTTTCGACAGACGACATCGAGCTTTCAAACCATTACAAGAACTTGAAGAAGAGTTTGGGTCTCTGATCTCCAATGTACCGGAGTCGTCAGGGTAAAGTCAAGGGAACCACGTTCTTATGTCGTTGATACTGAGAGGGGACAGATGCTTCGGAGAAATCGGAGATTCATAAAAAAAAAAAACTCCCGGCCACCAGCTAACTCTAAAGGGGAGGATGTAGCATCATCCAGTCCTATGACACCCATAGCAACGGAAGAAACTTTGTATAAACATTAGGTCTTTTCGAGCGACCTACAGAAGCTACAAAAGTTACAAATTTGAAGTTTGTTTACATAGCAGCATGTGTTTAATTGGTTTAAAAGCTACACAACTTGCAAAATTTGTAACTTTTGGAGGATTGGAGGGTCGCCCGAAAAGACCTATTATTCGAATAAAAAGACTTGAAGTGTTTTTTCCGTTCGAATGCGGTTGCAAATTATTTCGTGATAATTGTAAGGCAGTAACATTACAATAACTTAAAATTTCGAGGCTGTTTATCAATCTGAACTTGCAATTCCACTGCCGGTGAATATTCAAAACCGGAAGTTTTCGGTTATTGCTACCGAGGATAATGCAATTTCGCGTCTAATTACCCTCCGAAATACTCAATTTTGTGCCGTTTTCATTTTTCATTTTTCGCCGTTTATCCTCCGAAACTCTTAATGCTTAGGCTTTTCAGGGCTAAGCTTGAAATGAAACTCACAATTCACTGAAACTTTCAATTTCGCTGTCCATGAGTATGTAGGTCTTAAACTTCAAATTTATGTTCTATTATGTTTGAATCTCACGAAACTTGTAATTCATAGCTGTGCCCCCCCCCTCCCCAATGGCGTTGAGTGGTTATGTCACGTGAAGGAGTCTTCGAAAACGTCGCCTGATACATCAGTGTAAAATTGATGTGAATGATGAACGAACTGAATGAAATATATTGCCACCGCCTTCTTTAGGGTGGTAATGTAAAGCTTTCCCCTTCGTCACCAGAGTGGACAAATATACCTTGCCCCCTTTTAAAATTCCTATCCTTAATGTGTGCTACACGTCTTGGATTATTCCGTCTTGTGCACACAGCAATCAAGAACTTTCGGATAGCATCCCCTTGAGAATTTTGGACGCTTCCCCACCATCACAATTAATTTCTATTGCCCATTGATGAAGATTTGAGGTTTCCCCCCTAGCGTCATATGGACCGACCCTCCCTTATGTATACGCCCCTCCTCTTCCGGACAGTCGCGATGCCATCCCTGCATGGTGTACTTTCATCTGGTGAAAACATACTCCCCCGTCATCATCACGAGTCCTTTTTTCTTACCTTCGAAATCTTGTTTTTCGTATAAAACTCTTTCCATGCTACCTGAAGAACGAGCTCATGAATAGGAGTTTTGTCTTTAAGCTCTCTCCTCTTGCGGAATCCCATCATCACAACGCTCTCCATTCTCTACTCTCTTTCTCTCTCTCTCTCTCTCACTCAAAAATCCACAAACAAATCCCCGACGAATGAAATCCATACAAGAAGTGGCACATTTAGCTTCGCATCATCTCAATAACTCACTGGTTTAACAGCGCAACGCGTACCCATCAACGTTTTCTTTACTGTGATCCCATTCTAGGCGCAATTTTCTAGGGTGGAAAATGAAGGAGTAGATTGGCCCGGGAAAATAGGCCGTGGTAGTAGGATGGGAGGTGGGGGGGGGGTCGATTCATTGAGGTGCTACTCTCGCAGAAAGGCAATTAAGGGAGAAATTTCAAACAAACTTGATAGTCAGACGATAGATCGTTTCCGTCTGTTTTTTGTTGTTTTTTTCTCGAAAATCGAAACGTGTCATTTCTAGTTTTAATTTATTTGGGCACTCTGATCCCCCGTTCTACCCTACAACAAGGGCTTACCTGACACAATCAGAAATTCAATGAATGCTAATTTATCCCACACTGTAATGAATGAACCCCTCTCCTCTTGCTGCAAACCGCGATGTCTCTCCAGCTTTACCCGCCTCCCCTCCCCCTTTCATCATAAACCTGTGTTTGTGGCTTTAGTACACTCGATGGTTCCAATCGGTTAAACCACAATGAAAACGCGTGAAAGAGATATCGAAGTATTATACGATTTCTGGTATTCCCTCTCTTGCTGATTCCTTCCCCCCCCCCTCAATTAGTTAAATTAGCAGTTAAATTACGAAGTTACTCTTGTGCCCATGGGGGGAGGGGAGAGTCTATGTTCTTGAATGAAAATTAATTTTGGCCCCGTTCGATTGATTTTCCCACCCCTCCTACCAACCGTCCTGACCATCAAACGCCCGGGTTAAGGGCTTAAAACTTACCTGGGTCACTCGCCGTCCTCGAAAATGAAACCCGCGGGTTCCAGATCAAACTTTTTTATTAAAAACACAAACGGAGATCGGTTCGAAAAATACCTATTTTGTTAGTGCGTTTGAATGAAAAGAAAAAAATTCCATCACAGAAGTTAATCAAAAATAACTGTGACGGTTTGGGGAAATGGCGTAAAAAAAACGCCGTTTCAATGGTTCTTTAAGCGGAAAATTATTTCAGAGTTGTAAATAAAAGCGATGGAAAAGGGTTTTTAAGAGAGGAAAAAAACAAGAGTGCCTCTGTGAATGAACGAAAATGATGAGGCAGAGGAGCTTAAATACCCAAGAAAATGTTTTATTTCAATTACAGGCTTGGATTACATGATGAAAAATGGAATTTCATGTGGCCTGGGTGGGTTGGTGGGGTGGGGGGGGGGGATAGGATGGATATAGAAGGTAACGGCCTCCCCGTGGCACGCAGCTTCGCTTAATTCATTTTTTATCATACACCTCAACCTCCATCAAATGAAGCAACTCCACCACACGGACGTCTGCTATGGTGGAGGGTGAAATTCACGTCTAATTGCGCGTATTTTTTCGTCTTTTAATCTTTAAATTTGACCGTGTTTTTAGCTGTTTCACGTTGTTTTTTGTTCTCCCTCCCTCCTTCCCTCGCTCCACACCATTGAACGGTTTGAAATCTCATTAGCCTTTTTTTTAACGGACTGATTCTAATCAAAATGTCTCTAATTCCAATTAAATCCCCCCTCCCCTCTCACCCATTCGTAACATATTATTCTAGGCTCTTCCAGCTCTTTTTTAACGTCAGTTCCTTTTAATTGTGCGTTTATCTCATCAGAATGCACCTTTTTTTATCGTTTAAAAAAAAAAGAAATAAAAAAAGTTTCTTTCAAAGGAGGCTCATTTCCGGGAAAACACTTTTCATCCTCTATCTCTCTCGTATCCTTCACATTTAAATGTAAGCCTCAGATCCAGTTATTCTTCATCAGGAAAGTAAGTTTTTAAAGGGTGGATTTTCAATCACTAATGTAATTTTAATGAAATAAGCCTTGGTTTTTTCTCTGGTTTTTAATCATATTAAAACAAAATATTAATAAACTGATGGTACAGAGAGACATTTTTATCAGCCTCTTTCATTCTTACGCGATGAAAAGTTACAGTTCAACGCTCAGCGGTAGCTGGGCGACCGAGGGAGGGAGAATTAAAAAAAAAAAAATCACGCATACGTTCTACTTTTTTCATTCCATCCTTTGTACACCGGGTGTGATTAATCTTCGTCGGAAAATGAGATATTGATCAGAGCTCGAGCCATCACCGTGTGACGGATAGGTTGGGATTGGACATGTTTTCTCTATGTGCGGTGGAGGGGGGGATGGGCTTTACCTCTCCCAGTATCTCCCTTCCAACCCATGGAAACTCGGAATTCAATGAACACAAAGGTTGCTGGATGATGTGGAGTTGAGGGTTTTTTAGAGACGCTGGTGTTGTGGGGGGGGGGCGGTGATGGGGTAGAAAAGTAACCCGGAGCGTCATATTAAAGAGGTTCGTTTGATCTTGAGAGGTACAGAAAGAAAGAGAGGCTCTCGGGGGCCATTTAAACTCAATGGGGAGAAAAAGCTTAATCAACTTTGAAGGAGTGATATGATGGTGAATGGGGATGGGTTAAAGGGAAGGAAAAGAAGGACTGGTAAACTACCTTTTTAAAGTTCCTGGAACATGAAAATATCAACCTTCGTTTAAAATGCATGTAAAGCATGCAAGATGTTAAATTTTACAGCTGCTAGGAAGATAGGGAACAGCCCGCACGACTGATCGGTCTTGAAGGGGAGTTCCCGGAAAATAGCGCACTGGGGGAGGGATTTGAAGCTTTTCAACACGAATGATTGTGTTTTTCGACAATGCTCAATTGACGAAACGCAGTCAGTGCCGGCCAGATGACGCCCACGAGGTTGTCAGTGCCCGTTAATTAGGAGAAAATTATTTTTTTTAAAGATCCCATCTGCTGAGGCCCGTCGTACCGACAATTAACCCGTGTGTCGAGGTAGTAACGAAATTTGGCAGAACCACCTTGTCAAAATTGACAGAAAGTGCTAATTCACAGCCAAAACTTGTGAAAAAGCGTTCAATTACAGCTGGAACGGTGAAAAAGCGCTAATTCTCGGCTGGGATGGGGAAAACGTGTTAACTCGAGGCTAAAATTGAGAAAACGTTGAGAAGCTGAAGAGAAAAGCAGAAATTTAGAAAACGGAAATCCGCTGTTTCAGGAGGTAACTTTGTTCCTAAAATTGGCGGAAACCGCTAATGTGTGACTAAAATGAAGGAAAACGACAATTCGCGCCTAAAACTGAGAAAATGAGCTAATTCGCGGGAAAATTTAGAAAAAGTAATAATACATGCATGCGAATACAAATGAGAACGTGAAATGTATACTTATTGGTACCCAATTGACATTTACTCGGATAAAGGTCAAGGAAAAACGCTCATATTCATTGCTATAATTCTGAAAAAGTTTTCGTACTAAAAACTTTCGTGGCTAAAGATGAGAAAAAGTGCTGATTAATGGATAAAACTGTGAAAAAATTCTCAAATCGCGAATAAGCACTTAATTCAACGCAAATAGTTGAGAAAAAGCGATATTTCGCAGCTGAAATGGAGAAAACGCCAATCCGCGGCTTGTTCTGGAAGCAACTATGAAAAAATTCGCTAATTCGTGGTGAAAATGGGGGGGGGGGGTGAATTGCATTTAGAGAATAAAATTGAGAAAAATTCTCAATTGAGAAAATGAAGTAAGAACCATGATGACGCGGTGTGGCTTAATGGGGGTCGTTCGGACGACCCGAAGATGAGGGTTGAAGATGCAAGAAATTAACGGTCGCCACCTGTTGTTTGCTTTGGGTAACAGGCCCCAATATATTCTCAATATAATACAACTGATTTACAGCTTTTGATTCGGAGAAAATAATAACAATTCTTTTCTTTGATGGTTTCTGGTCGTTCCGGCGCGTGGAACTCGCGGCTGTCGGTCTGGTAGCGTCCCTTCGCGCTGTTGCAGATCCTCTTGTCGAGCTAACGGTCCGTTAGCGTCCTTTGGTGCTGTCCGTAGTGTCTTCTTCGCCGGGTTCGGCTAGGACAGGGAAAGGTTCGGATAGGATCGGTCTTGCTCGATGAATTCTGGGGCAGACACAAGTGTCACTAAGCCCCGTAGTATCTATCGAGTTCCTCCAGGGGTGAGGGAACGAGAAGAACTGTTGATCGGAGTCGTCTCAACGGTCTGGCACGAATGCCTACCGGTGGTCAGGTCCACAATAGGGTTTCCCTTCAACAAGCGTCCGGAGTCTTCTCAACGGATGTTTCGAACTTTGAAGGTTCTCGTAAGGTTATCCTGCCGGTCCGGTTTTATGTATGCGTCAAGTGTATGACGACTTTAACAGTGACGGTGTAATCCACAATAGGGTTTTCCTTCAACAAGTGTCCGGAGTCTTCTCAACGGATATGTCGAACTTGGAAGGTTCCCGCAAGGTTATCCGACTGTTCGGTTTTGATCTATGCGGCAGGTTACTGACGACTTAAAAAAAATGACGGTCTAATCCCCAATAGGGTTTCCCTTCAACAAGTGTCCGGAGTCTTCTCGACGGATATGTCGAACTTGAAGGTTCCCGTAAGGTTATCCGTCCAATTTACTTGGAGCTATGCGTCCGGTTTAGGCCGACTTGAACCAGGGGCGGTTTAATCCACAATAGTGTGTCCACTTCAACAAGCCTCCGGAGTCTTCTCAACGGAGTAGAGCTTGGAAGGTTCCCGTGAGGTTATCCGCACCTCTGGTCAGAAAAAGAAAAAAATACACTGGCTATGGGTAGCCTGTTGGGCTAACCGTCCGTTAGCGTCCCTTGGTGTTGTCCGCAGCGTTTTCTTCGCCGAGTTTGGCAAGGATAGGGAAAGGTTCGGACAGGATCGGTTTTACTCGATGAATTCCGGGGCAGACACAAGTGTCGCTAAGCCCCGTAGTATCTATCAAGCTCCACCGAGGTTAAGGGAATGAATAAAAAGAATAACCGGAGTCTTCTCTACGGTCTGGCACGGATGCCTATCGGCGGTCAGGTCCACAATAGGGTTTCCACTTCAACAAGCGTCCGGAGTCTTCTCAACGGAGTAGAGCTTGGAAGGTTCCCGTAAGGTAATCCTGCCGGTCCGATTGTATATGCGTCAGGTCACTGACGACTTGAAATAATGACGGTTTAAGCCCCAGTAGGGTTCCCCTTCAACAAGTGTCCGGAGTCTTCTCAACGGAGTAGAGCTTGGAAGGTTCCCGTAAGGTTATCCGTCCGATTTACTTGGATCTATGCGTCCGGTTTGGGACGACTTGAACCAGGGGCGGTTTGATCCACAATAGGGTGTCCACTTCAACGAGTGTCCGGAGTCTTCTCAACGGAGTAGAGCTTGGAAGGTTCCCGTAAGGTTAACCGCACCACTGGTCGTAAAAAAAAACAAAATGGGGTAAGAGGCCTCGGTCAGGGTCAGCCTTATACCAACCGGTCAGGATCAAATCACTGAAGGGCCGGAAAGGTTCCCAATAGGCTTTGCCCGTTGATGCCTTGGTAGAGTGTGACGTCACGAACGGTCAAGAGTCGTCTCAATCGACCGCTGGACGTTTTCCCGTACGACGTGATTTTTGGTGAGCGATCCTTCGCTTCGGGAAGACTGCGTCGTCGCTGTTGTACTTCCGGATCGTCGTGGGTTCTGGAGTTCCCAGTCGTTGAAGCGCTGGAGGGTCGTACTGTTTCCCAGTCGAGTGGTCCAAGTGCAGGCTGAAGATCTGGTCCAGGTTGCTGGGGTGTTTCCCGTTTGACTTCTCGACATGAAGTGATTTTTGGAGTGCCGGCGCTCGGTATATAGTCGGTGGGTGGTTTCCGCCCACTCCCACCCGCTCGGTTGGCTCAGTGGGTTGACCGTTGACCGTTGGGTGGTGGGTGGTTCCCTTTCCGACTTTTCCCCCACCTGGAGGCCTCCTTTTTTTGTGTGTAGAGATCTCTTGGAAATTTTTCCCTGGGGTGGGCGACTTGTATTATTAATTGGTAACGGAATTAATTACCCGACGTCAATAGTTTTTTATCGACACCAATGCGGACCAGTCAGTTTACTCGCATCTAGACTTTTCCATAGACTTTCAGGGCTGTCGATTGTGTGGCTACGGTCCTCGTAAAACGAGTTATATTAGCGACCAACAACACTGGAACTAAGAGAGGAGAACCTCTTCAACTTCTAAAACGCACCCAAAAACGGCAAATGGCCAAGCGCACCCCTTGAAATGGCAAAAATGAACGTTTCTCGCTATGTCGTTAGTTCCAGAGAGGACCATCGAGGTCCTCCACCTTGCCTCGCTTGCACTTCTCAGCAGTCCAATGTTCGGCCACCGTTAGTGGGAAAAATTCGCGCGTTCCCTGAAAAAGTCGAGCCAATCACATGAACAAGCAATCTTCAGTGGGTCGTCTGATCAAAAATCCGCTTCGATTGTTGAATTTCCCGTGTCGTGCAACCCCTAGATACACAGTTTCGTCGAATTTAGGCTACACTAACAAAATTGTCCTGCAGGGGGGGGGGTGCTGAACTGGTTTTTATGAGTCTTTCGGGTTTCGGACAATGGTCAGTTGCGAAAGGCAGCCAACTCTAAATATCTCAAAGGGGCATAAATGGGTCTTTTGAATTTTCGTTGTCTACGGCATAAATTTCCTGAGATGTCGGAGCGGCACTGCTGCGAGGTCCACCGAGGCTCTCAACTTAACTGAGCTTCATTGAACGTCAGAGGCTATAAAACGTTCGATTGTACGGCCACCATAGGTTGGAAAACCTTCCGCCCACGACAAAACACGGCGCTAATAACTCGGCGAACCCTTCAAGAGCTCATTCGATCGAGAGTCGACTGTTGGCCACAGAAGCCGAAGTGTCGTTGTCGCAGTGGTCAAGTTCCCCCGGTGCGGTAAACTGAAAATCTATCCAGTCAGCCAAATACACGGTTTTCAGAAGCTAAATTAGACATTTTGAGTCAATAACTAGAACCAAATCGGTATTTTAAGTTGTTTGGCGTTTAATTTTCGCCACTTTAATTTGCGGTCCTAAAATATGTAGCAAACATTGAGTCAGGCTGTACGGACAGTTTTTGGGACCGATATTTCCGATTCTGGGAATTAACAGTCACTTTTCAGCCCGAATTCAAATCGGGGATCGGAAATCATTTTTGAGGCTTTGACCTTGTAAAACCAATGTTGCGCGTTTATCTCTGAATAAAACCAACTCCACGGGTTTCGGCTCTTCAGAAAAAATCAATTTCCGGGTTAGATTCTTCAAAACCGCAAATTTCGGGGTTTCAGCCTTGAAAACTCCAAATTTCGCAAGGCCCGTATACCAAATCGTTCTTCGACTCCAACCTTCCCCACAAACTGTAGAATCACATGTTGTTTTATAGTTTTTCCAGTTTATGAGGGAGCTTTGAGGTTGAGGAAAATTCGAGGAATGACTTGGCATACGGGTTCTAGTCATTAAAAAAACCAATGTCTCGTGTTGATCCTGGAGCTTACTCTTACTCTCACTACTTGAACCACGAACTCACTACGAGCGCTTACCATGGAAATTTCTATATACCACAAAAAGCTGTAACCACAAAAAAAAAACTGTTTAAACACGCATAAACCACAACCCTGAAACAGCTCTAACCACAAAAATCTCTTATCTCAACTGCTCTAACCTTAAGAAGCCTTAACCACAATAAACTCGTACCACAGAAAGCTCGAACCACAAAAGACTCTAACCACCAAAATCTCTAACCACAAGTAGCTCGAAGCACAATAAAAAGATAGTAATCAAGAGAAAACTGCCACTTTTCGATGAAAAGTCTCATAGTTGCCTGTTATCGAACAATGTCGACCCGGTACCCCGCTATTCAAGCTGAAAACTTGACATCCGGCTCTCAGAATGAGATTGGCTTGGCTCTAAAAAGTACTTTTTTTTATAAAAGCCCAGAAATTGCTAATTTGGTAGTAAAACTGATGATTTTACCCCCAATGACTGCCTATATCAGGAGGAATATTCATCGGTGGATTAGGAATCACCGGATGCACCGCACAATTTATCCGTGCCATAAGCTCGCGGTATCGTATCGATAGTGTGCGCGTTCTTGTTGACAGACTTCGGTATTCATTGCACAAATCTTCTTACGCAATTATATCGTACATGCGAAATGCCTTGGTTTGCTTTTTATGCTGCACACATAATTTGACAGTAGGTGATCGCGACGAAATTCAAGATTCAAGATTTCAAGGCCAGAGGTCTACCGGGTCCAGACCCCCCCCCCCCGAAATTTCATATTTATTTCCCATGTCCTGAAGGAGACTTTTTATTTTCAATTTCTCCGCTCACGCATTGGAATAGCATTGCACAATAATGATAATAGTAGGTAATGCTAATAATAATAATATGCAGTATGTAGTTAAAAACTGAAAAGAGTAGGCGGAAATAGCCCCCCCCCCCCTACCGGGGCCTACTCCGGACCTCCCCCCACCACCCCAAGAAGTTCTGGCTACGCGCCGGCCGCGAAGTAGCGTTTTTATTCCATTAGCGATTTTTCTCAATTTGTGCCATGAATTGAAGTTATCCTCGATTTTTGCAGCAAATTAGCGACTTTTAAGCTTTTCAGCAGTGAATTGGCACTTTTAGCTGCAAGTATAGCGTTTTTCGTTCATTTCAGCCACGCTAATAGTGATTTTTCTCAAGTTTGCCCGCAAATTAGCAGCGTATGAACTATTTCGCTGGTCCGCGTGAATAACCAGGTCCAGGGCCAAAGGGATGCCCAGGCCCCGCATTAACAATTTTTTTCAACTTTCAGCTATGGACTAGAGCCTTTTTCTCAGTTTTAGGCCCCCGAATTTGCTTTCAGAAGCTGCAGATTTGTGTTTTCCTAAATTTTAGCCACGAGTCAGCGTCATTACTTTGGTATTTTGATAATGAAATAGCGTTTTTCTCAATTTTAGCCGTGAATTAGGTGATTTTCATTTTTATCCGCGATCTAACGGTTTTTTTTCATGCGTTATCCGCTCCCAAATAATTAGCGGTTCATTTCAGTTGAGTCTGCCAAATAGGATTATTTCCTATAGTTCAGCCGCTAAGTTGCGCTTTTTTGTCAATTTCATTAGCGAATTAGCTATTTTTCTCACTTTTTGCCGTGGATTACCGTTTGCCCCAAATTTTACCAGCTAACTAGCCATTTTTCTAAATTCCAGTCGTGAATTACCATTTTACGAAGAATTATCTGGCGAACGGGCGATGTTTTGCAATTTTAGTTGCGAATTTGTCATTATCACAATTTTGGCCCCGAATTAGAGCGCTAGCCAGTTAAGCAAAAACTGTGCCACGTCTCAATTGTAATAGCAGCAAATTAGCGTTTTTTCTTCATTTTAGCCGTAAACTGGCATCTAGACAACGTGCATCAGCGATTTTTTTTAGAATTTCTGTGTGGATGTTTCATTGAGAAGCCACCAATGAACGCTTTTCGACAGTTTTAGTTACGAATATTAGCGCTTTTCCCCAAAAGCTGATTCTTCATCCGCTCACGGACAAAAAAAAAAAAAAATTGGGAGCAGCGTATTTTCTCCAATTTAGCCGTGAAGTCACCCCCAGAAGGCCACGTTGTCTCTCAATTTGAACAAGCGGTATTTGCCGAGGACCGAACAGATGCTCGTCGATTTCCTTGTGGTGTGAAGGTGGTGGGGGGGGGGGTGCTCGGTACTCGGCGAGGAGTGATTAAAATCTCCCCTGACTCTCGAACGGGGCAACTGGGCGACGAATCTCTCACCAACATGCTGGAGGAGCCGTCGACGACCACTCCGGTGCCTGAGGCCTGCCTGGTCGGAGTATTGTCGTTTCTCCCTTCCCTGCCCTTCTTCAGGCAAACACCGCAATGCCATTGAAAGCCTTTATTTTTATAAAGCTTGAAATCCACGGATGTAAATTTCATGCAAGGGAGATGGAAAGTATGGGCACAGGCACTACAACACATGCAATCTGCACTATGGGTATGAAACGTGTTTCATACCGAAAAACGTGTTTTTACGTACACGTTTGAGGGGTTTTGATGTTATTCTGACGATTCGCGCTGTGAAGATCTCTAAACTGACAATTCTCTGGCGATTTTCTCTGTATAAATGGGCGGTCTGACCCGTATCAGGAAATGGCTAAACTGACACTACGCGCCCTGAACATGGCCAAACTAACTGCGCGCCTTAAAAAAAAGGCAAAAATGAAGATTCGCGCATTGAAAATGTCGATGCATATCGACCTCCTGATAATAGTACAATCAACCACTCTCGCGCCGAAAATGGCCAACCTGAACATTTGCTCTACATGGTTCAATACTGAATATTTGCGCTTTACCTCAACGGACTATTCATGCCCGAAAACCGGCTAAAATGACCATTTGCGCCTAAAAATGGCAAAATTGAAGATTTGCGGCTTTGAAACGCGGCCATCGAAATGGCTAAACTAGTTCTGGCTCCGAATGATTTGCATCTATGCGCTCTAAAAATGGCTAAACTAACGATTGTCGATATGACAATGCCCAAAAATGAAGATTCTTGACATAAAAATAGCCAAATCGACGATACGTGCACCCAAAAACGGCCAAAAACATGAAATAAAATACCCATATAGGCCCCTATATTCATGATTGCCTACACAGATAACTCAGGCTATGAAAATAAATGGCAAAACCAACCGCTCGTGCTCGAAAATGACCAAACTGGCCATCCCTGACTTTGAAAAGACCAAACTTGGCACCTCCGGCTCCAAAAATGACCAATCTGACCACCATCGAACTCTAAAATGTCAATTTGATGATTCATGCCGTAAAAAAATCGCATCGACTATCCCACGCCCTAAAAAAGGGCCATCCCGACAATTTTCGTCCTAAAAATGGCAACTGACCATTCGCACCGAAAAAGTGGTTTGGTTTGACGGATTTTCCGCTCCAAAAAATGCCTTGTTAGACTATACAAACCCAAAAAACGATGGAACCGACTAACAAAATGTTTGAAATTCGCAAAAAGTGACCAAACTGGGTAGATGTGCCCTAAAAGGAGATTGAAACGAGTCCTTAAAACCCAGGATTGGTGTATAAATAAGGCGAGAATGTGTAATCCGTCTAGTAGACGATGGTTGAGCAGCTTCCCCCGTCAATATCTGAAGGCACTTGTTGTCTTGAATTCTTGAGCCGAATTTAGAAGCGCCAGGAAATTCGAATGGCGTACGGCGATTTTCCAGCCCCCTCCCCGCCGTCACCATATTTTTTGTTGAGAAATGATTCGAGTGACCCCCCCCCCCCTCCGCCCAATTTTACTAAAGATCCGCCTTTGAAGGAGAGAATTATTGTGGATCGCGAATCGCTTTTATGAAAATAGAGAATGTGCCTTTCGAATCCCTCCGAAGTGTTGAGCTTTTTCGTTCATTTCCACTTCTCTCTCCTCGAGAAAGACACAGTTTGCAGATTACACGCTTCTGTTCTTATCTTTCACTTACAATTTGAGTACAAATTTATTTAAATTTACTTCTCGATGATGAAATAGCTGGGGTTCTTCTTTAGTGGCACTAATTTTACCTTCACGCTTCACCCAAAACTTGAACGCAACGTGGAGAGAACGACTTAGCTAATAACTCAGTACGGAAAAAGAGGAAACCAGAAAAAATGAAAAATAAGATGACGATGAAGAGTGGTGACTGTGAGTGCGCTTTTTGCCGACTAAGCGTCTTTAGAGCCCTCTCCCTTTTCCTGTCAAACAGGCTAGCTTTTCTTAAAAATCATTCCAATCATTTTTTTTGTGCAAGAATTGCAAGAGTCTTGCACAAGACTCTTGTTCTTGCGCAAGGCTCATTCCCAGAGTCTTGCAGGAAGTCTTGTTCTTGCAGGGTAAGTCCACAATCAAGTCTTGGTCTTGGTCTTGCTGCTAGAGTCTTGCGAGTTGCGAGACTGCAAGAACCAAGACCATTCTTGCCCATCACTACACCTACACAGTGGCGTACACTGTGAATCACCATGAGGACCCACATATGTATTGGTAATAAACAGGGAATATAATGTTTACGAAGCGTTAAATTATGGCTTTGCACCTGCCTCAATTTCAATTGCGAATCAGCACTCTTTCTACATTCCTGCCACGGCACTTTTTCTACATTTTTGCCGCGAATTAACGTTTTCACTCAACTTTCAGCTGTGAATTAGCGTTTTTCTTCTCAATTTTAGCCGTGAATTTATTAGTTTTACTCAATTTTAACCCGAGAACTGCAGAGTTTTTCCCATATTCAAGGAACGACATATGTCACTACCGGAGCCTGCAACTTTTATTTGGGCCACCTGGAATGGTATAGAATCGGACTTTCGAAAATTATAAGTTTGCCCCTGAAAACTGACCCCTCTCTCCACTCTCTTTACCCTGTGAGATTTTTTAAAATTAATCTCAAAATGAAGCGAAATAATGAATGAGAATTTAGTGAACGTTGTTTAGAGCGTAACTGATTCGCTAATTATTATAAAATCGATGCAGCTACTGTGTCGGCGGATATTTCAGGGATAGGGAGTGCTTCGGGCCAGCGAGTAGGTCTGTCAACGATGGTGAGGATGTAGCGGTTGCCATCCGAGACGGGTAAAGGACCGACTATGTCGCAATGAATGTGCTCAAATCGATCGGCGGGTGGAAAAGTTGCGAAAGGAGTCGACGTGTGGCGGTGTATTTTTGACCGTTGGCAAGCGAGACATGAGCAGGTCCAGTTGTTAATTTGACAGTTCATTCCAGGCCAAAAATAAAGATCCGAGATAAGTTTTCGAGTAGACCGTATGCCAGGGTGACTGAGTCCATGAAGACGATCGAACACAGCGCGGCGACAAGTAGCTGGGACGTAAGGTCGAGGTTGTGAGGTTGAATGCTCACACAAAAGAGATTGAGAAGCGAACGGTAAAGGAATGGAACGAAGTTTTAAAGAGGGGTTGTCGTATAACTCGCGAACTTGTGAGTCTTTCAGTTGCTCGACGGCAATAATATCCAAACCATTGGGCCAGTTGATGGGTTCTATTCGGGAAAGAGCGTCGGCAACTGGGTTGTTTGAGCCGTTGACGTGACGAATGTCTGTTGTGAACTGACTGATGAAATTCAAGTGTCGAATGCGTCGGGGAGGGGCAATGTCGACTTTTTGAGAAACCCCATGGATCAACGGTTTGTGGTCGGTCAAAATCGAGAATTGGCGGCCCTCGAGAAGTGGGCGAAAGTGCTTCACAGCCAGATAGACAGCGAGTAATTCACGGTCGTGAGCAGAATAAGCGTGGAGGTCACAGCTGTGGAAAAAAAACCAAGGGGTTCCCAGTGGTCGTCTGACTTCTGTTGTAAAACGGCGCCGATGCAGGAGTCGGACGCATCACAAGCGAGGGAAATTTCGGCGTCGAATGAAGGATGAAGAAGTAGAGTCGTGTGTCCGATAGCTGTTTTGCAATTTTCGAAAGATTCGTCAGCTTCCGAAGTCCAAACGAGTGGCGTTTTTGGAGAAAGGGAGGAACGAGTCGAGTTTTGTCCCGTGAGCATTTTGTTGAGGGAAGACTGAAGTTGGGCAGCTTTTGGAATGCATCTTCGATAAAAGTTAAACATTCCGAGGAAACGGCGGAGTTCTTTTACTGTTTGGGGTTTCGGAAATGTTTTGATGACGTCAACTTTAGTGGTCATTGGCGTTATACCTGAACTTGTGACGTGGTAGCCAAGGAAATCGACGTCGGGAAAGGCGAAAACACATTTCGAGTGGTTAATGGTCAAACCGTGGGTGTCGAGTCGACGAAAAACTTCGCGGAGATGCGTTTTATGGGTGCCCTAAGAGAATTTTATGGGCGAGGCTACGAGAATATCGTCGATGTATGCGAAGACAAACGGCAGGTCGTGAAATATCGAGTCCATGAAATGCTGAAAGGTCTGCGCCGCATTTCGGAGGCCGAAGCTCATCCTGAGGAACTCGAATAAGCCGAAGGGTGTGATGACAGCTGTTTTTGGGATGTCGGTGTCGGCAATGGGGATTTGGTAATAGGCGCGATTGAGGTCTAATTTCGAAAATACTTTTGCGCCGCGTAGATTGTTTTGAAAATCGAGAATGTTTGGGACTGAATAACGATCTGGGAGTGTTTTGGAGTTCAAGCGGCGGTAATCGCCACAGGGTCGTAACTCGCCGTTTTTTTTTTGTAAACGACGTGCAATGGACTAGACCAAGGACTCTTCGAAGGCCGGCAAATTCCTTCGGAAACCAACTGATTGAAGTATTGTCGGACTTTGTTGTAATTTTCAGGGGCTAGACGACGAGATTTAGAAGTAACAGGGTTGCCACTTGTTTCGATAAAGTGTTGGATTGAATGACGAGGAGTTTTGAGCGCTGCGGATGGTCGTGTGACGCCTGGAAATTCTTGTAGAATTTCGGCACTCCAGTGGCGATGTAATGGTAAAGCGTGGACTGTTGGCGTAGAATCACAGCATAAGTGACCACGTGAGCTTAGTTTCGTCTCGGTGTCGATGAGTTGGTGTCCCTTTAGGTCTACCATCAACGAAAAATGGTACAAGAAATCAGCGCCGATAATGGGTATGGAAATGTCGGCTAGTACGAAATACAGGTGAAGAGGCGACGTAGGCCAAAGTCGAGGGTCATTTTGAGTTCACCGTAGGTTGGGATTTGGGTACTGTTAGCAGCGTACAAAGTATTCGAGGATGTCGATTTCCTATGTTTGAGGTCGGCGGGGTATACGGATACAGCGGCACCAGTGTCGACGTGAAAACGTTTTCCAGAATGTTTGTCTTGAATAAAAAATCGGCGGTTGTCATTGAGTGTGACGGCGTCCGCCTGAACCGTCGTCACCTTCATTCGTTTTTTTTGGAAATGCAACGGACGGGTCCAAGCACACGGCTGTCGACATTTGTTTGCTTTGTCGCGAAAATGTATGTGGTAATAACAGAGGTCGCTGTTAGATCGAGTTTGAGAAGGTGATCGATGTCGGGATCGGTTCGGGTTGCGGGATGAGTCACGAGATGGGGTTGACATGCGGCGGAAACGCATTTCTGTTTTGAGAGCAGCGACTTCTTCGATTAAACGCGAGACGAGAGCGTAGAGTGCATGGACGGTTGCCTCTTGAGGTGGTTGGACGGTGCAGATGGTTGGTTCATAAACCTCGAACATGCGGTCAGCGATTCCGGTCAATTTGTCGAGATCGGAAGGATCGACGGTGACAAGTACGTCTTTCATGTGAGTGGGTAAAGCCTTCAGCCACAAAGTTTTGAGAATCTCTTGAGAAATGTGATTGTTGGCGAGATGACGCATTTCGCGTAACAGTTGGGAGGGTTTACGATCGCCTAATCGTTGTCCTTCGAGAAGCTTTGTGACACGCTCGTTTTCTGAGTCCGAATAAATCGAAATGAGACGATTGCGGAGTTGACTGTACGGGTCAGTCGGAGGATTTTTAACTAAATCGGCAATTTGTTTCAGGACGTCGTAGTCGAACTTGGTTACACATTCTTGAAATTTGCGGGTCGAACTAGTTATCCGGTTACCAGTGAAGACGGTCTCGGCTTGCAGAAACCAAAGTTCGGGGTCGGCTTTCCAGAAGGTGGGAAGACGTTCAGCGACACTGTGTGTAACGACGTCAACGGAAGGTAATGGAGTCCGATTGACTGGAGGGGACAGAAGCGGTGGTGCGTCGTCGAGGAAAAGAGATGTGTCTTGATCCGTTCTAGACATCGTGGTGTCAGATCACGTCTTTTTCAATGTCGGGGTCACCAATTTAGCGAACGTTGTTTAGAGCGTAACTGATTCGCTAATTATTATTTTTTTATGACAAAATCAAAAGCCGAACTATTTATTTTTTTAAAACTCTAGTCAGATGAGTAATAATCATCAACAAAAATAAACAATTATTAGTGGGATGTTGTTCCACTACAAGAATATAAGGAAAAGGGGCTTCTAAAATCGGTTGGGTTTGCATAGAAAACCATGAAGTCCCCCCTGCCCTCCCCATTTCCAACTCAACAAAGTACAGAAATTCAAAAGCGGTTAAAGTCAACCATTTTGACTCTATTACAAACCGTGTAACCCTCTCTTCACCTTCAATGCAAAAGAATTGACAGGATTCGTATTTCGCAGGAATATTGCGCCGCGGCGATAAATTTTCTCCCCTTTTTCTGTAGCCCCCTTAATATCGAGGAATCTCTCACCCACGAACGACGACGTCTATAAGGATCAGAAAACGATTTCTATTTAAATCTCATCCCCCCCCCCACAAACCCTCACTGCCCATTGTGAGAATTTGGGTGTGGGTGCAAAGGAAGGGAATATGCAAAATAATATTTGCTCTCGCCTTTTCATTTCTGTTGCAGTTTCTTTTTTTCTTCTTATTTGACCCAGATTTGTCCTTTTTTCCATTTTCTTCTGAGAAATCCGCGTATGTATAGTGAAGAACGGAATTGCCCCACGGTTTCCTTGATATTGGGGGCTAAATCTTATTTCATAGTCGCGCTCCCTTTTATACATATATATACACATTATATTATATATATATATATTCGCATACTTTTTTACTTCCATGTTTTTTATGCAGTGTAAGGGATGAAGGAAAGACTAATGAAACTACACGCCTAGGGGGTGGCCTACTGTGTGTGACGTTGAGCAATGGAGGGACTTCCGAGGCCTGTGTTGATGCGGTGGACCCAGGCTATTCCGTCCCCTGAATCTAACCCCCCCCCCACCGCCAAAAAAAGAAACATTGGTTGCGCGGGGGTGGGGGAGGCCTTTACAACACTTTCGTCCTATACTCAACTCACCCACATCGTGGGAAACTTTTTTTTTTTTTTTTTTTATAGGGACCGAAGACAATTTTGAATTATTTCAAATGGTAGTTTGAACGGTTAAAGGAGTAATTAAAAATTCATCACCATCCATCTCAAGTTTTGGAAAGAAACGTGTGAATACCACCCTCTCCTCATCCTTTGAAAATTGTAATTAAAAAGTTACTATTTCAATTAAAACTAATTCAATTTAATGTGTACAGGTTGGGGAGCACAACGTCTCTCTTCCAGGGGAAACATTAACGGAGGAAGATGATCCTCTCACTACTCTCTCGCTGCTATTTATCGGTAATAATGAAACTTTTCCGAGCTTTTCATGAACTTTTTTAAAGCTTTTTTTTACCTAGTTCAAAGTTTCCCAATCAATAAGTAGACTTTATTACTGGGCTGGTAAAAAATGACATTAGGAGCACTCCTCCATTCCTTATTGGGGGCACTACAAGTAATTGCGGGCGTTTTTTGTTTTTTTTTCTCTCTCGTGCTGTTTCAAGGCGTATTCCTCTCGCTTCTTATCTTCCTGTCGATCGCTGGCAACATCCTCGTCTGTATCGCCATTTACACGGATCGAGGCCTTCGAAAAATCGGCAACCTTTTTCTCGCCTCGCTCGCCATCGCCGACCTGTTTGTCGCCGCTCTTGTCATGACCTTTGCCGTCGTGAACGACCTACTGGGCTATTGGCTGTTTGGCCCTCAGTTTTGCGACACTTGGGTGGCTTTTGACGTCATGTGTTCGACGGCGAGCATTTTAAACCTGTGCGCCATCTCCCTCGACCGGTATATACACATAAAGGATCCACTGAGGTGAGAATGCCCGTACTCTTTTTTTTGGCCAAGGGGGGGGGGGAGGAATCGGGAAATTCACACCGTGCTAACATTAATTCACCGTTTAGATACAAAAAATGGTTCCCCCCAGGCCCTGGGGGCTCTTCAAATCCACGTTTGTGCCATCACTCTCAATTTCATGGTCTCCTCGAAGCCTTCATGACGATTTTTGGCCTCACTTGGACGCTTTTCTGGGCCTTCCAGAGTAATCTTGCTTACCCCTTTTGAATCTCTGGTTTTTGAGGCTTCCATAGTGCTCCATTACGTGTCTTTTACAAACTTTTTCGGTTCCAGACAACTCTAAATTGTATTTTCAATTCAAACCCCTTGTTAAAGCAAAAGAAGGGAACGAAGCTGTTGGCACCTGCACGTGTCCCTTTTTTGATTGTCTCTCAGCTACAGGTCGTCCTTTGGGTGAACAAGAACAGTCTCAACACGAGTGGAAAACCATCGCCAACCAATCAGAATGATTGGTCTGCCTCAAAGTACTTGAGGTCTTCTAATCACCACTTGATTATCCTCATCTGAACCTTATACCGTCTTCCCTTTTCTTCTCCCATCACCACACCAACCGTATAAACCACAAGGGAAATAAAAAATATAAAACCTTTGTTATACTGCCTCTGTTCTGCTTTTCTGACCCATTCTACACCAAAATGGCGGGGGGTGTGGGGTAGGGCATCAATGCAATTTTCATTGAAACTCTTTTCTTCTAATAAAAAAAAAGAAAAAAAAAAGGGCCCTACCCCCAATTTCAAGCCCGTTAAATTGGATTCCCCACCACCTTAACCCCTTAAGGATAGAGATACGGCGTTGGCGGAAGGGTTGATGGGCGATCCCCCTGCCCCCTCATCACGCCCCGCCAAGCCATCGTTCGTTTTCCCCTAAAGGTCTATTCTTTTTATTCGACGGTAACTTTTGCGACTCCTTTGTGAAATGAAGATACTGTGTGGAGGGGTTCGGGGGGAGGGGCTTAGGGCCTCTAGGAATGCTAGAATTGAGATGATTTTTGAGTGGGTGTCGGCTTTATAGCGTGGTAGTAGTGCTGAGGAAATTAAATTACGTCGATCAACAACACTGGGAAGAATGGCGAGAACGAGTTGAGTTTTTGAGTGTTGCGGAATAAAAATGGCGAAAGGGGGTGTGTGTCTGCTTGAGTGTATCGTTGGAAGTTTTAAGTGGAAAGGTTTTTTGTAAAGATGATCCACGGCTGTTTTTTTTTTTTTTTTTTTTTTTGAAGAGGTGCGCGCTGATGGAGAGCAATCGACCATTCCATCGCCCCTCCCCATCAGAATTCCCACGCTCAACAGTGCCAAACATTTTCCATTCATCTATCGTGTTTCGCATCAAACGTACCCTGTGATTCTCTCCTCCGGCACGCCATCACTTTTTTCGCACGGAAATTGCTGAGAGAGGCTTAAAGAAATTTTGACGGATGAATTGTGAGGAGGGAACTGTTGGGGGGGGGGGGGTAGACTCGTTCAATAAAACCGTTTCCTACCCGGCTCACGACCAATCACGAAGAATTTTAGAGTTTACGGAAAGGAGAGGGATGGTAAGGGCTAAAAAAAATAAAAATAAGCGAGGTGTTTTCAGTTTTTGAAAGCATATTACAACGTTAGTGAAATCGTCAAGGAGAATAGCAATTTTCTCATCTTTAAAGAAATGAAAGTAAAAGCGTGGGCGGGGGAGGGAAAGGTTATAAAAAATGGCCCTATTTTGCGAGTCAAATATAAGCGGAGAGGGAAATATTTCCACAATAATTCATCGTGACCTCCTCTCCCACCATAGTTACCAGGTAATTTCGTATTCACCCGAAAGGTCTCAACACGCGTTGATCATTTTAATATTTTTAGCTCACGCTTAGGAAATTAAACATTTTTTATTTCTCTCTCTCTCGCGTGATTCAGGTACAGCCGGTGGGTGACAAAACGAGTGGCCATAGTGTCCATCGCCTGTATCTGGCTACTGGCCGGCCTCATTTCATTCGTTCCCATCTCACTGGGTCTGCACCGGCCACCGCAGCCCCTCGTCTACCACTCAGGGGATGCTGAATATCCGACGTGTGCCCTTGACTTGACGCCCACCTACGCAATAGTCTCGTCCTGTATTTCATTCTACGTCCCCTGTATCGTCATGCTCGGCATTTACGCTCGCCTCTACTGTTACGCTCAGAAACATGTGAAAAACATCAAAGCCGTCACTCGACCCCTCACCTCTCCCTCACTGCCGCCCATGCATCACGTCTCCTCGTCGCCGTACCACGTGTCCGACCATAAGGCGGCCATCACAGTCGGCGTCATTATGGGTAATTAAACGGTTTATTAACTCTTAACTTGGAAAATGTTCATTTAACCATCCAACAGGTACTTTCCTACTCTGCTGGGTCCCTTTTTTCTGCGTCAACATCATCGCCGCCTTCTGTAAAACCTGCATACCCGGCATGGCATTTAAAATTCTCACCTGGCTCGGCTACTCAAATTCCGCATTCAACCCCATCATTTACTCAATTTTCAACACAGAGTTTCGTGAGGCGTTCAGACGGATTTTAACCGCTCACTACCAGCCGTGCTGTTGTCGAGGATACTCGTCGGTCGTTTTGAGTCTGTCAGAGGCTAAACCACGGCAAGATGTGAGAATCTCCCTCTCCCGACCCTACAAAGTGCGTCGTTTAATTCGATTTTTTTTTGTCTCACAGGGGATAAAACAGAACGGGAGGAAGAATTTTCATTCTCCGAGGTCTTCGATAGGTTCCATACGGCAAATCAGGGTCAATTCAACTGAAAAGGTATGAGGGAAAAAAAGTTTTGAAGCTTAAGCCACGCTTGGGCTAATTCGCTTTAAATTGAAGACAAAATACAAAGTACACAAAGGGGCTTAGCTCTCATAGAGTGAGAGAAGAGGATTTTATTTTTAAAAATAATCAACGAACGAATCCGTATAAAAACCGGATGAAGATCATCCCTCTTATTCTTTTTCACTCTGACTCTCTTTTTTTATGGTAACTTACACGATTCCTAAAGAAAAGCACGGGGTACAATTGGATTGAAGAACAAAATTTACGCTCTACAGCACCCGTTCTCCCACTCTAAAAGCTTCTTGTGTTTAACCGAGTAAATTTGGAGAAGCACAGAAGACATTTTGCATATTGCATTCAAATCGAATTCCATCCGACGCCTTTTCAAAGCAAAATAGAAGCCCCCCTCCTCGTCCCGCCAACCATCCTATCATCGATTCCCACCTCTTGTGAGAGGTTAATGGAACCCATCAGGTAATAGATCGCAAAGTTAGATTATGATCTAATTGAACTCGCCTCTATACATCCAACGCATTATAAACGTTCAGAAATCCCCTCTCCTTTCGCTACCAATCATAACCTGCTCCTACCCTTTTTCCGTCGTAGTTTTATCACCCCCACCGATCGTAAACATTTACGAATTAACGCTTTTTAAAGGCCCAATGAACAGCCGCGTGCGGCAAAACTGTTTTAATAACTCTGTTCGCGCAACAGTGTCCTCGCATAGCAAGCTGCCGCTTGGCGCATCGTAGTCTTAATAACGCGCTACATTGCTCACATTAAACGGTTGATAGCATTTTTAAAAATTCTTAATATTTTTTTTTTTCCGAACACAGGTTACCACGAATCTTGTCCTCGCACGATTTTGAACAATAAAAAACAATTTATTTTTGTCCCCCTCACATACACGCGCCTTCCCATCATCGTGTCACAGTTTGTATGATTATATCATTTTATTTATTATTAAAATGTCGTTTTTGTACATAAACTAGTTACACACATGTACTGACATTACCCGCCATATGTGGTCTTTTAAGCCCTGTACACACGAGGACTTTTATGTCATGCCATCAAATTTTCAATATGTTCGTGTGATGGTACTGTGAAAAAGTATAAAAACCATATGCTTTCATGAAAAAGCCAGGAAACCGTTGGAAAATTGTCAATAATTTTCCCCTTTACCATCTCCATTGTAGAAACTAAGCTGAGAAATACCACATCGACAAGGAGCAAGAAACCAGCTATTTAGCCGTGAAACAGTCGATTATGTCCGAAAATATGAATTTTCCTGTTCGAACCACAATAGAGGGCATACTTTTCCCCCTACACGCTTTCATTCGATCAAGAAACAGAAAAAGTTCCAGATAGAATCACGCTTATCCGCCAAAATACTTGCATTTGAAGCTCAGAAAGACTATTTTGACTAAACTGTGGAAAGTAATGACGTTGTGAGCGTTCAATGACTCTTGAAAATTAATTTTACCAAGGAGACCTAAAACCCCAGAAGCTAAGTCATAAGTCATGACTGTGTGACTGCTTCCATTTCCACCAAAAAGTCCGCTTGAAAACCTTACCATTCAGCAGCAAGAAACATGGCATTTGAAACTGAAAATTCAATCGCCCAATCAATTTGTTTGGTAAATAGGTGTAGCTTCTGAATCTGGAGAATTTGCTAGTTTAGTCCCTTTTAATAGCCCCAAGCCCAAAAGGGGTGATTTAGACCTACACCGCTACGATAAAAGGGCAGTTTCAACTGAAACCCATCACAAATTAATTTCGACTTTAAAAATGTGTCTATGGTGGCAGGGGGGGAGACTAAAATACTACTGTCACGAAATCCAGTAAGAAAAGTCTCGAAATCCTGCATGAACGCATTGAAAATATACTTCCCAGTTAATTATTATGAGGAGAAGAAGGGTGAGTGCCACGGATTTTTTGGGTCCCTCGAGGGTAATTCCTTAATTTTTCGCCCGTGTTTTTTAATATTTTCCAGAAATACCATTCAACAAAATCTTAAGTTTCACCCTCTCTCCCTCACCACAAAAATACTCTGAGGTCACGAAACTTGCCTGTAGTTAGCTTCAGCAAACTACCATCAACCACCGCATTGATTATTTTTCTCAGAAGTTTGTCCTGGAACCTGTGAATTTTAACATTCATATCAGAAAATTGTCTATTCCTCCCCAGCAATCCCAGCATCAACTCTTTCGGTTCGCAAATGGATTATTACCCGCGAAACTGATAACTTGGCGAAACTAGACCACGCTCCATATAGAATAATGTGATTATTTGTCCAAACAAATTGCATTTCAGTCTCAGATACGAACTTTTGCCCCCTCCTTTTAGGAAAGCCTAGATCCGCGCCTGCCTGCCGCTACCCTCCCTTAACCAATAAATAGTTTAACTTACCCACCCTTTCAATGCCCCTGGTGGATAATTACCTCAAACAACATCAAAGAATTCAGGCAAGATGGTGAAGAGGGAAATTTTTATGACATTTCTGTCTAGAAATATGTCACAGTTCAAATCTTCGAAAATGTCATGACAGATATGTTTACTTGTTGCATCTTACGTGTAGTCATGGAAGTGACGTGTTGAAATGCTCCTTAATTTACTGATTTAAGAGAGGGGGCAATTAAAATACTTCAAAGATGTGCGAAAGATTCCTTACTGAGCAACTCCATTGGCTTCAGAATGGGGGTCACAAAAAAGAAATAATTTTTTTATTTGAACTAACCACAACAACGAACAAACCTAAAACTTCAAATTTTATTTTTTTAGCCGTTTTAAACACCAGCTTCAGTAGATGTCATGCCAAAAATGTCTCCGTGTGTACAGGGCTTTAGAGAGGGAAGGGCTTGTGATTGGCTGGTGAGCGTAACCATTATGACCGGAGCAACGAATGAGAGATATCAAATCTATTTGATCCCTATGTGGAGGGGGGGACCAAACATGGCGGACTGTCAGTAGTCGTAGGAACTTATAGAGCCTTACATAAACTACTGATAATTAATTGATCACTGAACGCCTCAATACAGACAATTTGGGTCACACGTACAAATTACAAATTAATACTTTGACTATGGACGCTTAAAAGACCGCCACAAGTCACACGATTGACGCCTTAGCGGCCTCTGACTATCTCCCCTGAACTTGAAAAAGTGGCAACAACAATGCTCCGTCTGAACTGAAATTACCATCGAAGTCGAAGGGTTTAGGGCGACAGTATGAGAGTGGAATAGTCGGATCAAACTCTGCCGTTAAATTCACAAAAATTAGTCGGTTTACCGTGTTTTCCGGGGAAAATACAAATTTTTTTGGGTACTTGCTGGTATCTGTTACTGTGTTACTGAAATTAGGGGGTTTTCGACTGAACAATATAATTACCGATTTCGTGGTCGATTATTCGATTCCCTATACTGGCAAAGCCTTCCATGGACGTGACAGAACCTCATTTGACCCCCTTCTGAGGATGCACGTGAACCTGACCAGACCCATAACGCCAAAAACGACGAAAACTCCTATTCGTTTGTTTGTTTAGTAACAAGTCTCATGATTTAGACTTTTTCCTTGGGGACAATCGTGATATTTGCGTCGTGGCTGTCACTGAGCATTGGCTCCTCTGCTCGGGCATAGAAGTTTTTGCCCCGACTGAATTCATCTGTGTTTCTTTTTTCGCAAGGAAGGCTCGTGGTGGCTCCGCTCTTTTTGCCAGACGTTCTGTGAACGCTTCTGAGATTCCTGCCCTGGCGCAGCTCTCTTCCGAGGGGGTCATGGAGGTCTCTGCTGCTCGCTTCATTCTCCTTTTAGCTCATTTCTGGAGCTCTTCGAGTTCCCTACTTATTAAAGCGTCTGGTTACTCTGTCCCTGTAGTGGTCGCTGGTGAGTTCAATGTTGACTTTGACCTTAACTTCAGTAACTCTTCCTCGCCCAGAAATCTTATTAGCTCCTTTGGTGTTTTCCCGACCATCTCGGAACCTACCAGAACTCGCTACACTGGTTCGCAGGCCTGTCTCGATAACATACTCACGAATCTGCATTCTTTCGTTCTTCCAGGCCCGCCAGTCCCCAGAGCTTCTCGGACCACAGCGCTCAAGAGCTAACGGTGCTCAAGCCCCTTAACTATGGACTCCCCCGTTGCAAGTTTCTTCGCCGCTCGTCTCCCCAGACCTTGTCTATCCTCCACTGTTTGTTCGCTTCAATTGATGGCCTCTGGTTTCACGTGTACGCCGAAAAATGCCCAACTCGACAAGCTCTCTCATTCATCGACATATTTCTTGGTATAGTTGATTGCACGCTCCCTCTTCGCCCGGTTAGAATTGATGCGTCGAGACCGGGACGCGACCGCTGATCTTCAGGGCGGCTTCATGAATTGAGGCGCCGTTAAATTGAGTTATCAGCCCTCCGGGGCTCTCTACACTTAAGAAACTTCGAGATCTGGTATTGGCTCTCAGCTGAAAGCAGCTCGTGCGTCCGTTATTATTATTATTATTATTATTGAGGCAAGGAGAGCCTGTAATGATTCCCTGCTTAGATCAGCGCCCAACATGGCCAAGGCTGCTTGGCGGATTATTAAGGGGGAGGTTCCAACTGGAAGCAAGGCCTCGGGAGCGTCGCCCTTCAGCCTCGAAGTGGACACATTCAATCGCTATTTCGTCAGCGTTGCTGCCGACGGGGAGCGGTCTTTGCCACCTGTCGCGTCCAGCTTTCATGTCCCGCGTCTTCTGCTGCGTTCACTCTCAGGGATGTGTCCGTGGAGGAGGTCTTTAGCGTCATTTCTGGTTTGAATAATTCCTTCGCTCTTGATTATTACGGCTTAACCGTTGGTATCGTCAAGTCCTCTGTCTCATTCATCTGTGAGCCTCTTTGCTTCTTCTTTGGCTTCTTCAGGTCGGGGACGTTCCCTCCTTGCCTCAAAATTTCCGCTGTCACGCCCGTGCCGAAGAAGCCGACCAGTAAGGATTATTGTGACTTCCATCCCATCTCGATTATCCCAGTCTTTTCTCCCGTGGTTGAGCGGTTGGTCTTGTCCCGCCTCCTTGAATTTCTCGAGGCTAACCACATTCTCGGACAGAGCCAGTTCGGTTTCCGGAAGGGTGGCTCCACTTTGCTCGCTGCTATTGGACTTTTGCAGTCGATTCTGCGTGGTCTGGAGTCAGGATCGAAGGTGGGCCTTAGACTATTCGATCTCTCGCGTGAGTTCGATTTCTTTCGACATTCTTATCGCCAAACTGCGTCACTATGGCTTCGATGACTCCTCTTGCGGATTCTTCTTCGCGTTACGTTGGCAATGCATTTGAATTTGAATTATCGTTTGCTTAGCCAAAATTTTCGCCAAAGTTTGTTAACCATAATTTTCGTTTGTTTAGCCTATCAATTACTTATAGCTTCATGCTCCCCGACCCATGAACGAATTCGTTTGTTTAGCGTCATTTCTGGCCTTAACATCGTTTGTTTAGCCAACATTTTCGTTTGTTTTCCTCCCTGATTCACGAACGAAATCGTTTGTTTAGCGCCATTTCCAGCGTTAACATCGTTTGTTTACGTTTGTTTAGCCAGCTGCCACGCCGAACCGCGTACGTAAATTTGGCCAAACGATGCGTGTTTGTTTCCAAAAAGATAATGTTTCGAAACAGAATGCAAACATGGCTAAACAGATGTAAACAAACGCTTTTACGTTGAGATATGCCGCTAAACAAACGATTTCGTTTATGGGTCGGGAAGCGTGAAGCTAGCCGCACCCAAGCTTGTCTATTGTTCAAAGTACTTGACAGGTTAAACAAACGAAAATGTTTGCTAAACAAACGATGTTAAGGCTAGAAATGGCGCTAAACAAACGATTTCGTTCATGGGTCGGGTTTGCGTACCCAACTATTTTTTTTAAAAATTCGTGTTTCAAAGCGCTAAACAAACGAATAGGATAGTTTTCGTCATTTTTGGTCTTACGGGTCGGGTCAGGTTCAGAGGTGCACACGACGACTTACCTATAACCCTTCCTGCCTATACTTGATTGGGGGGGGGGGGGTGACTAGACGACCAGAACTGTTTGAGAAAAGTGTATACTTACAGACGATTAAAACAAAACTTTCAAGGGAAATAAACTCAAACGCCTAATTTGGTCTTCTCAAATTCCAGGTGCTCTTCGACAATGAGGAGATATCCGCTATATGACTTCATCAAACTAATTAAACATGTTCTTTAAAAGAAACCTTCTATTTTTCAAAAAAAAAAATTAAATTGTAATGATAAAAAATCCTTCGCATTTCGGATAAGAATTACTCGTTGAATACGTAAGCCAAACACAATTTAAATGTGTCTTTCGAACTTTAGCGGACAACTCGACAATGCTGTACATACATTCCCTTTCTCCGTTCTTAGAGCAATAAATTTTTGTATTAAAATAAATAAAAGATGTAAATATTTATTATAACAATCCTTCTATTCTAAGATGTTTAAAAACTCACAAACGAGTTTTGTAACAATTACCTGTGTTATTCTCTTTAAAAAATGTTTTCAACAATATAGATTTTTAATGAATAGCGTGAACTGTTATAAATATAATAATAAAACATATTCTGCAATGCCAAAAAAACGTAATTTGTCGATATTGTAAGAAACAAAAAGTGTGATAAAAAGATTCTCTTGAATGTAAATTGGTGTGATGTTACCGATAAATATGAAATGGTTCACGGTATAAAAAATTGTTTTTTTTTATTTGGTGGTTAAGGAGTGGGTGAAGGACAGGGTGGAGTTGTTGTGTTGTGAAATTGTTTTATTGAAGTTTGGACACCAGTTGTAATAAAATAAATTGAAAAAAATACGTGTCCGGTGTTTCCTGTTTACTACCTAGTAGGGTGGAAGGGGGATGGGATGTTGAGCGAGAAGGACAAATTGAAAGGAGCGAGCGTGAGGGGCTGACGCAAGGAACACAATTGAAAATGTCTTGAAGACAGGTCCCCTTTTCAAGGTGTTGAAGCAGAATATGTATAAACTGATTTCCGGTCACTTGAATTAATATTTCAAGTCTATGGTAGCCCAAAAAACGTAATGTGCGGCTTCTCAGCCACGAAAATAACGATTTTACTGCTTTTTAGAAGCGAAATTTAAGATTCAGTGTCTCTTCTGTCGGAAAAAGTATATTTAGTGGCATTTTACTACTTGAAAACAAGATATAAATGTTTTTGTGGGATAAAAAACTATTTGGCAGGTTCTTAGTTGAGATAGAAGGCAAACAAGGGGGCTTTGCTGGTTTTTAGTCGTGAAAAACAAAGTGGCGTGTCTTCATTGTGAAGGGAAGCATTCATGTGTCGCAAGAGCGAACTTTGGATCCTCTGGACCCTCACAGGTAACCACAAAAACATGGCAATGCGCTCAAAATTGGGTGCAGCATAGAAGAGTCCAGGGGTGTTCCCATCATTTTTGCTCAAAGTATACTATCCCCACGGATATGGAGTGGAATTTTTTGGGAGGGGGGGGAGGTGAACAGATCGAGTAATTTCCAAGCAAAAATTATATTCTATGAATTCTATCAAATTAATTTAAAAGTTTAACGAAGAACGTATCTCGTAAATTTTCACTTTCAGTCTTCTCATGATTTTTCGATTTGCCCCTGGGGGCCACAGTTGTAGAGCGGTAATACGCAGCCAAATTTTCACGTAATTTAGTGCATTAAAATCAACAACTTCAGGGCCATTAATAGATAGGAACATTTGATCCGCCACATTTTCTATGCTGAGTTTGCTTCTCAAATTGGTGATTGTAAGGTTCATGTGCGAAAATCCTCGTTCACAATCGGCTGAAGTCGTCGGAAGTATTTTCAGGGCTTTCATGAAGTCAGACGAAGGATTTCGGTTTCGGAAATCAACTATAGCATCAAATTCAAACATTCCGAGCCTTGGTGACACTCTTCATACTTCGTTTTCACCTTTTTTATCACCTGTTACGGTTTTGAACGTTTCATCAATTAACTACAGAAGAAATGGTTCATTTGAGGGAAATGAACATAAAATCAATTTTCCTTACCCTTAAGTCTTCCAGAATCGTTGTGCTGCTGTTAGTGGGATCGCTAAATAAGCAATGTTTCATGTGGTCAACCAAATTTTGCAAAAATTGCAGTCTGTTGATTTGTCCATCCTTCTTGTCCGCAACAGTGATTGTTACTGCTTTGTGACTCCCGCTTCGAATTGAATCTTCGATTTCCCTTTCTTTTTCGCCGGGGTCATTCTTCATATAGTTTCAAGAATGCGAATTCTTCTAAGCATCTCTGATTGGGCATGCATTAGACTCGTTGTCCTCGATTGTAATATGCACGATAGCGTCCCTAGCTCGGAAAGCACATCGTGGAAAAGTCCAACTGTCCAAAGTCCAAAGTCTAAATGTGCACTTCACACCCGTACTACGCGGGCGTTTCGGTCGGTGCGCAGTTTGTTGAACACACACCGCCCGTAAAGCCCACACGAAGCCGAGTGTGTCGTGTCACAGCTCGCCGCAGCCTTATAGTGTAATGGGCAACGGCTGGATTCGAGCCCAGGCCCGCTGGGTTGCGAAGCGAGCAGTGTATTCATTACACCATCGAGGCGCGCGGTAAGTAGGATTAAAGTTTGCCCATGAAACTTTGAAAACGGGAAACACCAGAATAGTCCTTTATGACGTCGTTTACTCAAGAGTTCGACGCGATGACATAAGCAGTGCCACGTGAATAGTTGAGGGATTTCCTCAGACAATTTCGCGGCTACTCCAGATTTTTTTTTTTTTTCCTGTCATTACGCTGGCCCCATCGCTTGCAAACGCAGTCCAATTTTTTAGAGCGAACGTTCTAGAAATTCCTGCACGTTCCAAGCACGACCAGAGGGCTTTCTCAATAGTGGCAGCATCTTGTGCATCCAGTTCAATCAAATCTAAGAAGGCTACAATGGGGGCCTCTGAACCAAAGAATGATGAAATGTACACAATTAGAGCAAACTTCGTGCTCAGCGTAGTCGACTCATCAATCATTATAGTAAATTTGGAGTCTGATTGCACGAGTAACGAAATTAATCGTTTTCGCATCTTCTCTGCAATTACATTTACTATTCTCGTGTTGAAGTTCAACAATTCTTTCAAATTGTACGAAGGGGAGATGATTTTTCGCTAAATAATAAACAGTTTTAAAGAGGCACGTGTTCGCGTTCACTTGCTTTTCGCATGACCGTTCGAAGATCCTTTGTAAAACTTTTTCATCACTCTGCTTCACAATGGTATCTGCTAAGGAGTGTGATTTTCTCTCCGAGTGTTGCTTGATTTTGGTCCTCAACGACGCTAGCTGGTTTTGCCTAGTGCTTCCAGTAGCCGTAATTTCAAAGTTGATCCACTCTGAAGACATTTTGATTTTGGAGTCTGTTTTGTTGGCGTTTGGAATTTGGAAGACGATGATTTTTTTAGCTTGGGAACAAGTACCGCAGCGTGGTTTACCATATTTTAGTGTCAAGCCAAGGATTTTTTGATTGAAACTCCTCAGCTTGTTGAGTACGCCACACTGGTGGCCACACTTTGCTCATCTGTTTTCATCAGCATCACTTGAGACCACCGATTGGTCTTTGCTAGGTAACGAGGACGGGCCAGCTCGACTGGTGTCGACATCGTCTCCGCCCGTGCTCTTCTTTGCTGGGATTGATGCCAAATAACGATCAAGCGTTCCGCGTTTAGAATTCATGTCGAAAAAGGAATAAACCTGAATGACGGATAAGAGCACAATGAGGAAGTAACACATTTTCCAAAATCATGCTGTCATGATAACTTGGGTACCAAAACTCATGAAAACACGATCTATTCAAATAAAATCAGGCCCTATATTTCTTTATTAATTTTTAAAACTACTGGGTTTGCTGGACCCATTCTAAATAGGCTAGATAGACTGATGACGTAGTAAGAGCATTCGCGTGACCTTCATAAAAGCTTCCCACAAATCAAACAATAGGACTTAAGAGAATGGGGTGGACAAGAAGAGTCAAGACATGATAATAGCCTTGATGCAGTGGCGGCGGAACCGGGGGGGGCAGGGTGGGCGGCCGCCCCCCCGGAATTTAGTCTGGGGGGGCGTCGCCCCCGCAGGCTTTAATGCCAATCTTCTATCCCGAATACTGCACCCAAAGTTCTTATTCTATCCTTTTCGCTTCTTATTCGAGGACCAAGCGACCGTCACTCAGATCGAAAACCCTGGATCATTTGCGAGAAGATGAAAAATAGCAATGCCTAGAACATTCGCCCCCCCCCCCCATCTTTCACTTTTCTGCAGACTTTTTGTTAGGTATATTATTGATTCTTCTTCTACACTTTACCCCTGCCATCTGGCAAAGGAGGGCGATCCACCTATCGGCCACCCTCCCCGGAGAGGGTTTTAGCCCAAATTTAAGCAATATGAAGCACAGGCGTAGCAAGGGGCGTGCGGCCTGTGCGGTGCGCACCGGGCATCTCTACCCTGGGGGCATCAAACCCGCTGTTTTGTTATGCGATCACCGCTATCCAGAGGCGGAACAACACTTGTCCGGGGCCCGGGGCGGAAATCTCTAGGAGGCCCTTTAGTCTCTAATTAAACCGTAAATATACTTTTTTGCAGCTTTGAAGTATATATTTTCCTCAATTTTAGCCACGAAATTGCCTCTAAAGTGCGTTTTCTCAATTTTTTCCGCGAAATAGCTCATTTTCTCATTTTTAGCTGCGAATCGGCGCTTTTTACAAGCTCTTACCGTGAAGTTGCCTTAAGAATCCGCAAATTAGGTAGCGTTTAAGTGCTCTTTCCCAATTTTATCCGCAAATTAGCAATTTTTCTAAATTTAAGCCGTAAATTCGCGCTTTTCTCCATTACAAAAAAAAAACATTCGTGTTTTTCTCTATTTATTACCCTCGAATTAGCGCTTTTTCACAGTTTTAGCCGCTTGAATTAGCGCTTTTTCTCAATTTTATTCCCAAAGTTCCCCAAGAATGGGCAAGTTGGGGTATTCTCAATTTCAGCTGTGAATTAGCCTTTTTACCCCCAATTTAGCAGTGAATGGGCACATTTTTTAATTTTAGCTGGAAATTATAGCACTTTTTCTCGATTTTATCTGCAAAATTGAAATGTTTTGTACCTTAGTTGTGAATTAAAGTTTTCCTCCACTTTTAGACGCAAATTCGCGTTTTTCTCTATTTCACGCCGTGAATCGCAGCGCTTTTTCTCAATTTCAGTCCCAGCCCCGAGAATCCGTGAGTTGGCGTTTTCTGTGAATTCGCGCTTTTTCCCAATGTTTAAAGCTGCCAAATTGTAACACTTTATCATAATAGCGTGTTTCTCTATTTTTAGACTCGAATTCGCGTTGTTCTCTTTTTTATCCTTGAATTAGCGTTTTTCTCATCTTTAGCGCGTGAATTAGCGCTTTTCAACTTCAGCCTTAAAGTTGCCCCTAAGAATTGGCGAATTGGCGTTTTCTCTTATTTTCAGCTGTGAATTAGCGTTTTGTTTCTCAATTTTAGCAGTAAATTAGCACATTTTCTTAATTTTAGCTACGATTTTTAGCGTTTTTTCTCGATTTTATCCGTAAAATTGTAATTTTCATACCTTAGCTGAGTTTTCCTCCACTTTTATCTAGACGCGAATTCGCGTTTTTGACTATTTCACCCGTGAATTAGCGCTTTTTCTAAATTTTAGTCCCAATGTTGCCCCGAGAATCCTTGAGTTGGCGTTTCTCCCTTTTAGCTGTGAATTTGCGCTTGTTCTAAATTTTGAAAGTTGCTAAATTGTAGCGTCTTTATAACGCCACAATTTTAGCTGTAAATTAGCGTGTTTTTTTTTTTCAAGACGACGCGAATTTGCGTTTTTCTCTTTTTCATCCTTGAATTAGCGCTTTTCTCAGTTTTAGCTGCGTAAATTAGCGCTTTTTCCTAATTTCGCCCCAACAATTCGTGATTTTGCGTTATCTCAATGTCAGCTGTGAATTAGCTAGCGCTTTTTCTTAATATTAACAGCCATAAATTTCAGCAATTTTTCTCAATTTCAGCCGCGAATCAGCGTTTTACTCACTTTTACAAGCGAGTTTAGCCATTCGTTTTCATCTTATCTACTTGAAAATCCCGATTTTTCATCTTCAAGCTATTCAGGGGCCCCCATCCGAACCCCGGATCCGGATTTCTAGTTATGCCCCTACCTGCATTCCCACACTTTGCTGTTTTATTTGAGTACGAATGATTATCGTTTATTATTTAAAACGAATACTTGCCATATTCTTGTGGCAAAAAAACAACTAAGAAATCAATAATAGTATATGTATACGCAGGAGCTAAAGTCGTGGCTCTAAAACGCCGTAAAATTTGCCGCGGTACATTACATTACAAGCCCGGCCGGCGAGGCGAGGTAAATCCCCTTCCTACGAGTGATGTACGACTTTTTTCACGCGACAGCAAGGAAATGATAAAACTGACTTTGACAAATTGACTACTGATTTCTCGTGTCTTTAGTTTAAGAAGACCTTAAACGAGATTATAACCCGAGTTCATTTACTCTCCGTACTAGGACGGAAAATATTTTCTGGACTAGTACAGAAAATTTCTCGAATGTCACTGTGCGGTAATGGTCAATTTCCCAGACATTTTTGGGTACAGAAAATGGCTACTTTCGGAGCATGTCGCTTGAAAAATACTTTAGTTCCTAGGCATGAAAAGAGACACTTTTGGGACTCATTTGCGGTAAAATGTAATAAAATTCGGTTTTAGTATCATGTGGGATAAAAATAAAATACTATTAGTCAAAAACCTATCAAGAATCAGGCCGTTGTATACCACATTCAAATCATTCCCTAAATGCTGAAAATTCAAGACTATTGGGCACCTCCATACAATACCTTGCCTTCTCTATTTACTTAAAATTGAGAACTACACTACACTTCACCTTCTATTGATGAAAACTAAGGAAGTGATGGTAGTGTAGGGTACGGTGGGGAAGGGAAGGGGGGAAGCGCCTTAATTTTCGCCCCCCCTGAACCAAAATACTTCCGCCGCCACTGCCTTGATGCCGATGTTTGGGAGGGGTCACAACCCCTTAACTACGTCACGAGTCACAGACCGGCCGTTTAAGGCCCGGTGCACACTTGCGTTTTTTTTTAAGCTGCGGTGTTAATTTGCGGCACATTTTGCCTAGCAACATCAATACATAGTATTGAAAAATGCAGCAGAGGCCTCTTTTAGTTCTGATGAAGCTTTGTACCTTTTAAACCACTTTTGACCCGAACAAAGGTCCTAATTAACAATATTATAAGGACTAATATATCCCAATATAAATAGCTTTGGCTATACCAACGCCAATTCATTTCTAAAAAGTGTGAAGAGCTTCAATCGAGTGATATACATTTTGAAATTTGAGTTCCCTCCAACTACTCATTTGAAAGCGGTGCCGCGACTAGAAAAACCGCATGAGTGCATTGCTTCATAGCAACTATTGTATTTTAAGACAATACAGACCGCCAGAGCGGTGCCGCCGCGGCGCCCCAGCTTGGAAAAACGCAAGTGTGCACTGGGCCTAAGGCGACCAAAAAAGTCGGCAAGTTTTATTATTTCGCTATAAATCGAAATCAATCATTTACGCACTAATATTCAATTCCTGGTCATATTTAGTCATTTTCTTTCGAAAAAAAAATGTTTCCAGCGATTTTTATTTTTTATGTTCCTTCCTCTCAACTCTTTGTTGTAAATGGGGAGGAAAAGGAATCCATTTTTTGGGTGGCTTTGGAAATGCATAATATGATTATGAAACACGAGGATTCCGAAAATGGTTCTTACAGTGATTTCACTGTTTTTAACCACCTACGCACGCGAACTTTCCCACGGACAGCCCTGAAGTCCAAGGAAGAATCTCGAAGCACGTAGACCTCTCTGGGCAGCTCAGGGGCCTAAAAGTACACGTCGAAAACATGCTGCAGGAGGGATCCAAGAACGCTGTTTAAGACGCCGTCGAGCCGTGGCAATTAACCACACTTTCCACTTTGTTTTTGTTACCGATCGCTCGTACTAGTGACACTACGGAGTCGATAAAATCGGCTATTACTGATACCACCGACTGTAGGTGCTGCTTTTCAAGGTGGTGTAGTGGCGGAAAAATGGAGAAAAAGGAGCCTATTCGCGTTTCCTGCAATGTCCAGGCCGAAATGAAGAAAATAGGTACTGTAATTCGCAGTTCATGGACACCATTGACGCAGCTAAAATCACTCATTCAGTGACTCATTTGTATCTAAACTTACAGCTACCACTACATATTTGGAGAAATTGCACTCATTCGCGGCTTAAATTCAGAAGACTCTCCGATTCGCAAAATCCAAGCAAAAAAAAAAGAAGAAAACCCGCCTTTTCAAGCCTAAAATTGATTAAAAGGGCTCTTTCACGGTAGAATTGTGAAAATATGCACTCGTTTGCCGATAAAATTGAGGCAAAACTTGAAGGTACTTCTTTGAGCCCCTTGCATAGTGGATCTTGTCAGTTCAACAATTTTGAAGGCTCGAAACTTCCGCTTTGCTCTTTTTCGAGTGAGAACAGCAAGCCTGCTGAACATTTGCCCCTAAAAACCCAATAATCATTGAACTCCGCCCGAAAAACAGATTTTCCATATCAGAAAAAATGATCATTTTTCTCTATGTCACTTCTCGGCTTACGAAGATTCAGAAATTGAGAAAAAACGCTAATTCAATGCTAAAAGTGAAAAAAAACTCCAATTCGTAAAATTGTGAAAATCGCTTATTATTTGCGGATAAAAAACGGCTAGTTCACAGCTTGAATTGAGTAAAAACGTTCATTCGCAGCGAAAATTGAGAGAAATAGTCGCAAAGGTACACCATTTGGAGCTAAAGATCTGCTAAATTGTAAGTTTCGAATCTAAATTATCCGCGAAATTTGAAGTTACGGGCCCAAGTATCCGGTAATTCGCATGTTTCGGAGCTTTTTTTTTTGTCCTGTCTGCAAATAACGATTTTGCCCATCAACGACTTCGAATATAGCCACGAAGTTACATATCTCGCGTAGCTAAAAACACAGTCGAAATATTCGTGAAATTGCTGTAGTGTGGAAATTGCAAGTTCCTGGTCTTTAATTTCACGAATTTGGAAGTTTCTGGGAATTTTTTTTTTTTTTTTGTGACTGTGGAACCCGAATTGGCGCCCTGACGCGAAAAGCCGTAATGTTTGAGTTAAATATCCGTAAAATTGAAAATTTTCCTGATTTTTTTAAGCAGCTGGCTTCCTGGCTTTAATTATGAAAACGGCTTAATACAAGCGAAATTGCAGTATTTTGAGGGTCTTTTTTGTGTAGTGAGACGGGCCCTCACGAATAGCCGTGTAATGGCAAAATTAAGCACCAAGCATTGAGTTTGCAGGATTTGGGTCCTCAATCAAAGTGTAATTACAAGTTTCCTGACTGTGAATGTTGGCGAAATCGCAAGTTTTTGGTCTTAATTCTTGTGAAAGTGCAAATTTTATGGCAGCAAAAATGTAAGTTGCGGGTCATAATCTCGTATAAATCGACGGTTTTGGGGGAAATATCTATGAAGTTGGAAGATTGCCAGTCTTTTCATTTCCATGTTCCCTTAGGGAAAGGAATTATGGTGTTGTTTTTTTTTTGCGGATGCCGACTGCGCCAATAAATTTAGAAATAATTATTTGTGAACTTGCAATTTCGGGTCCATTGAACGTAATTACAAGTTGCCTGGTGGAATATCCACGAAATTTAAAGTTTCGTGTCTTAATTTTAACAAAATTACAAGTTCAGGGCCTTAGTTCCGACAAGTTGGGGCCTTTTTCGTGGAGACGGATTCAACAGGCTAGTCGGCTTTAACAGGGCCAGGAGCCTGACGAATATCCAGGTAAGTTGCATGGCCGAGTGTCCGCGGCAATGCAACTTTTGGGTCTTAGTTCCTTCGAAAATGCAAGTTTCGCCTCTTGGGTGTGTTGTATTGTGTATTACACGCTGTACATTTTTGTGTTTTTACTTTTATTTTAGTCGTGAATTAGCCTCGAATTAGTGGTATTCTCTCAATTTTAGCTACGAAAAGTTTTTTCTTCATTTAAGCCTCGAATTAGCGCTTTTCCCCAGTTTCGGCAGTGAATTAGGGGCCTTTTTCTTTTCTAGTCATGATTAAGCACTTTTCGCATTCATAGTCATAAAGCATCCCACAGAAACGACGAATTAGCCTATTTTCCCAATTTTAGCAGAGATTTATTGAATTCTGGCCATGAATTAGTGACTTTTCTCATCTTTCGGCACGATATGTTGCCTCCATCTGACAGTTTTCGCCTTCCTGGTGGTTTTGGTCGATTTCACCAAATTTCACAGTTCTGTGTGCGTCAAGTCTTCGGCCTTAAGACAGTCGATTAGGTGAAAGAATGCGTCAGGAGGCCACGAAAAACGTGCCAAAGTGGCAGTTCCCGAGTATTACGGGCATTGGTCCAATTAATCTCGTGGGGTTGGTTTTCAGAAGAGTGGGATCCATGAAATTTAGCCTTGCAAGAGCCATTTTCACGAAATTTTATTTTGAATGAGTCAAACGGGCGAAATTGAGTTTTTTGAATAACGAAATATACTTTTTTAATAGCTAAATTGTTTTTAAGGGCCGGAAACCGCCATATTTGGTTTCGAAAGAGGTAAATATAACGTCAATTTGGTTTCTGTGTGGTGATTACTTCCCCCTTTTCACGATCGTTGTGTTTAAATCAACAAGTAGGCCGTTTGTCGAACATCAGCACCGTGAGTAATGATGATACACGCTACTTTATTAAATAAAACTACAAGCACAAATTTCTAAGAATAACTTATGGTGAACGACCATAATTAAGTCCATTTAAATTATGAGATCACAGTTTCAGTCTCAGTCATTTCATAAAATGATCATTTGTCTACCGATCTGGGTCATCTTTCGAAGAAAAATCCTCCACCTGATTTATATCTTTTAATATGTCCAGTTGGATATTATCGTCCCGCGGATGACCTCCTCCTCGCTTCTTAGTCCCCTCGTTGTTGTCATCATCATCACCGCTGTCATCGGACGACGACGCCGATGAATTCGAACCGGACGACGATGGTGACGGCCGGTGGCGGTGGTCAGCATCGTCGTCGTCGTTGTCGTCGTTCCGCTTGTCGTGGTGCATGAGACGACCCGCGAGTATGGCAAAATCTGAGTCGAGACCAGCGTGACGTCGATTCATTTTCGGTTTTTGCGGTAGGGCGGTGTATTCGAGTGTTTTGAGGGAGCCGCTCTTCTTGATATCGCCCAAAGTTAGCATGAGCTGCGAAATAATTAAAATAATGTGATTTTGCGAAGTCGCGTCAAGTTAAAACACGTTCAATTTTACCATGGCTAAGTTGTTACTGTCGCTAATTGACGCAGAATGGCGACTGTATTTAGTTTTTTTCGTTTTATTTTTAGATAAACGTCGGGTTCGGCTCTTATGGTGGTGTTTTCGCAAAGGCGTTGATTTCTTTTTAACGAGAGTTTGGGTTACTTCGGAGACTTTAACGGACACAGCTGAGTCTATTGAATGTCTCCTGGATTCTACTGATACTCTGTAAAAATTAATTACCACCATTATGAGAGGGTGCTGCGCTAATTAAAGGTCGGAATGTGGTGATTAAAATACCGTCGAACGCTGTAGCTGACTGAATCAACAGAATTCTGTCTAGAAGAGGAAATTGAGTTGGTTGTTGCCACCAGAGCTCCTCTTCGGGTGACTAATTTTGGTAGAGCTGCGGCCCAACTAGATCTAATTGAGCCTGATGCGCCGCTATTCAACTCGAAGTCTAAGCCTGAGGGAATTGTTGCTAAAAATGAAACGACCGCAGCGAAAAATCTGTGCGGTCGGTCAACCGCAAAACTCACCTACAGGGTCTTCGTGGCTGCTGTGAAAACTGACCGACAGCTTCCAACTTTTCTCGTCCTGCTCCTTCCACCCTTTTAACTCTTTCGTCTTCGAATAAGCCTGAGCGATTAGCTTGTGTTTTTTCGGTTTGATTTGATTCTCGTTGCCGTTGTCGGTCTCCTTGTTGACAAGTCGGGCGAGACAACGTGACCACGTGTTCAGCGTGGTTCGAGTCCAAACCCAAGTTGACATGAGTATACCGCTGGCGAACAGCGACAGAATGTGTAGCTGAACCATGGCGAGGCTCGGTCGAGCCGACATTTTACACTCCGAGGTGTTGCCCGGACCGAAACCGAGCTGACATCTGTAAAAAAAATCGTTAAAATCGCAATCAAAAACGCATTTTTATTTACTTACAAAACAAAAGCTCTAAAGCTGGTGTCCCATCTTTCGTTATTAACGAATTCGTACACGTGACAAATGAAGGTCACCGTCCCAAAAATGACGGCCAAAACGGAGAAAACCACGATACGGAAAATTGTTTCCCGGATTTTACTGCTCGCTCGTTTCGAAATAATATCACCGGCCTCTAATTTGAGACGTATCAAGGTGACGAGCCCTGCTCATAAAAATGTTTAGTTTTATTGTGATCGTCGGCGGCGGGGGAGGAGGGGCTTCAAAATGCCTTTAATTAGGAAAAAAGTGCCGACAACTAGGGCTACGGCTACTGGAAGAAGGAGAAACCCGGCTCGATATTCGTCATTCTCAGTTCCAACGAAACAGATCCCGGTGACTGAGTCGCCGTCGATTTCCCCGATGGCCATGGTCGTTATGGTTAGAACCAACGGCAGTGACCAGGCGACCATGTGGAAATACGCTCCTTTTTTCTCCATGCACTCTTGTATTTTTCCTTTAATTTTCCAAATTAATCATTTTAGGCGTGGTTGTCGTGCGATTGGGGGGGGGGGGTAACATACCAAGCGCTTGTATGCTGATATAACAGGCGTATGTAAGAATGACAAACCAAGCGATGCCGGCCATCAGAAAATAATACACCATGACGTAAACGATGACGCAGGACAGGTTTTCGCTTGCACTACGGTGGTAATTAATGAAATATAAGAAAACGACTTATTAATCATCGATACGAACCTGGGTTCCCCAAGACGGCGGGTCCCGTCTTTTCGGCACACGATATCTTCACGTCCACCGGGCATGAATTGAGCCAGCCAGCCGAGACAAACGACGAGGAAGCAGAGGTTGATGTAAAAAATTACGAGGGCGGGATATTTACTCGAAAATTTCCAGTCGATCATAAATGTCACCTGGAAAGACACAATTAAATGGTGAGGTGGACTGGGTGAGAGGTCGGGGGGGGGGGACATCCAAGAAACCTTACCACGGTGAATAAATTGAACAAGCCGCACAGTGTAGCGGCGCCGGCGACCATTTTATGAATGTATTCGCGATCGTGCGGAAGGAATTTGGGGTCGTCGCATTGAACGCCGCAGCCGTCAACACCGGGAAAATACCAGGATGGATGATCGGCGGGGACGAGAGGCTCGAGGCAGCGGCCGGTAGTATTGAATTTGAGCTCGCGAACGTCATTTTTACACTTGGGCGGATAGCGCGTCGTGTTGTCGCAACGGAATACGGACGGCCAGGGCTCGTAGGTGGCGACGATGCGACAGGGTCCCATTATCATTTTACACATTTCCTGTGTTGTGTGGGGAGGGGGGTCAGTGTGAGAAATACGAACATTCGCGAGGGGTGAGGGACGGTATTTACCTGTGACGGAAGGTAAACTTGGTCGTCTTCACATTTGGGCATGTACAGAGCGCAGAGGAACGGCTGTATCACAGACCAACACTTCGGGATATGAATAAGTCTTTTCCACTCGTTCAGTTGCTCCTTTAGAAAAAAAAAGGGGGGGGGAGTTACTCCTGAAAACCTAAATCGCTCAATCAACTGTCAAACCTGAGCCTGCTCCTGCGTGTCAACGCCATCGATCAAATCCAAAGTAGTTCTAGTGTACGGCAATTTCGTTCCCATACAAGTCGTATAGTTCAAAAGTTCACATCTCGCCGGACGACGACAATAGCTGCCCTTGCCCTCGGCCAGTGTTGACGCGAAGCCATTCAATTCGAACAACGGGTGACGGTGACGCGAATGGTGAAAACCACCCGCACCGAGGCCGTTACCACTCCCACCGTTCCCATTCGCCTGCCGACCTGTGTCTAGGGTTGTCTCGCCGTTGGCGATTTTATGGAAAAACCCTCCGTCGAGAACTGTCTCGTCGAAGGCGTGCTGACGACGCTCGCCGGCTGTGGTGGGTGGGTGAGCAAACAGTAGGACGATCAAGCAGAGGGATCTCTCCATACTTGAAAAATGACAGTCTGGAAACAAGAAAAAAGTCAACGAGAGATACAATTATTAACTACAAGCCAATTTTATATTAACGTCATTCCATTTAAATGCTCCCGTCCTCCCACACACACAGTAATACTGGCAATTTTGGCTCCAGCACCCCTCACAAAAGCATCTCAGCCGGCGGCCCTAGCCATGTAAATCTCAAATCCCTAAAGAAGGAAAGAATCCGCCAAGATGGTCTAGATTCACGTGCCTTAGAGGAAGGGTAAAAGCCGTCAATTTATTCCACGGAGGAAAATCCTCCCCGTCCCCCCTTCCCATCACACAACTGAACTCTTGTAATGGACAAGCTCGCCTTTTCTGGTTTTAATTCATTTTCTGAACATCTTGTTAATTACTTATTTCCTTTCAGGAATACGGCCATGCAGTTTTTTTTTTTTATTGGCTAAACGCGGGTGGTCGTCTCAAGAAAGCTGCAGCGAGCCATATAACTTCGCCGGTGGCCATTTTCATGCGGCTCTGACGGGTGGATGGACGTGGGGAGTACAAGTATAATACACAGCCTTATAAATACGACGGGAAACAGTTTCATTCAACAAGTGAATTGAACTCTTCTGTTGCTTTGACTTTTTAGAATCTAAAAAAGGTGATTTAGCGAAAAAATTCCACTGTTACGGCGCCCAGTACCGGATGTTATTGTTTGCCTCGCTTAATTAGCATTCATTAGAGCTAAATTGTTTTACTTTCGTGTTCAGCCTGATTTAATTTCAATATTTTTTTTTCTGTTAACTTCGGCCTAAAAACGCTAATAACATCCTTGTTTTTCTTGTTTCCAGTTTCCTTTATACGTGACTGCCCCCGCACAGACAGTAATAAACTCTTCTTCTGTGTTATTTCGAGGAAAAGAAAACGTGGGGTATTTAAGGTACAAATTCCATTTTAAACTGTTCTGTTTCTCAACATTGATGAACTCACCCGTTAGGCCAGTGCAGGGCAATTTGGGTCTTCGTAGTCCTTTACAACTTTACAACAAGCATCATCGAGCGAACACCACGAATTTTAAAAAGTTGAGGCTCGTTCAACAAAACTCGAATTTTAGTCACATTCCTACCGAGAGAGAGAGGGGGGGGGGCTACAATTTAGTCACATTCCACCATGAGGGCAACAAGAAAACTGAAAGAAAGGACTACAAAAACGCTTTACGGACCCCTTCAAAGAAGACGAAGGACGATCCCAAAAGAGAAAAATAAAAAACTCCAAGAAGCCGGGTTCAACGATGGATGAAGGGGTTGGGGGATCCTCTTCTTGTTGAAGCAGGAAGGCTCTCGGACCTCGATGAAGGTGGGGGAGAATCACTGTGTGAATGTCTAAGTGTTTGTGTGTAGGAGACCACCCATTAAGCCCCTTAATAACTATGCTCCGTCATAGTGGGGGCTTTTAGATGGGACGCGGGGGTGTGTCTCATTCTTTCTTTCTTTCTCTGCGGGACTCTTGCCAATAAGCCCCTTTTGGTGGGGGGTCACACCGGGTGAGCTCGTGTGATTTATTTTATTTTATTGAACTAATTATTTAAAAAATTGAATCTGTGCTTTATGGTAAAATCTTCTGAACAACCTTAAAAAGGTAAAAATTGCATTATCGCAGACCTCCCAGGACTTGAGTAACGAACAACCGAAGTAACTTCATTTTATTTGATTTTTCCTTTATTCTTACAAACTGTTTATACTACACATTCGAGGTATTTGAAACCGACCACCTTGGGTGGCCCTCTGACAAACTCCACGAGATTAAAAATAAAAAAGAGAAGAAACATCTGACTTGGTGGCTTTTTTTACTTGATGAAATAAAGGGACGCTTTGTGGTTGTTAAAGACGAGAGAGGGGGCGACGTTGATCTTGATTATCCCTCTAAAGAAGCTCGTTTTTACTGAATAAATCTTAAATGGAGCAAGCAATTGGCTTTATATTGTAATGGAGGGATAATTAGCTCGCATGCTGGGCTAAGAAGGCACCTAATACGTAATTCACCAAGAACGCTGTAGTAGCGAACCGTGGTAGGGGTGAGGCCCCGGTCAGAGGGGGCCCTTTTGAAGACGGAAAAAAGTGAATTTTTAGGTTTTATGTTGATTGATGTATAGAAACGTGAAAATGGGTCGGTAATTTGGCTCCTTTCGACGATTTTCATGTCATCCGAACTGGAGAATTAGAACGTTGCAGGACTTAATGGTCCTCAGCGCAGTCTTTGTGGCCGAATATTCGAGTCGAAATTGTGTACTTTCGTGGGATAAATCCGTCGTGTCTGGTAAACCCAGGTGCACCCAAGGAGACCCTTACAAGCCTAAAATTAAGAAAAACTCCTCCTTCATGAAGAAAAATGCACCAATTCGTGGTATCTGCAGCCAAATTCGCGGAGTAATAGACAGAAATCGCTATTTGCCGTATAATGAAAGGTATAGTTTGTTACTGAAAGTGAATTCGTGGCTTCTGGAAGCAATATCACGGCTCAAACAGAGAGAATTAACTAATACTCGGCTTTTGTAAGTCCCTAGGTGGCTAATATTGGCTATGCGTGTTAAATTTTGTTGACTGCTCTGTTGTGGGGTCCAGCCCTGTTTGAGCTGCAAATAAGTAATAAATAAATAAATGAGCCGTTTTCGGGACAAGTTCGCGGCTAGAAGTTTCAAAAGACCCTCATTTTGAATAAAAGTGAGGAAAAAAAAATCTGTTTAATTCGTGGCTAAAATAGATAAAAACGCTAATTCGCGGTTAAACTAGATATCAATTACTAATTCCCGGCTTAAATTGAAGAAATCACTAATAATAATCATGGCCGTAATTCAGGAAAATCACTCATTCGTGGTTAAGAATGGTGAAAAAGCGCCAATATTTACGGCTAAAATTGAGGAAAAGTTCTAGTTCGCAGTTAAAATTGAGAAAAACAGCAGTTTCAGTTTTCGCAGGCAACCTCATGGCTAAAAGTCATGGCTAGTAGATAGTTATCAGGCTAAAATTGACAAAACCTCCAATTCATGACTAGAAGTGAAAAAGAGCTAATTCTGCGGTAAAAATGGATAACACGCTAATTTGTGACCAACCAATTTGTGACCAATTTGAGAACGAACGCAATAATGCGCGGCTAAAATTGAGACAAATTGTAAATTCGGGGCTAGTGCACGCGAATTTGCAGCTATAATTGAGCAAAAAAGCCCTAATTTATTGTTAAAATTGTCGGACACATTAGGAAAAAATGACGTATGACATGCACTGACCCGATAGGTGCAGTTTGAGTTCCGGGAGGGGATTTCTCCTGGCTGGATTCGCTCTTTGCGTAGACTCCCGGGATAGCTCAGATGGTAAGAGCACCTGGCGCGAAACTAGGAGGTTGTGGATTCGAATCCCACCTTGGGAGCAATTTTTTCTCGGAACTCAAAACAAGTAAAGAAAAATAAGTAATAATTTAAAGATTTATTTCTTTATTTTCAGCCTCCCCACTCCCTCGAATTCACAGTTGTGACTAAGGGGGTGAGGAGGGGAGTAATCCCATAATGTCCGTAGATAGGGTCATTTATTCAAGGGGAGTGTTCAATTATTCAATTAATTGTCGGACACAGGAAAAATGACGTATAAATCATTAATTATCAGCTAGAAGTGAGAAAAACGTGCACAAACGCCGCTGAAGTTCGGGAAAACGACAATTACTTCGCTAACGGGAAATTTAATATATACACGGTTAATATACGGTTCTGGAACAAACTTCGCGGAAAGATCAGAAAAATCGCTCATTTGCCTAAAAAATTGGGGAAAAGCGCGCAGTGCACTTGAACGACCGTCAGTGCCGCTTCTAGGGTCGCATAGAGTGAGTATTTTTGCAATGTCATTGGTTTCGGATGGTATATTATCGATTACTGGTCATCGAGGCTCTTCATTGATCCTTTCAGGATTGTCAATTGTGCGTGCGTGGCCGCCGGCGCGGCGTTTCTAACCCATTGAACCGGTTTAGCCAGCCGCGTAGGAGTGGCGGCGGCGTGGCCTTTGAAAACAAAAGCGACTCATTTTCGTCTATAAGTTAATTTTCGCGAAAATCGTCCAGAGTTCAAGTGAGCGATTACCCCACATGGAGCTCACCAACTGGAAGAGGGGGATCTCATTCGAAGAATGGAAAAATTGTGGGTTTTGAGCAGGATCCCTCGGTGGCGCGGCGGATGTAGCGGTCCTGATGAGTAGGGTAAGTTTTGAGGTGCGCATGTTCCATAAGCCGTATGTCTCAGGGAACAGGGTGAGTTATCTTAGAAATGCGGATTATAATTTTGTTTACTCTGCGAGGGAGACCTGGCTCCGAGAGCACGGGTGGCTGTGTTGGCGAATTTTAATCCGATACATCTGCGCCCCTTCGGAACCAGGGATCTCGTTTCGGTCAGTTTCAGGGCAACCCTACGAAATCGAAAGGTCAAGGGCTTTTACTCTCGTTAGTCGTTTGCAAACACCTCAAAGGTGTGTTTGCCAACAGCTAGCTCTGTTTTTAGCCCCTGTCTCACGGAAAATGTCTAGCGATCTCAGAAGTGTCATCTCCTAGACTCAGTTGTACTTACAGACGCTGAAGATGGCGAGCAGCCGAAACCGGTTCGTTTCTAACGCACCTCAACGAGGGAATACAGACAACGTAGGCTCCTACGGCTACAGTTTCATGCATGCATTATAAAAAACATCCTATATGCAGGTGCCAGACACGATCAAAGGATCCGGATTTTTTATATACGGTATAGGCTCTCGGACTGGTTGTAAGCCATTAACCGGCAGGCAGAATTTCAGACAGGAGGGGTGATTAAAGTTTCAGCAGATTTAGCTAGGAGGATAGGAGGACCGCCTGATTTACGTTCAGGAACGCAGTAGTTGAGAACAATTGGCACAATTATATGGAACTGTAATAGCTTTACCTTGGGCAGGGTGAGAGTTCAGCTCTCTGGTCGACGTCAACCACTCACGGTGAATTCGGGCGACCGTCAGAAAGTATATGACACGCACTCTGACTCGCGTAATCCAGACTCCGTTCAGTTTTGGATTTCCCGACGGAACACAAACAGCTTTTCCAGGGATAATTAGAGTTTTTCCAGAATTCCAGGGTGATCGCCCAACGGTCAGTTCATTTAGTTATGGCCGCATAGCGGCACAGAGAAGGGGCTCAGAAGGGTTCCCCCATTCAGCCTATATGAAGGTAGCTCCCACCAACTACGCCAGAGGGCAGCATCTGACGGACATTTTCGTCCATTCCCCCCCTAGAACGACACCCGTTCTACAGATAGAGATGAGCGCAGACAGCCTCCAGTGGTATAGACAGGAACAGGATTGACAGGAAACAGGCAGCAGTCAGATAAGAGCAGAAAAATTAAGGTCTTAAATGATTAAAAACTCCAAATGAGAGCAGGAAACGAAACATAACGTGGAGAGTCATATCAGATCAAACCAAAAATAAATGAACAATAAGGGTAAAGCCCTAGTCAAAGAAAACAAGTACAGCTCGTCGAATCCAAAATTATATACAGTATGTACAGTAGAGGACATGACTCATTCATGCCTCAGTCAGCCAGCGGTGGAAGCATACAAAGCTTAACCACCGGACGGGTATAGTCACCGTCAGCAGTTCTCAGTTTGACCACACGGGTCACACCGTCCTTAACAGGACAAAATTGGGTAACGCGGGCAACAGGCCAGCGTTGAGGTAGCAGTCGCTCGTCTCGAACGAGAACGAGGTCATCGATCGCAGGGCCAGGAACAGCCTGAGTCCATTTACCGCGAGGCTGGAGGGTTTGCAGATATTCAACAGCCCAGCGCTGCCAAAATTCATGGCGTAGGCGCTGCACAGGAGTCCATCGATCCCGGCTATTGCGTGGATCAAGGAGGGGACTCCTTTCAGGAGGGGCCATCAGAGGGGCGCCTATCAGAAAATGGCCAGGAGTTAACACGTCGTAAACAGTAGGGTCAGAAGCCAAGGGACGCGAATTCAGGATCGCTTCAACGGCAGAAAGAAAAGTTATCCACTCCTCGTAGGTCAGTCCAGTTTCGCCTACAGTGCGGCGCAAGTGAACCTTCATCGATTTCACAGCGTTTTCAAAAATTCCTCCCATGTGAGGGGAAGTAGGGGGGTTGAACCTCCACTCAATCCCTTTTCCAGCAAAAAATTCAGTAATCAGAGCAGTATGAACAACCTCTCTTAGCCATGCCTCTCCGGCGTGAAATTCGTTCCACAATCAGAATACATCACAGTTGGCAACCCACGTTGAAACGCAGCCAGAAACGCGGCCTCAGTTAGGCCGCTAACAATCTCCAGGTGAACAGCCCTAGAGACGCTAAAAACAGCTATCCAGCACTTCAGAAGTTTGGAGGAACGAAGACCAGCGGTTTTATACAGAAAGGGATCGGCATAGTCGACGCTGGTGTGAACAAGTGGGCGCGAGGGCCGCACACGGGCGGCAGGCAGATCAGCCATCACAGGCGTTACAGGCTTCGCTTTAAAGCGATAGCAGGGCAGACATTGAAAAATGCGTTGACGTACAACGCTCCGAGTAGACAATACCCAAAACTCACGGCCTAACAAAGCAATAACCAAAGAATTGCCACCGTGGTGAGTTTCGGGTGAGGACCCGATGGAGGTGGTCGATAAAGACATGAGACAGCCTACAGTGTTTTGGCAGAATAAGAGGGTGTTTCTCCTCTTCAGTCAGATCAGCATTTCGCAGTCGACCACCGACACGTAACAGGCCATTCGCGTCTCGAAAGGGACTCAGCCGCTGGAGACTCAGGGAACAGGGCTTATTCTGGATACAGGCCAGCACATCATCAGGGAAAAACTTCAGTTGAGTATCAGTTGCTCCTTAAGCTTTACAGCTCGCTCAACAGTGGTACAGCCAGTCAGATTGTCATCGACAAAGGTTGACGAGAGCAGCACGTCAGCCGCGTCAGGAAAATCAGCCCGGTAGTCAGAGGCCAGCTGGTGAAGAGTCCTAATAGCTAGGAATGGAGCCGGGGCCACTCCAAAGCTCACTCGGGTCAGTTCGTAAGCCCGAATGGGCTGGTCGGGGGCAGCCCGCCACAGAATACGTTGGTAACAGCGATGCTCAGGGTGAACAAAAATCATCCGATACATCTGGCGGATGTCGGCAGTAAAAACGACCGCAGGAAGACGGAAGTTCAAGATTACAGCAAGGATATCGGCCTGCAGGGCCTTCCTAACATACAAAATGTCGTTGAGCGACTTGCCGGTACTAGTTTTTGAGGATGAATCAAAAACCACCCGAATCTTCATATTAGCGCCAACTCCCTTGACTACCGCGTGGTGGGGAATATAATAACCCGGAGCAGCCGGATCCTCCACGGGTTGCAGGTGCCCTTGATCCAAGTACTCCTGAATACAATCAGTGTACCTGGCTTTCAGTTCGGGATCACGCACGAAGCGACGCTCCAGAGCCAGAAGCCGCTTCTCAGCCAGACTTCGCGAATGCCCGAGGACAGCCGGGTCTTCCTTGAAGGGAAGGGCTACAGAATATTGCCCAGTGGGCAGACGCTTGAGAGTGGAGGAGTACAGCTCCTCACATCGGAGCTCGTCAGGGGACTCGACGGGCATGGAGGGCACGGGTTCGAGAAACGCTGAAGCAGAGGGCCTACGTCCGGGCGCTCAGCAGCAGTAAACAGGATCAGGATTCGAGTAGCAGATTGACACCCCCCCCCCCAAGCAAATGTCCGCCCATCAGGACCCATCCAAAAATGGTTTCAGATGCCATGGGCAGGCCGGGAGACGGCGGAGGTCGAATCGCCCCAGTAGTGATTCGGGCAAAATCATTCACACCCAAGAGCAAATAAATCGGCTGAGCCTCATAAAAACAAGGATCGGCTAACTCCAAATCAGAAAAGTGACGCGCTATATCAGATGAGACAGGAACAGACGGTACATTGCCGGTAAGGTGCTTTTGTGGGAGGACTTCAGCATCAACCCACAAACGAGGATAAGCCCTCTTTCGCGGACTCATCCAAAAGTGAACACGTCCCCTTGAGGTGGCCAGTGGGGTATTCAGGACCCCAGTAAAAATAACAGAAGATTTTGAGCGCGGAAGCTTCAACCGAGCAGCACAGCTCTCGGAAATCATGCTCATCTCAGCACCCGGATCGAGCAGAGCACGGACAGATTGAGTGTTACCTGCAGTATCGGTAACCGTGACCTGAATGGTTGCTAACAGGGACACAGTTCGACAACTTCCTACCAGTCGCTCAGAGGAGAGGGCAGAAAGGGCAACGAAGGGATTTTCAGAGGCAGAAGATGGAGGCGGGGTCGACGCAGTGTCGGACGTGGCCAAGTGCGAACCGGCACTCGAAACAGCAGGAGGAGCACCACCAGCAGAAGAGCTCCTAGGATGTAACAAGACATGATGAGGACCAGAACACGCAGAACATGAGGCCCCACATTTACAGTCCCTGAAAGAATGCGGTGCCAGACAGCGAAAGCACAACCCCTTGTTATCCACTCAAAAAGGGATTTACCACCCAAAAGTACAAGTCGGAGTGAGTTTTACCACCTGAGAAATCATTCACCGAATTTGGGGGGGGGGGGGGTGTGACACCCACTGAACCCCTCTCAATTCATATTGCAATCATAAAAATTTAAGTAAAAAAAGTGAGATTTATCCCATCAGTGAATCGCAGTGTCTTACTACGGGTTGTCACCGATTAATCCAACCATAAATCGTGGCGTAGCGTATGGGGGGCGGAGGGGCGACCCGCCCCGGGCATCACTTGAAATGGGGCATCAGTCGGCTGAAGCTTATATTTATTTTTAACGCGAATATGTTAAAGAACCGAGCACAGTTGGGATAAATATAGAGTCCTTTTGCGCACCACCGGAACAAAACGCTCCACATCTATTCAACTGCCCAGTGCCTATTGTTGTCAGGTGCTCCGTGAAAGATGTGGCTTCAGGTCTACCAAGATAGGCACCAAAACCGCACAAAATGGTCACGTTCGGTTTATCGTGCAGTCCGTACTTGGCTATAAGGACGTTACATCAACTAAGCCTTGATGAAGGTAAAGACTTCCCGGTTGCAGCAGCAATGCTGACTGATGACTTCTACGTTGACGACCTGTTAACTTCGGTTACTGATGTCGACTCGGCCAAAAAAGGCAATAATCGAAATGAGTGAAATTATCAATCGAGGCGGCTTTGTCATGCAAAAATGGTGTAGTAATTCCAGCGAAGTTCTTTCGAGTCTTCCAGAAAGCTTGAAAAGAAATCTCGCCGCCATTGAATTCGATACGGATTCCAATTTCATCAAAGTACTGGGGCTGAACTGGGACCCCATAAAAGATGTCTTTTCGTATGGAATTCTTGACGGGGCACTAACAAAACGTGGCGTGCTATCAAGCATCGCAAAAATCTTCGATCCTCTTGGATGGCTAGCTCCTATTATAATTTCGGCCAAATTAATTCTCCAGTAAATTTGGAAAAGAGAGCTTGACTGGGACGATTCTCTTCCATCGGATATCAGCACTTCTTGGGATTCATTTCGATCGACTGTTCACTTTTGTAACCAAGTGTCAGTACCCAGACCGTTTTATCTCAGCAACTTTCCCGATTCGTTTCACCTTCATGGGTTTTGCGACGCCTCATTGCGAGCTTACGCTAGCGTCATTTATCTCGTCGTTTCGCACCAAAATTTACCCTCTCAATGTTTTCTTTTAATGGCCAAATCTCGAATCGTTCCAGCAAAGGGAGTAATATCGTTAGCACGGCTAGAATTATTAGGTGCCGTATTGCTTAGTCAACTACTCGACAAGGTGAAAATAGCACTCCAGAAAAAATTAATACTTTCGAAAATCGTTTGTTGGACGGATTCTATGATAACGCTTCAATGGATCAAGTCTGATCCGTCTCGTTGGCAAACCTTCGTTGCTCACCGAGTTCAGAAAATTCAAGAAGGAACTAAAATAAGTTGGTGGAAGGTACGTACAGTCCGCACAAAATCCGTCTGATTGTGCCTCTAGAGGAATAACCCCCAAAGAGCTAATGGTTCACCACATTTGGTGGAATGGTCCAGAATTTTTGACTCAGCCGGAATCATCTTGGCCAGAATGTCCTCATATAAACAGTTTCGACCATTCAGAACTCGAGGAACGCAAACCTAACCCAGTCGTCACATTATTATCCCGCAATTCGTCGCTTGACACCTTGTTGTGTGCTTTTTCGTCGCTAACACGTTTACAACCGGTAACCGCGTATTGCTTTAGAGTGATAACGCCAATTGGCCTCCGAAAATCAGGACCGTTGCAAACGTTGGAACTGAAAAGGTCCTTAAATTTTTTGATTAAATATGAACAATCCAATTATTTCGCCGAAACCATAGCCAATCTGTCGTCAAAAAAGTAATTAAGCAAAGCCAGGTTAGATTTTCTCCTTTTTTGGATAGCGTTAGGAATATTAAGAGTTGGGGGACGCCTGAAAAATTCGGAGCTCCCTGTCGAAAATCGCCATCCCGTTCTGATGCCGTATAAGTCTCACTTGAGTCTCCTTATCACTCGGTTTTATCACTCGAATTTCGGTCATCCAGGACCCATTCAACTTCAAGCTTCGATTCTTCGGCGGTTTTGGATCATTTCGTCGGTTGGTACGCTCAGTATACTTCCGCTGCATTGATTGCTATCGGCGAAAGCCTGAATGTATCGAGCCTGTCATGGGCGATCTCCCACCGTCGCGAGTACTTGGGGTGCGGCCCTTTCTAAAAGCAGGGGTTGACTTTTGCCGGTCCCTTACTCATTAAATACTCAAACTTGAAAAGAGCCCCAATCGAAAAAGCGTATGTCGCCGTTTTTGTGTGCATGGCAACAAAAGCGTGTCATTTAGAGCTCGTTTCGTCGTTATCTATTCGATCATTTCTCAATGCTCTCGACCATTTCGTGTCACGTCGAGGATTATGTTCAGAACTCCATTCTGACAATGGTACTAATTTTGTCGGGGCAAATAACGAACTCAAAAAATTCTTGTCTAGTTCTCAATTTCAGAATCAATTATTGGATTACACTAGTATGAAGGAGATTAATTGGAATTTCATCCCTCCCTCATCACCACATTTCGGTGGACTGTGGGAATCCACTGTCAAGTCCATGAAAAATAATTTGAAAAAGGTAGTCGGAAACGTTATTCTGACCTTCGAGGAAGTTTACACCGTCTTAACTAAAGTCGAAGCCATGCTAAATTCTCGCCCATTAACACCGTTAAGCAGTGACCCCAACAAATTCGACGTTTTGACCCCTGGTCACTTTTTGATTTTTGGCCTATTAACCGCGGTGCCTCGACCCGATTTCTCGGATCACAACATCAATCGATTGAAACGATGGGAACTTTTGCTACGAATGCAGCGTGACTTGTGGAAGCGTTGGAGCGCAGAATACTTGTCGACTCTGCAAGCACGCGCTAAATGGACCAAATCGAACCCTAACATCGAAACTGGAACTCTGGTCCTCATAAAGGAAGAAAATGCCGCGCCTATGACGTGGATGCGCGGGAAGGTTGTTCGTACATACCCGGGTAAAGACAATGTTGTGCGTGTAGTGGACATTTTGACTCCATCGGGAAAAACAATTCGAAGACCCGCAATCAAACTCGCTCCACTGCCAATCTAATAGACCCACTTTTAATTTTTTGTTTCCATGTTCTTTGATTTTTGATTGTTAAATGTCTTTAAAAAAAAAAAAAATCAAGTTTTGTTTAAAAATTGTTTTCGCTGTACTGAAACATGCGTTTCAGGGGGGGCAGTATGTTTGGTAAACCTGACCACTCCCGTGTATGATGTAAGCCCCACCCTCGCGGGGGTAATCAGTTGGCGTGTGTGTGTAAAAAAAAAACAAAAAAAAACTCTCTCGCTCGGTTCGGTTCTCGTTGAGTAACGGGTTGCCAACACGTGTTTTTCGTGGTTCTCGGACATTCGTCAATTTTGGTTTGTTTAGACACCAAATTCATCATTTGTTGTGAGTACATGTTTGTTATATTGTTTGTCTCGTCGCGCATTTGTGCCGTAATTAGTTTACAGTGATTTGAATCGTCTTGAAATTCGGTCCAGTACGAGCCAGTACCGGATAATTTTATACAGTTCATTTTTTGCCTTTTCGTAAAGTAACAGGCTAATTGGCGGCTCAAATCGAGCATAATGGGCGAATAGGATGTAGAAATAACGCTAATTCATGGCTAAAATAAGGAAAAATCCGTAATTAAACGGCACTTAAACTTAAAAATTATATTTCTTGTTTATTTAGATACTAAGGGGCCTCATAAAGATTTCCACCCTGGGCCCCGATAGGCAGGGGTGGGCAAATTACAGCTTTTTGAGTAAATAATTACAAATTACAAATTACTTCCATAAAAAGCGGATTAATTACAAATTACCAATTACTTTTCACTTCCACGAATAATTACAAATGACAATTACTGTAATTGAATTACTTTTTCAATTACCAATTACCCAAGAGCTGGATTTGTGGAACACGCCAGCGTCTTGCTCTTGTTCACTGTCATTTTTTTAGTGCGTCCAGCCAACAATCGAACGTCAGAACAGATCTTTTAGATAGGAAGCAGGAACAGCATAGCCCCAAGATGCCAAACGCGTCGCATGAGTAGGGTTGCGAAATGTCCGGAGTCAAATTTGCTAATTTGGCTAATTTTGCCCCACATCCCAGCCTGCGAACTGTCACGGGGAACCCCGGATAGTCATGGTTTGTTAATTTGGCTAATTCGCTAATGGCTGATTCGTGGTCTCGCGATGCAACGTCCAGACTAAAATTAAGAAACAAATCGCTGATTCCCGGTACATGGAGGCCATTCTACGAATAAATTGTGAAAATCAACGCAAAACGTTTTGTGTAAAGTTGAGAAAACACGCTATAATACTGACAAATAAAAGACGCTTTCAGGTTAAAATTGGCCAAAAATGGCAAATTTACAACTGAAATGGCGTAAAATCGCCCATTCGCGTATGAAAAACGGAATAGGATGCTGAATGGACGCAAAATTAGCACAAAACGCTATTTCACACTGAAATTGGGAAAAATCGCTAATTTGCAATTTGCAGATATACAGTTATGGAAAAACGTTAATTCGCGGATACAAAATGAACAAAACCACTAATTCGCGGCAAAAATTGAAAAAATCACCAATTAGCGAAGCTAAAATTAAGAAAAACGTTAATTTTCAGTTCAAATTGGGGGAAAAGTGCTAATTCTCAGTTAAAAATGGGAAAAATTGTTAATTTGCAGCTTAAATTGAGTCAAACGCCGATTTTTTGGAAAAATTGACAAAATTCAGTAGATAATGCACGTGTTGCATGAAGATGCTACCACGCTGCTATAAAATTTAGAAAAAGCAAAAATTCGCTTAAAATTGAGAAACATCAACAATTCACGTATTAAGTGTCGCGAAATTTATAATTTCTAAATGATGATTTTTTGACAGAAAATAATGGACAGATGTACATTTTTTGGTTTGAAAAAAAAAATTTACATTTATAATTTAAATTCGTACCTTCTGAAGGCATTTTTGTGGCTAATATCAGAAAAATGGCAAATTCATGCATGGCTATAGTACAGTGTTAAAAATTACGCTAATTCACGGCTAGAACTGAAAAGAAGCCATAATCTATATCAATAAAAGTTTTATAAAATTGCTAATGCGGTGGTATAATGTGAAAACCCGCTAATTTGCGGGTAATATTTAGAAAATAAAATAATCAGCCTGGTCAAAATTAAGAGAAAGGTTCATTTTAAGCCTAAGAATTGAGAAAATTTGCTAATTCGCGGCTAAGAATGGAAAAAATCGCCAATTTACAGCTGAAATTGCGCCAGACGCCAATTTGTGACTGAAATTGAGAAAATTCGCTAATTCACAGGTTTGAAACGCCACGACACGTCGCCGCTACAATTTAAAAAAAGCGCTAATTCGCGGTTGAAATCTGAGAAAAATTTTATTTGCACCAAAAACTGAATATACGCCAATTTGCGGATTTTGAAGGCAGCTTTTCAGGCTGAAATTGAAAAAAAAAGCCAATTTGTGGCAATAGGTGAAGAAAACCGCTAATTCCCGAGTAAACTGAGAAAAATCATGCATTGCGTACATATGGTGAAACAAAAACATCGTAATTCGTGAAAAGTCCTTCTATTTCGCGGCTAATGTTGAGGAAAACACTAAAGAAAAACGTCAATTTCCAGCTGAAACTGAGAAAAGTGCTAATCCCCTGGAAAAAAGATTAAAAAATCGGTAATATGCTGCTGAAATTGAGGAAAACGTGGATAACTAAGAAACATCGCTATCAGCATAAAAACGATACTTTGCTGCGTAAGTTGAGAAAATGCGCAAATTCATGGCTATGGAAGGGGGTGGGGCAAAACCGCTAATCTGCGGCTGAAATTGAGAAGAACGATACTCTCGGCCAAAATTGAGAAAAGCGCTAATTTGCGGGGAGAGTCCAAAAATCGCCCTTAACTGAGAGATTGAGGCTGAGACCAGCAAGATGTCCAGATTCAAGAGTGTGCTGGCTGGGTGGAATGATGACTAAAATGTGAAATTACCCGCCTCCTTCCAACCTTACGAGATTTCAATCTGATCCTCCCCCCCCCCCCCCAAGACTAATTCCTACTTACGCCACTGGTTTGGGGTTTTGATCTTTGAAACTTTTGTACCGTTTTTCTCAAATATCAAATTGGCAACCCTAAGCTCGAGGATATCGCTCGTGTCATAATTGCTTTGAAACTCTTTTTTTTTTCAGAGAATTTCAAGCAAAAACTCCTCCAAAAGCTCCACGTAAGGCGCGAAATAGTACCCGCTGAGTTTTCGAACTAATATTGGCTCTGAAGATGGAAATGTAATTGGTAATTGTTAATTACAAATTACTTCGAAAAAGTGCTTTTAATTACAAATTATCAATTACAATGGCGTGTTGTTATCAATTACTAATTACTAATTGTAATTGAATTACGTAATTCAATTATTGCCCAGCCCTGCCGATAGGCTTAGGTCCGCCAGTATCTGCACACAATTTTCTAAAAATCCGCTACTTCAAACATCTTAGACTACTAGAAAAAAGTAAAACGCCTGCTATGTTCGGTTTTCTTTCATTCGAATTTAATTCAGAGCAAACAAGTGAGCGGAGACCGTACTTACAGAAAAATAATGTAAGTGCAGGGAATTGTACTCTGGCAGTAAGGTAGCTCGAGGACCGGGTACTTCAAATGAAATGGCCGAAACAGTCCACGACCCTAAGAAAAACAGCCTGCGACCCTACTTGGGGTTGCGACCCGGGGTTTGGGAACCCCTGAATTAAACCTACCAAAGTCAACGGTCAAATATGGTCAATAGCTGGAAGTTGGAAGGTGGAGCTTCATGTTTCCACCACTGTGCGCCCGTGATATTAGCAGCACCTTCCAGATCTATGATAAGGAAAAATAAAGAGCAATTATTAAAAATGTAATTACTGAAAAGATGAACCTATAATTGGAAATATTTTGCCAGAATCTCGTGAGATAAATTAAAAGCTATCTTTTTGTTCATTTTCGTCCCCGACTTCATTCTCGTTTTTGCTTGATTCAAGAAACTGATTTTTAACGCTGGCCGTGATTTATTAGCACTGAGGGCGGCTTAATTCCTGTCCACGATGGCAGAAAGGCGTAATCTCGTACATTTTAGGCCACTAATTAACTTTTTGTATAAAATTTAGTGGAATCGATCGTCTCACAACAAGGATTTTGTCGACTAGAAATACTCTCATAAGAAGCGCTTTCGTACGCTATTTCAATATGACAATTCCTTCTGTATTGAGGCATTTGATTCCGCTTAATTTCATACAAAAAGTTAATATGATGCTTCTAATTTACAGAATCATGCCTTTCCATCTTCCTCAACTTTGATTTGACCGGCCACGAGGTAATAAACCGTCGTTCACCCCCTCGGAGGACAGTTTCTTGTATCGGACCAAAATGAGGATGAATTTGGGGGCGAAAATAAACAAAAAGATATCTTTTTATTCATTTCTCGAGATCCTGGTAAAATATTTTCAATTAGACGCTTCCTTATTTGGTAATTAAATTTATTTCATATTGTCACATTATTTGCCCTTATCGCCTGGCCTATACGCCCGGTAGGTGCTGCTTTCAAGAGGACGTAGTGTCGGATTCACAAAACACTTGAAAATACTCTTCTGAATACCTAAATTGATGGCCTTCATTTCAGTGTTTTAATCACTTATATGAATATAAAACGTCTTGTTTCATGAGCTAGACTTATCCTCGACTTGTGGATGGTTTTAAGTCCGAGGAATTCAACTCATGATGGGCTGGACGGGGGGGGGGGGATAACGACTAAGCGTTTCCAGTAAAGACTTGCTGTGGTAGAAAGAACACCTTGAAATTTGACCAAATCACTGTATGAATTGACTGACAGGGATCAATTTTGATCAAAATCGTTCCTATAATAACTGAAAAGGGGTCTGAGTACCTCTGTGGAATTACTTGGGCTTCTTTGAAGGAGAAATTTGATTTGAAATAACACTTGAACGAAGGACTCTTGGGGTTGTTTCTTAGATAGCGATGTATCGTAATTCGCTGTTAACGTATAAATTTAAAGCCCAACGTTGTTATTCAACATTTAAATGTTCTTGACTAGTCGTGGGGGGGGGGGTAACTGAATCGCCACGTTGAATTTGAACGCTAGGTATCCATTGAGCGGTTCTTTGACCTAGTAAAATGTGGGACAGCAGCGTTACCTCCCAGTAGATATTTGAATGGGGCGACGTGTTATCACAGTAATTGTCAATATTGGACGAAATGTTTATTTTTCAGGCCTTAAATATTAGATACAGTTAATTAATTAGCTCTTTTCAAGTTATAACATTCCAGTATTCAGACCTTTGGTGAGGAGGTAAGCGATGGATTTCCTTAAAAGTGGACTCAAATCAGTCCTAGGGTCCCAGGAAACGACTCAACAGCTTTCCGGGCCGGAAATTGTGAGTATTTTTTTATAAACGTTTTTCACCCACCCGGCCTGTTTCACAGAATTTTTTTACCCGAATTAAGGTTGAAAGATTGGTCGAACGAGTCCAGTCGTCGACGCTGTTGGACGACCGTCGAGACGCTTGCAGGGCGTTAAAGGCGTTGTCGAAAAAGTATCGCGTTGAAGTTGGAGCACAGGGTCTGTCGGCGCTTCGTTTCATCCTTGAAACTGACTCGCAGGACTGTGAAATCGTTAGCTACGCCCTGGAGACACTGGTCAATATCATGACTCCTACGATTCTCGAGGAAGAGGGTACGTGTGGATATGGGGGCATTTTGTCTGTCTGCTGGGAGGGGGGGACAGTTTCACCGTGTCAGTGGGAAATGATGATGATTCTACTCGATTTGTGCTAAAAACTGGCTCAACTTGGTCCTTTGGTCGCCAAAACTTAACAGGTTGCTTGGGCCACCCCCTCTCCCCTGTCCACTGCTGGCTCATAACAACTCTTAACGATTTTCCCCAGTTGAAACTGGCCTTAGCCCTAGAATCCCTTCTCGTATCATAATAATGACTTATTTTGACGTAACGTAGAGGTGCTCAGTGCCCACACCCAGCCACCTGTTTCATTTATTTGGGGGTGATTCATGGTCTCAATGTTAGAATGGGTAATTATGTACTGACCCAATCATGCTGGATAGATAGCTTACGGCCCTAAATTGCTTGTTATGTGGGGGGGGGGGGGGTCAAATCGCAAGGTTTTGGGGCTTAGTTAGTTTCAGATAACTACATACATTGAATGCGAACACTAGCAGCCCTTTTTCCTTCAAAGTTCTGGGGTCAATCTTGCTATAACTATTCTCTACCAGCCACTTGGACGTGAGAAACCTGTTTTTCGAGCTAAATTACTGGAGGATTTCTTTGTTCAATAAACTCTGTTTTCACCAGTGTAGCTGAAAACCGTCGATTCGCCACTTCAAAACTGACTGATTAGCATTAATAGTCAACATTTTGCCCCCAAAAACCCAAATAATCTTGAACTCCCGCCCAAAAAACCGGATTTTCTACAAGTCGCTTCACGTCTAAGACTAACAGTAAGACGAACGCTAATTTGCGGCTAAAATTGCGAAAATCGCTCTTTCCCTGTGGAAACTGAGGCAAAACGCTCATTCGCAGCTAAAATTGAGACAAATAGCCGCCAAATTACGTTATTTGGAGTCAAATATCCGCGAAATTGTAAATTTCTGGTTCTAATGTCCAGGAAGCCGGCCCTAAATATCCGGGAATTCGCAATTTTCAGGGTTTTTTTAAAAAAAGTGATCCTTGCTAGCCCCGGGCTATCCTCTTACGACAGCGCCCTGACTTATGTATTATTTTTTACAACCGAGAATTATTTTAATACTTATACAAATAAGGTATGGTACAAAAGTACCGTCTGCGCTCCAACAAAAAACCGCAAGGTTGCTACATTTTGAAGACAAATATAAGAGAAATTGGAAGCTTTCCGTCCGGAATATACGAAATTGCACGGTTCACATATTAATTTAGCGAATTTGAAAGTTTCGCGGATTTTCATTTTTTGAGGTCGTGCAAGCCGGGTACCAAATGCGCTGAAAGCCCGGCAGAAATTACATCCGCGAAATTGCTAGTTCCCGGACTTTATTTTATTAAATTTGCAAGTTCTGGTATAAAACATCTCGAATTTGAAAGTTTCAGCCTCACGAATAGCCGTGGAATTGCAGCATTAAACGTCAAGCAGTGATTTTACAAGTTTGAATCCTGAATTGAGAGAAATTACAAATTTTATGATTAAAAATCTGCGAAATTGCATGTTTCGGGCCCTAATTATTTCCGAAAAAAAGAATACCGTAAAATTGGAAGTTTGCAATTGTCTTTTGAGGGCTCAGACCCTCGGGTGAGCCGGCCACGTCGGACGGCGCAGTGTCCGTTCGTTGACAAAGGCCTCCTCCCCCCCCCTCACGACAAAATATACGTGAAAATACAAGTTTCGGGTCCTAATTCTTTCGAAAAAATTATATTTCGAGTCTCCATGGCGGTAAAATTACAAGTTACGGGGCTAAATATGTGTGAAATTGAAAGTTGGTAACTGTTTTTTGTGTACTCAGACCTCGCGTGAGTCGCCCACGACGGACAGCCCGGTGTCGTTGGCTGACAAGCTCCCTTTGCCCCGCTCAGTGGCGGATCAAAGGGAGGGGTCATGGCCCCTCCCGCGGGAGTCGAGGTCACTTGCCCAAGTGAGGCCCAAGGATGAGAGGTTCTCGAGAGACGCGAAACGCCAAGTTATTTGATATAAATAACTCTCGCAAATGGCCTCACTGAGGGGAAAAATTGACGTTGAACGCCACCAGGACAAGAGGAAAATTTATGCGAAAGGTCACGCTGAGGGCAAGCTTTAAGAGAAACGTCACAAATATTGTTAGGAAAAAACTCTTTCGAGTGACCGCGGCAAAACGAGTAAACTATACGTAAAATGCCCCACGGCGTCGGGCAAAACGCAACATTCGGGAAAACACTCACGTGAATCACCATATCCGAGGCAAAATTTACGTGAAATGCTGCACCAAGGAAACAAATATGCGAAATGCTTCACCAAGAGCAATGCTAAGGTGGCATATTGTCCATTTTATGAAAAAATTCGTCGGTTTCACGAAAACATTTTAAATTTCATAATGAAATTGTCTGTTTTATAAGAAAACTTTCAATTTTATAAGACACCTTAAGCTTATGAGCATAATGGTTGATTTTATAAGGAAATTTTCAGTCTTAAAGGTGTCAATTTTATGAGTACATCGTCAGTTTGATAAGGAATTGTAAATTTTATGAAGAAAATGAATTGTCAATATAATGAGAAAATTGCCCTTTTTGAATGAATTTCAATCTTGTAAGGCAATTGTTAGCTGTTCGAATTGGAAATTGTTACTTTCGAGAGGAAATCTTAAATTTTCTAGGTCTCGTTAATCTTAGAACGAAATTGTCAGTTGTCAGAAACATGAGGACTCTGTCATTTTTATTGGCAACTTGACATTATTATAAGCATACTGTCAATTTAATTAAAAATTTGTCAATTTGAAGCAGACATTGTTACTTTGAAGCAGAATTTGTCACTTTTATGAGGGCATTGTCTATTTTATGAGGAAATAATATACTTCATGGGGAAATTGTCTATTTTATGAGGAAATTGAAAATTTTATAAAGAAATCGTCAATTTTATGAGGAAATTGTAATTTTATGAGGAAATTATCAATTTTATGGGGAAATTGTTCATATTACGAGGAAATTGTCAATTTTATGAGGCAACTTTCAATTTTATGAGAAATAGTCAATTTTATGAGAAATTGTCAATTTTATGCGAAATTGTCAATTTTATGAGAAATTGTCAATTTTATGAGAAATTGTCAATTTTATGAGAAATTGTCAATTTTATGAGAAATTGTCAATTTTATGAGAAATTGTCAATTTTATGAGAAATTGTCAATTTTATGAGAAATTGTCAATTCTATGAGAAATTATCAATTTTATGAGAAATTGTCAATTTTATGAGAAATTATCAATTTTATGAGAAATTGTCAATTTTATGAGGAAATTGTAATTTTATGAGGAAATTATCAATTTTATGGGGAAATTGTCAATTTTATGAGGAAATTGTCAATTTTATGAGACAATTGTATGTTTTATAGTGGAATTGTCAATTTTATGTGGAAACGGTCATTTTTATGAGGAAATTGTCGATTGTGCGAGGAAATTGTTAATTTTTATGGGTAAATCGACAATTTTATAGTGAAATCGTCATTTTTATGAGGATATTGTCCATTTTATGAGGAGATTATCAATTTTATGGGGAAATTGTTCATATTACGAGGAAATTGTCAATTTTATGAGTCAATTTTCAATTTTATGAGGAAATTGTCAATTTTATGAGACAATTGTATGTTTTATAGTGGAATTGTCAATTTCATGTGGAAATGGTTATTTTTATGAGGAAATTGTCGATTGTGCGAGGAAGTTGTTAATTTTTATGGGGAAATGGACAATTTTAAAATGAAATCGTCATTTTTATTAGGAAAATGTCCATTTTATGAGGAAATTGTCAATTTTATCAGGAAATTGTCAATTTTATCAGGAAGTTGTCAATTTTATCAGGAAATTGTCAATTTTATCATGTAATTGCATATTATATGAGGAAATAATATTCTTTATGGGGAAATTGTCACTTTTATGAGGAAATTGCAAATTTTATGAGGAAATAATATAATTTATGGGGAAATTGTCTATTTTATGAGGAAATTGAAAATTTTATAAAGAAATCGTCAATTTTATGAGGAACTGTCCATTTTATGAGGAAATTGTAATTTTATGAGGAAATTGTCAATTTTATGAGACAATTGTATGTTTTATAGTGGAATTGTCAATTTTATGTGAAAACGGTCATTTTTATGAGGAAATTGTCGATTGTGCGAGGAAATTGACAATTTTATAATTAAATTGTCAATTTTATGTGGAAATTGTATATTTTATGAGGAAATATTCCATTTCATGACTGTCAATTTTACGAACAGCTGATTTCTGGAAATTTTGTCAGTTAACCAATTTCGCTGGGTCTCCTATTTCAGTGAGCGATTGCGCCGATTTTACTCACTAAGAACCGTTTTTAGCTGGTTTCACTCAATAAAAAAGTAATTTCCCTGATTTCGCAATCTAAAAAACCCAATTTTGAGGGTTAGAATCGCAGTGGTAGCCGTGGGACATAAGAGCTTCCATTCTACCACTACGCTGAGTTTACTTCATTCGGCGGGAGGCTTATTTTAGCCAAACTAACAGTTCACGTTACATTGGAAGTTGTTGAATGTTGTTTTATTTTTTCACTTTTTCGGCAGATTGAGAACTGGGTCTGTCTAGAAACTGTGTGACGCGTGGTATTGGCAGGGGCGGGGGCCGGATTAAGTCAGAATACCTTAAGCCGACTCTGGATCCGCGCCTGGCCTGGCCCCTCTTGTCAAAATTGTAACCGTGGGTTCCAGCGACATTTCGAGTTTCACGTGTTAGTTTGAGTAAAATGGCGAGTTTAGGGGGTCTTTATGCGGGCAAAATTGCCAGTTTCGGGGCCTATTTTATAGCGGTGGAATCCAGGCTAGCCGGTACTAAAGAGTGCCAACCCCCCCCCCCCTGACTGAACATCCACGTTGCAAATTCCGGAGATATTGCAAGTTTTGGGACCCTATACTGGTTACGCCACTGAGGGAGATTTGTTGATGTCAGCTTTCTGTGACCCGCGGTTGCCATTTCCACGCCCTTCGTGTAGAGACTTACGAATTTTTATTCAATAATAATCTTCCTACTTGTGAATTGTGATGTGATGGTGGGGTAGCTAAATGTTTCCCCGTAGTTTTAACGTTACTAGCGGCGTTTATTGTCCTAATTTTATGTCGACTTGTCCCCCCCACCCCACCCATCCCCAACCTTTCAGAATGGCCGGACGCTGGACAAGAGGCCCTCACTCACGTCGGTGAACAATTCACCGAAATGTTTCTCAAGCAAACGGAAAATGTGTCGCTCGTGTTGAGTTTTCTCGAAGAGTTCGATTTTCGCGTTCGATGGTCCGCCCTGAAACTGTTGACGCTCCTTCTTAAGAACAAGTAAGCTCTTGTGCTGTTATTGAACGACGTTATTGATATTTTACCATCTTCCCCCTCCCCCCACAATTGTATTGAAGACTGCGAGACATGCAAGAGATCATTCTAGTGAGCCCGATGGGCGTGTCGAAATTCATGGATTTGTTAAGCGATGGACGCGAAGTTATTAGAAACGAGGTACTTGGTCCAAAAATCATTATTTTTATGTTCACAAATTTTAAACAACGTTATTTTTTATTTTAGACTTTGTTATTACTTATTTTATTAACGAAATCGAACGCCAACATACAAAAAATTGTCGCGTTTGAAAACGCTTTCGACCGTCTGTTTGATGTCATAGCTGAGGAGGGTTGCACGGACGGTGGCATTGTAGTTGAAGACTGTTTGCATCTTATGCTCAATTTATTAAGAAATAATACGTCTAATCAAAATTTCTTCAAAGAAGGTAATTTTGTGGGTTGATTGGCGGCTGGTGGTGGGGGAGGGGTGATTATTGGAATAATCGTTTTCTTTCAGGCAGTTATATTCAGAAGCTCTGTCCCATGTTCGCCCTACCACCCGATGGTATCGAGGAAAACATGTGGTCGCAACAAAAAGTTGCTAATCTTCAACAAGCTCTTCAAGTGAGTTGCTCTCTCTACCCCCTACCTCTTCCCCAGCCTTCATTGCCACTCTAGTCGATCAAAAAAAGAATTTATGCACACCGTAGGTGCTTCGATGTTTGGTGTCACCGAGTAATCCCACGCAAGTAACACTGTCCTGTCAGAGGCGTCTGTTTTCGAGCGGAATATTTCAAGCACTCACGAATATTTTAATGGCGTCGGGCGTTCCAGCGGACTTTCTCACCGACACTATTTGTACTCTGTCTGAAATTATACGAGGGAATCACGAGAATCAGCAGCATTTTTCTACGATTATGGCCCCTTCAAATCCTCCGAGGTTTGTGTAAATTTTCAATATCTCCCCTCTTCTCCTCCTTCCCTTGCTTCTGCAAACTGACGTAGCCCGTTTTTTTTTTTTTTGGCAGGGAGGCAATTGTTATTCTACTGATGTCCATGATAAACGAAAAGCAGCCTTTCCATTTAAGAGTTTCAGTATTATACTGTTTTCAATGTTACCTTTTTAAAAATGAACTCGGTCAGTCCCAGATGGTTCAAACGCTTATTTCACCCTCAAGCCCTGAAAGTAAGTTAACCGGTCTCTCAATCCTCCCCCCCCCCCATCACACCGACAATCTGGATAATTTAATTATTCGCTTCAGTGGGACTCACATGTGGCCCTCTTCTATGCTCCGGAATGTTCTCACACGACCCCGTCTCCAATTGGTTGAGCTCGGTCGCACTGTCCCATACGCTTATCGAAAATCCATCTCAAAAGGAGCAGTTAATTCGAGTACTGTTGGCGCCTGAACCCAATTCACCACCAGTGACTCTCATACAACAGTCGGCTGTTTTATTGCAACAGGTTTTTAACAGGGACGTTTTAAAAGTCTCGGTGTTCTCTCATTGTTTGATGATATTTCAGTGCGGTAAAGTACAGAGTAAAATAGGTTATTTAATTCTTTTGGCGACGTGGTTATCGCACTGTCATTTGGGGGTGAAAAATTTATTGGAAGTACCTTCGGCTGTACCGTACCTAATGGCACAGGTAAGCGTTCTTCGTTTGTCTTTTTTTTTTTAAAGAATGTTGAAATTTTTGACATTTAAAGGCAGGATCCGCCGAGCGAGGCGATGATAATGAAGAGCTCGTCCAAGGGTTGTGCGCATTCCTTTTGGGAATATGCGTTCTATTTAACGACGGCTCCGTGTCAACTTATACCAAGGTGAGAGGACACGGCCGATTTGTCCCGTGTTTTTATTTTATTTTTTCTGACAATGGTGTGGATGTTCTCCAAACAGGAAGCCCTGGTTCATTTGATTAACAACCGAGTTGGACCGGACACATTTCATTCCAAACTGACGGAAGTGTCTCGACACGAACACTACAGTCGTGCGTCCAAAGATCCACAGCCACGAGCGGACAAACCGTTGGACCTGGTTCTTGACTATGAGTTCTGCAAATTGTACAAAGCTCTCGAAAGTAAGTTCTCAACCCCCATCCCTCCCCCAGCCCATGTTATTTCGATTTTTTGTATTTTTTTTTTTTACAGGCATGATCGTGAAGGCGGTCAATCCTGAAAAAGTGAACGGAGAAATAGAGAGCAACTACCTCGTAATTGAATACAAAGACATGATTCGACAGCAGGACAAACGTTTGGCAGAGTTGCAGCTCAAGTGCGAGATGTTGGAAAAAGAGAAATCTCAGTTACAGTTGAGCCTCGAACATGTGGCGAAACCCCAGGTTTGCTTACCCCCCCCCCTCACCACAATTTCACATCGCAATCATCGTGTTCCTCTTTATTTCCCTGTTTTAGACTAATCCAGAACAATCAGTTAACGATGTCAACATGGCTGTTCAACTGGCAGAAAGCTGGCGGAGTGAGTGCGCGAGAAAGGACCACACGATTATGTCTCTCGTGAGTGTCACTTTTGATCCCCCGTGCGTGCTCTTCAACGCTAAATTTGTCGTATTTTTAACTTTTTTTTTTTTTTTTGCAGGAATCAGAACTCAAAAAACTTCAGCTGTCTCAAAATCATCCCCACCCCGGCGACGAAGTAGCTTCACCCTCATCACTCCCCCCTTCCCCTCCCCCACCGACCCATAGTAAACAATCTTATTCATTTCAGTTGACGAGTCTTCAAATGGAGTTGAACGCGGCGAAAAAAGACACGGAAAATCTCCTGACGCTGTTGTCCCACCTGAGGAGTAAATCGGACAGATATAAGGCTCGCCTCAAAGGGCTTGGACAAGATGTAAGGCGTGAATTTTTGGGGGTTGTTGGGTTAGGGGGGGGGGTTGACTGTTTTAACGCGCTCACACTGTGTAATTTGCAGGTTTCCGAATCTTCAGACGACGAAGACGAATGATTAGAGAACGGGCCTAGTTCGAGAGAAAATCATTGCTAAAAAGTAGCGTAAATTATTATTATTTCGTACAAAATTAAATTAATTTCATTGATTTTGTTTATTTTAATATTGCCCTATGCACTGCTGGTATCTTTCATGCCGTGTGTGGCTGACAGATCGCACATTTTCTGAGTGAGCGTAGGCGCTCCTGCCGCAGTCCCCCCCCCCTCACCTCTCCACCATCCCCATTGCACCCCGAGGGGTGAGATACGAGTACGTGCCGACAAGTTAAATTAATCATTTAACCTTGAATAAAAAGAGGGGAAAAGTTATAAAACTTCTTATTCATTCAACCCCTTCAAGTACATACGTGCCGCTCATTTTTTTGTCTCTATCTCTCTCCCACGCTGGTAATTTCCTTGTAGAAAAACCTCGATTTCCACTATTCTGCGAAAGCGCATGACTTCATCTAATTGCTTACAAAAGAGTTGCACTTTTTTTTTTTTCGCTTCTGCTTTGCCTGTCATTGTTTCAACGCTAAGGGAATTACCCGCAAGGCTCCGCACCGGCCCCCTCGCCCTTAAGTGGCAATCAGGAAACCTACTATTTCACACAATTGGCACACTTGCAACATGATCGATCCAATTAAACTATTTTTTATAATTTTTTTTTTTACCAACCAGTTTTTCTCCCCCACCGCTCCTTTGATTAATGCCTTTCACTGTAATTGAAGCCCAGGGGGGCACAAAATTTCTAATAATTTGAACTAAAAATTGTTTCATTCCGGCCTTAATTGATGTTTTTTTTTGTGACTTTCCACATTTTCTTTTAGTTCTCACGCACATGCAAACTGAGTAAGCAATTATGCCATTAAGGACACAAGAAACGAATCCCCTCCCCCATCCTATCCATCGCCCCCCCCCCCCTACAAACACCAACCCGCCTATAGAATCACCCAAAACAACCGAATCACAGAATAATAACTTTGAGAAGAAAAAAAATACAACAAAAAACGAGGACCATTTCGCGCGGTAAGCAAACAAGAAAATTGCTTAATAAGTGGGTTTGATTATATTCGTATTTTCTTTCAAAGTTTTTTTTTTTTTTTTTTCTGTTTCATTCAAATTTTCCCCTAATTTTCGGGGAAGATGATTCACGTCAAATCAAGGTGACGACAACATTATTGACGGTGACAGAGAAAAACATGGTTTGTGACACGCAAGGAACGTGAGATTGGATTGAAGGGTGTCGAGAGGGTGCAGGTGTTGCTATGAATTTAGCACAATGCTGCGGCGTGTTCCGCTCCGGGGAGTTTTAGTGGTGCCAGAGCGAGTGCGGGCCAAAAAGTTTAGAAAACCCGCTATAGTTTCGATCAATTTAGATGAAATAAAATTGATAATTCTGAGAAAAAGAGCTAAATCGCGGTTTAAATTGAGTGAAAAGCTCTCATTCGTAGATAAAATCAAGTAAACGCCAATTCACTGCTTCCAGATGGGGCCATTTTTGGCTCGTTGTCAAATCGATGAAAACGCCAATTCACATCAAAGGAACGTTAATAAAAACGTTAATTCGTGAGTAATTGAGGGAAAACTCTAATTCATGACACACCCCTTATCTTAAAAGAGGCGTGACCCGCGCGATTTCCATTGAAAACGCCCAGATAGAACAGTACACGGGCGTTTCCCGCTGAAAACACCGAACGCTGTAATTGCGTGACTCGAAATGAAGTGAAACGAATTGAAATTCGCGACTAAAAATTGAGAAAATGCGCTAATTCGTGGATAAAATTGAAACAAATCACTTATTCGAGGCTTCAATTGATAAATTGAGCCTAATCACGTTTTCTCCGTACACATTCGAGACTAGAATTGAGCAAAAAACAGCTAATTCGCAGTTTATGGTGGCCATTTTACGACTGAAATTTAGGGAAAATGTTATAATGCTCTGCTCTTGAGCATTTCCGCGACTGCAATTGAGATAAGGTGATCATTTGCAGACAAATTGGGAAAACGCCAATTGGGGGTTTCTGGAGGGGATGACCGCTAAGATTGAGAAAAAGCGCTCATTTGCAGTTTAAGTTGATGAAAAAACTCTAATTTGTAAACAAAAGGAAAAAAATTGTAGGGAAAAAATGTTCATTTACGTCTAAAAATGAAGGAAATAGGCAAATTTGTGGCCTCTGAAGGCAACTTTGCGGTAACAATTGAAAAAAAGCTTTAATTTTCTGTTCTGGCCGCAACTTTCACTGCCGAAATCAACTCGTTCGCCACGCCATTTCCTGGCATCTTGGAAGCAAATTTACGGTTCGTCACAGCATCTAATGGCAATTTCACGGCTAAATTTGACCGAAAACACTTCATTTCAGGACTGCCATAACTGAAAAACGCTGCGAATTATCGTACAATGCCTTATTATTTCGACAGTTTATAGGTTTATTATTCATGGATGTAGTCAAATCCGGCTTGAAATTACATGAAAATCGACACCCCACACCCCTATGATCCCAAATCCTTTGAAAATTCCCATTTTGGACCCGCTTTTGGCCCATAAAACCCCAGGGAGTTATTTGATCAAACGAAAAAAAAGAACGAGTTTTTTCGAGCTATCCTAGGGCAAGATATGGTCCGGATGATGGACGGCAGACGGACATTTTTTTTTATTATTATTTTAGATTCGGATTCTACGCACTTTGAAACGTAAAACTACAAATTTTGAGGGGGGTTAAACATTTTTTTTTTTTTTTGCGATACGATTACAAAGACTTATTATTGAGAAATAATAAGTCAAAAAACAACATATTTGCGACAAAATGGTGGGGGGGGGAGTTAATTTGAAGATATCAGGAAAAATGTGTATTTTCGCCAAAAACTGAGAGAAAGTATACATGGGCGTAGCCAGCGGGGGGCAGGGGTGGGCAGTTGCCCTCCCCTAGAATCAAAAACGCAGATTTCGTGGGGCAGCTGCCCACCCCCAAAATTCCAAAAACATTTTCCCTGATCTGGCTAACAGAAACACAAAATTATTATACTTCACTCCATAAAACCAATTTTGCGGATTTTTCTCACTAAAAAAACAACAGATGTTCGCACATCGGTTTCACCAAAAATCAAAAATTTGCGGATGTTTGTTGCTAACAAACCGATTTCGACGGTCGGCTTAACTTGGAAACCGATTTTGCTGATTTTTCGCACTAAAATCCCATTTTCGCAAGGTTCGACGCGCAATTTCGTGTGTTTGGGTTAGCTCAAATCATGTTTAGCCAGCTGTGCCCTATAGACTTATGGTGGGAGAGAAACTGCCAGCTCTGTATACCGTCTCGGGTCTAAAATTTTTAAGTTCAGCTCCAAAAGTATCACTTCCTGGGTGGGGTAGGGGGAGAGAAGTTTCAATTTTTCGACATAAAATCCGAAATAGAAGACTACAAACGACAGGTTTCCAGCAGATATTTATTTTTGACGGATAGTGGCCGTTTCTGTGCAAATTTAGTCCCTGATGACCGTGAATTGACGCGATTCTAACCTCCAGATCATGTTAGAAGCGTGCAAAAAGGCAATGGTTTATCTGTTATTTTCGCCAGTGAATCTGCCCACAGGCGTGGCAGATCCAGTTTTTCCTCAAGAGGAGTTGCACAGAATCCCCCCTCCCATTTAACTCGTGAATGAGCACTATTTGTAGCGTCGAATTGACGTTTTTTTTTTTAATTTTGGATGAAACTGAGTGCTTTTCCCAACTCTACCTCAAACTATAGCATATTTTCTTGATTTTAACCAAAGAAAGGTCTCAAAAAACCATGAAATAACGCATTTTAGATTTACTATTATAATTACGGCCAGCACTCAGCATCGCCTATAAATCGCGAATAGGTGCATTCTGCGTTCGGTCAATTTCAGCCGCAAAAGAACAGTTTTTCCTCAATGTAACCTGTGAATGAACACTATTTCTCAATTTTAGCCACGACAATTACACCAAAAAACCAACAACAAAAAACGGTGACAATTTTGCCAATTCGTTTTCCCTCAATTTTAGCCGCAATTTCGTTCTTTAATCTCAATTCTGCCTTGAGCAATTCCCCATTTCAAATTTCAGCAGTGAAAAGGTCCACGAATTCCATTAATTTTGAACCGGGCGTTGCATCGCGAACCTTAAAATAGGTGTTTTCCTCAATGTGCCTTCATTTTAGCCGAAAATAAGAACTTTTTCAAAAATGTGTGCGCTATGTCGCCCTCTTTCTCGATTGTACCCGCAAACTTGCTATATAAATGTATAAAATAAAAACAGTAAATTATCACTTTTTCAAAAATGATCTCTGAGGTGTTGGTTTGAGAAACCACGAACTGGTGCCTTCTCTCAATTTTACCTCCGTGAATGAGCTCCATTTCTCAATTTTAGCCGCAAATGAGCGATTTTTCTCAATTCTACATTGAACGCGCGATTTATTTTGTCAATTTTAGCCGTGGAAAGAGCACTGTAAACCGTGAGTTAGCGCATTTTCTTAATTTCGGCCCGGACTTTGGATCGCGAAACCGCAAAATGGTGTGTTTTCTCAATTTCAACCGCGAATAATGAGCAGATTTATTTCTCAAGTTTAACGTGAATCAGCACCATTTCTCAATTCTAGCCGTGAATGGGTGTTTTCGCTCAGTACTAGCCGGAAAATGTCCTTTTCATGGATTTCATCCGCGAACGAGCACTTTTTCTCAAGACGTGCGCCTCCCCCCCTCACCAACTCTGAATCCGAGTGGCTGGCTGGCTGCCCACCCCTTGATCATGGGCTGGCTATGCCCCTGAAAGTATAGGTACAAATTCGTGGCATCTGGAAACCACTTCACGGCTAAAAATGACCAAAAACAGCTCAATTGAGTCCATGCAATTGAGGAAAAGCGCTGTTTTGTGGTCGTAAATTTGAGAAAAAAACACTCAATCGCATCAACAGCATCTGGGGTCAATTTCACGGCTGAATTTGACCAAAAACACTCATTATTGGATTGCCATAACTATGAAAAAAAAAAAAAAAAAAAAAAAAAAAGTGACAAATGTGCGGGGGGGAGGAGTTTATTCGAATCTGTCAGGAAAAAAATTTACTTGTGCCAAAAACTGGGAGAAAGTACAAATTCGTGGCATCTGGAAGCCACTTCAAAAAACGCCCAATTGAGTACGTGCTTTGAAGCGCTGTTTTGTGGTCATAAAATTGAGGAAAAAAAACACTCAATCGCAGCTGAAATTGAGAAAAATCGCGTCCTGATAGCTACAGCTCTGTCTCTCTGCAGCTCAATTTCCAGTCGTTTACCTGTCGGGGGGAAGGGGGGGGGGCCTCATCACACCGCACCAAGCTTTTCAGCTTTTTCAGGCTAAATTGTCTTTTTTTCTCTCCGCCACGCCCGATGATTTAGTATGTGACCAAATTGGTCACTTTCCGTGCCCTGTGGCTGCTTAGACAAGTCATTCCTAGGGCAATTTTTCATTTTAGCGGCTTAAAATAACCATTTTTTTTTTGGACCTAGAATGATTCGAAGCATAAATTGTTGTAATTTGAGGCGCAAGTCAGGTTTGTGGGGGGAAAATTCCAAGCAGAACCTAGCTTGGCCCGCAGAATCCGCAGTCATCTGGCTGGCCAGACGTAATTTGGTGGTAGGGTAGTTGAGGGGAAGCTCGAATATAGGAAAGGGGATGTTGTACCTTTGAGCAACTACGACTGTAGACTGACGGTCGCAGAGTGTGACTCTTCTGTCAAAAGCCGCGTAATTTCAACTGAAAGACCAATCTCTCTAAAATAATCTTGATAACGGCAAGAAAACGACAAATTTTACCGCTGAAAATCACCCCAAATTCAAAACAGACATGAGATGGTTAGTCATCAAAGCCTGAAAGTTATCAAAATACCCTCTCATCGCCTAAAATTACCAGAGAAAGTAGCGTTTCAGTCGACAAATTGTCAATTTAGTCATCGATTCTTCAATTTTGATCTGAAAATGGGCCGAAAAATCTGAACGGTTGGTCGAAGAGCGCGTAATTAAACTACCGGGGGTTAAAAATTACCTATCTGAGCTCCTCAAATTATCTAATATGGCGTCTCAACTAGGAAATCGCCAATTTAGCCCTCGAATCTTAATTATATTGGTCTTTATTTCCGAAATAGTCCTTAGAATCTGAATGGATGATGAAAGAAAGCGTATTTGAGCATCAGAAGCTGGGAAATATAGGCAAGGTAGGTCGTAACTCCTCAAATTGCCCAAATTCTGAAAGAACTTAGAGCCCATGCCGGAAAAATGTCAATTTTGCTCCGAGAACTAAATATTTGGCTCTTGGGAATTGACAAGCACACATTGTTAGACATTATATTGGTGATTTACAGCCGAGGAGACCACGTGATTGTCACTCCGCATTCCATCTACCCACTTTTCGCGTTGAGGCCCGCATTGTCTGTTGGGCTCATAAATCACAACCACATTCAAGTCAAAATCGAAACTATTCGCAAAAATGGCTTGAAAATAGTCAAAATTGACAACCTAACCCCAGTAGGGGCGACTTTGGCGAAAATGGCCAACATTTATTATATTGGACGGAACTGTGTAACTTGTGGATAATCCGACAAATCAAGCTAAAACGGATTTACGATCAGACGACGAGCCTCTGAACTCTGAAGGAGTGTTCCTCCCGTGATTTTGAGCTTTTTTGACCTCGAATTTTTCAGCGGACTACACGGGCCACGCCAATTTAGACAGCCTTGAAGCTCAATTGAAGTGCTCACACACAAGTGAAGCTCATTAGCCTCCTCCTCATTGGAGTCCAAAAGAAACAAAAAAATGTTACTGAAACCCAACGAAAACGCGAAACGCTTTGGTATCCCCCCCTCCTTTAGGGGTACTGACGTTTCTGCTTTGATGTGTTTTGACCCGAGCTGGAAGCGTACCACAGTCTACCATTGTCCGAGAAGGACTCATAAGCCTCGTCCGACTCAAATCAGACATTTCAAATTGTCTCGAATGTCATAAAAATTGTCCCCCCCCCCTGAATGAACTGGCAGTTTTTAAAAAATTGGAAGAATCTGTGCGTATCTTGACGCGAAGAATCTTGAAATCAAAACGGACTTATGATCCGACGAGCGGTTCAACGGGTTCTCGCGTGATTTGAGAGGGGTTTGCCGCTTTTTCCAGGATCTCACGAATTTTGTGGTCAAACCCAGACGAGGATCCAGAGCTCTGCTCAATGGAGAGCGCCTAGAAAAGCTGGCCGTACTTCACACCAACAAAGCTAAACTCATCAATTTGCCAGGATTTCATGTTTTTCCAGGAGTTTTACTTTCTGTAGAGGACAGAGGTGTATCTCAAAGGGTTGAATAATGGAACTCACGCCCCAGTGGCGGCTGTCGCAGCACCAAAGTCATACAGAAAACCTTTCTATCTGACTTTTGGCAGCACCCACAAATCTGCAGCGTTTTCTTATTGGGGTGGCTTTTTACTCTCTCGTACACTCCTATAACCCTTTCTCTTTCTTGGGTACCAGCAAATATGGATCTCTCAACTGGGCCAACCTCACAAACTTTTGTGTTTTGAAGGTGCCGAATCCGCGAAATTGGTTTCTGAAAGGGTCAGATCCGTGAAATTAAGTTTTAGTAAGTAAGTGAAATTAAGTTGGCTTTGCTTAAAGAACCAAATGGGCCAAGGAGCCCTTGAAATTTGAGTCTGATGTGCCAATTCGAGCTATTTTCTTTTTGTGTGAGCAAAACCAGCGACAATTTGAATTTTGGATCTGTGAGTGGTGCCAAAAATCCGCATAATTTTGGCCTCGAAAGGGTACAACTCGTGAAGTTGATTTATTCATTGGCCAAATCCACGAAATCGTCAAAATTTCTTACCAGAAACCTCTGGTCGATTTTTGTAAAAATATAAAATTGAACGAAACTGCGTAAATTTACGGATAAATTGCATAAATCAAAAAAGATTTTCCATCAGACAAACTGTTGATTCTGGGGTTTTTGGCTGCTTTGGGTGTTTTCAGGGGGCGTGGCGGTCGCACCATGGATAGCCCTGAAGAAAAAGCCTGGGAGTCGCGGTGTCTGGCAGAGTCAACGTGTAACATTGCAACAATACTCGGCGAAAGTATATTTTTCAAGGCTTCTTGAATGGAGCAAAACAGTCCGATTTTTGTCTGATAAAAGTATACGTCCGGTATTCTGCTGCGAATAAAATAATTATTCGACGTTTGTTAGAGCTCTCATTATTAGAGTTGGGCGCGAAGTCAAAAAAGGAGTGACGAAGGAGGGTCACGCAATGTTTCACTTGAACAGGCGTTTATTTCCTTTTCTTAAAAATTATTTTAATTCATTGGAATCAATTTAAAAGAGATTTTCTCTTTCTATAAATTATTAATTAACTCTAGACCTTGAATGACAGAAAAGTGGTTAAGTGAGATAGAAAAAATATATTTAATTCACGCTTGTAACAAAAAAATATGTAATATTACGATTATTATTTGCCTTTAAAGTAAAATCAAATCTTTATTAGGAAACTTGATACACGAAAGGTCTAAGAAACCCCCCCCCCCCCATCACCATCCAACACACCATGAAACTCACCTCCTCCTCCTTCTCTCATCCTTTTTTATAACTTTGCCTTTCTGTCTCTCTAATGGCAATCACAATAGGTGAGGAAGGGTGGGGAATAATAGTTATACTATTTCATGGTTTTTAGAGCGGTAGTTGTCTGTGCTTGGGAATTGTGGTGTGACGGGGGGGGGGGAGACAGGAGAGTGGTACCCGCCGCGAGTTTAAAGACTGGTTGTCTGGCAAATTACGGAAAAATACAGAAACGATGAGTGTTGTAGTGGTATAAAGTGGTTCTCCCGTCAACCCCGTTCACATCATCTACGATCAACTTTACTTCAAGGGACTTATAAAATGAGATCTCGAGGTCAAAAAATGCAACAACAGTCCACTGCAGTGTGGTTTTTGAAAAAAAAAAACAAAAACAAAAAGGCCTCCCCATTTTTTAATTTTTACTTTCTAATTACTTCGTGATCCCATTTTTATAGTTACATCCCCTCGCCCCTCCAACAACCCAATTCAAAAGCAGAGTAATAGAGTTTTGGGGGTCGAGCTAATGAGACTTGACATCAGCTGAAGAGGGTAATTAATCAATCTTTAATAATATGTGAAAGGGGTGCTTTATATAGGGGTTGAAACTTGATTGGTTCATTCTTCCCAGGTGAAAGCAACAAGTTTCGTGCATCACATGAATGGTTATACTCATTAAAATGTGTAGAGTTGTGTGGAAGTCATTTATTGGATGAGTGGTGAGTGTAGGGGGTAATGATTCTCGAGTTTCAAGGTCTTTTTTTTTTTCCTGCTGACAACATAATATTCCTCGGGAAAGCCTTTAAATGTCACATTGAACGCATTCTAGAAAGGTGATGTGCACCCGTCAAGATTCACTCCAATCCAATTTTGGAGTCCTCTCCAGCCCTCCCCCCCCATCACTCACCCAACGGACAAGCTGAAACCGAAGCGTTTCCAAAAAAGGGTCTCGTACTTCCACTGACAATGAGACACGCAAACTTTTTGTTTTTTTCCCACGAAAAACAACGTTTTGCCAAATTTTGACCGACAATGTGCCCCCTCATTCTTTCACTCGTGTATAATTTCAGTTTTCGCATCGCTATAAGAGCCACGAGCTTTAAACACGCTTCAGCGTCATTATAAAATGCGTTTGAAGAAGTTAAAACTTGTTTCTTTTTTTTTTTGAAGTTGGCTCTTTACTTTTGAACTCCCCCCCCCCCCGCACTCACACTCCTCTCTTCAGATGGAAGGAGACAAAAAAATCTGACGAGGCTGCATCGACAGGAATGCGCGGAACGAACTAAACTAACAAAAGGACAACGACTTTTATGATGATGATTATGATAGCGATAATAATAATTAAAGTATAGTAGTCTATTGTTCAATGTTCAAGAAACTTGTCATGCTTGAGATCAATAAAGTTATATTTTTATTCAAAAAGTCAGTGGACACGGGTTATATTTGTTCTAAACAAGTTAAAATGATGAATGATTAATGTTGCCGTTGTCGAGGACCGTAGGAACAGGGTTTTAGACGGAGAAAGAAATAATAGACACGATTAAAAACAGCGTAGGGGTATGATGTATATCTCTATTTATCCCCCCCCCCCCATTTTACAAAACTGAAGTTGTGACGCTTATTTTAAACTCTCGTCTAATTTTCAGGTCTATAAAAAAAAAAAAAAACAGGAATTAAATTTTGGACAGAAATACAATGCCCTGGAGTGATTTTTTTTTCTTCTTCTTATCTCTCCTATCCGCTTCGTTTATTTTGTTGTTTTTGTTTTGAGCTCCAGGGCGTTCTTCAACGCCCAGAAGACAAAACAATAGGACTTAAAACATTTTTTGTTTTCTCTCTCTCACTCTCTCATTTTCACGCACACACTGACTTTTTTTCTCCTAATCAGGCTCATTGTTTAGGTTGAGGCCGACCTATTCTTTTTATTCTTAAACTCCCTACTGCCCCCCCCCCGACCCCGCACGTCATACTCACACACACACAGACACCCACCAAACGACCACAACCGCACAGCCAAGAACCGAGAGGGTTTCTTTCGACGTCGTCAATTCATCTCGTCATTCCCCGTACAGAGGCTAGGGTTTCGAGCTTGGAAGTGGGGTTATGGAAAGGAATAGTGCTGTTCGGCAGGGGGGGGGGAAGGAGGATTGAAGATAAGACAAAACTTCGCCTTGATGGGCTTCAAAGATGGCAATGGGATGTACGCTTTTGGAAAGAAGATTGAGCTCAGGTTTGAAAGAGAGAGATAGAGTGATGTAGAGATAGATAATCTTCGCCTTATTGGAACGGATCGTATTACAGTTTACAGTATCTTAAAAGTCTTGAGTCTCAAAGTTTCAGTCTTGTATGAAGATAGTGGTGCAAATCCAGTGGGTGGCCCAGAAAAAGCTGAAAAGGGACTAAAAAATCAGGGCTGCCCCTCCCCCCAAAGCTGAAACGAACTGACCAATGACATCCGCCGGGGGGTGGCACCCCTTGACCATTGGTGAATGCGGAAAATTAATTAGGTGGAGGAGAGCTTCGACAAAATGACAATATGGTCCCCCTCCTCAACACCAGGAGGGGAGGGGGACCACGAGATTTTCTTCGTGTTTTTGTTTTTTTCTGTAACTCGAAAGATACAGGTTCACAGTGGTGGAACAACACCTGTCGGGGAGCGGGGTGGAAATCTCTAGGAGGCCGTTTAGTCTTTAATGAAACTAATAGGAATATTACTTTTTAGCAGCGTTGAAGTACATATTTTTCTCAATTTTAGCCACGAAATTGACTCCTAAAACTGCGAATGTGCGTTTTCTCAATTTTATCCGCGCGAATTAGCTCATTTTCCCATTTTTAGCTGCGAATCGGCGCTTTTTATAAGCTCTTAGCCGTGAAGTTGCCTCAAGAATCCGCAAATTAGGTAGCATTTGAGTACTCTTTCGCAATAATTTTATCCGCAAATAAGCAATTTTTTCAAATTTAAGCTGTGAATTGGCACTTTTTTCCATTTTAAACACCACTTCGTATTTCACTCCAATTATCACCTGCGAATTACCGTTTTTTCTCAATTTTATCCCCAAAGTTGCCCCAGGAATCACCGAGTTGGCCTTTTCTCGCAGTTTCAGCTGTGAATTAGTCTTTTTACCCTCAATTTTAGCAGTAAATGAGCATACATTTCTTAATTTTAGCTGCGAATTATGGCGCTTCTTCTCGATTTTATCCGTAAAATTGAAATTTTTCATAACTCATAGTTGTGAATTGAAGTTTTCCTCCACTTTTAGACGTTAATTCCCGTTTTTCTCTATTTCACGCCGTGAATCAGCGCTTTTTCTCAATTTCATTCCCAGTTCCAAGAATCCGTGAGTTGGCGTGTTCTGAGAATTCGAGTTTTTTCTCAATTTTTAAAGCTGCCAAATTGTAACACGTTATCATAAATATCGTGTTTCTTTATTTTTAGACTCTAATTCGCGTTGTTCTCTTTTTAATCGGTAAATTAGAGTTTTTCTCAGTTTAAGCCGCGTGAATTAGCGCTTTTTCTCAATTTCAGCCCTGAAGTTGCCCCCATTTTCAGCTATGTGCATTCAGCTAAATTTCAGCAGTAAATTAGCACATTTTCCTTATTTTAGCTTTTTCTAAATTTTAGTCAATGTTGCCCCGAGAATCCATGAGTTGGCGTTTCTCCCTTTTAGCTGTGAATTAGCGTTTTTCTCAATTTTTAAAGCTGCTAAATTGTAGCACTTTATCACAATTTCAGCTGTGCATAAGCGTGTTTCTTGTTTTTTGAGACGCGAAATAGCGTTTTTCTCTATTTAATCCTTGAATTAGCGCTTTTCTCAGTTTTAGCTGCGTGCGGATTAGCGCTTTTTCCTAATTTCAGTCCCGACTTTGCCCCAACAATTCGTGATTTTGCGTTGTAAAAGCGCAAGTTTGCCGCTAACATAAAGCAATAATAGTGTTAGTTTGCGGTTTCTTGATGCATCTTCCCAGGCCCAAAACTGATCAAAAGCGCTAATTCGTGCAGATTCACAGAAGACATCAAAAACGGTTAAATTTGAGGAAAAGCGCCAATCAGCTATTCCAGTGTAGTAAGCCCATCGCTAAAACTTTTTAAAAACGTATAATTTCAAGGCGAAATTCGCTCTTCGCGGTTAAAGTTGAGGTGTGAAATTAAGAAAATGAACGAAAAAAAGCGTTAATTCCAGGCTGGAAATGAGAAAAAGATCTGATTCGTGGCTATAATATGGAGTAAAATCCGTAGCTAAAATGTGGGGGAGGGATTCCTTTTCTTTGCGGTTTGTGGAGGCATACTGCGTGGCTAAAATTGATGAATCGCGCAATTGAACTGATCGTTTGAGCGAGCCCTGTAGGTTTAAAAGTCTAGAAAAAGCGCAAATTCACTGCTAAATTCAATTTAAAGTGCTAATTCCCGGTTTTTCGTGGCTCATGTTGGGTGGCTGGTACAGCTCAGCGACGCGAAGTGCGGGAGCTGAAAAGTTACGGTGAATGGCATTCGTGTGATTCGTGAGTCTTCAACGGCCAGACGTCGGTCGGTTTGTCATGGCCCAGTCATATAGTCTGAGCCCAGAGATCCAAGTCCACAAAAAACAGCCGGAAATTTGCAATTTGTGAACATTCAGCCACCAAATCTTGCAATTTATTAATAATAAATACCCGAAAAGCGCTGTGCGGATAATCAGCCATAGAACATCCAATTTCTTGAGTCTGTTCGTCAGTATTTTGCCGCTTGTCGACTTGGTTTCTACACCAACTAAAAACATAGGCCTCGAAACCCCTAACTTTGCTTAAATTAAAACCATAAACTTGCAATTTCGATTGAATGAAGATTCGAAACTGTCAATTCTGATTGTAAACTTGTAATTTTGCTCAAATTAGGACAAGAAACGTGTGTTTTTTCTTAATTTACCATGAAAGAGGCTTCTTACTCAATTTTGGACGTAAAAAGACCGCTACAAACCGTGCGCTCAATTACAGTCTGGGCTTTGATTCGCGAAATGATGCGATTTCTCAATTTTAGCCCCGAAAAAGCGCTTTTTCCTCAATTTAAACGCAAATTAGCACTTTTTCCTCCCTTTTACGTTAATGCCCGGCATATTTCTTAATTTTACACGATTCGTAGTTCCCTTTTTGTCGTTTTCAACTGTAAAAGGGTCTCCAGCATAAAAACCGTCAAATAGCGTATTTTCTTAATTTTGGCCTGGACGTATTGCCATCACAAAAACCGCAAATTTGTGCGTTTTCTCAATCTCAGCTGCAAATGAGCGAATTGTCTCAATTTTATCCACTAATAAGACGGTTTTTCTCAATTTCAACCACGAATTGACGCTTTTTCCTCAATTTCAGGCGCGGATGTGCCCGAACAACAGCGTATTAACACTTTTTCTCCTCGAATTTTGACCTGGACTTTGCATCGATAAACGGATTAACGGAAAATCTTCCTTTGAACAGCGCCCACGTGAACCTCAAGAGTCTATAATTTGAAAGTCAGAAGTCGTAAAGATCGACGAATACCAACTACATGGCTCAGGGCTGCCACCCCCCAGGCAGAAGCTAAATTCACGAAATTGTTTTTTCATAGATCAACCTAGAGAAATTTGATATTTGAATGGTTCGAAAGGGCGAAATTTTGTTTTAGACACGGCGAAAACTTGCGAATTTTGGTGTTTTGGGGGAGCCGCAGTCCCGATAAATTTGTTTTTAATCAACCAACTCCACAAAATTTGACTTCTGAACATGTTAGCAGCGTTAAAGTTGGGTTTTTAATTAACTATGCCCTGCGAAATCTCGTTTTTCCAGGCAGGGGTTTTGACCGGCAATCGATCATTGCCCCTTTGAAAGAATGGCTCTTAAAATTTGAGAAGGTTAAGGACGCCCCCCCCCCTATGCTCGTCCTCATGCTGCCCCGCAATTCAATTATTTTATCCGCTCACGCTATTTGGAAGTAATTTTATCCGACCGGGCCTCTATTTCGGAGGAAATTACGACAGTGTCCTCCTTTCATGGGAGAGATCATTGTTCCAAACGGCAGCTTTTTACTCTCATATAAGCCCATTTCTTCTGTAGTTAACCTGATCCTTCCTCCCCCCACCTGTGAACCCCACAACGCTTTACGCAACAAAATGACCAGCGCAACGCCTATGCGAGATGAATTTCAGGATAGACCGCCTCAACCCCCCTCCCCGTCTTAACCACCCCACTCTTCCAATGTTCATTTTTGTCCGTACAACGTACAGCTTTTAAACTTTCTCTGAGCTTGAAAATAGAGGTTATCGATCTTCGTGAAATCATACTCACTTGTGGAGTGCTCCGAATTATAATAATTTATTACGGGTCTCTAAAACTGTTTGTTGGAGCAGGAGGGGGGTGTCTAATGAGCGAAAAATTGTGATGCTGTGGGGAGGGGGGCGTTAGCTGGAGTGGAAAAATCCTCAGCTTTTTTTTTTGTTTGACTGAAAAAAAAAAAAAAGGTGAAGGGAGAAGCTCAGGTATTGAACAAAGAAATATCCTTTTCAAGATTTTATCTTTTTGACAAAACCCATTGGACCCCGGTGGTGAAGTTATGAGTGTATGGACGATATTGGTGTGCGGTGAAACGGGAGGTGTAAGGTGGGGGGGGGGGTTGAGAAGACTTGAAAATGATGAGTTCGAGGACTTGAGCTTGGAATTGCACAGGTTTGGGTGATAGGTATTGGGATGATGCTGTGAAGAGGTGGAGGGTGCACACACTCTCATAATACACAGGGCAAAGAAAAAAGTGAGAGTTCTAGTCAGTAAGAGCACTTCGCAACTAGGAAAAAAGACTCCCGTTTCCTCTACCCCCCCCCCCCCGCGAACACCTCTTCTAGTAACGGAAGGCATCGATTCCAAGAGGATTCAACCTTTTCCAACACCCCCGCCCCAACAACGAAGCGCTCCAGGCCCCCTAACCGCTGCCTCCAGCTGATTTAACGAGAAGGGGGCAGTAGGGAACAGTTGGTGGTTGTTGGTTGGAGGGTGGAAGGGGGGGCGCTTGAGAAGGAACTGTTGCCAAGCCGATGCTATGAGCCGGGCCCCAGCACGCTATTGGCTGGTTCAGAGCCAATGGTGTAGTAGGCTCGGGGAATCAGCTGACCCGGCGTTCGTGATATCCCCTTCACCAGCCGCCTCCACAAACCATCCTGCTGCCCCCCCCCCTTCACTCACCCCCTAGCGCCGTCCGTGATGATCATCGGGTTTTCGCTTTTGAAAGAGAGAGTGGAGCGGTGTTGCTGTTGGATGGTGTTGGAAGGGATGCAAGGCGAGGGGTTTTTGAGGGTGTTCTTCATTTGGGTGGTGGTGGTGGGTCTATCGCCTGTTTCACAAAGACCACTGTTGAGCTCAGATCTCTAGAGTTCTCGAAGGTTTGAAGTCAGTCGGAGTGAGACGTCCGACCTGGTAGGATCGTGGTCGGGTGTTAAGTCCTCGAAAAGATAATTTATTTCCTGGGTTATCGTCCTCTTTGAAGGGGGGCTAGGCTAGCGTGTTCTTACGAGACTCGCTACTAAGAGTACGATTAATTTTTTTTCAATGCCAAAATAATTATTTTCTATAAATCCCCCCTTTTTCGTTAATTTTTCATTTTTTTTTTAAATTTTCAATCCGCCAAATTTTCAACTAGATACTTTTTGTGGCTCAATTCTCGAAATATTTTGCCTTCAATTTTCAAATTTTCCACCCCCCTCCCATCAAAAGAATTTAAAATATCATGGACCTCGATGAGGTTAGAGACGTAAAATTGAACAGCGTTTTCAACAAGATTACCGATATTCTACAGGCTGAGCAGCAAAGTCTCAGGCAGCCCAAACTGCTTCAGAACTCAGTCGGTCAAAACGGTAAGAGTGGCACGGCAAAACATTTTTTTTTCTCTCTCTCTCTCACTCACTCTCTCATTTCTAAATACAAAAAAAAAAAAAATTAAATCACGACACACACAAAAATGAACAAAAGCGTACGCAATTTTGCACCGTTTAATTTCGATTAACCGAAAATTAATTCCCACTTTACCCGATTTCCTCACTCTGCTTTATAAACGGCGAGGGAAATTTTTTTTTTTTTTTTAATTGACATGTCGAACTATGAAAATAGATACATTTCGAGAAGGATATAAATAATTATTTAAGCACTAATTGGAAATAAATAAAAATGTCTGGAAAAAGGGGATGAATAAGTATTGTGGGTGAGAAGTTCAGGGGAGCCGGCGTTTCACAGCTCGCACCACCAGCTGATCCTTTTTCCCCCGGCCGGCGGTGCTCTCCCCGGCATTACGACTTTTTTTTTTTTTTTTTTTTTTTTTTTTTTTTTTTTTCCCATTGTTTTTAACACCCCAAAGCCCACACTTTACCATCACCCCTCCCCCTCCCCAATCTAGGGCCGTACACTTTTCATTCGTGGAAAACTCGTCGAAAAGTTCAACTCCTACTGCTGTCCCTCTATTCAGGTGTATTATATCATAACGTGCTGAGAATTTATGTGAGGGGGGGGGGGACGGAGGTAATTTATTCAAATCGTAATTTGATGGAATACTGGGAGAACAATTAACGCGCATTAAATTATGCTTCAAGAGATAGAATTTTGAAAAAGTATTCATTATTTTGTATCTAAAAATAGCATGAAATTTTAATTTATAGAGCATGCCTTAATGTTTCTATCACCATTAGTTTACTCTTTGACTACTTTTTTTATTTATTCAAAATTCCTACCTCAATTTATGGCACCCCTTTACCTGAAATTATTGTAAAATAACAACAGAAAGCTGGCCAAACACGAACATTTTTTTCAAGGGCACAGGATTTTTTATTTCATTCTCCTCTCTCTTTCGCCTCTTTTGATTCTTTTTCGTCCTCTTTCTGCCTGAATTATTCAACTGACGTGCCTTACAAGTGGCGAAACAATTTAAAGGTTTTTTTTTTTTTTTTTCGCGTTATTATTTTAGCTCCCGCCTCGCAATTAAATGAAAATCTTTTTGGTGACAGTTGGGGTGGGGGGGGGAGGGGCCTTGGGGTTCTACGGTTCGCGAAATCGAAGGGAGTAGGCGGGACGCGGGAGGGTAGATAGCTCTTCGAAAATGTTCATCGACTTAACTAGGTCAAGGGGAAATTAATTTGTGATTCTGGCGTGTGTGTAAAGAGAGGAAGAGTAAGAGTTGAGGGGTTGTACGACATGGCAAATCGTAAGTGTCGCAAAAAACAACAACATAATAATGTGAGCACGTGTGTTCTATTTCTTGCGACAAATTTGAAAGATTAAGAAAAAAAAATAACCTCTCCCCCAAGCAGCTGAGGAAATTTCCCGATTGTGCGATTTTATGGTGAAAATAGGTCCTGTTTTTTAAATGGATGGACCCAATCTCGCAAATCCATATCGTTACAAATCCGCAGTGCCGGGTGAATATCTCGTTGGGCCTAAAATCACTCGCAGTGGTCTTACTCGATATACGTTTTCGGCCCTATAAATGCTAATTTCAACGTCGAATTGCCAATAACCACGAGCCTGAAATGGGACTTTTGGTGTGAAAACAGGGCAATTCAAAGGTCTTAAATTGACAACATACAGCCGTCGCACGATATAGAATTATTACACTTGAAAACTGGGTTGCAAATTCAGGGCAAATATCGAATGTCGGAGAGTAAAAAAACGTGCAATACAGTGTAGATAAGATAGGAGGGTCTAGTTTTTAATTCGTGCACTCCTCCCACGCCCCCTTTTCGTTCCATTAATTTTACTGTGAACTCGAGAACCTTCGACTTTGTTGGTACACCGTTTTCATTAGGTGGTGTGATTGTGGGGGTTTGGGGGGGGGGCTAAAAAATACTTCCTTCTGCGTGGATTTGGTGGTGCCATCGTGCAGGTTTTTTTTGTTGTTGTTCGCATCTTCAAGAAAAACCGGATTGCCCAAGGACACACAGAACTGATGGGGAGGGAAGAGATTTTTTTTTTGTTTTTTATCCTGGTGGGTCGAGTTCATCAGGATATACGCGCGGCTGAAATGAAGAAGAAGCCCAAAAAACTTGGCTCCTTCCCCCTATACCCCACCCATCCACCACTACATCCTTTTTCAACTGGCCCATCAACCGAACTTTTGAAGCCGTCATTTTCTCTCGCACCACTTTTTGTGGTTTGTGAATCCAAGCCCCCACCCCACACACCTTCGTCACCACGAACCGACAATCTTCCGTCTTTTCTGAATTCGCCCGGGCGTTATAGCTATTTCGCTCTGCATGACCAATAAAAAATAAAATAAAATAAGTTTTATTTGTGTGTTTTTACCCCACCGGTAAGCTCATCAGCAACCGCATACGGATGAAAGCTCTTCACCGCCCAAATTACACTCTCCACCCTATGGTCTTTCGTTATTTTGACCATCGTAGTATTTCTCCAGTCAGTTTTTACTGACTGAGAGAGAGAGAGAGAGAGAAAAAAACAAAAAAAAAAAAAAAACAAAAAAAAACGTCCTCTACTATGGTGTTTCTCTCTTCCCAGTCTTATCCCCTCCCCACACCACACAATTTCACACGTAACTTTCAAAAAGGGAAAAAAGAAGACACGTCTTCATGGTATCTTTCATGTCCCCATCCCCCTCCTCCGTTCCTCACACACCTCGACAGTGCACTTTTCACCAATCGTGTCACTCTGTATGCGTCATTTTGATGCGTTGTGCAAAAAATTGTTACGGGATCGGCTAGAAAAAGGGGAAGCTGCGGTGAATAACAAGAAATCTGACCACTTTTTTTTTTGTATTTTCTTAACGTTTGAAAATTACGTAAAAAGGAAGTGTCCATGATAAGCGGAGAATGCAATAAAAAAAAAAGAAAATATTTTTAGTGAGGTCATTGTTACGACTGTTTTTTTTTTTTTAATAAAAAAAAGAGTACCTACGATCCTACGAAAATTTGATAGCCTTGCCGAGGTCAAACAGTGTCAGTTGGAGAGGAGTGGGAGAGAGCGATAGAAAGAAAAAACTGGAACTATTGATGAGCGAAATAAAGGCAGTGGTGGCACCGTGGTGAGAGGAGAGAGGGTGGGGGTCATTCAAAAGGAATAATAGCTAGCTCTTTCCCCTTCGTGAGAATTTTTATTCTTGTTAACATGAGTTGTCCTCATTCACCTTTTCACTCATCTTTACCTTTTTCGTTATTCACCGGGCGTAGGGGGAGGGGGTGAAATTTCTAAGGCCTAATTAGGTGAATTTCTCGTTTAAAATAAAAATCACTATTTTTTTTCTTTACTTCTCTCTCTCTTGTTTTCAACAGTTTTTTTCTCTCTCTCTGTCATCCTCTTCTCCTACGGATTTCCATCAACTTCTCTTTCTCGGCTAGAGCACTGCACCGTTAGATTTCTTCTTCTTAAAAAAAAAAAAAAAAATCTTTTCTCTCTTTCATATCCCCCACCCCACCACCATCCAACAACCGACTTGTTGCGGTGAATCGGAGGATGATGGTGTTGGATGGTGTGGTGGGAGAGGGGGACTTTTCCTTAACTCGCTCTCTCTCTTTTAATTTTCAACGCTCGCCTATTTTGTTTTCAGCGAGAAGACGGTTTTTCAAGTTAAAAAAAAAAAAAAAAAGAGAAATTCTTTGCCGCCGTATCGGAATCATTTCTGATTTCCTCTATTGTCTCTCCTCCTCCTCCTCCATCCTTTGAAGTTTGAATCGAGGTGCTGGACTATACAAATCGGAAATAACGTTGGAGTTTAAAGATAAAACCCTCCCCCCGCCGCCGCCAACCATCATCAGGGAAGTAAAATTCTGTTGTTTTTGTTCCTTTTTCGGGTTGCTCCCGGAAATTCGAGAGTTCGTCTCGTTGTTCGCTCCAGAAAGTTATTTTAAGGGCAAAATTACAAAAAAACGGAATCAATCGACTAAATTGACCGATTTGATTGTTTCCAAGGGTGAACTCAAGATTGTTACAGAGCCCTCATAATATACGTGCGCCCAACAGTGTTCTGATCGCCGGACGATTTGTTCAGATGTGGAACGAACGGAACACAAATGTTCGCAGTGTATAATAGTTGAAAGAGAATTCGGGGGGGCAAATTCCGAGTTTCTGTGCTGAATAGCGTGACTTTATGGAGTCTGGGCGAGTGACAGTCTACTTATTACGCGGGGGCAAAGCGCTCGTTTTTGTGACCGTACAGCCGGTGTTTGATGGTAAATTTGGCATTTTATTTGCGATTTGTCGGTGTTTTTTTTAATTTGGGGTGGGGGGGGGGACTGCCTTCCAGCTCTACTTTTTTGCATTTTTCCACACATTTCTACACTTTTTACCCCTTAGTGGTCAACTTCTTGAACCACCCAACGAGTTCTTTGGACAAAATGATTCATTTGGATCAAAATTTTAATGATATGAATGAAATTTTAATGATTTGAAAACAAAATCTTGGAACGTTTAAATAGAAGAGGGGGGAAGGCAACACAAATGGCGGCCAGGGGTTGGCATTTCTATGAGGCCCTACAGTCTCTAAAAAAATTAAAAATAATTATACTATGTTACAAGTAGCGTTAAGTTGTGACTTATTCCTAATTTTAGCCGCGAATCAGTGCTTTTCTACACATTATCTGCACATATTAGCGATTTTTCTCACTTTCAGCTACTTATAAGCATTTTTCTAAATTTGGGCCGTGAATTAACACTTTTTCTCCATTACCGCCCACACGCTCCATGTCCGCAAATTAGCGGTTCTTTTTGTTTTTGTTTTTTTTTTTTTTTTACATTATTTTACCCACAAATCCACTTTTTTCACTCTTTGCCATTGAATTAGCGCTTTTTATAAACTTCAGCCTCGAAGATTGACTTCATCAGTTTACTCGCGAGTTAGCGGCGCTTTTCTCAATTCGCGAATTTTTTCACTCTTCGCTACGAATTTGCGCTTTTTCTATATTTTAGAACGAAGATGTCTTCGTCAGAAGCTGTGATTCGGTGGCTTCTCAATTTCAGCTGTACGAGTTAGCGTTTTTATCAATTTTTACCGTGAATTAGTCCATTATCTCCATTTCACTAAATTTTAGTCGGTGATTAGCTGGGGTTTCTCGGCCTTGCGGGCTTTGGCTACTGGGGTAGAATCTTTAGTTTGTATTTTTTGGACAGAAATACAATTTTTCGAGGCAAAAACTTCAAAATCACCAATTTTTAGTAAAAAATTTTGGATATTGAAGCCTTTTTTTAGATCTTGTTGTGAAAAGGATGTCGAATTTGGATAGAGATTAATGCGAAGGGACAATCGGACAAATCATAACCACGACTGGTTACCATCTTCGGGGGTTTCCTTAGTTAAACAACCCCCTCTCACCCCGCGACTACCAATAACACCATCACCAAGTCTATCAACTCATCCATCCAGCTTTTTTACTTCTTGTTTTCTTCTTTGTAGAGGAGCGAGAGAGGTCGAATGGAGAATGAGACGGAGTTGAGAGTCAAGCAAGCCTCTGGGTTTTAAGAGAGGTAAAAAGAATAACGATGGACTGGGCATGAAGTGACGGTGTGGTTGGGGGGGATATAAACGACTGAAGCATTGAAACAACTATAAATCCCTTAGGCCAAGGCCTCCAAAAGAGATTTCTTCCCCTTTCAACCATACCCCCTCTCGTCTATACCCCGCACTATCGCTGAGCTTCGTGCGTCCACTTCACCAAAACCCCAGCACTTCAACTTCTTCGTCTTCTTTTCTTAACTCTCCTCCCCATCTGAAAGATTTCTCGGTGTCCAGTTCCTATTTTTTTGTTTCTCCCCTTCCCCTGCCACCCATTCTTGTTCCACCACACCCAGCCAACCATCGAGTTTCAAGGGACCTAAAAAATAAGAAGAAGAAGAAGAAGAAAAAGAAAAAAAGTTGCCCGAGCGTGGCCTCGAACGAGACGGTGGAAGCTGTGCTATGGAAAGATTGGATGGAGGAGGACTGGATGAGTTTTGTTCTCCGTTGCTGCGCCCCGTGGCCCGGTTTGTTGAAGAGAAATGATGAAGAAAAGAAGGTGAAAAGACACAATGATGATGATGAGACGAGAGGGGGGGGGGTGAAAAACTTTCTAGACCGGCCGGCCGGTACACTTTAAATTCTCTTTTCATAGCCCCTCACGACAAAATTCGAAATTTTCGTCCACGTCATACTTCTTTATATTGTTTGTTTCCCAATTTTGGTTCCGTATTAATCAACTGTACTGCGTTTTTTTCTCTTTTCTTTGTTCAAAAACCTCAACGTTTAACTTCAAAAGATGGTGTTGCTTTTAGCTTATGGGAGGGGGGGGGGTAAAAGGCCGAACAAAAAAGGTGTTTGAAGAAACGTAAGATGCGATATATAGGACTTAATATTCCATTCCCTTCCAACACGCCCACATAGGGGAAAACCACTCTATACCTAGTTTTTTTTGTGTCACCCCCTCCCACCACCACCACTACTAACACTATACACTCTCTTTCTCGCTATCAAGCCCCTTAATAAACAAAAAAAAAGAGACCGGCCCTTCTTTCATCCCTTAGAGAGTCCACGTTAAAAATTTATCAGCGCTCTTCCCCTCGTCCCGTTCCTATAAGAGCTTCCTCTGTGAAAGAAAATTCTATATAGGAATAACGTCGGAATGGCATTAAGTTTTGATTTAAAAAACGGATTTGAGCTCGAGTTTTTATCGTAGCAATAAATAGAAGGTCGAATTCCGATTAGAATCGATATAAATAGCCCATTAAAATTATCAAACCAAAGAGTTTTTATCCGCCAAAGTATACGCGATCGCTCATCATTTCCTTTTTTAAGAAACCACATTTCCTGTCCGATGGACCACCGGTCCTTAATTAGTTACCTCTATACCCTTTTTACTCCCTAAAATTGTCCCGGTGCCGACAAATTTGGTGAAAGAATCCCATTCTCCAAACACACAAAACGACCCTATAGTACGTCTTTTGTGGAGAGCATCTGCGAAAAAAAAAGGGAAGTTTCAAATAAAGGTGGCTACGTGTGTGCGCCGCACCCCGTCACACACACACACTCATCAGCTGTACCCTTACCTTTTCGCCCCCTTCCCTCCACCCCATCACCGGCCCTTTATAATAATGTTGACGATGAGGAGGACCCTCGAAAAAGGGGAAAAGAAAGAGAGAAAGAGAGGATAATAACAATAATTGACATCTGTTCGTCGGAGTCTCATTCTTGGAAAAGGGTGGGGGGCAATTTCAACATAATAAATTCACCCTCCACCCTCCAACCTACCCGCCAACAACCCATGGGCCCCCCCCCCCCCCCGAGTCATTCTCCCCGACGAGTGGCACAGTGTTTCGCAGATGCCTTTTTTTTCGAATTGTTAATACGAAAAATAATGAATTAAAAAAAAACGGGCCCCGGCCTTAGACAAGGGTTCTACCTGAATGCGTCGAAAGGTAAAATAGTAACCCCTTTTATGGCGTTATGCTGTGGGGGGGGGGGTTGATTGAAGGGTGAGGGTGACCACGCGAGCTCTCATAGTAGAGAAAAACGGTTTTTATAATAAAAATCAGTTATAGAAAGACAGAAATGTCTCACATGGCGTCCCCCAGATGTTGTTGGGCAGCTGTGTGAAAATTATCCCTTAAAAATTCGCTTTTTAAGTATGAGGGTGAGAATTTGCCCAACTTTGACCTATTTTCATTATGCTAAACCCTTTCCGTTCTGTCTGACGGTCGAGAATTATTCAACGATCTCATTTAGTTATTGGTAGGGCCGATGGTGGAGGGGGACTATGTTACGATTCAAATTAGACTTCAAGGCGGACACAGGAAAAAATTAATTTTCTCCCAGTAAGCGTACCGCCTGCACACCATTGCGAGGAGGGCGGCCCACTCACGATCAAAGGGGGGGGGGGTCCCTTAAAAAATTGAGATTTTTAGGTTTTATGTTAACGGCGGCTGTATAGGAATTAGGAACGTGAAAAGAAAACTTTTAGTATCCGGCTGATCTGTGATTTGGCTCCTTTCGACAATTTTCATTCCATCCGACCTTGACAAATAGAACGTTGCCGGTGCTCAGCATCAGTCTTTTGTGACTAAATATCGATTCCCCCCCCCCTCGGAATCGCATTTTGTGTAATTTTCAGGGATAAATGCGTGCCATGCGGTGTACCCAGGTATCAACCAAGTTAGCAAGGCTAAATTACGAGGCTAAAATTGAAAAAAAAATAAATTACCGCTAAAATTAAGAAGAATACACAAATCCATTGTATTTCGGCTGCTAACTACGCGGTATTGTCGACAAAAATCGCTGTTTGCCATTCTGAAAGCTAGTTCATGGTTGAAATTGAGTAAAATTACCAATTTGTGGCTTCCAGAGCCAACTTCACGGTTCAAACAAGAGAAATTAACAATTCTAAAGCGAAAAAAAGCGCTTAATCAAGGCTAAAATTGCGGAAAATAGTATAATTCCTGGCTAGGATTGAAATAAAACCTACCATTTGACAGTTTCTGGAGTTGGCTCCGTAAAAAAAAAAAAAAAAATTGAGAAAAATTACTCCAGGAAAAATTGAGAAAAAGCGATACGCGGGTAAAAGCGAGAACAAAGATGATACGCGACAAAAATTGAGAAAAAGCTCCAATTTTCCGACTAAGAGTGATAACAAGCGCTCATTTGCGGCAAAAATTGAGAAAAAGCGCTGACTTCCGGCTATAAAAACGAAGAAAATCGCTTATTCATCACAGAAAAAATTGAGAAAAACTACCTAATTCACTGCTTCTCAAAGTAAGGAAATACCATTGCACAGCTAAAATAAGAAAAAAAGCTCAATCACGGCTGAACAAAAAAAAAAAAAAAAAAATGTACCTTTCGCGATAGCATTAATATAAACCGCAAATTCATTGCTAAAATTGAGAAAATGCTCTAATTTACGGATAAAATTATGAAAAAGTGCTAATTCACGGCAAGGTATGTGCTGAGAAAACCGCGTACTCATTCGCGGCCAATGTTGGGAAAAACGCTAATTGGCAGCTTAAATTGGGAACAAGCGCTAAATGGCGGATAAAAGAGGGAAAACTCTCTAATTTGTGGCAACAATGAAGAAAAAGTGCAAGTTCGCTGATGAAATTGAGAAAAAAGCACTGACTTTAGGCAAAAATTGTGGAACACGCTAGTTCGCGGTTTTTCTGGAGTAGACTTTATGGAAAAATGAGAAAAATTCGCATCAAAAGAGAGAGAGAGAGAGAGATCACTGCAAGAGAAAAGCGCTGATAGCCGATTGAAAGAAAGAAAAACATTAATTCGGTGGCTAGAATTGAGATAAAGCGGCAAATTCACGGCTAAAATTGAGAAGGAACGCTCATTCGTGGCTCAAATTCGCGGTTTCTGGAGTGAACTTCGTGGAAAATTGAGACAAATTGCCGATTAGCGGAAAAATTGGGTAAAAGCGCTGATTGCTTGCTAAAATATAGAGAAATACGCTTAATTGCAGCTAAAATTGAGAAAAAGCGGTGAATTCACGGCAGAAATTGAGATTAAGCGCTAAAATTGGACATAATATAATTATATTCGTTAGAATTGTTGGTACGCATATTAACTGTTTATTCGATAAATGATGGCTCTCGTGGCGTGGAGATTTCCGCCCCACTGCGGTGTAGGTACGCCACTTTTTTCTCCCTGGAAACTTTATCCGATTCTCACTTTCCATAAAATCTCGGCCAACAGGCAAAATACAACGATGATGGTTTTCAACTGTGGGGTGACCCACGCGTGGGCTCAATTTGCGGCGGGCCTAAGGCATTGCGAAAGTTGGAAATAGTATTGTACATTTCGAGTCGAGTACGGAAAATAAGAAATATCGTGCGAGTCTATCATCACACGAGCACATAATATTTCACTCTCCGACGAGTAGTGAACGATATTTTCGCTCGACAGGTAATATTTTATGGGAATTTTTAAAAATGGTCGTAGTTAAGTAGACCAGTGACATTGACAATTGAAAAGCCGCCAAAGTGTAGACAAAAGACAGGAGGGACTATGAAACGCAATTTTCAACTGTTCATATCGCACACCCGTGCGATATTTCTTTTTATCCCAACCGGTTGTTGATAATGACCTCTTTCGAGTGAGGTTTCTGGTGCGCTTTTCCTTACTTTTCGTTCAAGTCGCGCGAAAACCGTATTTTGTTTGTTTCTGTCTTTGGTAGCACGCTGGAATAATTTTATAGACCGCACAACTTGGTGGTCAATTGCTGTGCTTCTTCTTTTTCGGGAGGAACCAAAAACAACGTTAGAGAGAAATCTAAGTTTTAAAATATTTTTTTCAGACGAAGCGATACACCTCTCCTTTAACATAAACTCGTGCAAAGGTCACACTCAACCCCCCCCCCTCATCACTCCTTTTCACCCCAATAGACAATTTGTAATTATAATATACTCCGCAGTCTCATTAGCAGATTTTCTGTATGACAAGAAAAACAAACCTAAAAATATTTCTCGTCAATCATTGTCATACAGAGGAAAAAGTTCATGGCGTTATAAAGTGTGGATAGGGGGGTGAGGGAAGCGATAGGTTCTGACAAACGACTAAAACTTCTTTCTTCATCGCACCTGCCAAAAAAAAAAAAAAAAAAAAAAAAAAAAAAAAAAATGAAGAATTCCGATGAATTTTAAACGAAAAGCGAAAAGGTTTCATTTAACTCGGTGAAACATTATTGAATCAATTTGTATGCAATTTGTTGGTACAGAAAATCGTGCTTTAGACCGGTGAGAACTCCCCCCTCCGAGCCATCCACCCGTTCGAGCAATCCTCACATTATTGGAACCAGCAGAAGTGCCGGCACCAATGACGCGAGTGTAGAGGCTTGATTTTTGGCAGTAAAATAAAAGTTGGATGGGTACCTATACAATTCACAACCATGCACTCACAATCACAAATTACACCTCACTGTTGGGCCAAACTATAACTGCGGTAATGGACAGGTTTTTAACAAAAAAAAGCATCGTGGCCAAACATGTTTGGACAGGTCTCAACGTGAGGGAAACGGTCTAGGTGACACGGTTGTTGGGTGTTGCGGGTTTCTGTTTTATTTATGCCAACTTTTATTATTTTATTGAGTTTACTCGAATTTTTTTTTATTGTTTTTTAGTGGTTGTTTATCACTTTTTAAATTAATTGCAGAAGTGGGTGCGATAACAATGACGGGGATTATCAACAGGGTAATCTGTTGACCCATTAATGCATAGAAATTAATGAAGAAAAATAATAATTTTTGACTCAAGATCCTCGTAGGATTTCGTCAGGTTTTTTGCAGTCCCCTGGCTCTGCTTTTAAATCGTTGGAAAGGATGTTGTGGCAGTGATTGGGTCGGTAGTTGGGGGGGGGGGTCGTTAAATGGAATTATTTTTTAATATGTTGTATCTGGGTGATGTAAAAATCGTATAAAAAAGAAAGATGCTGTTCCCTAAGAGCCGGTTTTCTTCGGATACTGATTTGTGTGTGAATTGTTGTGAGAAGGGGGAGGGGGAGGGTGATATCCACAAAAGCCGGTATTGTTTCATCATCTTTTTCTACACTACCTACTTCCCCTCAACACTCTGCATCATCCAACCCCCCCCCCACGACCCGTTCCAACGACCATCCATGCCTTGTGTCACGTCGACTTCCACCACCGCCTCACCCTCACCGATGAAAATCATCTCACACAGGGTTTATAAGTGGTGGGGCGGTTGTCTTAAGGGTGGGGAGGTTTTGGGGGGAGGTTTGTGCATAGTGGGGGCAGGAACAAGTCTACTCGGTTCTGAGCCGGTTTTCACTTCAGTCAGTTCTCTGCTCGTTTTATAGTAAGAACTCTCTTTCTACCTTAGTCGACAGGTAGTAGGGGTTTTACGTCTTACCGGAGTTTTTCAAGTTTCGTATTTTAATTTTTAATTTTTTTTTGTTGATAAAAAAAGCCGGTTTCGTGGTTTTTGTTAGTTTGACATTGATTCGAAAAATAGTGTTGAAACCATGGAAGTATTACCTTGCCCGATTACTGTTAATTTCCCTGCGCCTTACCCTAAAGGTGAATATTATTCGTAATATATAAAGCCGGTTAAGGTATTAAGTTAAATTTGAATTTATATTCTAAAATATTTTTGTATTTTTTTTGTCCAACAGGAGTGCGAGATGATCTGGCCTCCGATGGTTGCGAGCTGTCGCTCGCTCGTCGCCTCGAGACCGAACTTCGCGCCGCTAAAACGGCTCAATTGTCGTGCGGTGAAGTCCTACTGCCCTCCGATCTCTTGCTAAGGGTGGCGGCTCGCGTCCTGTCCGAGGCCGAGGACGAACCCTGCGGCCTCCGCGGTTGCACACTGTACGTGGACTTTTTACCGGCGGATTTTAACGAACCGCCTCGTCGTCTAGCCACCGTCAAATGTGATCCAAGCACTGTCAGCACATTTGAAGTGACGCTCACTCTTGAACAGGACTCAAGGCCTTCGTCCTCTTGGACCAATATACTTCCTCAGTTTATCAAGTAAGTCTCAATTTAAAAAAAAAAAAATTAATTACAAAATCCACCAATCCCCAAGCCAGAACGATTAAACTAACCCCATTCTCCTTCCTTTTTTTTTCTATCTAGAAACCTCACTCGAGGAAACACAATAATGATCTCCCATAATTTCTCTATCACGAAAAAGAAGCTCTACCGTTCCTTTATCGAGTGAAAATATGAAAAAGCACGCGTACAACTCTTTTTAACACACTTTCTTAATTTAAGATCTATCTAAAAAAAAAAATCGATTGAAGAGTGGGGGAGCCAGTTTTTATTAACCAAACAAATTTCGGAGCGATAATGGTAAATGAACCCCCAAAAGACTGAATTTATAAGAGAAAACCAATTAATATACCGAAAAGATCTTATTCGGAGGTTTTCAAGTGGTCACAAGAACATATTTTTTTTTTCTTTATAAAAATCTTGTTGTCAGTCACAGTGTATATGGCAATATTGTACTAACGAAGCACTATGGTAAGAAAGAAAAAAAATATTCAAAAAAAATATATTAATAACATTTTCTTTAGGTTTCTAGAGTAGATCTAATAGAATTTTTATATTTTTTATATTTGTTTCAACAAAAAAAAAAACTTGTAGCGTTTAAGACACTCGTAAAAGCTAGTGTGATCTTGAAATTAAAGAAATGAAACACTTTTTTCGCGGAAAAAAGGTCGAATTCAAAGAACTTTTTGACTGATTGAGTTTTAAGAAACATTTTCACATTTTTGGCATTTTAAACAACAAAGAAAAACTTTTAACCACCCGATTTTAAATCCATATCAGAAGCTTTTTTCTAGTAGTAAAAAAAAAAAAAAAACAACAACAAAATAAAGAAATAAACTACCAGTGTTAAATATCTTCGATGTGATTCTTATTAAGTGTATAATATTTTTCAAATATGATATATAGTTATTATAAAGTATTTGTATTTAAAAAAGTTTTTAATAATGGTGAGCTTATATTATGTGGAAGGACAATTTTTTGAATTTAACAATAACAAAAAATTACATAAGGACTTTGTGATTTGATTATTTCTTATACTATATATATATAATATTTAAAAAGCAAAAAGTTTAAAGATACAAATATATTTGTGTATAGAAAAAGTAATAAAGCTTTAATAGGTTGTGTCGTCTTTCAGGAGTTCGAGGCAGAGGTTTTTTCATTTAATTTCATTGTGTTAGCGCTAGTTCTTTTTTCTACGAAGTCATTTTTTTTTTTTTTGATCTGATTTTTTTATATAATTATTTATTAACGTTAATTCGACGGGGGGCCGCCCTGGTGATATATGCAGCCCTCCCACAAATGAAGATTGTGATAACAAAATGTTATGTTTTTATCGCGAGAGAGAGAGAAAAAAATCTATAAAAATTTTTCGAATTTAACATTTTTTTTTTCAATTTTTACGTGTATTTATAAAAAAAACAAATCGAATTTATTTCAAAAACTCTGCTACCAATGTATCATTTTATGCGTAAAAAAAAAAAAAAAAATACCAAAATTCAGTCGTTAGCTTACGAAGAACGTAACGTCGTATTGATCTCATTTTTGTCAACCATTCGGTTGAAATATTATTATTAAAAAAAAATCGATACTAATAAGGTTTTTTGCATTGTGTATAAAAATTTTACTAAGACTCCTTTTTTCAGTATTGTAAAAGAAAAACGGAAGACAAAAACCCTGTCAAGTAGCAAGCTGTGAAAGCGTCAAAAAATTGTTCAAATAAATGTCCAAAAAAAGTCACTTCTTTTCCATTTTTAAATGTGTATTGATATGAATAATAAATTTATATTAAAAAACTAAAAAAAAAAAACAAGGTGAGTTTTTCGTGATTTTTTTTTTGTTTTGTACTTTTTGTTATACGGAAAAACGGATGAAAGTATTATTTATAAGTGATATTGTAAAATTTCGAGAGAAAAATCTTACAAAAAGAAAAAAAAATCTTAAAAAAAATAAAATTTGAAAAATCATTAAACGAATCTTTTTATTACACCTCAACAAAATCTTAAGCTCAAAAGGTAAGTTTTTTGTTCTTTTTGAATTGGGTAGGTGATTGGTTGGAGGGGGAGGGTTCGGATTGCCGAACATGAGGATGACAGAGCCGGTCCACACTTTCTCTTCTCGGTGATTCTTTATTTCCCCGTGAAATGATGGTGGAGGGGGGTGATTGAACTCCCCCCCTCCCCATGAACTTTTTCTTCAGTTCACGAGTACTTCGTTGTAATATAAATTATTAAAAGTACCGCGTTAAATAATATCCGTGTTTTCTATTCAACCTGCGGGAATAACAAGCCAGTTGTTGAAAAAGCCGGCCGGTTGAAAAAAAAAAAAAAAAAAAAATGGTGGAAGAGGGTCGAGGTGATGAAGAAGAAGGAGAAAGAGGAATGAAATAAAATCCCGCTAGATAGAGCGCGATGTCATTTTATCTCCACTTCGCAACAACAGGCGATGGAACCACCGAGTCTCTCCGTGACCGTGTTCATCCATTTCTAGCGCAAGGTCAACCCACCCCCACCTTTCCCTCTATAGCAAGCTTTTTTTTTTGTTGAAAAGTATCGTACCGCGATTAGTGGACTTATAGAAGGTTTTTATAAACGACGAAAACTACTCAACAGGCGTGAGTGGAATGGATTTTATGACGGATGGAAGAGGAGGGGGAGGGGCGAATAATAATAAAAATGTGAGAAACTGTTGAGAGTGTGTCTGATGAGGGGGAGGGGAATCTCATAGCAACACCTTTTGACCTTCCTTTTTTTTATTCCCTCCTGCCCCTCCAGTCTATGCCAAGGGGGTGTAACTTTAATCACACTCGTTAATTTTGTATTTAGCCTCGTACGTGAAAAGTTCGACCACTAATAAAAATTAAATACAGGCAACCTCATTATTTCTGGTAAAAAAAAAAAAAAAAAAAATATGAATTCCGGAGACCACTGAATTCGTGTTCTAGAGGTCCTGAAACATGAAAAAAACATGCCATGACCCATGTTTGCCACCATCACGACGAGACCAATAGTGCATTTTGACATAAATGAAATGCACTAAAAATTAACCCCGCGGGCAACTTCTCTCTACCTACAGCCGAGTATTATGTGTTTGAGAACACGCTGCGAGTTGAATAAAATAACACGAACCCCTCTCCTATAATCACCACCCCCATTACTACCTTAACCTTATATTACTCCGCGTATAGTTCTTTCTTTGCACTACTGTAGGGTATGATGGAGAGAAAGGCTTTAAAAAACAACGGTGCAGCTGCACGAATGTGATAGTCCGAATGACCTCGGAGGATAACCCCGTTTATGCGTAACAAAGAAGAAAGAGAGCGTGGGTAAGAGAATGGTGGTGGAGGGGGGGGACAGAGTGAACGTTGTACGTGGCATAAAGCAAAAAATAAAAAAATAAAAATCTGCGATCTAAGAGATAATGGCGATAAGAAAATAGTTCGGGATTCCTTCCCGTCCCCACCAATCCATGAATGGCGTATTGTGTGGCCAAAAAACTGACGAATCTCAACTTTTTCACGGTGACGCCCCCCTTGAACCATGAAAATTTGTTGCCCCCCCCCCCCAATGAATTATATCCGAAACCAGGAAAAGCTTTGATTTTGGTCAAACCACAAAGGGACGCACCCGTTTTTGGCCATTTGCACACTTTTCAGAACGTATAAAGGCAGTGGTCATGTAATTGAAAACTCGTAAGTGCAACGAAGACTCTACACGCCAGCCTCTCACCAATGCAAAAGTCCCACCAATGCATAGGTCCAACCACTGCAAAAGTCCAGCCACTGCAAAGCTCCAAACCCCTGCAAAGGTCAAACCACAGTCAAGCTCCAACCACAGCAAAGGTCCAACCACTGCAAAGGTCAAACCACAGCCAAGCTCCAACCACAGCAAAGGTCCAACCACTGCAAAGGTCTCAACCACAGCAAAGGTCTCAACTACAGCAAAGGCCCAACCCGATTTTCCGCAGACCTCAGACCAGCTCCAAATCGCATCGTGGTAATTCCTTAATATTCACGAATTAAGGGAACAAACCAATTTTGCAATTTTCTTTGAGTTTCAACCGCGAGACATAGGTTTCACGACGCAAAATCCAAAGACAAAATGAGGACAAACAGTCCAATTCACAGTTTAGAGAGACATTTTCAAGGATAAAATTGAGTAAAAGGGATCGATTGCAGCTAAAATTGAGGAAAAACGTGGACCAACTTCTTGGTCCACGTCCCCCTCCACCACCCACCACACACTAGGGAAAAACTCTGGATTCGCTGCGAGGATCGGAAACTCCGTCAATCGGCCAAACAAGGTCGTTCATCCCCCACCCCTCCCAGTAAAACTACGATGATTTTTAGAAATCAACCCTTTCGTTTTGTATAATGTAAATTTTTTTTTTTTGTCGGGGGCGCCGGGCTTTGAACACCCGGCAGGCGCCTAAGCCTCCCTTGGGCTCCTACGCCATACCCAGATCTAACTGTGCACGGTTTGTTGAACGCACATCGCCGGGAACGCTCACACGAAGCCGGGTGTGCCGTGTCACAGCTCGCCGCAGCCTTATAGTGTAATGGGCAATGGCTGGATTCGAACCCAAGGCCCGCTGGGTTGCGAAGCGAGCATTGTATCCATTACACTTCTCATACTTTTTAGTATGAGATACAAATTATGGCTCGAAAATTGTCACTCTCGCGATGAAGAACTGACTATTTAGTTACAAACCTTCAAATTTTGATCCCTAAATCATCTCCCACGGTATTATTCCCTACCGAGGGCAGACGTGCGTCTTTTCGGACGGGTTTTATTGATGTTAATGTTGATGGGCTTTCTCGCGTGCGATTTTTAAAGCGTTTTCCCGGTTTTGGGTATCCAGAAGGCAGAATTTGATGCGTTCTTCTTTTGTAAGGTAAAGCGCTTTGATGTTTATTGTGAGAAGGGAGGAGTCTCTGTGGCCAGTTAAAACACGTTGAGTAGGTAGAGAATCCTAAATGTAGGAAATAATCCGTCTACCTGCGTTCTAATCAGTTTTAAAAATGCTTACCCCCTTCAACCATTGACCCGTCCTGTTTTTTCTTCCACCACTTTTCTGTTACTGTTATAAAGCTTATCTTGTTTACGACTTGTACAAGTAATGTTGGGACGTTAAAATGAAATGAGTTATAGGAAAATAAAATACGACTGTGGTGTTATGGATGGGTGAAGGCGAGGGGGGTTATGGAAGTATCCAGAATGCACACAAAAACAGGTAAACCATCACATGGGAAAACTGGTATTCTGTAAGGGTAAGTAATAAACATCCCTTAATATGTTTTAAGGGGGATGAAATTGAAACACCCCTTAAAAGGCGTTTTTTTTTTTACAAACTTACCTGAAGAAAACCATCTTCAAAAAGATTCCCGCAATAACAAAAAACATTGTGAAGGCTTTCTCACGATTACAAATCCAGTGTGACGACAACTTCTTGCCTTATCCCTCCCCTCACCACCAAAAAACAGCTGACAAGAGAGCGTTTTTACGACGGCACCCCTTAGAAGGGATAAAGGTAACCGACTGGAAGGACGATGATAGACACGGGGATCAAATAGCGAAAATTAGGTTGTGGGGAGGGGTGTTTACGGATAGGGGCTATTTTAATATCCATCAAAGGGATAATAAATTCATGTCAAAAGCACAATGTATCAAAAGAAGAAAAATGTTTAATAATTTTTTTTTTTCAAGGGCCAAACTAAAACAGCGAGAAAAAACAATCCTTGCATCCAATGTTCGAAGCTGGAGTTGTTTATCGCTCGACCAAACAGTGCAAGGCTTGTTGTAATACAATGTAAGGGAGTCGAGGGGGAGAGTTAATGATGGTATGAAGGGTTAGGGGAAGAGGGAAGTGAACTCAGTTTTATTTCTCTGTTTGCTGAGTCATAAAATCTGAGTCAGGATGAATAAGCCTGAAGAAAAGCTAAATGCGATAAAAGGTCCGGCCTATAAGCGTTGAACACACCTGCGCTTCAGAAATGGAAAAATAGTACATTACGATACGAGTGCGGAACGCACTTCATTCCGTTCGAATTTGAGAGTTAGCGCACGAGGCGTAGCCGATTGCCGGTATTCACACGAGTACGGAATGAGAAGTGCCGCATGAGTATCGTACGATATTTTTCCTACACCCAAAATTATTGCAAAAAAAATAATTCTGTCACAACACAACACTTGTAAGTCACACTACGTCATCACTATCACTCGTCTGATATTGTTCATACCGGCCACCGATTTGATCGAAGGGGTCTGCAGCGTCACAATTTTAATTATTTATATAAATTATTTATTTATATAATAACTCGCGCCACATGAAAATAATCATAAAGCCAATGCCACAGAATTGACTCCATAAAAAGCCAATTTGCACCGGGTTGACTCTTAATGAATGCAATTCCGCTCATTAGACACTTTCGATGCCCAAAAATCACGGATTGAACACACCGAAAATCCCAATTTCGTGGTTTTGGCTACTTCAATAACCAAGTTTACCGGTTCGGCACTTTTTGAGACCAAATTTGTCGGATTTCGTAGGCCAGAAACCAATTTCGTGGGGCTGGCTCCCTTAAGACAAGCCAATTTAACGGATAAATGAGCGTAATGGCTCATTTTAAAGAGAAATTTCATGGCTCTGGCTAATTTTAAAAACAAAATATTGCAGGGTCCAGATGCGGATCCAAGATTTAGTCAAAGGAGAGGCTTATGAAATTTTGTCATTCGCTCTAATGAAAATCGCTTGCTATCATAATCAATTAACTGCCTATTCCCATCTTAAAACGCCTCAAAAATTTACCAAACTGGCAATTGCCGCTCTAAAAAAAAAAGCCCAACAAATCCAGCGCGCGATCACGCGGTCTAAAAGTGGCTATAGACTGACGGTTCTTGCAGCTCTGAAAATGCATGAAAACATCATGAATCCCGCACTATGAAACTGGCTAAACATTCAAAGGTGAATGAACCCCAATTATGCATCGTGGGCTACATCTTCCATTCACGAGCTACAACTAGCTAAAACTAGTGATTCCCGCTCTAGAAGTGGCCAATCTGACGTAACGCGCTCCAAGAATGGGTAAACTAACAATTCACGCTCCGCAAATCCCTAAACAGACAATTCCTGTCCTAAATATTCCAAAATCAACCACTTTCGTGCCAAGAATGCCCAAACATGACCATTCGGGCGTTTGGGTTGACGGGACTAATTGCGTCCTTTAAAAAGCAAAACTGACGATTCGCGCTTATTATAAATGTCCCAATAGACTTTGCGTACCCTAAATGGAAAAGCTGTCGATTCATGCTCAGAAAATATCACACTGGCTATTCACTCTCTATAAATGACTATACTTACAATTTGCGCCCTAGAAATGACAAGCTGACCATTCGCACCCCATAAATGGCGTGACGGACTATTCGCACCTTAAAAAATGGCAGAACTGAATGTTTGGGTTCTCTAAATGGTTAAACTAATAATTCACGCGATGAAAATGTCAAAACTGGGTTCGTAACATACAATTGACTAAAATGATGGATTCATACCCTAGGAATGGCCACACTGGCAGCGTTGAAATTGCCAAACTGGCTATTCGCGCCCTATAAAATTGGTAAAACTGACTCTATGCGGCCTTCGATGCATAGTTAAACTGACAACTCGAACTTTGAAAATCCCTAAGCCGATGATTCATGTCCTAAAAATGGCAAAATTGGCCTTTCGCGCATCAGAAATAGCCATACTGAGCCTTCACGTCCTGAAAATGTCTAAACTAACGAAACAGTCGAGTTCTTAAAACTCTCAAAACAATTCCATGTCGTAAACTGTCAATTTCGGTCAGGGAACTATCAATTTCACCCGAGAAACTGTCTATTTTGGCATAAATAACTGTCAATGTTTCTTCAAAAACTGTCAATTTCGTCCTGGGGACTGTAAATTTCTAGTTGAAACTATCAGTATCGATCCAATACTGTCAATTTTGTCCTATGAAGGTCAATTTCGTCGTCAAAACTGTACCGATATCATTCTAAAACTGCCAATTTCACCCCACAAACTGTCAATTTCGTCCTCGAATCTGCCAATTTCTTCCTAGAAACTGTGTCAAGGGATTTCGGAAACTGGCGATTTTGAAGCCCCTTCACCGGAAACAGTCGAGTACTAGAAACTGTCAATTTAGTCGTTCAAAATTGTCAATTTCACCCTATAAACTGTCAAGTAAATGTTCAAATCTAACGATTTCGTCCTGGAAACTGTCAGTTTGGTTCTTTAAACCGTGAATTTCATCGTGGAAACTGTTAATTTCGCTTTTAAACAGTCAATCTCTTCCTAGTATTGTCAATTTCGTCCCCGAAACAGTCACTTTCATCGTCAAGCCTATCAGCATCGTCCAGAAACTGCCGATTTCGTCCTACAAATTGTTAAATTCGTTCATGAATCATTCAAAACAGTTAATTTCGTCCTGGAAACTATCAACTTGCATTTGTTCGGGAAACAGTCAATTCCTTTCTGAAACTGTCTATTTCGCCCAGAAAAAACTATCAATGTTGTTCTAAAACTCCTAATTTCATCCTATAAACTGTCAATTTCGTCCTCGAATTCTCCAATTTCACCCTAGATACTGTCAGTTTCAGTAAAAATGATAAATCACGTGTAAAAAAGTAAAGTGTGTGCTTTCGCCGTCGTCTACGACACCTTATGGTAGTGGGACGTAAAGCCCCGTTGGATTACAGTCAAATTCAACCTTCAAAACTGTGATTGTCGTAAATTGTCAAGTTCGACTTACAATACTGTCAATTTTGCCTCAGGAACTGACAACTTTGACTTGGAATCTCAATTTCCTCCAACATAACAAATATCCCAAACTCGAGGTTTTGCATCAGAGTACTAGAAACTATCAATAACGTCGTTCGAAACTGTCAATTTCGTTCTGGAAACACTGCCAATGTCGCCCCATAGACACTGTCATTTTCAGCGTTAAAAACTATCAATTTGACAGTTTTTGGAAAAGGGGCTTGAGAATAAACATCTTGGGGGGGGGGGGTATTACGACCAACTAAGGGGGCTAAGTCCCTATAGCCCTCCCCCTTAAATCCGCCACTGGGTTAATTGTTTAAAGCGCCTTTATTTTAACATGGTGGCGACTACCGTAACTGCGGAGCGTGCGTAATTAGCGTTCCGCACGCTCAGCTGCGTAACTTGCGTAATACGATGATTCCAGGCGGGGTGAAAAAAAAAAAAATGTTCAGTTTTGGATTAATGGAACAGCCAACAATAACGAATATTGTAGGGGAAAAGTCTAGCAACTATAAGATCATCTGATATTATTTTGTCCATTAAGCACTTTTATAATTTCTTACAGTTTTTTTGCCAATCACCTAAAGCCGGATACACACATGCGGTACTTGCCAAGTAACGAGCAACACATTTTTGAAATTCTCAGCTGGTTGGTTTGTAGAAAATTTATTGCTAGAAATTGATTGAATACTTGGCAAGTTACTTGGCAAGTACCGCATGTGTGTATCCGGCTTAATGATAATTTTGTTCTTGCTTTCGCATAGCCACAAGTATCATTTTCCGCGTTGAAAATAATAAATAAATAGGGTTTCCCGATTGTTAAAATCGAAAATAAATATTTGTTTTTTCTTCGCAACGATATACATTTAAATTGTACAAATTGACCTCGCCGAACCAGGATTTTCAGAGAGAAACTAAAATGATGGTTGCATTGCGAATCATGACCCCCCTCCCAGCACCGCCATACACACACAAACTCAACATGAATTTTCACGCTTTTTTGTGAGTGTGTATAAAATGTGGACATAACTCATGTAGGCGTGAAGAACTTTTAACGGAAACGTGACTGCGTTTATTATTCTCTGATAACACACGGAGAAAGGAGTGGGACAGAAAAAGAATAATAATAGTGAAAAAAAAAAAAAAAAAGTATCGGTTTTCTTGGATCCTCGAAGCACGTATTGCGCTTCTTTATTGTCATCTTTTTGTTTAAAATATTCCATTCCGTCCATTACAAACATATAAATACATAGTTTTTTTTTTGTTTCGAACAAAGAAGGATATTTTCTTGAAACGATGAGAAAGAGCCGCGGAGAGAGGGTTTGCTATAATGAAGCCCAGCTGCACGTTGTTTATAGCGTTTTACGAAGACCACTTTTGTATATAATGTCGGACCTCTAAACAATGGGAGGAAGGGCTGTTTTGAAATCCTCTTGAAATTCAATTTGACGGCGGTGAGGGGTATAGATGGGTGGGTGAGGGAGGTGGTGGCGGAAACGGACGCGGTGATTTCTGAATCAAACAATCGGTGTATTTATAAGAAAGTGATAGCGAGCTGTGAAGAGCTGTTGAGGAGGGGGGGGGCGGAGTAATAAAATGTGAATGACAATTTACTATACCCAGAGCCGGTTAAAACCCGAGCGTTGGTAAGTGTTTGAAAATTGAGTATTGAATAGGAAACCTTGAAATTCGAGTGCTTGGCTGCAGTGATAAGTTATAAGAACCTGTTGCCGGGGAGCTGGGGAAGGGGGAGGAGGGACAGAGATTGCATTACTCCCTATTTTCGACTTTGAAAACTACCAACAAGTGATTTGCAAACATTTCATCCCGCACTCAACACGAATATTTTCAAAGTTGAATAATCACGACTGTCCATCTCGTCAGTTATGCTAATTCCCATGGGTGAGTCGCCCTCTTATTTCCTTCATACGTCCCCCTAACCAACCCAATCACCCTTTGATATTTGCAAATAAATCTGGCCGTAAAGTCAATAAAAATGACGTAATTAATTAGACCGGATCGTTTCCTCAGCTGTTCACTTCTCTCAGCTGCCAATTCAATTCGCGCGGGGGAGAGGGGAGAGATCGTTCACTAAGGGCCACAAAAAATTGACATTTTTTAGGGTGTGAATTTAGAAACTAAGAACTCGGCCAGGTGACATGGCCCAGAAAACAGCTGGATATTCAGCATTGATTTGTTTCGTCGAAAATTTTTGAGTTTCGAGGCCTCATCATCCAGTTTTTTTCATTTAAACAAATAAATCAGATTTGAACCAGTGGCGTACCAAGTGAGAGAGGGGACGACAGGTGGATGGAAGCCGTTTTTAGCCAAGATTTCGCGAAATCCCAGCAATACGATTGGCATTCCTTACAACCCGCAGGTCCTTAGTATAAATAGGCTGTGGTCTGCCGGAATCGCCCCCTCCGGAAGGATTTCTAGGTATACGCCCCTGATTTGAACATCACCACATCTTGAGTTCGATTTAGTATCTTCCTCCCCGTTTTTACGAGAGAGAAAAGAAAGATTAGATCATTTTCAACCCCAAATATGAGTGTCTCTGGGCCATATTTCAAGTTTCAAAGTTACGGTAGTATAATCTCGCTACAGTCTAATACAATAAAATTCGTGCCTTGTGCGGTAAACTAGCACGTTTTCTGGGGCTAAACTCCCAGGTTTCTACTTGAACAATCAGGCGCAATTGTCAATTTTCGACCACTTTACCACAGTTCCAGTGGTTTGCGTTGTGGGCCTGCGGGGCTGGGAATTCATCTTGAAAAACCGTTTATACTGTAATACGCCACCCGTTTCGACCCCACTGCGTGGTATTCATGCACTGCACGCGGGCTTTTAGCTGGCAAAAATTGAGGAAAAGGCCTTATTCGCAGCTGAAATTGAGACAAAAAACTCTGCTTCGCAGATCTGTACTATTTGTGAAAAACAGCTGAGACTGAGAAACCCGCTAATACACAGCCGAAATTAAGGTAATGCGCTAATTTGTGACGAAAATTGAAAAGAAGTGCTCATTCGCACGGGCAAGAATGGGCGTAGTCAGAGGTGGGAGGGGGGCAGCTACCCTGGAATGTCCAAATCCTTCAGGGTCGCCACATTTTGTTACGTTCACGCTCACAAAAAAATTATTTACCGAATTTCTCTCTCTAAAAAAACCATTTTCGAGGATTTTTGCGCCCTAAAAACACATTTTCGCTGATCTGACTCAACTAAAAGACGAATTTCATCATCAGAACCCCAATTTTGCGAATGTTTAAACCAATTTTACCCTCAAAAAATATTTTTGCTCATTTGACTCACTTGAAACCAGCTGCATAAATTTGGCTGTCTAAAAAACATGAATTCGCGGACCTGTTTCGCGAAAGCAGTGTGAGTTTTGGTGGCTGGAAAATCAATTTTGTGGGGTTGCCTATTTCAACAACTTGATTTTACAGATTTTTCATGCGAAATATACCATTTCCGCAGGTTTACCTCACTGAAAATCACATCGCCATCTTTGTGCTAAAACTGAAATTTTGTGCTAAAATCGCCAGTTTCGACGGACAATTTTTAGTTTTGAAGTAAAATCACTTTCAGAGTGAAATCGACAGTGAAAACATCAGTTTTCCGTTAGCAGTTTTGGGGTGAAAACTTCAATTTTTGGGTTGAAAAACGTCAGTTTTGAGGAAACGTTGCCAGTTTTATGGTGAAACCACCAGTTTGGGGGTGAACGTTTCATTTTGAGGGACATTTGTCAAATTTAGTTCGAGGGTGAAATCACTATCATTGTCTTCAAATCTTCAGTTTTGATATAAAACGTCAGTTTTGGCGTGAAATCCTTAGTTTTGGAGGATTTCAACTAGAAAAGTGTCGATTTTAGTCCAATACCAATACTAAATAATTCACCTCAATCAAAATTGAAGATTTTACCCTTAAACTATATTTATTTTGTCAGTTTTCTTTCTTTAAATGAAAATTTTACCTCGAAATAGGTCGTGGTTTACCACAAAACAGAGCTTTTTTAACACAAAATTCAAGTTTTGGTGTAATCTCGTCTTACTATGGGAACAAATCGTTTTTTATAGCGAAACCATCGGAAAACTTCGGGTTTGTAGTAAAATCAGAGTAAAACATCCAATGTTTTCGTTAAAACTAGACGGTTTAGTAGTAAAATAAACAAGTATCGAAGAAAAATATTAATTTTTAAGGTAAAACCGCTAAATATTTTGGGGTAAAATCGTCAGTTTTGTATAGTGACATCTCTACTTTTGGGGTAACACGTCAGCTTTGGTGTGAACTCGCCTGTTTTGGTGTAATATCGTCCTATATGGAAACAAATCGTCAGTATTGTGGTAAAATCTTCAGAGTTTTCACGACAGAGTCGCCAGTTTTGGAGTAAAATATTCAGTTTTAAAGTAAAATCGTCAGTTTCAGTGTACAACGTGAGTAAAATCGCCACTTGTGATGTGAAAACTACAGTTTTGGGGTAACACTTCTGCTTTTGCGTGAAATTGTCTGTTTCAGAATAAAATATTCAGTTTCAGAGTAAAATCTTAAGTTTTGGTTCAAGTTTTTAACGTCTCTCAGGCAAGAAGCTGCAAATTTGGACACCCTGTATTGAGGGCTAAGCCCTACCTATACAAGTATCAATATTTCTGGGGAAAACATTGTCAGTTTTTGGCAGAAAATCCTGAATAGAAGGCTAAAATGATATTTTACAATCGGAAATGTTATTTTTCGACCGATTCTGACCCTTTGTGTGAAAATTCAGTTTCTGGGGAACAATTTGACGATTTAAAGAGCCGACATCTGAGTAAACGAACTACCAGTTCTCTTGCTGCGGAGTCTCTGGTGCATCTGACATCTTCTGCCCACCACTAGACCAAGGGCTGGCTACGTGCCTGGGCAAGAAGGGGGGGGGGAACTGTAATTCGCGGTTAAAACTGAGAAAACTCGCGAATTCCCGGCTAAAATTGAATTAAAGCGATCTCATTCGCCGATAAAATGGAGAAAAAGCGTAATTCTCGGTCAAAGATGAGAAAAAGCGCTCACTTGGCCGCTTTTCAAGAGAAGCACCCCCCCCCCCTTAATAAGAAAGCGATTTTACCCGAGAATTAGCGCTATGTTTTACAATTTTATCCACGAAGTTACCTCCGGAAACCGCGACTTGCCATTTATTACTCAAATTATTTCTGTGAATTAGCAAATGTTCTCAATTTAACCTCATAAATAGCAATTTTTATTTATTTTAGCCGTGAATTAGAGTATTACCTAATTTTAGCCTCATTGAGAGACGAAAATGAGAATTTTTGTTTTCCAGTTTTCGCCGCGAATTAACGCATTTTTGCTCATTTAGCCGTGGATTAACGATTTTGATCACTTTCAGCCACGAATAAGTTATCTTCAGAAGATGCGAATAAGCGTTTTCTCCATTTTAACCGCGAATTAGCGTTTTTTTCCACACGTCAGCGCTTCTCAATTTTAACAGTGATTTATAGCGATTTAGAGATTCTCTCCACTTTAGCCGTGATTTCGTGATTTTAGTAGCTATTGAGCGATTTCCTCCCAATTTTATCCGTGAATTAGCGCTTTTTCAGAATTTTCCCCGTGAATTAGCGTTGTTTTCAGATTGAGCCACGAACTTGCGTTCTGAATTAGCCGAGAATTTATGTTTTCTTACGAATTAGCGCTTTTTCTCAAAACCATCGGTGAATTATCGATTTTTCACTATTTCATCCGTGAATTAGCGTGTTTCGTGATTTTAATCTCGTTTTATTGTTTTTTTGTTTACTTTATCTGCGATTTTAGAGCTATTTCTCAGTTTTAGCCGTGACGTAATGTTTTAACACGCGAATTAGCTGTCTATTTTTCTTAATTTTAACCGTGATTTAGCATTTTTTCTCACTCCTGTCCGTGAATCATAGATTTTTCTCAATAATTTCCGTCCGTGAATTAGCGTTATGTTCAATTTTGTTCTGGATTAAGTGGGCACGAATATTAGCACTTTCCAAAATGTTATCCACTTGGGTACATCGCCTTCTCAATTTTAGGCGCCTACGACGAGGCGCACATTATTGCGTTTTTCATATACACAAAAACGGCGCCAAAATCCAACATTAGAAATTATAATTTACCACTGCAGGCCACGGGCCGTTGTGAAAGGCTCAGCGGGCACTTACAGGCCCGCGCCGCTTTTGGGTTTTATAAGAGTGAAATCTGCGAAAAGGTATTGAACGAACAAAATCCGCATAATTAGTTTGCGTACATAGAAGCCTGTTGGGAAAAACTTGCTTTCCCCACTGTTAAATGGGCGGCGCAATTATTGAAGGGGTAAAAATTAACGTGTTTTTGTCTCTTGAATGTATTTTTGGGAGATTAATGTTTCTACGGTTGGAAGCGTCCTAATCTTTTATTTTAATTAACTTTTACTTCCTAGGTACACTGTACACAACGTTGAAAGATAACAATCATTTACATTTTAGATAATATTAATTTGAATTCAGCCGATTCCTCTGTAAATAGGTGGAGTGGGGAAGGGGGGATGTCGATACGATGGCGTGATTATATCAGGAATCTCGTTATTGTCATCGGAGCCTCCAATATATTTTTATCGGTATCTTTTTCTAATCGACTTTTCACCACCCCAATAGCAATTATCCGGAGTTCTTTTCCTGGAGCAGTAAAAACCTGTCAAACAGGACAATGTACACCGCGCTTTATGGAATTTGACAGCTAAGTGTTCGAATAGATAAAAATGTCTTACAAATAGGATAAGGAAGGGGTATTTTTAGACTTTTTTTTTTTTAATAATAAAGCAGATTATGTTTGCTTGAAGCTTCAATGGAAAACTCGTCGGCTTGTTATCTTATTTGACGATTAACATTATTTCATTTTTACTTTCTATTATCTTTTCGACTACCATAACCACACCAGACAGTCTGTACGCGGTAAAAAACGCGCTTGAATCGTATTTTTCTGCTCTAAAAAAACAAAAAAAAAACTGCAAATGCCGCGAAGATTATAATTTTCTTCCTCGCCCCCCCCCTCGTCCACCTTCTCATGGCAACAGTCGTAACGCTCAAATAGTGACTGGCGTCTGACCTTCATTAGCCGGCTATACTGTCTTGACAATAAATCGAGTTTTATGTGTCTGTGTCACGTCTTGGAAGAGGCTGCGGTGTAATAGTCGCGCGGTGGGTGGGGTGGGGTGGGGAGGTAGGACAAAGAAATTAAAACAACCTTGACTGTTTTCTCTTTATTTTTTATTTTTTTTTTTTTTAAAAGAAATTGCTGGTTTAAATTCGGATTTTGGAGGTTTCAAACCCAAGAGAAAGAAAAAAATGTGTTCAAAATGTCATGCGATGGACTCACTGCCCACACTCTATCGAAACAATTGTTTTTTGTTGACAGAATTCGTCAAGAACAACTCGTTTTTCCTTGGGAAAATATAACCCTCCCCCTCCCCCTAACTCATATCACTTCTCTATATAGTTTTTATAGAGCACAGACAAACACCGCACCGCGCGGAGAAAAGCCTTGGGTGACCATGGAAAGGGGTGAAGGGGTTCAAGTGCTCCTTGGACCTTGAGAGACGCTTTAACTGATCTGTGGGAGCTTGTTTATCCAACTCCCCCTGCACCCACCAACCATATCCCAACCTATTAAGACGACAACAATTTTCGGTAAAAATAGGGGGGTCAGCGATGCCAATTATTTCGTTTAATAGGAAAGTTTGTAGCGTGAGGTTGAAGGGAGCTTGTTACCGAATTCGGTAATTTGAAGGGAGAGAAAAAAAAACGTACGAATCAATACTTCGATGGAAAATTCTGAGTATTCCTTCCCCTTTTCGCTGTTCTACAACAGCCCATGACCTTTTCTTTTTTGAAAATGTTGAAGGGGAAAAAACGGATTACGTGAGACGTGTCTAGTCCTGACTATTTCTTCTTTTTTTTTTTTTGTTCGGGTTTCTTGTTCGTGCTACCTGTCTGTAGTGGAAAACTACCCGAGATTTCTTGTAAGGAAGGCCCTTGTGTGTCAGGTGGAACGATGGTTGTGGTGTGGTGCTCTGGTGGAGGGTGAAGAGGAGGAGGAAAAAAGGGACGACTTACAAAAGCCCCTCGTGCTTCTTTTAAAAAAGGATGGTCGAAGTGACTCATGGGGCTCAAATTGCGAAAAGAACTATGGTAGGAGAGCTGAAAAACTTTTGTTGGAGTTTCCTTTTTAAAAACATCCACTTTGTCTCCTATAAAACGTTTCATTAACGATATAACCTTTAAAATAACACCCCGGAACGCATAATAGAATGACCTCTTGAACAGGTCGATCAGTGAAAACAAAGTTAATTTATTAAAATGAAATGAATCGTATGATGCGTGAATATTCAACAGTGGCTTCCAACCTTGAAACGCTCCTATTATTAGCGAATTAGGTTCATTCCCGTGTTTTATGTTTACATTCCCGGCAGTGTTGAACGGGAACAAAAAATAAGACCCCCCCCCCCATTCACCGACGATTATAAGCGCTAAGCAACGAGAAAACGTCGTCCGTGTAACAAAAGCGATTTTGAATTGTAATTTCAAGAAATTTTCCACCTCAGAGGTTTTTCTTTTACTGTTACAGAAAAAAAGGGAAATAAAGGAAGATTAATTTTGCGAATCCGGCTCGTTTGGTAAGTAGGATAAAAGAATGACTACAGGGGTGATGACTGTGGATGGGTGGAGGGGGTTAAAAGCGGAGCTATTGTTCGGCTTAGCATAATAATCATAATAATAATAAAAGCTCTCAAATCAAAACTTTAAAATTGGTCGGGCTTTTGATGGTGTTTCATTTCATGTTGGGTCGAAAAGTATTCACCATTTACGATAAAGTAATTATTTCAAGGGGGAAGAAAAATTGGAAATGGGACAAACCCGTCTTATCCGATCAGACGTAAGTCGGCGCACGATTAAAAAGGGCTCTTCCACAAATGAAGAAAGCCCTCACCCCACCCGCTTCAACATCTTCAAGAACAATGAAATCATAAACCAGCTGAAGAAATTCTTATACAAGGAGTTGCCCAGTTGTGGGGGAGGGGCAGCGTCGCCCAACAGTCTCTTAGTCGTCACTCATTCTTGTAAATGATGTAGAGACAAAATCGAAGGGCAAGGATCAAAACTTCACGATCGGTGTTTGAATAAATGAAATCATTTCCCCCCCTCTCCCTTCTCCACCACACTCATGCCATGATCGTTGACTCTGAAAAAAACATACAAATTTTCCGAACAACGTGCAATTGAGTTATCAACCTTCGAATGAAAAATAAATTACTTCTTCCTTCCCCCATTCCTATCCCTTTCTCGCCTCGACCGCTCAGCATGGAAAATGACTATCGACTCCATAAGTATTGTAAAACAATGGTAATGAGTAACTAAATTGTGTTCTATTTTGCCGAAATGGCGCGGGCTGTGTGGCACGCGGCAATGCTACCAGAAGAAACATTACCCCTCACCCACCCAGCCAGCGGAGTCACAATACCAAACCACCCAAATAAACACCACGATGGGAAAATTCCTCGCGTCCCCCCCCCCAACCCGTCACCACTCTCACGACGACATGCCATCATAATTTTAGGTAAAATATGACCTGTGGCTGTGGGAGGGGGTGAACTATATAATGATGCTGAGAAAAAAATTATCTTCGTAATTATTCCCTCCGATGCTTATAATTGTTCAGTTTGAACCGTTTCCCACCTCCCAAGTGATTAAAAAATAGAGAGAACAAAACTAGATGAAAATAGAAGAAGAAACGGGGATGTGAGATTGTGAACTTGAATCCTGCAGTGCAGTGCGATTGGCGGAGGGGGGGACAATGCAGCGTACTGAATTATTCGCCGCTATCGTTATAATCTTATAATTTTGTCAGAATAATAGTGCTTAAATCCATCGCTCTCTTTGAACGCAACGCTCCTGACGATATAATTTTCTTTCTTCATTACTGTATTACCCCCCCCCCCCCACCCAACCACCACCCCACGCTCCTGACGATATAATTTTCTTTCTTCATTACTGCATTACCCCCCCCCCCCCTCCCCTAAGTGCTACTGTTCCAAGAAAGTGCAATGCACTTTTATTAACGCGAGAATAATATACTAAATCTGTTAGGAAAGCGCCTTTCACCCGCGAACGCAAGTCGTCACTCTCAGGTTTTAAAAACGGGATCGGCTCGGCGTGACGATCTTAAGTTCTGGGCGCGTGATTCACGCAGGTCGCTGACTTTGGTGACAGGGACATCGTGAACAGCAGCTGGCCACTCGCTGTGAGAGTTTGAAGGTGACGTGGGAGATAAGTGTTGTGGGGGGGGGGGGTAGTCTGATGAATCTTGATGAACTTGGAAAAATTCCTGATTGGTGACCCTGGAATGTTCGGAACATATGGAGATACTGTCCGTCGGTAATTCATGCTAGAGTGAGTAGCGCACCGAGGTAGTGGCGAGGGGGCGAACCGCCCTGGGCCCCCGCGAAAAGCTCAAATACGAAAACTCTCCTAACGTTGCAATAAGTGATACCAGGAAAGTGTGTGGGCCGAACATTCGCAATTGAGCCCCCCCAGAGCACTTCTGGTGGTTCAAATTTTAGAAAATTCGCGCCTTCTTGAGGCAAATTTGCGGCTAAAATTGAGAAAATACACCTTCCCCTGTTTCGCTATAGGCCCCTTAAGTGCACTTAAATGTGCTGATCGTCAAGGTGCAACTTGCTAACGCGGCAAAACTTTTGGAAAAAGCGCTTATTATTCGTGGCTATAACTGCGAGAAAGCGCTGATTCGTTGTCACACTATCCAACTTCCAGGCCAAAATTGTGAAAAAATCGCTGATTCGCGGTGTATCAAGGTCAATCTACTGCTAAAATGTAGAAATCAACGATAATTTTTTTTTTTTTTTTTTTTTTTTTTTTTTTTTTTTTTTTTTAGCCGAGCCCACGGCTAAAATTGAGAAAACACGCTACTGATTCAAGGCGCAAAATCACAGCTAATATTGACAAAAGCAACGCAATTTATAGGAATAAAATTGGACAAAAATGGCAAACTCACAACTGAAATTCGCATAACAAAACGCAAAATGTGCATATAAAAATTCGTATATGTCGCACAATTCGCATTATAAAAAGAGAATAGATACTAATTCACAGCAGAAAACGTTGTTTAACAGATAAAATTCAGAAAAATCGCTGCAAATACCTAAAACCATTAAAATGGGATAAAATCGCAGCTTGAGAAAACAAAAATCCGTAGCTTCTAAAAGCTTCAAGGCTCAACCTGCGAAACAGCGCTGATCCATAGCACAAAGTAAAAAAAAATTGCTAATTTGGGGCTAAAATATGAAAAACAGCAAGAAGAAGCCAATTGACAAAAAGTGCTAATTCGCTGCTGAAAATGAAAAAAAGCTAAATCAGCGGATAAAATGACAGGAATGTCAATTGTGGCTAAACTTGAGAAAATTCGTTAATTCACGTGCTAGAAGCGCTACTACGCTGCTAAAATTGAGAAAAAGCGCTAGTTCGCTGCTAAAATTGAGTAAAATAACATATTTTCGGACAAAGTGTGCTAAAATTTCCAACTTAACCCTCGAACGATCGCTATGTATCCAGTGGCAGATCCAAGGGAAGGGCCATAGCTAATTGTTGTGGTAAATGCCCAAGGGTCTCTTAAACCACGTCCAGTTCAAATTGAAACACTTTGAAAACATAAACGTTCAGCCTAAAAACCTTCCCTGGGCAATTTATGACAAAAACGACCAAAAATCCAAAAAACATTGGCAAAACCGCGTATTTTGACGAGTGGTTGAAGTGGTTTTCACAGTGTGTTCCAAACCACAGTACACTGCAAAGGTTCAACCTTAGCAGTCACGGATCCCAGACTCAAGAAGGTTGAGCTTCCTCTTTCATTTCAGTTGGTAAGGTGAAGACGGTGCTGTTCGGTTGGGGGGGGGGGGGTCGAATGGTCCACCTATTGAGTCAATAAATCTTTTAAGGGTGCGAATAGTCTCTCTTTTTTCGGCGCAGCAAGTCACATCAGGCGTGCCATGAATAGCGGCATTAAAGCCATATACATGATACAATCATGGCGCAAAATGCAGTATTGACGACTTTCGGACGCAAACAGTCAGTTTTGCCATTTGTGTGGTGCAACGTGCAAAATAGTCCGTCATACCATTTTCAGGTTGTCAATGGTAATGTTTGCCATTTCCAAGGGGCAAATTGTCTGATCATTATAACAATCAGTATTAGCCAGTAAATATTTTCAAGGCAAGAATCGTCAGTTATGCCTTTTTTTTTCAGACATTGCATGTTTAGCCATTTTCCAAGCACGAATGGTCACTTTTGCCCGTATTTGGGGCTGGAATCACCTGTTCCGGCATTTTAGGGCGCAAATTCAGGGCTCGTAAAATCAGTTTCGTCATTTTAGAGTGTGAATTGCCAGTCAGTTTAGCCATTTTCAAGGCGTGAATCGTCATTTTTGTCATTTTTCAGGCCATAAAAATAGTCACGTCAAACCAAAAGCAAAGAATGATCAGTGTATGGTCATTCGTTGCTCGCGAATGGTCTATTTTGCACTTTTCCGGGCTGGAATCGTCTGTTCAGGCATTTTCTGGGTGCGAATAGTCAGTTTAGCCGTTTTTGGAACGCGAATATGGTCCGTCAAGCCAGAGACGCGAATGGTCATTATTGGCCATTTTTGGCGCTCAAATAGTTTATTTAGCCATTTTCAGCGTCGGCTCAGCCATTTTTAGGGCGCTTCAAGTCCGTTTGGCTATTTTTTTAGAGCGGAAATTTCCGTTTTGGCAATTTTTAGGGCGCGAATATAGTCAGTTCAGCCATTTGCTAGGCGCAAATCGTCAGTTTAACCACTTTGGGGTGCGATTGCAGTCAGTTTAGCTGTTTTCATGGTGGGAATAGCCATAGTTTGGCTATTATAAAGAAGTTAATGGCTGTCAAGGCATTTCTAGTAGAGCGAAACTACACAATTTTCCAAGCCCCTCCTATATTACCAAGTCTGATCGGCGGCTGAATCTTTCTATTTTGGGGTTTCTCTACACAGGGAAACCGAAAATTGAGACAACATTTTCGTTTTGTCACCGTCCGCTCGTATTAGTGACCCTGGAGCCAATAGCATCAGTTGATACCGACGACCATGATGTGAAAAATTCATTTCTGGACCGTTTAAGGGACAGTATTTTGCTGTTAACATTGCTTGTGGGGCGGGGGGGGGGGCTTATAAATCACGTCTGTCTCAGACCAGAACCTTTCACCCTAAAATTTGAGAATGTGACAATCCCTCGTTAGATTTTGAGAGGTGCTTTTGATTATATTTATACGAAAGTGACCTCGCGACTGTGGCCCCTCCCTTGGATCAGCCACTGCCATCATCACACCGATGCGCTACCTATACTGTCGCTAAGTGTCAGATACGAGAACTATCGGCATTTTTTTTTGTGTAGCAAATTGTTTTTTCAACCGTGTTAGATTGGATTTTTGTAAGAGGCAACCCCATAAAATTGACTTTTCAGAGTGTCAAAACCAGTGAAATTGGCTTTTTGAGCGAGTAGAACACGCAAAAAGTGGGTTCTGTGACTGTTAAACTGCCATCAATAATCCGCAAAATTGAGGGCTTTTGAAATGGCCAAGTACGCTAAATTTTGTTTTTGATAGGGCGCGCGAAATTTCTCTTTATAAAATGCCAACACTTTGGAATGTTGATTTTAAACGGGTGAAATTCGACAAGTTGGCCTTTTTAAGGGAGTCAAAACCCCGCGAAATTAGTTTTTTCTGACGTTAAATTTTGTTTTTGAGACATCAAAACCGGCGGCATTGCTTTTTCACTGTCACATTAGAGACGATGACGGGTTCTCCATCACCGTGAAATTGGAAATGCCTCGGCCCTGAAGCTGTTTTATGTTTACCATATCCTTACAGAAAACATTGTTTCTTGTTGGTATCATTTTTTTGGTTTCTATAATAAAATTTCTTATAAAACAACTTCAATTTAATAAGATTCTCTCCCTGTTTGACTTTTTACTGCTACATTCAAAGTTGAATAGCCAACCCTGTATGGTACTTTTCGACGAATACAAGCCCCTCCCCCTCCATTTTCCCAGATCAACCAAATTTTCAGAAGGGAAGGAATGTAGCCGTTGCGGGAACCGGTAGCAATGGTTCTCGGGGACCTAGTGCTGGTGATTGAGTGGTGGTGGAGAGGGGGAGAGTAGAATATCAAGTACTTTTAAATCTTGTCCTCCCTCCTCCCTCACCCTAAAACTTTCTTCTACCCTGTCTCATTTTATTTCGAAGGAGCATCCCTTTATAGTTCCTATAAGCTCCCTTTATGAGCGCCCTTTTATTCCTTTTGTCCTTCGTTCCATCTAAAGCCTTCCTTCCTAACCCTCTCTCACCAGGGAACAACTCTGTGATAGTCCCCCCCCCCTCACATGCTATTTCACAAATTATATTATACAGGGGAGGCCAATACTAGAATATGAAAGCTTTAAAATCAAAGATCCCACACCCCCACCGATGCTTCTGTTGTTATAACACTTCTTGAAATAACACAGTGAGAAACCGGGTGTACATTTTTAAATTCAACTTTTGAAATTGATAAAAAGAAAATTTGTCCTTAAAATGCTTACGATGGGGGAGGTTTTAATTTGTTATTGCCCCTTTTCTTCAAGATCCCGCGGTATTGAAAAATGACCTTCGTCTTTACCCGATTGGGCTAATTTTATGCAGTTTTGAGGTTTTTTTTTTCTTCAAGGATTCAATTTAATATAAAATGTGTCGCAACCATTTTAATAATTACAAAGTCCCCACTCCCAGCATCCGGACTAGAACTAAGCCGTTTTATTATGGTGCGGTGCGTACACCCGCTTACGCAAATTTTATCATCCGCTGGAACGGTGGCTAAAACGGCTGGTGTCCCGATTTGTGGGTGTTGAGGGGGGTGGGGGAGGATTTCTATATCCTATAGAATGTGGATCCACATATCCTCCATTTCACCTATAGGCCTCCAGCGTTGTGGATCTTAAGGGCGTTGTGAAATCATTACACCGCGTCTTGATACCGCTACCAGTTTTATACCACAAAAGTGGTGGTGGGGGGGCATTTTGTTCCTTATCACTCTCTCTCTCTCTCTCATGGTATCATAGCTCTCTCCATTGTAATTTGGCTCAACCGAAAAAAAAAAAAAAAAAAAAAAATCTGAAAGAAACGGGTTGAAGAGCCGCGTGACCTCGTGAAACATTGCGACATTACGACTGCGGGGAGTTTGGAACAAAAAAAAAAAAAAAAAAAAAAGAAAAGTGAGATCCGAACATAAAAGTTGTATTTTATTAACGATAGTTTATTAGTTTGTTTTGTTTGTTTTTCACCTTCGTTTTTCTTCCTACCCATCTATTCACTCACCAATTTGATCACTTCCTGGGATGATTGCGGGTGCATTTTTTTCATCCAAGTGGCACTTCAGAGAGGGCAAAAGAATAAAAGTGCCTTGAGCTTCCGACCTGATGGTTTGTTGGTGTAGGTGAGGGAGGGGGGTTGGGGTTGGAAAAAAGTAATGTTTTCCAATGAGCGTTATTACTGTTATTTCTTCTTTTATTCAAATGGCGTGCCCCGCTTTGAAATCGCGGGGAGGTGAACGAACTTATCCCCACAGTGCCCTCGACAGCAACTTTCACGTAAATTCAACCTGTGCAAGTCGCACCTTTAATCGTACAGCTGCGAGACGAGTCGCACACAGACTCTTCTGTATAGGGTGTTGTGTGGTAGCTATGTTGTGGGTGGGGTTGGTAGGGGATGGGGAGGACGAAGCAATCAGTTCAAATCTCTCTTCTTCAATACACGTGTATGGCTGTGTGCACTTGGACCACCGTTTCTTACATGGGAAATTTATTTGAAGGATTAGCGGTCTGGTGTAGACATATAGAAAGCCCCATATTGCGTTTCGTAATAATTTTCACATTAAATCTATAAAAATGCAGATTTTCCTCGGCAGAAACACCACGATAATTTAACCCTCCGATATTTTTATTTATCTATTATTTACTTTAGTGAAAGGTGACGCATAACTTAATTTATTGCTCCTTGCAACAATTTTATCACTTCAAGTCTCAAGTAAAAAAAAATTATTACAACTTCGTGGATACTCCGTGTTACTAAACCTATAACAATCAATTTACGCTAATCATAACCTAGACGGGGGGGGGGGGGGATATTGTTCTTCTTGAAAACCAAGAAAAGAAAAAAGAAGTAAGCTTGACGCTCTTGTGCAGCGTGATCGTGTCGTGTTCAACTGTCAACACTTGAACGTGTGTGTGGAGAGTCTCTCTTCGTTGTTTTAAAAATCTCGTTAATAGTGTCGACCTTGTCGTAAAAAGATGAATTTTTGAAGTTCAAAACATCATATTTCTTTTTTGAATCTCTCCCTCTTCCCCCCCCCCCTGACCAGTGTTCGACGAGAAGTGTTTGACCGGAGATTGGGATTGGGAAGAAATAGTGGTAGTGCGAGGCTCAAATTTTATTTCCTAGAGGTGCCTTTCAAATGTCAAATAACGGGAGCGCTGGAAAATTGACTGTCGATGGGTAAAAGAAAGTAAAAATAAAAGGGGGGGTAGGATTATCTCTCTCCTACTCCCCCTCACCACTGCCCCCCACCACCGACATCACCGCATAACGAAAAAGGAGACAGTTAAAGCGCTAAGTGACATCCGTGGATGTTCTCCAGCAAATAGAAAACGGTACTTCACCGAAAAAAAAAAAAAAAAAAGATTGCAAGAGCTTTCAACTTCATCTGTCAGTGCAACACTTCTTTCCATTTCCACCACTTTTCGTCGACTGCAATAAAAAAAAAAAAAAAAAAAAAAAAAAAAAAAAAAGACGGAGAGAAGTCACTGTCAAGCCAAAAAGCAGTCTGCTAATTTTACAGCTTAACTAGAGCTACGCTATTGAGAGATGAAAGTGCTTTCTCCGCCCCCTCCACCGTATTCACACAACGCTACCGAAAGTTTTTATTTCGTTTTTATGAATCGTTAAGTAGTGCTTGCAGCAGCGCATTGGCGTATAAGAATATAGGAGAGATTATGCAGATTTTGAAGTATATGTATAAAAAGGATGAAAAAAAAAGTCGGAGAGTAAATCATTCTTCGTAACTTAAAACCCTCCGGCCCATCCACCCGCCCATTACAGCGTTATTTTCATAAAAGTTTTAGAATAACATCGAGTGGCTTACTGTAGAAACTGGGGCTCTTCTAAAGGCCGATAGTTGGAGCTTTTTGACAAAAAAAAATGTGGCAGTTGGCAACCGTGAATGCATGTACAGAGGGGCTTTAAAAACGGTGAACTCTGCCGAAAAATTGGCAACCACAAAATATGGCTTGCGCCTAGAGCAGACACTCAAAGCTGGGTCAAGAAAAACACAATTTTATATAATTCACAAGCTGGTAATTTCGTATGAAAACTGTCCAATCGACTATTATGATTATGACTACAGCAAATGAGCGTTATATCGCCAAACAATTTGGCCACAAATTGGCACGTTCTGTTTTTCCGGTCCTTGGGGTGATTCGTGCGATAAATTCAATCGTATATATGTAGAGGTGACCTATTGTGGGGGGGGGAGGAGGTGCAAAAAACCTGTCAATTTATCTCCAGAATCCGGCGAGATCATGAAGCTCCTGGACTGCCTTCATGAACCCCCTCCCCCTCCGCCAACCTTGAAAGTTTGTTAAAAAAGCTACGAATCACCCCCCCCCCCTCCCAACCGTAGAAAACAAGAAACTGACGCAGTGGCCCAGAAAAATAGAAATGCAGTCCTCTGGTAACTTATTGGTTTGACTATAAAACGTTCATTTTAGCCTGAAAATCCCTTTTTACTTTAAACTAATTGACGATTTCACTCCCCCCCCCCCCAACCGGTCTATTCGTCTGCATGCGATGATTTGATTTTTACAGCGTATAAAGACCTATGAAAATAGGAAACATGTGTACCCGACGGTAAAATTGAACATTTCGGCCCCCAAAACCTTGTAACATAATTTCTATAAAAAGATTTTTCGTTACTATGAGGAAGTGGCACAGAAAACGGGAAATGTCACCTGACACATTGTTTTTCCTATGAAACTTTCAAATCCCCCCCCCCTCTCCCATAACACCACACAAGAGCCTTTAACTGTCGTAAAATAACCATTCAGGCCGGTTCAGTGACAGGAATAAAATAATTACTATTGTTTTTTTAACCCTAAAACCTTTAAATTTAGCCTCTTTAGGTCAAAAACAGACCTTGAAAATTGACTATAAGGCCAGCAGGTAGCGTGCCATCTGATTGGTGGGAGGAGGGTGAAAAACTTAAAGAAACTTCAAGAGAAAAACATTGGGATTTTCAGATTTTAAAGTGCTGGTTTGCGTCTAATATTGAGAAAAAGCCCTCATTTGCTGTTAAAATTAATAAAAATAGACAAATTCCGAGGGTAACTTTGCCGTCCCGCAGAAATCACGCTAATTCTAAGTTTCTACAGGCCCGCGACTAAAATTGAAAAGGCGTGCTAATGTACCAACTGTTCTTGGGACAAAAACGCGGCTAAAAAGTTTGGAAAAAGCGCTAATATTATAGTGGCTAAAATAACAAAAAAGCCCTTGACACAAATCTGCAGCCTACGGCTAGAAATTGAGAAAAAGCAGTGATGAATCGCTCAGCACGTTTTGCCTGTCAGCTAACATTGTGAATAGGCCAATTCGTGAATTTTCGAGACAACTTCACGACTAATAAAATTAAGAAAAAGCGCTAATTGGTGGCTAAAATTGGGGAACCGCGCTAACTCGCAGCTAATGCTTGAGGAACAACGCGAATTCGCGAACATATTTGACAAAAACTGGGTAATTTGCGGCTAAAACTGAGGAAAATACTAATTCCCGGCCATAATTTGAAATATAGGTAACGCTCTTTCCCTGCTAAACATGAGTGAAACACCTACTTTACGGCCAAAATTGAGAATAAGCGCTAATTCGCAGATGAAATTGAGAAAGACGTCAACTATTCGCAATTCAATCAATTGCAATTTGGCAAAAATGTGCGATTTTCTGAATTTTAGCCGTGAATGAGCGCCTTTTGTCAATTGTACCCGCGTGCTAGTGATTTTCTCAATTTTGGCCTCGAGTAACTACGACTAACAATAAGACTAACTAGGATTAAGCGACTAAGTTGCCTTCCAAAGCCGCAAATGGGAGTCAGTTTTCAATTTTAGCCGCAAATTGGAAATTGTTCTTATTTTAACCACGAATTAGACCTTTTATTGCCTACATTTTCATCCACAAATTAGTAATTGTTCTCAATTTTTTTTGACAATTTCTAGCAGCGTCTTAGCGTTTTTATAACGTGAATTAGCCAATTCATCCATTTTAGCCCCAAATTGGCGTTTCACTCAGCGATTTTTTGCAGTTTTAACGGCGAATTAGAACTTGAATAAATGTGTGCAGAACATCAGCTTTTTTCTTAATTTATGAGGTACTCATTGATGGTTTTCCCGGTTAATAGGCGCAAATTATTAGCGAATCCATGGATGTAGAATTGAGGCTTTTCTCAGTTTGAGCCCCGAAGTATCAGAAGAGAAAAATGGCTAATTCGAAGCTAAATTGTTGAGAAAATGCTAATTCGTGAATCCGTGCCGTAAAACCTGTTAATTCCCCGGTTAAAATGGAAATAGTCGCGTGCGTTAACGTTTCAATTTGGTGATAATTCGCTGTGATAAACTGAGGAAAATCATTAATTCGTGAATAAAGTTGACAAAAAGCGCCCGTTCGCAGCAAAAATGGAGAAGAACGGTTCCATTTGAGAAAATCCGTGGATTAGTGACTAAAATTGAGTGAAAGCGGCAATTCTGAACTAAAACAGATAATTAAATTGCGGGTGAAGCCGAGAAAAAGCGCTAATTTGCGGTAAAAAATGGGGAAAAAACGCTAAACTGTTAAGAAAAACGATAATTCGCAGCTTAGAGTGAGAAAAATAGCAAATGCACGGCTAAATTGGAAATCCTTGCGCTCAATCTCAGTTAAAATTCAGAAGAAGCTTTAATTCCTAGTTTAAGTTGACAAAAACCACACTCATTCGCAAGCTAAAATGGATATAAACGCTAATTCACGGATCAATGTGAGAAAAGCCGCTAATTCGCTGCTGAACTTGTGCTGAAAACGCGGTAGTTTGCAGCTAAAAATGAGGAAAATCGCTAATTTGTGGTTAAATTGTAGAAAAGGTCGTTAATTCTCGGCTAAAATTGAGAAAAAGACCAATTTTGCGGCTCCCAGAGGCATGTTTGTGTGGCTGAAATGTATAGTCGAAGCCATAATTTAACGCAACGACGTCAAAGTTATATATTTTTTGTTTATTTAGAGATTAACGGTGGATCCCATAGAGATTCCGCATAGGTCCGCCAATGCATACTCCCCCCCCCCCAACCCCTTTGACACTCACTTGGGCAGGAAACGTTTAAATACGATTTCTAATTAAGTTTTTTGCGATTCAAAAACCGGCTACTTGACCGTTAAACTGGTCATTTCACCCCCCCGCCCCCCATCCACCGATCATATGCATGACATGGCTCCAGAAACGGACTTTTTGTTAAAAAAATGATACCCCCTCCCCCACGCCGGAAACCTAGCAACTGGCGAAATAGCTCAGAAAACTGTGAATTGAACTCCTTAATCTGTTTAGTTTGACTACAAAAAGTAAAAACGTTTATTCAAGCCGAAAGACCTCTTTGGCTCTATATTATCAATCAGTGGGCCATGCCGAGTCCGAGGGCGCCAAAGCCATGGTCGGCTCATGCGCCATACCCAAGAGTGTTGGGTCCTTTGGCTCTATAACTCCCGGTTTCACTTCCTAAAATTTGCTATTTAACCGTCAAAATTGATTTTATATGGCCCCCAGGCCAGACAACCCGGGCCAGACAGAGCAGACAACGGTCAAATCTCCGGTCAGTTCCCGAAATCGAATATTAGAGAGTTTTTAATAACGCTCAGTACAATTCTGTCCGGTGAACTAATTATGTCAGCATAAAGGTCCACATTTACCATCTAAAGACACACTCGAGCCACGGGCCACGAATTCTATAGACACGAAAATCAGTTTTAAGGCCCCCAGGAATCCGTTATTTACCTCAGGAAACTGTATTTTCGTACAGAATAATTTTGGAAGTTTACCCCACAGAAGACTATATCCATTGTCTCTCTAGGTACAAGGCTCTAAACTGATGGTTTTTCTCCCAAAAAGTGAGTTTGACCGTAAAAACTGTTAAGAGAACTCCAGAATCCTCGAATATGTACACACTGGTGATATAACGGTGTGACATGACGATCCATCTCGGAAATTGTTAAATTCGTTCCCACGAACAATATATTCGGCTTTTTCTAGTCCCAAAACTACCACGCCCAAGCGATTTCAGTCCATTAATCTATTTTTAAGGCTACAAGGCTCTACTTTCCGTGCCTGTCAACTAACCCAGATTCAAGTCCAAAACGCTGAAACTGACTCCATTGGCGGAGAAACCGGTCATTTGAGCGTATGAAACTAAGTATTCGGAGGAAAAATTGTCAGTTTTGCCGAAGAATCATATTTTCATGCCTTAAACTGAGTTTCCAATAAAATCTCTGAGATCTTGGCTTTGTGAACAGGAATAGTCCCCTGAAAGACTTCTGAAACGGAATGCGGTCATCTAGAGACATGAACATTTAGACCCTGAAATTTGGCTAAATTGTCATGAAATATTCAAGTTTTGTTTGACATGATTCGCTCAACCATGGTATTGACCGTTTTTTAACTGCCTTGGGTGGAAAGTGACGCGTCCGATCGTCCGATTTTCCAGCGTGTGGGTTGTCCAAAATGCGGGCACAGGCTTGTTCCTTCGGCGAGGCGTATCGGACGAGCCCTCACCCTCCGCAGATTCCTGCAAGTTAATATCACTTTCGATCACGTTTCACTGCACATCTGTCAGCCGTCTTGACAACGTCAGTTTATAAAGGCCCTCGTGGTGCAGCCAACTGCGCTGAAAGGTGAAAAGATCAGACAATCGAATGGTCCTTTGATCCCTTGTGCCTCGGGCCTTGGGTGAGCATTGACTATATGAGTATTCACCGACCCCTGTGCCCCTGTCATGCACACTAATGTACACTAGGAGTTAAACCATTTTCCAATATTCACCAGATCAAACTTACACTCCCAGTTAACGGTCTCCGGGTCATTTTATCGACTCAAGTTATCCCCTTCACCCCCTACCCTCAATCAAAAGCCCTATCATTCGTCCCTCATTGAAATCATCGTCACTGCGCTCCTCCCCCACCCCCACACCCTTACAAAGCTAATTTGTCGCACTCTAATTGGAGGCTATTAACAATCGGGTATAGAGAGAGAAAAAGAAACTCCACTCACCCTTCACCATCAAGTCCGTCATTACAGTCTAGTTGTCTCTGTTAACAAATTGCGTACCACTTTACGTTGATGGGCTATACACGGAATAAGTCAAGTGAATAAAGACGGCACCGTGATGAATGAAATGGAGGGGGGGGGGGAGAGGCGATTAAGGCCCGCGCGCTCGTTTATTTTGTTTTAGAAGAAAATAATAATGCCGCGAATGGTTGAAGTTTATTTGTCAATGTGTAAAAACCTACGTGTGTCCATCTTTGGCGGATTTTGCTCTTCGAAAACCACTCCTTTGATCTTTGTTTTTGTTGGTATCATTACTTCAGCGGATGGCAGAGTAACGTGTTTGATGTTGTGGAAAAAGAAGCGTGAGATTATACTTCTAAATCCCCCCCTCCCCGTTGGGCCACAGACGGAAGAAAATAATGTACACTGAGCTATTCAAAAGGATTTTTAAGTTCGAAATATGACTAGACTGACGCACAAACCATTTTTTTTGAATACGGGAACCGTTTTTTTTTTGTTTTTTTTTTATAGCCATTCTTTTTTTTACACAAATCTAAAACGTTCTAAACGAAGTGACCTTTCTAAAAACGTGACAATAGCCAATTAAGCCGACCCCGTCTAGTAATAAAACAAGCAAGAGTTCCTTAAAGTTTTGAATAGGCTAACGTCTAGTATATGGAGTGGGGTTGGGGGGGGGGCTTTTTACAGGAAAATAGTTAGAAAATTACCCATTTGACGTTTTTTTTTGTTTTTTTTTTGCGGGGTTGACCCCGCCGGGAGTGAAAGCCGCCACGCGGGAAAGCAATCTGGATGCACGTGGGCCAAGCGGGAAGGAAGGTAGGAAATATACAAGGTGTGGCGGGGGAGGGGTCTTGAAAATGTAAAGTGGAACATTTCGAAAACAGTGGTGATGGCAGGAGGAGGATTGGTGGGGGGGGGGGTCAAAGGGAGTTTCACTGTTGCTCTTTCTCCATTGATTGTGTGTCTCTTTTCAACTTCCATGTTTTTCCGAGAGATAAACGTGGCGAAGTGGGGGGGGGGGATCTCAGTTTGACGTTGGTGTGGACGCGGAGGGGTTGGGTTCACGAGGGGAGAGTTAAAGTACGAATTAAGAATGCATAAACGGGTTTCGTGAGAGAAGAGGGCTCACTTTGGGTTATTGAGCTCTGGAGCTTGGTAAGGGGTGGGGTGGGGGCTATGAGTTGAAAGTTTCAAAAGCCTGTGTGTGGCTAATGCGAGGCGTCGTCCAAGTGACGGAAACAACTGGGTTTGGTGATGGTGGTGGACGGGGAGGAGGTTTGGGTTGCTTTTGAAATCCGAACAATTTTTTGGTTTCCCAGAAGCTGCTGGACACATTAAATATTCAGTTGCTAAAGGAGGGAATAAAAGGATTCGAGTGGCTGAGTACAAAGGCGAGGATTTCCTCGCCCACCTGATGTGCTGATTTCAATCGACAGGTGGCAAATTTCAGAATAATTACTCGATTACTAAACGCAATTAAGAAACTTCCGTGGTATTTTAAATAACTGGCACGATAAAAAGTGTTTACTAAAAATAATTTAGCGAGTTAACAGTTTAATCCCCCCAAAAGCATTATTTTTACTTCTTCTCCACGGTTTCATCATTTTCATAAAATTACGCCGGAGCTTTCTAATTGTATTGTAGTGGATTTCAGCGCAGTAAAAAGTGTGTGAAGGGTAATCGGGGGTGGGGGGATCGTAAAGAAAGGAATGAAAAATTAACAATATTTTTAAACTACGTTGCTCGTATTTTAGACTATATAAAAATAAAACAGTCGTGGAGTGGGAGGCTCGATAAGATTCAGCAATCAAGGAGCTCTATTTCATCATTGTATTGTAAGAGAATTCTTGGGTGGGGGGAGAGGATTCATCCTCAAAAAATTCGACTCGCTGTCCAATGGTCGGTGCAGGCTGTGGGACACCCGTTTTTGGCGTATTGAAGAAGGAAATTTCCCTTTTTGACAGACATCGTTGGCTTCACTGCTGTCGATCCCGCACCCTCTCATCAGGAGTGTCTCAAATAAAAGAAACCCCTCCCCCTCTCACTATTTGCAGGGCAATCCACCGGTTTTCATCTTCGATTTTTAAACAACTTTATAGCGTACACGGTATCCGAACCGAAAAAATTATGATTTTACATATCGATTGTGTTGACTTTCTTCCAAGGCGTGTCACTTTCACTAGTGTTCTTCGTCATTCCACACTATTCGCTTTGTTCTTTTTTGTTGGTTTTTTTTTCTTTCTTTTAAATATCCCCTCCACCGACCTAAAATATTGTTTTCCCCGTGTTCCGCGAGCTTGCTCTGTGTGTGAACACTCGCGTGCTCTAGAGCAAGCCCTTTCTTCCTGACCACCGTCCCACAACAGAACCGTCTCTTTCTATACAAAAAGCTTTGTCCTATTGTCGTCCTTTTTTAGTCTCTCTCCTTCCTTATTGTCTCCAACAGAGTCCAATCAACTTCATTCCTTCTCATCACCTTATTTTTTTCCGCCACCCCCCCACCATTCTGCCACCCCTCCTCATCACTCCTTAACACCATCAACGGGGCTCACACCGTGCCCCATCATTCTCTTTAAACACTCTCTCTCACTCTTCACTTCACTTCAATCGATTCAATAATGAAAAGTAACGTTCAATTTGACCGTGAAGATTAATTGTGACACACCATAGTACCAACAACCAACAAAAGGAACGTCGTAAATTTACGTCGATTTAAACTTCAATTAAACGTCTTAAAATGCTCTAACAAACTCGTCTCTCTCTCGTATTTAGCTATATAATTTTGGAAATCTAAATTAGGGTTGTGGTTACGTTAGACGTTGTCAAGGGGGGGGGGAGGTCGTTAAAGATCGCTTTAATCTTATTTGAAGCGCGTGTTCCCCCCTTCCCCCCTACATCATGCCACCAACACATTACAACGATGTCTTCCTTATAGCGCACGCTTGATAATATTGTAACCCGAACTGTTAATTTTGATGAAACGATTTAGCTTGGGAACCTCGATATTGTTACGCGATGCTCTAATTTGAGAGTTGAGACGTTTTAGAACTTGGGGGAAGGGAGGGGGGGCGGTCGGTTGAAGGGAAGAGTGTGACGAAGGATCTTTCGGGAATATTTCACTCGACATGGACATTGAAGGGCGTTCGATTGTAGTAAAAATAAGTGTCGGAACATTGGTAGAAAGATCAGGACATCGCGGTAAAAGCCTCATCTGATGATCAATAAGCATTTATACTCGGTATTTTCTAGTATATCCCGATTTAACCGGCGAGGCAAGAATATTAAGCTACAGAAATGGACAATTATCGTGATCCCTGACGAAATTTCCCGATTTCAGGTTAAATTGTCTGTTCAAGAGCCAAATACTTGAATTTAGGCAGCTTACCTATATAACATGTTTCTGATCAAACAGTAATATTCTTGGGCTGATTGTCCAGTTATTTGAATGAATTGTAATGTTTTTGGAGACGTTCATGACATTTTCACCAAGAGGGGGTGCTGTCCACTCTTCGTTTCGACCTTCAGATACCAGAACTACTCGGTTCGGGCATGATGAGCCCGGCCGAATACAGAACCGGGCTGATGACACCACGACCGAGTTTCTCTTGTCCAGCTGAAGGTCAAATAGGAGACTGGACAGCACCCTCGGTAGAATTCTTATGATTGACCCCCACCCATCATGATCTAAACCTTGTGGTTGAGAAATTGTGTGCTTCAGTCTGCTAAATGGTGCCATTCGCAGCCTAAAAATAGCTAAACTATAGCTATTCCCGCTATAGAAACGGCTAAATAGACTACACAAGTGCCTCGAAACGGCAAAACTGACCATCCACGTCTTGAAAATATAGCAAAACGGGTAAATTCCCGTTCTAAAAATAACCAATTTGATTTCATGAGCACTTATAACTCGCTAAGCTGACTATCCCTAGCAGTCCTGAAAATAGCTAAAACAACCTTTCTCAGGACTATTCGCGCTCCATAAGGCCAAAACCGATGTTTGACGACGAATGGCTAAACCGTAGCTAAACTAAAAACACTAAACCGATCCCCTTGGCCCTGAAAATAGCTAAATCAACCATCCTCGCGATAAAATGGCCAAACTGACCTTTCGCGCTCCAAAAAAGTCCGCAATACTGACTAGTCATTCACGCCCCGAAATGGCAAAACATACAAAATCACGCCTTGAAAATGGCTAAACTGGTTATTTGAGCGCTAAAAATACCCAACTGGCGATTTTCGCTTTAAAAATTGACAAACTGACGATTCGCGCCCTGAAAATACCAAAGTATATTATTCATGCCCTGAAAATTATTAAATCGACCAATGTGAACAGAGTGGCCGCCGCACGCACCGCAGGACACTGAGCCTCTAATTAGCCAAACTGCGACCATTCGTTCTTAAAGGCTTGACGTACTATTCGCACCCTATAAAATGGCAAAACATGATCCTGCGAGCCTTGAAAACGGCCAAACTGGCTATTCAAGCTTTAAACTCGTCAAAACTGACTTCTATGCGCCCTACAACAAAAGCTAAACTGACGATTCGTGCTTTGAAAATGCTGAAACAGACAATGTCCGTCATAAAAATGGCCAAATTGGATATTCACGCCCAGAAAATAACTAACTAAGATACAACGACTAAGTTTCCCTCCGAAGACGCAAATCGGCGTAATTTTTTCAATTTTACCCGCAAATTGTTCTTATGGCCTAGATCCACAAATTAGTAATTATTCTCAATTCGCGACCTTTTTTTTCTATTTTCTGGCAGCGTCCTAGCGTTTTTATAACGTGAATGAGTTATTTCATCCATTTTAGCCCCTAATTGGCGTTTCACTCAGCAATTTTTTTCAGTTTTAACAGCGAATTAGAACTTTACTCAATTTGAGCAGAAAATCAGTTTTTTTCCTAATTTATGAGATACTAATTTTTGGTTTTTCCAATACTATAGCCGTAAATTAGTAGCAATCCATGGATGTAGGATTGAGGTTTTTCTCAGTTTGAGCCCCGAAGTATCAGAAGAGAAAAATGGCTAATTCGCAGCTAAAATGTTGAAAAAATGCTAACTCGTGGATCCGTGCCATAAAACGAGCTCATTCCCCGGCTAAAATGGAAATAGTCGCGTGCGTTAACGGTTCAATTTGGTGATAATTCGGTGCTTAAATTAAGGAAATAATTCACGGCTAAAATTGGGGAAAATAATTAATTCGTGAATAAAGTTGACAAAAAGCGCTCGTTCGCAGCTAAAATGGAGAAGAATGGATAAATTAGGAAAAACCCGTGGATTAGTGACTTAATTTGAGTGAAAATGGTAATTCTGGGCTAAAACATATGAATAATATAGTGGGTATAGCCGAGAAAAAGTGCTGATTTGCGGTAAAAATTGCGGAAAAAAACGCTAAACTGCTAAGAAAAACGATAATTCGCAGCTTATAGTGAGAAAAATAGCAAATGCACGGCCAAAGTGGAAATAATTGCGCTTAATCTCAGTAAAAATTAAGAAGAAGCTTTAATTCCCGGTTTAAGTTGACAAAAATCACTCATTTGCAGCTAAAATGGACATATAAACGCTAATTCGCGGATCAATGCGAGAAAAACCGCTAATTCGCTGCTGAATTTGAGGAAACGTGGTAGTTTGCAGCTAAAAATGAAAAAAATCGCTAATTCGTGGTTCAATTGGAAAAAAAGTCGCTAATTGTCGGCTAAAATGGAGAAAAAGGCCTATTTGCGGCTCCCAAAGGCAAGTTTGTGTGGCTGAAATGTATAGCCGAAGCCCTAATTTAACGCAACTACGTCAAAGTTACATATTTTTTGTTTTTTTAAGAGATTTAACGGTGGATTCCATAGAGATTCTGTGGAGATCCACCAATGCATAATCGCCCCCCCCCCCCACCCCTTTGACACTCACTCGGGCAGGACGCAGGAAACGGTCAAATAAGATTTTTAATTAAGTTTTTGCGCTTCAAAACAGGCTACTTGACCGTTAAACTGGTCATTTCACACCCCCCCTCCCCTAACGGAAATACATCACGCGATGTTTACACGTACCCTGGACTGGATAAACTGACTGAAAATAGAGAAAAGACGTAATTTGTGGCTAATTTTGACAAAACGCGCTCATTCATGCAGCTAAAATGGGAACAAATACCTATTTGAGGATCAATTTGAGAAAACCTGCTAAAAACCGCTAATTATCATCTAAAATTAGGATTAGGCGCTGAAATGTAGAAAAACGCTAAATCGTGGTGCAGATTGTGAAAATCCGCTGATCCGATTAGGTGATCAAAATTGGAAATTCTTGGCTAAAGTTGAGAAATAATTTGCGGCTCCAACTGAGAAGCGTGAGGAAAATTGATCATTCGCATGGACAAGAAGTGAAAAAAACGCCAATTTGCGGTTAAAATTGGAAAAAAAAACAACAAAAAAAACCATGCTAACGACGCTGCTGAAACTGAGAATAACTGCTATGGCTATATAAAAGAAGTGAAAGAAAACGCTAGTTCGTTGGTAAAATAGCACTTATTTGCGACTTAAATTTACAGTGAAAAAAAGGCAAATCGTGGTTTCTTGTCGATGTTAGTGTTTCTGTCAAGGTCTTGCTGCTTGCTTGGTGTGTTTTTTGTACCGTAAAATTCCTTTTTTTGGACCTTCTCTATACGTGGGACCGTACCATTTCCTATCTCCAAAATCACGCCTTTTCATCCCAAGGCACAGTCGATTATTGAACCCTGGGCTTTAATTATTTCACACGAATAAAATAATCTAAAAAAGATTAGTTGACTCGACCATTCCGGGGTTGTGGAGGCTACTTTGCAGCGTGCTACAGAGGGGCACATGCCACTCCTTTGTTACCTTCACGCTGACGCAGTGGGGTAAGACAAAAGAAATGGAAGTGTATGACGCTGTGACAAGAATGAAAGTGATTAGAAGAAGATAATACTCGGATTTTGTAATTTAATACTAAAGTTAGGCAATCAATTATTTTCTGTTCCTCTTCTTTTAAGAAAGAATTGCTGTTACATTGTTGTTTCACAACGCCTTTAATTTATATTTTTGAGAAATAACAGTTTTTTTCTTAATTTAATGATACCCTTTGCTAATCGGTGAGCCCTGTTGTTTGCGTGAGGGTAGGATTGGTGGGGGGGGGGGGTGAGCTGGTGAGCAGGTCACGACCTGTTCTTTCAGCGAAAATAAAAATTGAACAATCGCGAGCAAAGCGTGACAAAAAAAGTCGCCAAAATCCGCCAGGTTATTGTTAATAATTTCAGGGAGGGAAAAAAAGGCCTTGAAGTTTGAATTTGTTAAATGACTCATTTAAAAATATAATAATCGCGGTCTCCTTCAACTCTCTATCGCTCACAAAAAGCGCGATCGAAATTCTTCTTTACCAAAAATACCTACACCTCCCCCTTCACATCACTCCATCATTCTTATTGTGTGGCCTGGCCGTACAGAAAAAAAAAAAAAAAATTTGCATACCATTTTCAATGGATTGAAACATCATTATGCGTAACTCAAAAAAATAAATACGAAAGGAAGCCCGTCCTAAAGTCCCCCCCCCCCACCATCAATTTCGAGGTGAATGAGATCACGAATTATTTGTTTCAAAAAGAGATTTTTTTAGAAAAAAAAAAAAAAAAACTGGTAAAAATATTGTAATGAGAGACCACCAAGATAGCAAAATTGAGCAAAAAATTTGCAAACCGTTTTTATTCTCTTCTCTCTTTCTCTTTTTTTTTCGAAGACAATTTTATGAAGGAAACAAAAAATGCGCTGTTGGTTTAATTCCTTATAAAGAGGACCTTCCATCTTGTTTCTTTTGCCCCAAATTGTCCACAAGTACAAAAAAAACCCCTCTCTTTTACTGAATCAGCCCTGCAATTCCGCTGATAATCGTCTAGACCCCCATCCAACCCATTGAACCATTCGTCACAAAATAATGAAATTTGAACTCGAATATTTTTTTTTAAAAAAAGTGAATTTCGTTCCTGCCGCTGACTCAGGCAATAAAGGCGTTTTTTTTTCTGTTTTATTCTTCTCATACCCGCCCCTCACCACCCTACCCACTCATCGTCACTAAGCTTCGATCGCAAGTCTCCAGTTTAATTACCCTCTTACTGTAGTACAAAACAGGGCAATTTGAAGACGAATGGAAAAATCCCAAGGGGGGAAACGAGCCGTAAGTCACGTAAAATATCCACCCCGCCTCAACCCCACTCAGTGCCTTAGGTATATGGGTAGTTTCCCTTGGTCAGGGCTGGGGGTGGTAGGGGCTAAATCGTGTACGGTTTTTCTAATAAGAACATAGGTGTGGGTGTGAGTATGTGTGTGGTGGTGGAGGGTTCAGGGAAGAGAGGGCGGGAACGGAAACGATTCTTGGGGAAAAAAAAAAAAAAAAAAAATACGCGAACTTAAATAAAAATCTCATTTCGTAAAGTTACTCAATTGAGGCGTTTCGCCTTAAAAAGTCAAGTTTTTTGTTCTTGTTGTTTGGTTTAGTGGCGAAATAAAAATCTTGTCCTAAAAGGGTAAAATTATTAAGAAGAAAAAAATATTTAACTTTTCCCTTTCAGGAAAAAAAAAAAAAAAAAAAAAAAAAATGAAAAGGAGATCAGCGAATGATGCAATCGTAGTAATAACGCTCATCAGGAGTGTGTCCAAGGGCAATCATTTTAGAGGGGGGGAAAAAAATGCTATGAACGATTGATTTTTTATTTTTTAAGGTAAGCGCGTGTCGGGTGCAGGGGACGGGGAGGGCTCAACCTGTTCACACACGTACAAAATTAGGGTAAAAATAAGAAGACCAAAAATTTGCATTCACAAATAAAATTCCTTGCAAATTCCGGTGGTAAGCGAGTGTTTTGGAGAAGAAAAGAGGATGGGGGGTTATAAAAAAGTAAAACGCAGCTATTTCATTAAAATTTTGCCATAAACCAACATTGTACAATATTAATCACTTATGACATCGACAGAAAATGATTCACTTTTTTCCAGTCCATTCTTTATTTTATTTCAAGGATATTACTCACCTATTAAGCTACACGTCAATCGTAAAGTGTTCTAATTAAAATGCTCGCCTTTAGCTTTTTTTTTTTTTTGCGTGTCTGTGTAAACACAAGGTATCGTCAAATCGAAAGAAATTTGCGATTTCTCCCCCTCTCCAACTACACAACACTTTCTCCTTTATTGCACAATTCCATAAAAATTTCATTTCGTCGACGGTTTTTTAGGCGTGAAATTTCGAGAGGAAATGATGAAAATGAAGCGTGCGACTATTAAAAACGTTAAGAATGATTGTTGAGTGGGTGTGTGGTGGAAGGATGGAGAGGGGTAGTAATTCTTTTAAAGAAAAATAAAATGAACGTGACTTATCTTTTCTCCCTGCGGGAAAATAATTTATTTATTAGTGCTATACATTTTTTTTTTGTTTTTATCTTCTCAACGCTATTATAAACACTATTGTTATAACAAAAAAAAGTAGAAGAATCGAAGAGTGTGGCGGGGGAGGAGAAGGTACGCTTTGTGATAACCGGCTGGTTGGGGTGGGGGCGGTACACATCACAGTGGATTGAGAAAACATGATCGTACAGGAAAATGTGATAACACGTCCCGCCATACGGGTTTGAGCTGGAACTGTGTGAAGTGCAGGGCTGCTCCCCCCCCCCCTACGACCATCCAAAAGAATGGAAAATGAATTAGCCGCAAATCATAATTTTTATATAACTACGAAATTCGGAGTTGAAAGAGCTGAATTCATGAAATTGCTTTTTTAAATTAGGCAACCGCGCGTGATTTGGTTTTTGAGGCCGTGAAACCCGTGAAATTGCTTTTTAGCACTAAACATAGCCCGAAGGAATGGGTCTCGAATGGGTGCGAAATCGATCTAATGAACCATCACGCTGAAAAATCTCATTTGTGGTGGGAAGGGGGGGGGGGGTGAAACCCCGCAAAGTTGGCTTTTTTTTTAGGCAACCAACCTCATGCACGATATTATGGCGTCGGACGTGCCAAATCCACAACATTTGGATTTAGAAAGAGCCGTGCGAGTTGCTTTTTATAAAGCGTCAGAGGCGTTAGGTTATTGAATTTGCCAAAACTGTGAAATCGGGTTCTGTGAGAGTAAAATCCGTCTAATATTTAGACTTTGAAGTCACCTAACAAACAGAATTGCTTTATTTGAACCTCGCGAAATTTCACTTTTGAATGGGTCAACCTCGCGAAATTTGTTTTTTTTGGGAGTCAATCCAGTAAAATTGGCTTTTTGAGAAGCGAACCCGGGCGAAATTGGTTCCTGAGTGTGAGAGGGACTTGAGAAATTGCGTCCTTGCAGCCATTAACTGCCTAAATATAGCTAAAACTAGCCATTCTCACCAAAAATAAGAGCTGAACTGACTATACTCCTCAAACCCCAAAATGGCGGAACTAACGACACGCGTCTTGAATATGACTGAACTGACCATTATCTGGCAATTCCCACTAATAGAAATAACTTCACGCGCCTTAAAAATGGCAAAACTGACCATTAGTACGCCAAAAATGGTGTATAATGGTAATTTGCGGCATCAACTCGATGGACAATTTTCGGCCAAAACCGGCTAAACTGGCTATTCACGCCTAAAAATGGCTAAATTGGCGATTCGCCACTTAAAAATGCCTGAAATGACAATTTGCGCGTTAAAAATAGACAACTGCGGTCATTCCCATTCAAAATACTAAGTACGTGCCATAAAAATGGCTAAGCTGATGGTTCCTGCCCTTAAAATACCTAAACACTGAACAAATGTAATTCTTGCACTTAGAATGGCAAAATCGATCATTGATGTATCCAAAATGTCCATAGTGACTATTCTCGACTTGGCTTGACGGACTGTTTGCCCCCCCCCCCTAAAAAACTTCTTAACTGATTTTGTGCCCCAAAATGACAGAAACCGACAGTTCGCGCTTTGAAAATGGCTGAAATGCCAGTTTGTGCGCTCTCAAATAGTCAATTTACACCCTGAAAATTACAATAATGACTGTATGAGCTCAAACTATGATTCTGAAGATTCAAGCCTTTGAAAATGCTAGTACTGACAACCTCCCCCCCCCCTCGTCATGAGAAATGGCAAATGGCATCGTTCGCGTTTCAACTATGGCAAAACTTTCCATTCGCACCTTGAAAATGGCTAGTCTGTCGATTCATGTACTAAAAAAAAACCCGAATCGATGTTTATGCCCCAAAATGAGGAGGATCGCAAGCCTGCAGCTGAAGAACCGCACAATAGCTGCTGAGTGTGGCATCCCTTCACATTTTACATAAAAACATCAGTAGTTCCGTTTTTATGATGACAAAAAATATAACTTTCGTTTCTCGCGCTTACGAACGTTTATAACTGGTGACCCCGACGTTCGACGTGCCCCTTCGCTCGTAGAACAATGGCTCAACCGGCTAATGATGACGCGGTTCTGGAGCCACAACGCATAGCAAGTGTTTCTGTTCGGCTACATCTCGTTTTGGCGCCATCGGCCTGATCTTTGGATCCACAAGTCGAAGCTCAATTCGACTTACCAGCCAACCGCATCACTCAAGACACTAGGAAATACAGTTACGTCGTTTCCACTCTCGACATGGACATCCTTGAATACGTCATGGACGTCCAGCGACATCATAAACCACCCACCTGCGACCCACAAATACGATGCCCTGAAAACAGCACTTCTTTCCGCGTTCACCCACTCAGACGAACGCAAATTATCCAAGCTACTCCACGGGGTTGAACTGGGAGACAATAAACCGTCACACCTTTGGAGGCAAATGAAGGAGCTCGCTGGCACTCAAGTATCCGACGAAGCACTCAAAACCTTATGGCTTCATCAACTTCCGTCCAATCCATTCTCGCCATCAGTTCCGAACCTTTACCGATTCTAACAAAATTAGCAGACAAAGTATTGGAAGCTGCTGACTGTGACCGACACCTGTTCCTTTCATCCAGCGTCAACACATTTCCCTTCCGAATCCACACCTTCCGCACCATCTTCTTCCACACTTCTTGACGCGATCCAACGGCTCAATCAACGCCTTACCGATCTCGAACAACGCTCAACCCCCTCGCTGACACGCCGTCGCAACAGATCATCTTGCCCGAAACCAAGACTAAAAACGTCAACCACAAACCCAGGTGTCTGTTATTATCATGAAAGGTTCGGAGACAAAGCTCAAAAGTGTCGTTCCCCTGATCCTTTTCTTCAAAAATCTAATATTCCGATCGCAGGTGGTGACGTATCGAAACGTATCGAGAGTACTCCATCGATAAGATCGATTTCGCTAAAATTCAAGAGGAAGACGACTAGCTAAAAAAGCTCTGCTAAAATTCGTCACTCTATCTTCGTAGAGAATGCATACCTGGCCTCAACATATCGTTATTTTGTGACGATAAACACCGCGTTTTTATTCCCTTATCCCTTCGTCGTCAAGCGTTCGCTTTCATTCACAACAATGCACACCCGCGTACAACACAACTAATTCGTGAACGATTTGTTTGGCCCGGAATTGAGCGAGTTTCCAGATCTTGGACAAGAAACTGCCTTCAATGTCAGAAATCCAAAATTGGACGTCATACCCGTAGTCCTCTCGGTGCTTTCCCACCCGGACGCTTTCGTTTCTCATGCTTACGAACGTTGATATGAGCTTTGAATTTAGCTCGAGCCGTGAAATTACTAGTTTTGGGAGCTGGAAACATTAAATTTGGGTATTTAACGATTTCCTCGCCACTCCAGGACGTAACGTGAGGCCCCTACACGGAGAGGGGGGGGGACTCGACCACCATCGAGCGCTGCCCCGAAGGAATGGGAACTCCAGCCTCCTGCGAGCCTCTCCCAGTAGATCCACGCCTGAGTGTGAGGCAAGCTCGTGAAATCGATTACTCCAAGTGTAAAATTCGCGAAATTAGCGTTTATATGTGTGAAATCCGCAGATTATAGCCACCGATGCAACCATGGCCATAGAAAAAATCATAGAACACGGGGGGGACGCGTCGCCCACATTTTTCCACACTAGAAATTCCTTCTACAGACGACAAATCGTGATTGTCCTTCTTATAGGCCAAGATTTTGGGAGTTTCAAAATCCAGGAAATTCCTCATGAATAAGCGTGTACACACGTGACAATTCCTTCGAGTGTGTGTTGTGTCAGCGTTGAGGGGGGGGGAAGGTTGACTCAATTGCATGAGTTATTTGGACAAAAATATATAGTTCCCGCGTCCTATATTTACACAGTTAAGCAAATAACATTCCCTCAGCATTTTATCCCGACCATACAGAATTTCACAAACCTATAAATACCCTTCCACCCCCCCCCCCAAGCAGCCGCATAGATACACTCTTTTGGAGAAAAATCCTCCAAACACTTTTGCTCTTAGCAACAAGAAATTGTGTGATTTGTTAATTTTTTTTTTTTTTACCCTCTTCCTTCTGTCAAAATAATTAGCAAAACGGACGTGTACGAGCTTTAATGAACCTCTTTCTTTTTGAGTTGGAAAAAATACGATAATTTTTTTTACAGGATGGTTGGGGAGGGGGTGAGTTCTGGTGATTAAACAATATCCTTCTATTTTTGAGATTTTATTATCAGATTGAATTTTATTTTCTCAGAGGGGGAAAAAATTGTTTGAATGGCAAAGGAGAAAGAAGACCTTCGTTAATGTTGAAAAATAAAAAATAAATGCCGCCGTTAGCCGGTATTACGGAGTATGAGGGGGGGGGAGAGTTTACTACAATTTTCTACCCGGTATGCCGAATTAGCAATTGAAATTTTGTTGTTGTTGTTGTTGTTGTTGTTTTTTTTTTTGTTTTTTTTTCATCTAGTTCACGTAGTTCCTTGGTCGACACTCGAAGGGTTCTAGAGACCTAGAGTTGCTCTTTCGAAGTAACACTTGTGTCTTATGCTCCGCACATTTCCCTTCTTTTGAATATTCATTTCAGTGAACTTACTCATGCCCTCAGCATTTCGCTAATTCCACCCCCTGCGCGCTCAGGGCAAGTCTTATTCATCACCCCCTCCCCACCCATCCACCCAAATCACCCTTTTTTTAAATGAATCAATTCCTCTTCCCGCAATATTTTTACTTTTTTGCAACTCTGCCCTCATCCAACTCTAAAAAAAAACAAACAGAAATTGAGCCTTTTAAAATATTCCTGGCCGCATCCTTTTAACAATAAATAAAGAGAACAGAAGGGGAGAGAGAAAACTTTTTTCTCTCTCTCCATGTGCCACAAAAGGTGAGCCCTTTCCTTGGTTTGTTAATATGCCGATCAAGAAACTTCCCTCCTCCCCACCACTCACTGGGTTTTTTTATATGTATTTATTTACATTATCTAAACCCTTCTTTTTTTACGACTTTGTTTTTATTGCCCTCCTTGTATACACATACACTTCTTTTCTGTGCCATCACCCTCCCCCCGCCACTCTCAATACTCCTCGCGGCACCAACACCCGCCAAACACTCTTTATGTACCGCACCATCGGGGGGGGGGGGGGAGAGAGAGAAAGAGAGAGTAAAAAAAAACAAGGCGAGGCAACAACTGGGTTAGAGGCTGATTTTCTTTCCTTTTTTGCAGCCCTATTGGTAAGGAATAGGAGAGAGGGGATAACTTAGGGAAAAAGGATCGGGGATAGGGTTTATAACCTGATAAAATATGATCCCTCCCTTGGGAAGAGGGATAAAAAAAAGGGAAAAAAGTAAAAAGCAATGGAGATTGCTCAATACGAAGGTATAGACACTAGAAAACAGTGTGAGTGGATGATGGTGACGGTGAGGGGTGGGGGAGAATATGTACCACTTCAAACCGTGGGATTTTTCGTGAAATTGATGCGTTCATGTTTCAGATGAGAGACAGAAATAAAGATTGGGTATGAGCGCCTTAGCCGTGATGATGGTAGGGTGTCGGGGCGGGGTTGGACACACGCAGAATTATAGAGCTTTTTGATTCGCGAGTTGTTTTCTGTGAAAGGAGATCTTCTTAAAAGAAAAAAAAAAAAGAACTTATTGATGAAAAGAGGTCATTGAAAGAAAAATAATGTTTTTTGCTGAATTGGAACACGTCCGATTTATAACGTTTTTTGAAAGAAATAACTTTTTTCAACGGTGAAACAGAAGATTGAGTGTGTGGGATGTGGGAAGGGAGGGCTATTTTCCTTGAAATTTCTGAGTGAACAAGCGAGTCAACAATGGGAGAGATTTGGCCAGCTGCTCAATGGCCTTCCTATATTTTGCCTTTTTACTTCATTCTCGTTCAACTGAATTCAACAACAGTGTAAAGCTTTAACACAACCAGTATAGCTTGACTGTTGTATGCTGGAATTGCTGGAGCTTGAAGGACTTGGAGCTGGGTTTCCCCCCAAAGGTGGGATGGAGGGGGTGTAGGGGTCGGAGATTTATTATAATTACGGAACCTATCATAATAACCAGTATTTGATCACCTTCGCTTACTATATTCGACGAGAGCTTTTATCAGTTCAACAAGTTGTCCTTAAACTGGAGTTCCTTATTCGCTTCGCAAACTAAATTTGGCTACAAACTGCCTACAGACATTAAAAATCCATACTCTCCCCTAAAAAATGAATTATTTGGTCACCATTGGCTTGGAAATCACTGGCTGGGCCATGAAACGCGTACAGCCACCAGGGACGGTTTTAGGCCTCCGTGACAGGATGGCGGTAAAATGTGTTCTCCCCCCCCCACTTATCCCATTCGCCTAATTTCTTAATTTTCTTACACATATAAAAAACAGTACCCCCAACCCGAAAGCGCAGTCTCTGTTATCCAAAAACCGGATTTTTGTATTGCAGTGTCTGATACCTGCTCAAGAATGTAAGCGAATGTGTTTGGCGATTTGAATAAAACAAAAAATCTGTGAATACGGCCCCATAATCCAAAACATTGTACCAAATCCAGGTATTTTCGATCAATATCTGGTTCAAAACAAGTCCTGCGCGTTTCGCTCTTTCTAAAACCAAATATGTATCGCAAATGAGTCTATTCTGGACATAAGTTTCGCTCTCTCAAACCAAATTTTACGAATTTCGCTCGTTCAAATTCAAATTCTAGTGATTTTGAATCGCTCAAAAACAAAATTACGTTGGTTTGACTCTTCCAAACCTCAATTTCGCGGTCATTCGCTCTTAGAAAACTAAATTTTGCGAATTCTTAAACCCGATGTCGTGGGGTTTGATCTTTTCAAAACCCGAATTTCGTAGGTTTTGCTCTTTCAAAAACCAATTTCACGAACTTTCGCTCTTTCATACAAACCCCAATTACTTGAACTTGGCTCCTTTAAACCCTAATTTCGAGGATTTTCGCTCTTTGAAAACAGAATTTTTTGGATTTTGCTCTTTCTAAACCCAATTTCGGCGATTTACGGTTTATGATAAACCAATAGGGCATAAATTCTTTCTATAATTTTAGTTAATACTAAAAACTAGTTTGGCTTATTTAAAAACCAAATTTAGTGACTTTGGCCTTTTCAGACGACAATATTGTCACGGAAATTCGCTCTTCCATAACCAAATGTCATGGAGTCGGCTTCTTAAAAACAGAATTTCAGCGGCATATTCCGTCTCATTATCGTTTGTTTACGTTTGTTTAGCCGAAATTTTCGTTTGTTTACCATTTCATGTAATGAATTTTTCGAAAAACAGTATGTGTCGGGCTAAGTTCACGCAACCCGACACATGGGCGAAATCGTTTGTTTCGCGGCATATTCCGTCTCATTATCGTTTGTTCACGTTTGTTTAGCCGAAATTTTCGTTTGTTTAGCATTCGGAATATGATTTAAAAAAAAAAAAAAAAAACAGCATGTGTCGGGCTAAGTTCACGCAACCCGACACATGGGCGGAATCGTTTGTTTCGCGGCATATTCCGTCTCATTATCGTTTGTTTACGTTTGTTTAGCCGGAATTTTCGTTTGTTTACCATTTCATGTATGAATTTTTCGAAGAACAGTATGTGTCGGGCTAAGTTCACGCAACCCGACACATGGACGGAATCGTTTTTTCGCGGCATATTCCGTCTCATTATCGTTTGTTTGCGTTTGTTTAGCCTAAATTTTCGTTTGTTTAGCATTTTGAATATGATTTTCTTTTTAAAATACAGCAGGTGTCGGACTAAGTTCACGCAAACCAACACATGGAAGGGATCGTTTGTTTCACGGCACATTCCGTCTCCATCTCGTTTGTTTATGGTACGGTGCAATTAGACCTATACCCCAACATCCAAAGTGAAAGTTTCCCTTCAACGCCAAATTGTTCCTCACAACCCACATATTGATTGGTAAAAAGTTCCACCATTTGGAGCTATGGGTTTGTGTAGGAGGGGGCGTTAAGTTAGTAAATTCTCATTTTGTTCCAGTATTTCTCAAATATTTCGAAATCTATGCGGTTTAGCGTGAAAATGAGCGTTCACAAAAATAATCTTCATCAAATTGCCCACAAAAATGATCCCCGAGATAATAAAGGATAATCTTACTTGAATGAACAGTTCGAGAGTTACGGCGGGTGTAGTAATAAACATTTTTCGTATTTCGACGTTTTTTGTATAACTTAGCCCGACACAGGCTGATTTTTTAAGAAAATATAAATTCAAAATGCTAAACAAACGAAAATTATGGCTAAACAAACGTAAACAAACGATAATGAGACGGAATATGCCGCGAAACAAACGATTCCGCCCATGTGTCGGGTTGCGTGAACTTAGCCCGACACATACTGTTTTTCGAAAAATTCATACATGAAATGGTAAACAAACGAAAATTTCGGCTAAACAAACGTAAACAAACGATAATGAGACGGAATATGTCGCGAAACAAACGATTACGCCCATGTGTCGGGTTGAGTGAACTTAGCCCGACACATGCTGTTTTTAAAAAAAAATCATATTCCGAATGCTAAACAAACGAAAATTTTGGCAAAACAAACGTAAACAAACGATTGATTCATTTTTCGTTAAATTTTCTGACATGTGTTGTGCCAGGTTCACATGCGTTCAAAGTGCGTAGAATCCAAATCGAAAAAACTCGTTCTTTCGCACATAGACTCCATTTGGGGTCTAGTTGGTCCTAACATCTGATCAGTTTGATCAAATAACTCCCTGGGGTTTTATGGGCCAAAAGCGGGTCTAAAATGGGGATTTTCAAAGGATTTGGGATCATAGGGTGTGTGGGGTGTCGAATTTCAGGTAATTTCAAGCCGGATTTGACTACATCCATGAATAATTATCCCATAAACAGTCGAAATAATGAGGCATTGTTCGATAATTCGCAGCGTTTTTGTATAGTTTTTGCTAATTCGGCTCATTAAAAACCAAATGCAGTGCCGAAGGTAGGAATTTGTTCTGGATGGGGGGGGGAATCAGATTGAAATGTTTCAATGGTGAGGGGTGGCGGGTGGGTAATTTCACATTTTAGTCATTATTCCACCCATCCAGCACACTCTTGAATATGGACATCTTGCTGGCCTCATCATAGCCTCAATCTCTCAGTTAGGGGTGATTTTTGGACGCCACCCGCCTTATTAGCGCTTTTTCGGCCGAGTGTATCGTTCTTATCAGTTTCAGCCGGCCGTTTAGCCCCACCCCCTCCCATAGCCATGAATATTTGCGCATTTTCTCAACTTTAGCAGCAAAGTATCATTTTATCCCGTGAGCGATGTTCCGATGTTTCTTAACTATCCACGAGTTTTGGCGTTTTCCTCGATTTTAGCAGCATATTACAGATTTTTTTTTACCAGGGGATTAGCACTTTTCTCAGTTTTAGCTGGAAATTAACGTTTTTCTTAAGTGTTTTCCACAATATTAGCTGCAAAATAGGGGCAATTTTCACTAATTTGGAGTTGTTTGGTTCACCATACGCAATGCATGAGCGACTTTTCTCAGTTCACTCGCAAATTAGCGGTTTCTTCGCCTATTGCCATAAATTGGCGTTTTTTAAAATCAATTTCAGCCTGAAAAGTTGCCTTCAAAATCCGGAAATTGACGGAATTTTTCTCAATTTCAACCACGAATGAGCGCTTTTTTAAAATTGTAGCGGCGATGCGTCGTAGCGTTTCAACCCCTGTGAATTAGCGGATTTTCTCAATTTCAGTCACAAATTGGCGTTTGGCGCTATTTTAGCTGTAAATTGGCGATTTTTCAATTTTTATCCGCAAATTATCAATTTATATATATATTGTCTATATTTTTAGGCTTAAAATTAACATTTTTCTTAATTTTGACCAGGCTGATTATTTTATTTTCTAAATATTACCCTTAAATTAGCGGGTTTTCACGTTTTACCACCGCATTAGCAATTTTTTATAATTTTCATGGGTATAGAATATTCCTTCTTTTCAGTTCTAGCCGTGAATTAGCGTATTTTTTAACATTATACTATAGCCATTTATGAATTTTCCATTTTTCTGAATTTTAGCCAAAAAAAATGCCTTCAGAAGGTGCGAATTTAAATTATAAATGTAAATTTTTTTTCCAACCAAAAAATGTTCATTATCCATCAATTTCTGTCAAAAAATCATCATTTTTAAATTACAAATTTCACGACACTTAATTCGAGAATTAGTGACGTTTCACAATTTTAGCAGCGAATTTTCGCTTTTTCTAAATTTCAGCAGCGTGGTAGCGTTCCCAACCCGTGCATTACCTACCGAGTTTTGTCAATTTTTGCCAAGAATTGGCGTTTGGCTCAATTTAAGCTGCAAATTGGCAATTTTTTCAACTGAGAATTAGAACTTTTTCCCAATTTGAACTGAAAATTAACGTTTTTCTTAATTTTAGCTGCGCTAATTGGTGCTTTTTTCAATTTTAGCCGCGAATTAGTGATTTTTGTCCAATTTTAACCTGAAAGCGTCTTTTATTTGTCAATATTATAGCGTGTTTTCTCAACTTTAACCGCGGGGTTTACCCAAGTACAACACTGTTGCGTTGGTTTCCACAATTTATTGTAGATTGGCCTCCATGTACCACGAATCAGCGATTTTTTACTTAATTTTAGTCTGGAAGTTGCATCGCGAGACCACGAGCAGCTATAGCCAAGAATATTACTGATTTTTGTCTGATAGAGGGTTCGGGGCGAACCCCTCCCCACCGTCTGAAGTCCAAGGAGAAAGCTGGACGTACTCGGACCTTTTCGGGCTGCTTCAAGTCCAGAAAATCTGCTAAACCTAACTTCAACGTGAAACGTTTATTTTTGGAGATTTTATGGGGTTCTTCGTTATAGTACTAGTGCTCCTTCGTTCGTATACTTGTACCTCTGGGGGGGATCTATCCCCCATATCCCCCCCGTACCTGCGCCCCTGACCAAATGTCGTGATTTTGGCTCTCTCGTACCACAATTTCTCCCGATTTTCTCTCTTCCCTATCCAAATGTCTCGGATTTGGCCCCTTCACAATCCAATTTCACTAATTTTTCCGCAAATTGTGTATTATACTACCAATTAATACTAAAATAAAAGTTATTTTCTTACTTTCTAGTTCTAGGATCTAGTTGTAGGATTTGCTTTCCCTCACATTTGTATCTTCTCATTTTCCCTTCCTTCTTTTATTCTCCTCCCCCCCCCCCTCGGTGGTTGAGCTGACGGTGGTGGCGATCATACCAATCGCCCCCCCCCTCATAAAACCGCCCCTGACAGCCTACACACCTCTATACCGTCGAGAACGCCCGTGTTACATTCAAAACCGTTCAACCAGAGTGCTATAAAAATTACCCCCCCCCCCCGCCACCACCATTCCATCACCACCACTCTACCCAACCCGTTATAACCGCGATCTCATTGCAAGGACCCCCTTTCTCTCATCTTCACACAGCCGAAAAAGGCAAAAAAAAAAAAAAATCTCTTCCTTCCCCCGTGTCACACCTCCACCGTCAATCTGTCTGAAAACTCTCGCGCACGTAACTATCATCTTAGCGATTCGCCACTGTCTAGAAAAAGAGTTAAAATGACCCGTAATTTTGCCGCTCCAATATAAGTGGACGGGAGCCAGTCTGTCTAGCTGTCTTTTGCTTGTCATTAAAAAAATAAATACGGCCGAGGAGGAATAGAGGGAGAGTGAGGAGAGAGAAAACAAAAATTGACTCTCCCGTGCCGATAAGTGCGGATTTTTTAATTTTTTAAATACGTTTCCCCGACTGGTTTCTGATTTTACTCGACGGATTCTTTCGTTTTTTTCTTGTTTAAAGACCGAAGGATGATTTTTCTAGTCGAATGGGTTCGAGATGATTCCGGTAGGCCAACACTCTGGGAATGAAAAAACACTTAAAATACGAATACATTTTATTTTAATTTACAATTCGAGCATCTTCAATTGAATTTTTAGAAGTACGAACGTCACAAAATGCACAATTAGACTAATATATAATAATTACTTTTTTTTAGAATGGAATTTTGCTTTGTTTGTGTCATTAAAAAGCATTACTCATTATATCATCAGGAGGAATATATAAGTAGTCTAATTGGAGGAAATAATGCTAAAAAAAGATGCGTGAACAAGGCCTTTGACGTCATATTTCTCTAGATGCCTTCGTTTTTTTTTTTATGGTTCGTTCCCACTGTATTAGGAATTTCGCGATCTGCGATCGTTTAGAAGCTGAAAAAGGAGAAAAGTCGTTACGGTTAACGCACTCATGGTAATAAATGTTTAATTTATTTTATGAGGGAAATACTTTTATAAAGTGATGGTTTTAATGACGAAGGTCACGGGATGCAAATCTGAATGAATGTCTCCGGGCCAAAATCGTAAGATGAATAGGCAAGTCTAGGGAGTTCTAAGGCTAAAATAGCAACTTCCTGCCAGATTGTACAGTTTCTGGTTCATAATTATGGTTTACACACCTGCAACCCTGCTCTCCAGCCGTGCACTCAGCACGCAGCCATGGTGAGCTGTCTTTACCCTGAGTTGAGCATTTGACCAGTCAAAATCTTTGACAAGAGTTTGACAATTTTTTGACCGTAATTTTGACTCGTCAAAATCCATTTCCGTCGGACCAAGAGGCTCTATCGAATTCTGTTTTCAAATTGATCAAATTAGTGAAAAACGATCGTTTTGAAGTGTTTTTGGTTTCTGTTCTAAGATCTCGTGACTTTCCGGACCTATAAAAGAAGATTCCACGGCTCTGGTAGTCCCAAAATCTGAAATTTACTACTGAAAACCTTTTTATTGAGCACACAAATCGGATTTTCCAGTTCGAAGGCTTTTAAATCCCCCACCCACGCGCTACAACAACCCACCTAAAACCAAGTCATATCACAACGAAACCCGAAATCCGATAAGCCACTCATTCCAACCTGTGGAACTGGAAGGCTCTGCGACTATCTATTTTATAGCGCGAGCCTATAGCACCGAAAAGTACTGCTGGAATGATCGGTTATCAGTGTGGGAAAGTGGCTGATTTGGTAAGGCGGAACGAACATCCAGCAGCAGTGGTGTGCCCATGGGGAGGGTTGTTGGGGGGCCAGAACCCCTCCCAAAGTACTTCAACCCATCATAGTTGAAAAATAACAAAAAAAAGAAAACATCAGGATTTGTTTGGCCCTAAAAGTTTGCCATTCAGAAAATGGCTAAATATTTATCATTCACGTGTCAAAAACGGCCAAACTGACGGCCGCGCTCCCGGCGAGGGGCGGTCCATCGGCTCCGTACTTGGCTCAATTGCCGAGCTGATGAGAACAGGACCGAGTAGCCCTGGTGGCTGAAGGTCTGAGGTCGAAACGGAGACTGGACCGCACCTTGGGTGCAATTTTCGTGAATGTTTGGTGGACACATTGCCCCCCTACTTCCAATTTGGCACAACTGACCGTTCAGACACAAAAATATCAAAGGTGACGATTCGTGCCCTGAAAACAAAACAACGGACTATTCATGCCTTGAAAATGACCATATTAACAGTTAGCGCCGTTAAAAAGGCTAAACTCGTTATTCACAGCTTAAAGTTGACAAACAATGACTCCATAAATGTGGCCCATAAATAGTTAAACTGACTAAGCTTTGAAAAGACCTAAATAGATTATTCCTGCCCTAAAAACGGTGTATCCGACTATTCGCGCGTCAAAAATCGCCAAATTGAGCCATCACTCTTTGAAAATTGACGATTCGTGCCATAAAAATAGCAAAACTGTCTATTCACGCCCTAAAAATGGCGTAATCGTACTGGCAATTCACGCTCACGCTGTAAAAATGGTCAAACTGCTCATTTGCACCCTATACAGATGCTACAGATGGTGTTTAATGACGATTCTCGCCTTCAGAATGGCTACTCAGCACTAAAAAAATGGCCAACATGGCTACTCTCGCCTTAAAACGATATACTAACCACTGGGGTTTGCCGTGGACTCGGCCGTCTCTACCTTGCCAACTGATTCATTACGCCTCACCCTCCGTTTGTTACACGCATCTGAAGGACTGGATAAACTGGCTTTACTGACTAATCGCGCACCCAAAGATGGCTAAATGGACCATTCGTGCTCGAGAAATGGCGAATCTTGCAATTTCATTCTTCTAAAATGGCCAAACTGAGCCTTCGCGTCTTGAAAATGGCTAAACTACACTACAGACGACTCGCGTTCCCTAATAATAGCCGAATTGATCATTTGCACCTTGCAGATGGCGTAACTGACGTCTCAATCCCACTAAAATGCCTAATTTGATGACTTTCTACACCGAAAAACTGTTTATTCTCCGCATATTCATGGCTACACATGGTGGATTAAATGGTTTCAAGTTTCGTCGTCGAACGCCGGGTTTTTACCGGTTTCAGAACAGTTTCTTCGAAAGTAACTGTTTCCTTATCGAATGATCACATGCACAGGCTGTTTATAGCGTGAAATTAATTTCAAGTTTTTGGGATTTCACGCTCCGGTGGTGACCGACGCGAGACCAGGGACTCGAACCCATCTAGCGCTGCCGGAAGGACGCTCAAGCCCCATGAGCCCCTCCCTCTTACTCTCTCTCTGTTGATCTCCTTAAGATGTGGCAAGTACCTAGGCCGTCGCCCTTACCCGGCCTGAACTATATCTTTGGCCCGGATTCCCCAGCAGAGTCGGTCCCATCGCTCAGCTCGACCCGTTAGCAGCGACTGGTGGCTAGCCAGTTGCGCCCGAGAGACACCGCGCCTCCCTGGATCCGCGCGACCACCACTGACGATGGCTATTCAAGCAGAAAACTGTGATTTATCACCCAGTTTATCGATTTAATGGTGCGAATAGACAGTTTGATGGCGTTCCTATAGCCAGATTTAGACCTTTTAGGGCTCGAATCACCAGTTTAGTAGTTTTCAAGGCGTGAATAGTCATTTTGGGCATTTTTGGAGCGCTAATAATCACTCTAGTGCCATTTTCAGAGCAGTACTCGTCAGTATAATAATTTTCAATCGTCAGTTCATCCGTTTTTAGAGCGTGTACAGTCACCATTGCCAATTTGAGAGCTTGAAAATCCAGTTTGGCCATTTTCTGCGACCAAATCGCCGGAATTAGCAATTTTTTAGCCATTTTAAAACCGTGAATTTCCTGTTCTGCCATTTTTGGGCGTGAACAGTCAGTTTAATAGCATTTTCTGGGCACAATCACCCTGCCAATGGCAGGAATGGTCATTTTAGCGCCGTGAATGGTCAATTTAGCCATTTTGAGTGCAGGAATAATATGTTTAGGCAATTGCGCGGAGCGCTAACCATTACTTTAGCTATTTAAGGGCGCTTATATAGTCAGTTTGGCCATTTTTAGAGCGGGAATAACAAGTTCAGCCATTTTTAGCGCGCAAAATATAGTGTACAAGCACTAACAGTCAATCCTGACCCCTGTGCCCGAATGGCCGACTTTACCATTTTCAGGGTGAGATTCCATGGTCTGCTCAGACAATTTCAGGGCTGTATGAATCGTCAGTTTATAAGCTATTTTTAGAACGGGAATGACCAGTTAACAACACAGTTATAGGCGTGCTCATTCTTTATCGCGCTGACGAAACGGCTAGTTACTGAATCGGTTCCGTCGATGATGAATAAATTTTGAGCATTTCACCACTTCAAACCCCAATTTCGTGGAATTGACACATATTCGTGCGTTTGGCCCATTCAAAGTCAAAATTTGCCTCTTTGGCACTTACAGAACCTGATTTCGCGGCTTTTACTCTAAAAGCCAATTTCATAGAATTGACTCCCAAATAAACCAATTTCGCGGGGTTGACCCATTGAAAAATCCAATTTCAAGAAATTAGAAATCAATCACACAAAGCAATTGTAAAAGTCTTTGTTAAAAAGAAATTCTACTGGTGTGACACTTCCGAAGTTGGAAGTCCTAATTTCGCGGTTTTGGCACTGACTCATCGAAGTTTTGACTAATTCAAGAACCGAATTCACCAACCGAAAGGTTGGAGTGATCGCAGGACGGGGCGGGACGGGAAATGAAAAGACCCGCCCCGTCACGCATTCACGTCACGCGTCCCGTCCCGCACACTCAAGTCCCATCCGGGTTTTCCCACATGCACCGCGGGACAAAAAAGTACATGATCAAATAGACATCCGTGGGTAGGGGCACCCCTTTCCAATTGGCAAATGCAGAAAATTGAATATAGTGGAAGAGAATTTCGACAAAAAAACAATATGGTCCCATTCCACAACTCCAGAACGGGAAGAATCACGCGATATTCTTCGTGTTTTTGTTTTTTTTTCTGTACATAACTCGAAAGATACAGGTTCCACACAGTGGCGGAACAACACCTATCGTGGTCCGGGGTGGAAATCTCTTGGAGGCCGTTTAGTCTCTAATTGAACTAAGAAAATACTTTTTAGCAGCGGTGAAGTAACATACTTTTCTCAATTTCAGCCACGAAATTGCCTCCTAAAACTGCATAATGTGCGTTTTCTCAATATTATCCGTGAATTCACTCATTTTCTCATTTTAAGCTGTGAATCGGCGCTTTTTATAAGCTCTTAGCCGTGAAGTTGCCTCAAGAATCTGCAAATTAGGTAGCGTTTAGTGCTCTTTCCCAATTTTATCATAAAATTAGCAATTTTCCTAAATTTAAGCTTAGAATTGGCGCTTTTCTCAATGTTAAACACCAATTCATGTTTTTCTCTATTTACTACCCACGAAATTGCGCTTTTTCTCAATTTTATTCCCAAAGTTGCCCCAGGAACTACCGAGTTGGCGTTTTATCGGTATCAGCTGTGAATTAGCGGTTTTGTGCCAATTTTAGCAGTGAATTAGCACGGGATTCAGTGCTTATTATAAACTCCTTGCCGTGAACTAGCCATGAATTTGCCTCAAGAATCCACAGAGTACAAGGTAGCGTTTGAGTGCTCTGTCCAAATTGTATCCGAAAATTAGCGTTTTTCTCCATTTTAAACGCCAATTGGAGTTTTTCTAAATTTTACCCGTGAGTTAGCGCCTTTTTGCAGTTTCAGCCGCTCGAATCAGCGTTTTTTTCTATTTTTATTTCCGAAGTTCCCCAAGAATCAGCAAATTGGTGTTTTCTCAATTTCAGCTGTGAATTAGCCTTTTTACCCTCAATTTTAGCTGAATGAGCTCATTTATTAATTTTAGCTGCGAATTATAGCGCTTTTTCTCGATTCTATCCGTAAAATTGAAATATTTCATACCTTAGTTGTGAATTAAAGTTTTCCTCCACTTTTGAACGCAAATTAGCGTTTTTCTCTATTTCACGCCGTGAATCAGCACTTTTTCTGTATTTCAGTCCCAGCCCCAAAATCCGTGAGTTGGCGTTTTCTGTGATTTCGCGTTTTTTCTCAATTTTAAAAGCTGCCAAATTGTATAAAACTTTATCGTGATAGCGTGTTTCTCTATTTGTAGACTCGAATTCGCGTTGTTAGCTTGTTTATCCGTGAACTAGCCTTTTTCTCAGTTTTAGTAGCGTGAATGAGCGCTTTTTCACAATTTCAGCCATTAAGTTGCTCTCAAGAATCTGCGAGTTGGCGTTTTCTCATTTCCACCTGTGAGTTAGCATTTTGTCTCAATTTTAGCAGTAAATTAGCAAATTTTCTTAATTTTAGCTGCGATTTTTAGCGCTTTTTCTCGATTTTATCCGTAAAATCGTAATTTCCCTTACCTTAGCTGAGTTTTCTTCCACTTTTTATTTAAACGCGAATTCGCGTTTTTGTCTATTTCACTCTCGAATTAGCACTTTTTCTAAATTTCAGTCCCAATGTTGCCCCGAGAATCCATGAGTAGGCGTTTCTCCTTTTTAGCTGTGAATTTCCGCTTTTTATCAATTTTTAAAGCTGCTAAATTGTAGCTCTTTATCACAATTTTAGCAGTGAATTAGCGTGTTTCTTGTTTTTTAAGACGAGAATTCGCGTTTTTCTCATTTTCATCCTTGAATTAGCACTGTTCTCAGTTTTAGCTATGTGAATTAGCGTTTTTTCCTAATTTCAGCCACGATTTTGCCCCAACAATTCGTGATTTTGCCTTTAAAACCTGGGTCTGTCAGAATTTGGAAAATCCCCCCTCCCCTACCCAGAGATGATGCCATAGCGAAGTCACCATGCACCCTGAATGTACACACAGCCATAAAACTGATTATTTCGGTCCACCGATTCACTATACTTGACCTTGGAAATTCACCTTGGCATTGTCCATTGTGGGACAAGAAGAGTTCAACTATTATCATGCTTGTGCAGTCAGTGTCACGGTGTATTTACGGTGGCGGCGGAATTTACCCAGTTTGATAGTTTATTCGTTTACACGTGCGCAGTAGGCGGCTGTAATCAACACGTGCTGTAGTAATCGATACTTAATTAACCATATCGTTATAGGAGGTCATTTCAAAGGTTTAATTTTTTATGGAATTCACGTGGAAATGCGTACTGTAGCTGTGAGGAGGTTTGTAGTAATTTTCGCGTTGTCTACGATAATAGTAAAATAATTGGATATTTGTTGCTATTATAAATTTTGTTTATCTTTTTTTAAAACTAGATTGGTGACCACCGGAATAAAAAACTACACCTTTAGCCTCGATTACACGGTCAAAAAAAGAAAGAAAATATTCCCTGCATTAAAAAAAAAAAAAAAAAAAAAAAAAAAAAAAAAAAAAAAAAGTAAAATCGGGTCGTATGCGCTCTTAACAAGACACGTTACCCTCTCCCTGCCCTGCCTACATCTTAATTTTTTTTTTTTTTTTTGTCAACCCTTTCCACTTGACTGGAAGACGTGACCGATGGAGAAGCGTGCTCTAAATCCTGTATGACCAATGGAAGTTGGCTTAAAAGAGAGACTGACAATGAGTGGTGGTGGTGGGGTGGAGGGATCGTGTAGTTTTTAAAAATGCGTCGCGCGGAAGCACTAAACCCATCTCAGATGCATAGCCAACAAATATGACAGCGTTTGCCTAGCAATAAGCTTTGTGTGGACAGGGTTGGAAGTGTCCGTGAGTGCTGGTGAGGTGAAAAGGAGGAGGGTGGAAGTGGAAGCTTAAAATTAATTAGTAATCCTTGTAAATAGGAGGCTTGGAATTGTGAAAAAGAAGAACTTGAGATGAATTTTGATTTTCAAGGAGAATTAGCGCGCCTTTTTTTTCCATTTCAATCGTTCTTCTCGACTAATCCAATAAATCATTCTCTAGTTACGAAACATTCCTTTTCAAATTGGATGAGCTGTGACTAAAAGACAAGGGTTGAGATGGAGGTGATTACTTCTGAATCAAATCCCCCGTACACCTCAACATGATTTTTGTCATTATTCTCTCAATCCTGATTTTTCAACGGCGTTGGAGAGGAAAAATGGCAATATACCTGGTTGAACCGAGGACATTGACATATTATACGGGATCATTAGGTATAGAACCTAAAAAGTTACATCACGTCCACGCCTTGGAACCCCTTCATTGCATAACTTTTTTGCTCTTTTAATAGTTTCTATCGTGCCTAGTTTTGTGAGAGCTATAACGAAACTTTTTGAAGTCAATGCACTCCTTACAAAAAAAAAAAAAAAAAGCGCTCCGCCTTCTATTTAGCCTAACAGTCGGACGGATGTTTCTTTCTTTTCTCTACCCCCCCACCACCACCACCTTTTGTTTAAATGATGTAATCAAAGAATCAATTTTGGCGAATCTCTTTTCACTCATTCGAACGCAACTCGAACCACTTCTACCCATCCCTCATGATTCACGGTAAATTAACCGAGGACTGGCTGTCTCACTCGCTCATTTTTTTTTTTTTTTTTTTTGTCTGGCAAGGTCAATCAGGATCTCCACGTGTCTGAGTGATTCCCAAAAGGTAAAAAAAAACCTTATCTCACCGAGTTATCAGGCGCGCTCATAACTTCCGCATTATGAGCGACAGCGCCGAATTTAGCCTTATAAAACGAACGTGAAGTAGCTCGATTATAAAAAAAAAAAGGTCGTCGTTTTGTTGCGGGTTTCTTTTATGGCTCGATCTCACAGAATACACAATTTTCGAGACGAATAAATAAAACGAAATAAATAAAACGTCAAAGTTATCAAAATGAACTATCGTGGGATGGTCTTTGACGTTTTAACTGTATTAGAAACTAAAACAAAAAAATTCGGATGCAATCTACGTCCAACGCCAATTAGAACGGAGAGATTGCTCAGGCATCCCAGAAATTTAAAAAAAAAATCGTATAGATAAGAGACTAGTGCGGAGGGATGGTGGGTTGGAATGCGTTGACACCAATTTACGAGGTAATTACATAAAAAAATTACAAACGCTCGATGTTTCGCCTGATACAACGAATTGATATTCAAATCTCGGGGTTTTTCCAAGAGTAAAAATTATTTTATCACTCTGAAAATACAACATAGGCAAAATAAGTAGATTTTGACGACGTAGCCTGTTGTGACGGGTCGTGAAAGGAAAGTTCAGGCTAAAAATCAGCCCGAATCCCTGGCAGCGTTCAACCCCGGTGATGTTACTCACTTTGCGTACTGCCGGAAAACATCAAAACCCCACCCTCTCCTCACTCACGCCAATTTTTAAGGTTTTATTGGTCTCACAGAGCCAAATAAATCCTAGTGTCATGAAGCAAAATATCCTCTTTGGGAAAGGGAAAACACATCTTTAGTTGCTGAAAATAACCTGGGGGGGGGGGGGGTGCAGCGTACCATGGTAAGGGGACGGCCGCGCTCCCGTTCAGAACGGCGTCCCCGAAAAGCTTTAATCGAAAAATTGAGATCAAATTAGAACAGATTGGATGTATTAGGGGGCTATGTACCCACCAAACATTCACGAAGATTGCACCCAATGGCCGGTCCAGTCTCCGTTTCGACCTCGGAGCATTATCAGGGGTCTCATCAGCCCGGCAATTGAGCCGAGTACGGAGCCAATGGACCGCCGGGAGCGGAGGTGCTACACTGCACTACGATCCCCGACCCCGGCTCACAACCCGTTCTGGCAAGGCCACGACAGGGAGGACCCGGCTCACCAGAACTAGACGGATAAAGGGCAGTTTTCACGGCGGAGTTCTTGTTTGACATTTTGACTTATTATTTCTCAATAATAAGTCTTTGTAATCGTATCGCAAAAAATATTTTTGACCCCCCCCCCTCAAAATTTGTAGTTTTACGTTTCAAAGTGCGTAGAATCCAAATCTGAAATAATAAAAAAATGTCTGTTCGCCGTCCAGGCCATAATTATCTTGCCCTAGGATTGCTCGAAAAAACTCGTTTTTTCGCACATAGACTCCATTTGGGGTCTAGTTGGTCTTAACATCTGATCAGTTTGATCAAATAACTCCCTGGGGTTTTATGGGCCAAAAGCGGGTCCAAAATGAGGATTTTCAAAGGATTTGGGATCATAGGGGTGTGGGGTGTCGATTTTCATGTAATTTCAAGCCGGATTTGACTACATCCATGAATAATAAACTCATAAACAGACGAAATAATAAGGCATTGTTCGATAATTCGCAGCGTTTTCACTTGAATTTATTTACGATGCAAATAAAGGAGCAAAAAATGCAGTAAGGTTTGTGCCTGAGGAGCCTAAAGGAGTAACTTACAGTCCGTTTTGTCCGAAAAAGTAGGACAAAAGTAGGACGCTTGCGGCGGGAAGAACGACAAAACAGAGGCACGCCTATAAAATCAGTCAAGTTAAAAACGAACGACTCACTCTTACTACGAAATTGGGTAGAAATGAAACTTCATGACCAAGGTTTGCTATAAGATGGGAATCAACGTGCATTTCTGCACTTTCATGTGCATCATGGACAGCTCAAATTTAGGTGTGTATGACCATTTTTTATCAATTTTAGTCGTAATTTTACGCTTTTTCTTTATTTTAGCCGGAAATTAGAGATTTTCCTCAATTTTGGTCATGGAATTGAATCGAAAAACAACGGATTATAACGATTTTAGCGGCAAATGACAGCCTTTCCTCCATTTGAAATTGGAACATTCTCTCTATTTTAACCGAGAGAATCAACGCTCTATCTCAATTTTAACCGCGTATTAGCGTTTTAATCAATTTTGGCCACGAATAAACGCGTTTTGTCACTTTTATCCACGAATTTGCGCCTTTTCTTATCTAAAAATAAGTTGTCCCCCAGTTGTTGCTGTGCCAATAAGTTGTCCCCCAGTAATCACGGCTTGGTGTCTTTCCTATTTTACCAGACGTTTTTGTCACAAGCTAAGCTGGGAATTAGCGAGTTTTTTCTTAATTTTAGCGACGGATTTGCCCCAAGAAGATCAAATTAGCGTTTTTTTTTCTTTCTTAATTTTAACCGTAAAAGAGCCTCATTGCACCCAATATTGCGTGTGAGTTGTTGGAATGCGGGTGAGTGACGAAGCCTTATGAATTTAGTTTTTTTTTTTAGGAGCCAAACTCACGAAATACGACTTTTCACAGAGCCAGATCCACCAAAAATTAGTTTTTTAAACAGACAAACCCGCGAAATTGAACTTTTGAGAGAGTCAAACCCGTGAAAACGATTTTTCAAATACCCAAACCTGCGAAATTCATTTTTGAACAGGGGCTAAAAAAAATTCCGTGGCCTTTGTTATCGTATTCTCGTTTTATGATTCATTATATATACATGAATTTTATATGTATACCGGCAGTAATCGTCAAATTAGCGTCGATTAAAATAGAATACTCCGGTAGTGGGAGAAAAGGGACGGAACACCACTATAATAGAACTGCTTCATGAAACATTTATGATGAAAAATGAAAACATCATTGTTTGGTAATAATATTGTCCAGAATGATCGTGTTCATTATGTTTCATCCCCACCTTCCTAGTAACTACTACTAGAAAAACTTAATATTCTCTTGTTCTTTCGTCTTTTTTTTTCTAATAAAAAAAGCGACGGAAAAAGTATAATAGACCCGGTAGATTTTATTCATGAGCAATTATTATTACATCCATCCGAAAAAAAAAGAAACCTCTCCTATTATTAAAGCGTTATTGCATATTGTTCAACCTTTCCTTTTTCTCCCTTTTTTTTATAAGGTTTAATTTAGAGGCCTTACACGGTCCTCCTTTTCACCCCCTCCCCACATCACCACCGTCACCATCTCACCCATTTACAGTACCCACGTTTTGTGCAATCCTCTTTTCTGACGGTGGCCCCGCAGAGTTCAACCACCTCACCAGGTTGTCTTTAAATTGGTTGTAAAGGGGTAGGAGTTTGATAGGAGTGCGAATGGGAGTTTGGGAGGGGGGGGGTAAAGAACTTTCGGAACACGGTGGCGAAAAGAGAGACGACGAAATTATTTTCTTTTAATGGGATCAATGTTTTTTTTTATTTCTTTCTCTCGGTCTTTTCACTTTCGATGTAATATCGATAAACACGAATTGATTTTTTGGGAGTTGAAGAAATAGAAAACACGAAGTTTAAATCAGCCGTCGAGTTTTTATTTCAGCAGATTAATTTTTGCTTGAGAGGAGAAAGCACTCATTTATTTAAGTTCCACTGTGCAGTTTTTAGCCAAGCAATAAATCTTACGCCAAGATAGGAAGCAGACTTTAAAAAAAGAAAATATATCCCGAAGGCTTTCTATTCATTTTGTGCCATGAAAAGTTACAAAAGTTTGTGTCGCCTAAAAGCAAAAATAAATGTCAACAATTTCCCACTTTCCCACTGCTTTACTAATTAACACAGACAGAATAATATTCGTCGACCCCATGGAGCCCTCCTTCGCACAACGCCGCGAACACAACAATGAAAGCCACCGCGTGGCTCACTTTCTTTCGGCGGGGCGTTCAAAGGCGGAAACGAGCACCTCGTGTTTTTGTCAAAAAGCTTCACATGAAGCCTCTTTAAACTTTATACTTTCAGCCGGATGATCTGGACCAAAACGAGAAATTCATCACCCCCCCAAAATCTGATCAATTAGGGTGTAACACGTGCAGGTTATAAAACTGCTGAGACAAAGCGCTCCACTTGCGTTTAAAATTGTGGATATTGCGCCTAGTTTGCGACTTCAGTTGAGAAAAGGAGTTCATTTGCGGGTGAAATTGAGGAAAAACGTTAATTTTTGCGGAAAATCCGTTTCGATTTTCGACTCCCCGTATCTAAAAATCCCGAAGATTTGTGGTTTCGTTCATTCCCATCCAAAACCAAAGATTTTTTCGGTGTTTTTAACGTGAATACGTTTTACGGGAGTATAGGGACCAATTTCTCAGAAGTGGCAAAATAGGTCTCACAGCGCGTGCGCCGCCTTTTGTGGGTGGTGCTGGTTGGAGGGCATTAGGTCGGTAGAGGGGTATCCCACCCATAGGCGGATAACGCAGGACTGAACGCAAGGGGCGAATTCCAAATGTTAATGCCACTTTTGTGTTAGGTTGGTGGGGGGGGGGGCTGTTCAAGTTTCTAAGGTCAAAATTGCAATTGTGGTGCCATCAATTAAATGTTTCGCGAGTAATTTCAGCTTAATATAAAAAAAAACTGGTTACTGCAGCAAAAGTACGTGCTTTGAAACAGCGCAAACAGTACAGCGCTCAATTTCGGGACTATAATGAGACAAGTTTGACAGGTCGTACTCTCTGGTCCTGCGCTGTACTCCCAAGAGCTCAACCAAGGGTGTACACCCCCTCACACCACCGTGATTCGTGCCCTAAAAGTGTCCAAACTGCCTGTTCCTCGCCCTAAAAACGGCAAATATGCTCCCTAAAACAGCATAAACGGGCAATGCTCGCCCAATTGGTAAGTTGACTTTCCTAGCCATAGAAATGGCTGAAAACTGACAATTGTGCCCATAAAATAACCTAACTGGAAATTCACGCCTTAAAAATGGCGGTCATTCGCGCCCTATGTTTGGCTCTACGGACTATTCACACCATTTAAATTGAAAAACTGACGATTCGCGCCATAAAAATCGATGATATTGATTGACCTAAAATTGACACACAGTCGATTTTCAACTGACCTTTCAAGCAATGCATACAAAGTAACGATTCGTGCCCAAAAAATGGTGAAACCAACCTCTCGCGGCCTAAAAAGTTGCCAAAATTGGCTATTTTCTGCCCTTCCAACGATAAAATGGTCATTCGTCCCCCCCCCGCAAGCACATTGGTTACTCCCATCCCAAGAACGGAGGAACTTAGTACTACTCTCGTGGTATAAAATGGTGTTTGACTGGCTAATTACGCCCTAAAATTGGTCAAACTTGACTATTCGCGCCTTAAAAATGTCTACACGGACAATTTGTGCCCTTAAAATAGAAAAAAATGTTGTTTGATAATTTCCTGTGGTTTGGAGATTCGTTGTGGTTCGGAGCTTTGATTTGAATTTGAGCTTTGCTGTGGTTTGAAGTTCTTGAAGTTCCGTGGTTGGAGCTTTATTGTGGTTAGAGCTTGTCTCTAGAGTTTTGCTGTGGTTTGGAGCTTTATTGTGGTTGAATCTTGGCTGTGCATTTTGCTGTGGTTTAGTATTTTCCTTAGGTTTTGAGCTTTGCTGTGGTTTGGAGCTTTGCTATGGTTGAAGCTTTACTGTGGTTGGAGCTTTTTTGTAGTTATAGAGCTCATCTCTGGAGTTTTGATGTGGTTTGGAGCTTTGCTGTGGTTGGAGCTTTGCTGTGGTTAGAGCATTGGTTGGAGCCTTATTATGGTTTGGAGCTTTATTGTGGTTGGAGCTTTATTGCATGTGGTTGTAGAGCTTGTCCTTGGAGTTTTGCTGTGGTGTGGAGGTTTATTATGGTTACAGCTTGGCTCTGAAGTTTTGATGTGGTTTGGGGAGTTGCTGTGGTTGGAGCTTTATTGTGGCTATATCTTTCGTGGTTGATACCTTGCTGGGGTTTGGGGCTTTGTTCTAGTTTGGAGCTTTGTTGCCGTTACGAGCTTTGCTGAGTTTTGGAGGTATTTGTTGCGGTTTGGAGCTTTGCTGGGGTTGGGCATTTTTGTGGTTTAAAATATTAGACGAAATACTAAAACGTTTGATGGGGGAGGGGGTGCCTGGCATCTGTGAAAGTGTCTTGTTGAGTTTCATCCCCGTGCCCGAATATTCTCTCCACGGCCTTGACCGGGTGGCATCTTCAAGGGATGATCCCCTCCCTCCCCGGACACATACACGCAACTACATTTCCGATACATAGGAGTTTGGGGTCACGTTGACGTAGTGTGTGTGCCAATTCAGAACATGGTTGAGTGCCGCTAATTAGCCTTTTGCTTCCTCGAATATTTTTCCATATTTAGCCATGGCTTAGCTCTTTTTCTCCAATTTAAGCCACGAATTTGCACTTTTTCTCAGGTTTATCCGCGAATTTATATTTTTAGCAACCTACTGGTAGTTTTATTTGCTAATTAGCGTTATTTTCTCAATTTAGCCGCGAATGATCGCCTTTTCTCAGTTTTTATCCGTGTAATGTGTTCAAACATACCCCGTATATGCTGACCAGGGGTGGTTCGCCCCCTCGCAGCACCCTCACTACTGGCGGTCTTCATAAACGCAACTTTACCCTGTCGACCCATTCATAAAGCAATTTCGCAGGATTGGGTCAGTCAAATAACCAATTTTGAGGGGTTGCGTCAGTAAAAAGAATCAAATTGCTGATTTGACTCATTAGAAAAAACAATTTTGCTTATTTAATTCTATCAAACCCGAAATTTCGCTGATGTGGCCTTTATTGAAACCAATTTCGTAGGTTTGGCTTCTTTAAGTGTTGTTTGTAGGGGGGGGGGGGCTTTTGGCTCATTTGAAAACAGCTGCTGTCCGACAATGTCGTTTGAAAAACGTTTTTATCCTCAAAGAGTAGGATGTTAGGGAGGTTCCCCCCTCTCCACAACAGTTAGGTTTGCCCTTCATCATGAGGCTTACAAGGGTGGCCGGGTGTCCTAACTTGGCTCTTCTTCAGTTTTTCACCTTTAGCGCTTTTTCAGTGTACTTTTTCTCCGTCTTTTGTTGCCAATTTTTTGGTTTGGCCACTTTTCCAAGAGTGAGTGTCATCGTCAAGACATGGTCAATTTTCTCGGCCCCAGAGCGGCGGCACACAACGAGGTCCACTCGGATCGAGGCTCTTTTTCACGGACTTTAGGGCAGTTGGTCCATGGGTGGCCATCTGTAAATTTTGCTTCTAGACTCCTCCCCCCCCCACCACCAACCTGAACCCATTCTATGACCTTAGAGACTGACTACTCTGCGGCGGAATTGCGGCTGTCGGGGATTTTTTTTTTCATGAAAAACACGGGATAAAAATGCCTAAAACGTATTCACGTTAAACTCCGGGTCCGTGAACCAGACGTTTTGGCCACTTTAATACTGGTAGTTGGAGTGGGGGAGAGGGGGAATTTCCACGTCTATGTTATCCTTATTCAGTCCACAAAACACGTAATTTAGCGTCAGAAACTGTCTCAAATTCTCCTCGTGGAGGATGAAAAGAAGCTTGGTGAGCCCTCACGGTTCGGTCAAACTCTTAACTCTATAAAAAAGCGGCTGATAGAGATGTGTATAAGTGAGAGAGAGGAGAGTGTGTGAGATTGACCAAAAATGACCTCCCTGATGAAATTTCAAGGAAAATGAACCGTTCGAACTGGGCGTAGATAAGAAAAAAAAGGACTTTTGATCGAAGTAATAACCAGACATTGCTCTCTTTAAAAAAAAAAAAAAAAAAAATGAAAAAGGATTTTTCAAGGACCATTTCAAGAAGATTTAAACTTCTCTTTCACACTTTTTCCTACAATACACCCCCACCCCACCCATCCTACTCATCAACCTCATGCACTGTACAATTGTGTGTGCCTAACTTCTTTTTAAACCAGAATGATGCCGTAAAAATCATATTTCAAAGCGAGTGGTTCGGTGCAGTACTTATGATGGTGACGCAGAGGGAAAGGATTAAAAAGATTGACAAGGCGAGCGTTGAAGGGGGGGGGTGAGAGATTAGAGTAAAGGAGCTCAAGGACTTGAAAGATCGCTGATCTTTTCAGAAGTCATTTTCGCGGGGAACTTGTGAACAAGAAGAAAAAAAAAAAAAAAAAAAAATTATAATAATAATAATAAATGGGTAGGTGGGGGTGGAGGAGTTAGAATACACCCACCGTATCCTCTGAGTGTCGTAAAAGGCGACTAAAAGAGGCGGGGAGGCGACCCCGTTAGCCTGGCAAGGCAAACGTCTAAGGGAGCACACCCCTACAGAAAAGCCGGGGGTCGGGCCTCGTTAGCCACAGACATCCCGAACCTTACAGGATGGCGTCTTCAGCGTCACACGGGCTTGGCGAACCCGGGGCCTGTTGTAGCCCTAGTGCAGGGAGTCATCCCAGCCCTGTGCATGTCCTAAGATGTTTGGCCTTCCCGCTCCTACATTCCTTTATCCTCTCCTATCCCAACCTCCCTCGGCTGATTAGATGACGATAGTGAATGGACACGGACAATCTTGGACACAGGGTAGACAGGGGCGTAGATAGATCCCCCCCTCCCAGAGCTACAAGTATACGAACGAAGGAGCACGAGTACCATAACGAAGAGCCCCATAAAATCGCCAAAAATGAGCGTTTCACATTGAAGGTAGATTTTCTGGAAATGTAGCAGCCCGAAAAGGTCCGAGTACGTCCAGCTTTTTCCTTGGACTTCTGACGGGGGGGAGGGGTTCGCCCCGAACCCTCTATCAGACAAAAATCAGTAATATTCTTGGCTATAGCTGCTCGTGGTCTCGCGATGCAACTTCCAGACTAAAATTAAGAAAAAAATCGCTGATTCGTGGTACATGGAGGGCATTCTTAAAATAAATTGTGGAAATCAACGCAAAAGTGTTGTATTTGCGGAAACCCCGCGGTTAAAGTTGAGAAAAAACGCTATAAAATTGACAAATAAAAGATGCTTTCAGGTTAAATTGGACAAAAATGGCAGATTCACCTCTGAAATAGCGTAAAATCGCATATTCGCGTATGAAAAAGGGAATAGGATGCTGAACGGTCGCAAAATTAGCACAAAACGCTATTTCACAGCTGAAATTGTGGAAAAACGTTAATTCGCGTTTACAAAACGAAGAAAATCACTAATTCGCGACAAAAATTGAAAAAATCACCAATTAGCGCAGCCGAAATTAGGAAACCGTTAATTTTCAGTTCAAATTGGGGAAAAGTGCTAATTCTCAGTTGAAAATGGAAAAAATTGCTAATTTGCAGCTTAAATTGAGTCAAACGCCAATTCTTGGCAAAAATTGACAAAACTCGGTAGGTAATGCACGGGTTGGAAACGCTACCACGCTGCTATTAGTTTACAAAAAGCGAAAATTCGCTGCTAAAATTGAGAAACATCACTAATTCTCGAATTAAGTGTCGTGAAATTTATCATTTAAAAATGATGATTTTTTGACAGAAATGGATGGATAGATGTAAATTTTTTTGGTTTGAAAAAAAAAAAAAAAAAAAAATACATTTATAATTTAAATTCGCACCTTCTGAAGGCATTTTTGTGGCTAAAATTCAGAAAAATGGCAAATTCACGCATGGCTATATAAAAAAGGAAAAAATCGCCAATCTACAGCTGAAATTGCGCCAAACGCCAATTTGTGACGGAAATTGAGAAAATTAGCTAATACACAGGTTTGAAACGCTACGACGCGTCACCGCTACAATTTTAAAAAAGCGCAACTTTTCAGGCTGAAATTGAAAAAAAGCGCCAATTTATGGCAATAGGCGAAGAAACCGTTAATTCGCGAGTAAACTGAGAAAAATGGCTCATGCATTGCGTATGGTGAACCAAAAAAATCCTAATTGGTGAAAAGTCTCCCTATTTTGCGGCTAATATTGTGGAAAACACTTAAGAAAAGCGATAATTTCCAGCTAAAACTGAGAAAAGTGCTAATCCCTTGGTAAAAAATTTAAAAAATCGCTAATTTGCTACTAAAATTGAGGAAAACGCCAAAACTCGTGGATAATTAAGAAACATCGCTCACGGCATAAAAACGATACTTTGCTGCTAAAGTTGAGAAAATGCGCAAATTCATGGCTATGGGAGGGGGTGGGGCAAAACCGCTAATCTGCGGCTGAAATTGAGAAGAACGATACACTCGGCCAAAATTGGGCGGGTAGAGTCCAAAAATCGCCCCTAACTGAGAGGTTGAGGCTATGATGATGCCAACAAGACGTCCAGATTCATGGGTGTGCTGGCTGGGTGGAATGATGACCAAAATGTGAAATTACCCCCTCCCCTCACCTTTACGAGATTTCAATTTGATCCCCCCCCCCCAGGGCAAATTCCTACCTACTAGGATATAGAGTTCTCCCCGACCTGGCAGTAGGTTAAAAATGCACTATTATAATCCATCATGGCTGAAAAATAAAATGAAAATGCCGGACGGACTAACTGGAACTCGGGTGGAAGTCAGGACCCCCCCGAGCGAACACAGCGAGGACTCAGGAACCCAAAATAAAAATATCACTAGCAATGAAGAGCAAGCCACCGAGTCGGTCGGTGAGCATGCTCAGAGCTTAATAACGAAGGAGAATGATGCCTCTTCAGGGGCTGAAATTTTTAGCGCAGCTAAGGCATTGCGAGACCTAGAAAATGGTCCCGTGAATATGACCCCAAGGCGGCGTGAGAGCCTTGCAGAGTTAGTAGGAAGGTACTCGTACTTGTCAGGTCGATTGAAAAAAAATTGTTAGTGGCACAAGTGCCAATAGTACTGACTGTGAGTCCTACATGACATCGCTAGAAGGGGGTAGGAAAAGAAAGGGAACTACATTTGAACCCTATGAAGTTCCTACACATAGTAGCCGGTCCTCCCCGCCAAAAAATTAAGAAAATATATTTGCCGCACAAGAAAGATAAATCTACTACCGACTCAGAAGAGAACAAATGGGAGAGATTTTTCAACGTAAAACCGAAAGAGGGATCCTATGCAGAGACATCAAAATTTAAAATTGCTAGAGAGTTTGAAAACTCTATTGGTCCTGTGAAAAGCCTCCGAAAACTGGCAGATGGCTCAGTACTCGTTGAGGTGACTACAAAAGAGCAGATTGCGAAGATATGGGAACTAAAGATATTAGATGGTAAAGAGATCACAGTTTCGGCACATTGAATTTTAATACTGTCAGCGGGGTAATCAGTGACCCTGAAATCAAACTTGCGGAAGAAGAGTACTTGATACATGCTTTTAGTGGACATGGAGTCGTTGAAGCTCGAATTGTTAAAAGACGAACGGGAAATGACTTAGAGAAGACCACCACGGCCATCCTGTCCTTTAAGGGAACAGATGTCCTTGATGAGCGGAGAAGACCAGGAGGATCTCGGACAGGAGTTCCTTGGTGGAATACTGAAATAAAAAAAGCCAACAGATTAAAGAAAACAGCGTTTAACTTCTATAAAAAACATTCAACAAATGAAAATTTAATCGAGTTTAAAAAACTACGAGCCCGTGAAAGGTTTCTAAAACCGTGGGAAGAGTATGTGGCATCAATGAATTCTAGTACATCCATTGGAGAAGTCTGGACAAAGATTAAGGCACTCAAAGGTAACTCGGGAAATTCGGTTCCAGCGTATATTATTAGCAACACCAACAGCAAGGTCCTGGATGACCCGAAGGATATTGCGAACGAGTACGCGCAACCCTATGCATCAACAACATCCATGTACAACTATTCACACGAAGTTCGTCATAACCTGGGCCAGCAGTGTAACCGATACATTTCCTTTGAAGCCGACGAATAGCACGATTACAACATTCCTTTCACATACAGTGAGTTAGGGCGGGCCATCGACGCTCTCCCTCATAAAAAATCTCCTGGAATTGACGACGTACCAAATGAATTATTGACGAAGCTAACAAAACCAAATGAGGAAAAATTACTAAAGCTATTTAATAATATTTGGTCAGAGGGACAGTACCCAAGTTCTTGGAAACAGGCAATTATAACACCTGTTCTGAAACCAGGGAAAGATCCTCAGACTGTTTCCAGCTATCGCCCAGTGTATTTGACGTGCTGTATCGGAAAGCTATTTGAGAGTCTCGAACAATATAGATTAACTACGGTACTTGAAAGGGAAAAATTGTTGAATGAATACCAGACACAGATTTCAGGACCGGGTTCTCAACTACCGATCAGCTGGTGTATCTAGAACAATTCGTTCAAGACGCATTTTTTCATAAAGAACATGTAACTGCAGTGTTCTTTGACATTAAGAACGCCTTTGATAAGGTTTATCGTAGTAGTGTGCTGAAGCAGTTAAATGAGTGGAAATTTCAAGGCAACCTTCCTCGAATAGTCCAAAGTTTCCTGGAGGGCCGTAGCAGTAGTTGTTACTGGACTAGGCACCAGCAGGAAACTGGAATACCGCAAGGGTCAGTACTTAGTGTAACAGCATTCCTGATAGCTGTAAATCAGTTGAACAAAAACCTACCCAGGCAAGTGTATTCATCAATCTATGCGGACGATTTCGCCATATTCTTCAAGCACTCTCAAGATTCCATAAATGCTGGAATTTTGCTGGTAGCAATAGACCAGCTAGTCGAAAATGCTGCCTACAGTGGACTCGTATTTTCAGAAGAGAAGACAGTTGCGGTTCATTTTTGCAGGCTCAGAGCCTCACATAGTCCCCCTTCCTTGTTTTTTCAGAGGAGTGGAATCCAATTCGTGGAAGAACATAAATGTTTAGGACTGCATTTTGATAAACAGCTCAGGTGGAAGAAACATATAATGAGACGGCCATCAAGTCTCACAAATCGTTGAAATATATTGAAATATCGATGGTTCGAAAAAAGACAACGGTGTGGGCTTTGCCTGCTATATATCTACACAGGTACATTACTCCAGTGCTCTACCCCTCTATTCATCAGTTTATACAGCTGAGCTATACGGAATCCACCACGCTCTAAATTTCTGCATTAATAAACCTTTCAATACATTTTTAATTATAAGTGATTCGCTCAGCTCCCTAGAGGCTTTGAAGAACAAATTTACATCGGTCGACCTGGTCATCAAAAGATTTCATAAATTGAAATATCTGAATGACCAAGGTAAAAATGTAAGGTTTATGTGGGCCCCGAGCCATGTCGGCGTACATGGGAACGAACAAGCCGATTAGTGATGCACGAGACCGAGACCGAGATTTACGTGTCTCGGTCTCTGTCTCGGTCATTAGCATGATGATCTCGGTCTTGGTCTCCGTCTCGTACTTAAAAAGTCGGTCTCGGTCTCAGTCTCGTCTCGGTCTCGTCTCGAAAGTCTCGGTCTAATGACTGAAGGTGAACGGGGGGGGGGGGGATCAAAACCCTTCTTCCTCCCACGGTTCACCCCCGCCACCAACCCACCTATATGTTTAGAGTGATTTTGACAGATCCCCGGTTACCCCGCCCTCTCCGGAAGCTGGTGGTCGGCTATAGAGCATTTAATATATACCCTTCCCCTGCAAGTGAATTCAGCCCCCCCCCCCTTGAGCATGTCAAATCCCTTTAAACATAGGAGAGGGGTGGGGTGGGAAGGTGGTCGGGGAGTATATGGCGAGCGGGAGGAATTTCGATTACCTCCCCCTAAGAGAGGTCCCAGATCCGCCCTTGGATCTATATGTACACATTTTGTGGGCTATGTAAGGTCAAAATGCAACACTTTAGGGGGGGAAAAAGTCTACATCCGATCCAAGAATGGGCGTAAAAATGGGATTAACCCTAGTAGGCTAGTACAGGTCTTGTCAAATCTCTGAAAACTTGTGTGTGAGGGGGTTATTCTATGAGAGGGTTTTCGATCCCCCCCCCATTTAAAAGGTCTCCGATTCGCCCTTTGATGCTTGATGCTATGTGTGTAGGTCACAGTATTCCAAACTGGAGAAATTAGAGGCACGCTATTTCTGCACGAAACGAATCGAATTCAGGCCGGTCTTCGGTCCGGGCTAAAGACCCAAACCGTTTCCGGAGAGGGAAGCATTAGATTGGGTCAGTGGCGGATTTACGGGGTGGGTTTTGGGAGTTTAACCCCCCCCCCCCTAAGAAGATGGCGTATGCTATTGCTGGTGATTGGAAAGATTTCTTTTATCTTTACCAAGGCTGCTGAATAAGGGTCGCGGCACAGATGATTCCTATAGACCCTCCTCCCCTGTATTCGTCCCTCATCTACAATGCAGCCAGTAGTGCATCGATGAAGGGGTGAAGAGGTGGGCAGCCATAAAATTGATAGCGTTTTCCATTTGCATAAAATTCCGCTGTATCAAATATATATAAAAGAGGAAAAAATAGATAAAAATCGCTAGAATTGAGGAAACTCCATAAAATCGCTAATCCACATGACTAAGAAGGGCAGTGCTAAAAAGGAGAAAACGGATCAATTTCAGAAAATTCACTAATTTACAGCTAAGATTTAGGACTGCGGTGATTCGCGGCTAAAATTAAGAAATTAGCGACGCGCCGATAAAAGTGGCCGCACAAATTGAGAAAAAGCGCTGATTGTGAAGCTAAAATGGAGAAAAACGATAATTCACGGATTTTCTAATTCGGGGCTGAAATTCAATAAGAGCGGTGATTCGCGGGTGAAATTGATTTTTTTGCCGGGAATAATTCACGGCTAAAATTTAGAAATAATGCCCAGCTAAATTGAAAACCGCTAGCTCGGCGGATCAATTGCAGAAAATCCGCTATTTCGTGGCTATAATTTAGCAAACGCGGAAACTCGCGGCTAAAATGAAGATAACGCCAATCCACATGAAGTCATGACATTAGAACTGAAAAAAAAAATTCAAGAATTCAAGAAAGAAAAAAAGTTTTCTCACAACCAGGGGACTCGAGCCCCCTCCTTTGGGGCAGTGGTGACGGAAAGGGGGGCGTTTTCGCGTTTGATCAGTTTGACCATTATTGAGTCTTAATAGACAGCTTTTTGCTATTTTTAGGACACGTATCGTCAGTTCAGACATTTTAAACGTGTGAAAATATCTCAGTTTAGCCGGTTTTGACGCACAAATGGTCTATTTTCAAAACATGAATAATCTGTTTAGGGATTTTCAAAGCGCGAATCGTCAGTTTAACCCTTAATAGGCCACGTTATTAAACATAATAGAGTCAGTTTTAGCAATTTTTAGGGCGTTAATACGTCAGACTGCCAGTATATGGCAATTTCTAGGGCATGAATAGTCAGCGTGATATTTTCAAGCCGCGAATCGTCAGTTGAGCTACTTTTAGAAAGCGTAGAGCAGGTTTTGCCAATTGTATGGCTTGTATATCCAGTTTGGCCAATTTTAGGGCGCATAGTCAATGAGTTTTTTTTTTTTTTTTCATTTAAAAGCTGCGAATACGATGTCATACCAAGGCGAGAATAGTCAGTTTGGCTATTTTTTGGCGAAATACTGGTCGATTTTACCATTTTCAGGGCTGGGATAATAATTTATTTAAGCGCGTTCAGGGCAAGAATGACGTCAGTTAAACATTTTTGGAGCTCGTAAAGTCAGTTTGGCCTCCTTTAAAGCGGCGCATCCACCAGTTTGGCTGTTTTTAGCGTGCTTAGTCCCATGAAGGTTATAGTTTGACCATTATTGGCGCGCCAATGGTGAATTTTGCAGCCTTCAGGGCAGGAATCATCAGTTTAGGCATATTCAGGGCGTGAACCGTCAGTTTAGCCAATTTTTTGCACTTGGAGTCAGTTTGGCCATTTTTAGAGAGGTACCTAATTGCCAATTTTTAGGGTATAATTAGTCGCAGTTTAGCCGTTTTCAAAAGGCATAAATCGTCAGTTTGGCTATTTTGGGGCGCTATTATAGTCAGTTTAGCCGTTTTTATGGTGGGAATAGCTATTTCTAGGTAGTAATAAATCGCTGTTGAGTCATTTTTAGTAGAGCGAAGGACACAATTTCCCCAAGCCCCCCCCCCCCCCAGATCAGCCGTCTGCTCAAAGATATATCCCTTAATGTAGATAAAAAGCTCATTCGCTGCTCAACTCGAGAAAATACGTGGCTGAAGTGGACAAAACGCGATCATTCGCTGCTGAAAGGGGGAAAAACGAATAAATCGCGGATCAATTTGAGAAAACCCGTTAATTCACGGCTAAAATTGTGAAAAAGTGCTTATATCGCGGCAAAAATTGGGAAAACACCAATTCGTGGTTACTATACAGGCAAGTTTCGGGCTAAAACTCAGAATTAAGAGAGAGTTAATCGGACTTACGAGCTTATCCGATGGAAAATAGAGAAAATAGAGTTAATTCGCATTTTCCGCAAGAGTGGATTTATGGTGTGTAACCCCTCCCAAGACAAAAACCTAGATTCGCTACTGGATTGGGTTCATTTGTTGAGTAAAAATATCTATACCAGCGCTATATGCATCGAGCTTTTTGGATCACACCGAGACCGAGACTAAGTCTCGAGAACATGAGACTTAGTCTCGGTCTCGTCTCGGTCTCGGTCCGGAAAATGCAATTTTGATCTCGGTCTCGGTCTCGATTTCGAGACCGAGACTTTTTCTCGGTCTCGGTGCATCACTAAAGCCGATCGTCTTGCTGAGGAAGTGGCAGAAACAAGAAATGATGAAAGGGTTTTGAAAGTTAGGTTAGACGACGGAAATTGGTGGGTTAAGAATATTGTTTGGGAGCGTTGGCAAGAACAATGGAGCAGTACAAATTCACAACTGCGAGAAATAATGCCAAACGTGAGAGTAAACCAGACCACAGATCACCGTGGACCGGAACGAGTCCATCAAAATAGCTCGGCTCCAAACTGGACATAGCAGGCTAACGCATGACTATCACCTGACTGACCGTAGACGACCCAGTTGTCAGCATTTTTGCTGCACTTTCAGGCTACAACACATTGTAATAGAGTGTACTACCTACCAAGAACAAAGAAGACTCTGATTCGGGGACCCGGTGCCTACCTATAAAGAATTATTAAGTAAGACTGATAATCATAAAAAAATACTAGGATTTTAAAGAAAAGTAGACATACTAAAAATGATTTAAAACTAAGAACAAACATAAGGGGGAAATTGTGATACAAAAAACCGTGATATTTAACATTTTGTGATATTTACTTGGGATAGATTTCTAGTCGAAAAATTGTAGAGCAACTTCCAACCTCTGTGATAAACAAAATAAAAAAAAAATAAGTAAATAAAAAAATAATACTTTATGCAAGGAATAAATAGAATATACATACTAAATAGATAATTTAAATAGAACTAGCAAGGCTAATAAATTAATAATTAAAATAATAAACTTACGTTAGGAAAACAGGGCTAATAACCTTAGTAGTTGATGCCCTTCAATATATATATATATATATAATTCAGAAAGGTATGAAGAAGGGTGAGGGGATGAGGATGCATTTCACTTCACGAGAAGTTAATTATCGTTGAGAAGTAAGAAATTGACGAGGGGAAAGTTCGAAGAAAATATAAAAAAAAAAACAGGTCTAATAAGCCTTGATAGGTCACAGACCTTTTTGTAAGTAAATGAGAAAGAAAAAGAGAGAAAATAGGAAAAACATCATTTCCGCCAAGCGACTTACCGCAGGTTTTAACGTTGAATGACTTTTTTTATTTATTTCTCGCTTAAAATAGACCAAAAAAGAGCCGTTCGTATCACGCTGCCTTCAGCGCATTTAAATAGTAATTTATAACCTTTTGCTGCCCCAAAAAATTATTTTTAAAAAAATTTGAATATCACTAAAAAAAAAATAATAATAATTATCTCTCCCGAAACAATGACAGAAAACGTTTCGTGGTCCTATACAAACACGTATGTAATTGTGCGAAGGAAACCATCGTTAAGGTACGTGGAGACCCCCAAAAATTCGTTTAAATTATACGACTGGCGTTGATTGTTTAAAAAGACCAGGAAAAACCGCAGTGTTTACAGATGAGGGACCGATGGGCGTTACAACAAGTAAAAAGGCTTCCAAAAAAATACAAAATCACCTTTTGAAACTATAAACCAAAATTAGCGGTTGGGCGATAAAGATTTTAGCGTTTTGAGGACCATAACAATTATTCAAATTCATTGAGGAAGAACAATAAGTAAAAAAAAAAAACAAAAACAAAATTTGAGTGAAAGAAGAAGCGTCGAGTGCAAGGTCTGTTCGGATTACACTAAAATCGGGGCGTTTTAATTTTAGCCTTCTGTTATTGAACTTGGAAGTATTTTTTTTTTTTCCTCTCTCTCGGTCGAGAAAAAGAAGCGGCCGAGAGATAGAACGAGGAATAAAAGAGTCTCTGGGTGTTTTTAACAAGAACCATATCCTCGTTAAATCTGACTGACAAGTAGTCTAATTCAGAAAGAACCAACGGGAAGAGAGAAAAACGAGGAGATAAATTCGAAAAAAGGGAGGAAAAGATGAAAGCAAAAACATTATTTTTGTTAGAAATTCTAAACGGGATGAAAGGAGGCATCAAGTTGTGTACACTCGCTTATAAAAACAAAAAGAAAAACTATCGCTGGGGAAGTCGGTGGTGATTGCGGTGTTGGCAACTGGAAGGGGGGGGGGAAGCTTCAATTCCTTTAACATTTACTGTCAATACACCCGAGAATAACGTGCGGAATATTTCCGCTCTAATTTAGATTTGTATCGATAAAAATGAATAACGTCAGAAAATTGACACATAGTGGAGACTGGGAGAATGAAATTTCTAATCTTTGCGAGTCACACCGTGGCCCGTAGGAGATAAACTCAATGGGTGCGGGTGTTTGGTGATGGTGGTGGTGGTGGGGGGGTGAGTGTGTGCAGGCATCCAGGAAAAAACGGCAAAGAAAAACAAAAAGGAGCTCGAGTATCTCTGGGCATCACTGTCACGAGCGAGAGAGTCGTTTCGACGCCAAAAAAACGGCTCCCACTGTTCTTATAGTTGGTCGTGCGTGTTGTTGCCTATCTTTTTTTCCCCGCAAAGGCCAAGTGGCTGGTCGAAGGTCGAAGCGAATACAAACGTGACACCAAGGCATTTTCTTTACCCCTAAGATCTCCGTCCAAGAAAACTGGCTAAAACAGCTACCACGCCCGTATAAGAAATTAGGAGGGGGCTAATAAAATTAGAACGCTGATATTTAATTCACTCAGGTTTATTAGTTTTATCAAGCTCTCTGACACTCTCGCCCACCGAAAATACCACCCTCCCCTTCTACGATGGTTATTATTTCCATATTATGTTTCCATTGTTGTTGTTGTTGTTGTTGTTGTTGTTCAACCCCACAAAATTCGTTTTAACTGGGAAAACCTTTTGAAAGTTCGATAGATGAAGAAAGATGTTGTCGCCGGTATTTAATTAAATAAATTAAATGAAAGTGATATCTTCCGGACGACGGTGGAAGGGTATAGCCCGACACGATTCAAGTTTCAATAAAAAACAAATGGGTTCCCCGGCGGGATTTGAACCCGCAACCTCTGGATTACTAGTCCAGCACGATGCCAATTGCGCCACGGTGACGCCTTTGGCTGTCGTACTGCGAGGGATCAGCTAAGCCAAACCCCACCCAGGGCCAATGTTTCTCGAAACTATAGGCGTTTCTCCTTACGATAAAGGTAAACCACGCTAATGTTATCATATCGTAGATGAAATTCAATAGATGGGTGGGGTTCGGCTTAGCTAATCCCTCGCAGTACGACTGCCGAAGGCCTCACCGTGGCGAAATTCGATTTTTTGAGCTTGAGGTGATGTGCAGCAATATGACTTGGTTTTGAATTATAAATCAAACTATGACGACAACATTTGTGTTTTAAGGCGGAAAACCCCGTTTTTAGATCACCAGATCGCCGGTCATAATGGCCCAGTGATGTCGACTGATTGGAATGGACTAGGAGGGAGCGCTCCCCTGGATTCACGGCTGTGCCCGGGGTGAAAATCTCCCAAAGTTACCTCCGGATAACTTGAATTGGCGTTTTTTAAATTTTAGGGCTGAATGGGCCCTTTTCATCTATTTTAGCCGCGAGTTAGCGCTTTTTCTCAACTTTAGCCGCGATTCACTATTTCTCAATTTTTTACGTGAAGTTCATCCACAATTAGCACTTTTTTCCAACTTTAGCCACTGAATTTTTTCACTTCTAGGCACTAATTGTGGCGTTTTCTCAATGTTTGGCAGTAATTGAGTGCTTTTTCCGAATTTTAGCTGCAAAATATAGCCCCTTTAATTAAATGTGGAAATAAGCGTTTTTTTTATCAATTTTAACAGTGAATGAATATGTTTTCTCAGTTTTAGCCACGAATTTAACCATTATATGGTAATTATAGCCGCGAATACGCTTTATCTCCATTTCAGCCGTGAACTAGCTTTCTCGATCAGTCGCGAATGATCGTTTTTCTCTATTTTATATTGTTGAATAAGCGCATTCATGGTTGTAGCCAGAAGAGGGGCAAGGGTGGGCAGTTGTCTTCTCCTAGACTCGAAAGCGCAGCCATAGTTGCCCGCTCCTTGTAGCTACCATCGAAAAGCACAAATTCTTCAGGGGATTCGCTCCTAAACTTGAAAAAAGAGTTGAAACAGCAAATTCTCAACCAAAAACCACTAAAAATCTTGCAATTCACTGACCATTCATTAATTATCTCACATCCACTGGACCTGGATTTGGTGGTTTTGAGCCCCAAAACCTCTCAAAAAGCAAAAATCACTCAAAAACAAGCTATTAGACCAAAATGCTCGGAATTTCACCCCTCGGTCTCACTCTCACAATAATGCCTGGAAAGGTCAAAAGCTGACTTTTTAAGCAAGAAACCGCCATAACTGTCATAACTGGTCCTAAACGAACCAATTAAAAAGGAAACTCCCAAATCTCTCGACAAACTAGCAAGAAATTGGCTAGTCAACCCCCCCCCCCCAACCACCCATTTCGGTCCATTACTGACAGTTTTGCTCTAAGAACAAAATCAGCCCTAAAGCGACGGTGCGGTGGACTGCCCTTTTATGGGTAGGGGGGGGGGACTCCAAAAACTCAAAGGATAAGGATTTTTTTGTTTGCTAGGTTTATTCGCGGCTAAATATTAAGAACAAGCGTTTATTTGTAGCCAAAAAAAAAAAAATTACTTCGATTCGGGATATAATATACGAAGGAACAGAGAACATAACTAAAACAGCTCGAATATACGCTAACTCAAGTTTCCATTGTGCACTGATTGGAAGACTAAAATTGAGAAGGCCCGCTAATTTGTGCTAATCCTGGGGCAAATATATTCGCTGCGAATGCATATAATAAAAAATCACTAATTTATGGCAAAAATTGAAAAAAAAAAACTATTTAGCGGCCACAATTTATAAGAAAAAACATAAAAAAACGCTATTTTACTGCTAACAAATTGCGTAAAAGCAGGAATCAACCACTCAGCAGGATAAACTAATATTGAGAAAACGTCAATTTCTGATTTCTTAAACAACTTCGCTTGAAGTAACGCTCTTCCGCAGCTAAAATGGGGGAAAACGATAATTCGTGGATCAATTTGATAAAATCCGCTATTTCACAGCTGAAATTAAGGAAACGCGGTTATTCGCGGCTGAAATTAAAAAATAGTGCATTTTCAGAATGAAATGCACCAAAAATTTGTGAGTCAAATTGAGAAAAAATGATAGTTCATGGCTAAACTTGCGAGAAAACGCTAATTTGCAGTTCCTATAGAGGCAAGTTTGTGGCTAAAATGTAGAGAAAGCCTTAATTTAACGGTTAATACTAACTGAAAAGTATTTTTGGTTCATTTAGAGGTTAGGGGGCCCTTTAAAGATGTCCACCTCAGCCCCGGAAGGTGTCGGTTCGCCATTGGTTCAGCCATTACGTCGATTTCGTGTTATTGACCATTTTCTTCAACCGAACATCGGTTTTTAGCCCTTAACCCACAACTTTGGTTCTATAACAGACAATTTTGCTCTTAAAAGCTGAATATTTGACCGAGTGACTTAATATTTGACCGCGCAAATTCAAATTTACCCCCAGAAGGCCGCGTTTTCTCTCAATTTGAGCTAACAGTTTAGCGCTTTTGTGGGCTAAATCGAATATTCAGCTGTACTCCTTGTTGATCAGTTGCAACGTTTTATTCCGTCCTGGGTCAGATGGATTGAAAATCGTCGAAAGGAGTCAATATCGCGCCAACCGCATGCCTGAAACTTGTTTTCACGCATGAACGTAGAACCTGAAAATCCTCACTTTTCCACCTTAAATCTTTTCGTTTTAGCCTCGCCCCTCTCTCGGTACGCTACTTATTCATGGCCAGAAGTGAGAAAACGCGCTAAATGACGGCTAAAACTGAGCAAAATACTTACCCACTTCGCGGCTAAAGTTCCCACGGATAAAGTACAGAAAAGGCGCTAATTAGAAGCTAAAAGTATGGAAACCACAATTTTCGGCTTCTGAAGGTACGTTCGCGGCTCAAACTGAGAAAAAGCGCTAATTCATAGCTAATAAAAGGGGAGAAAATCGCTCAATTCGAAGCTAAAAAAGAGAAAGTGATGATTCGTGGAATAAATTCAGAAAAATGGCTCGATAGCGTTAGGAAAAACACGACGTTACCGGAAAAATTGCTAATTCACGAATAAAAATGTGAAAAATCGCTAATTAGTGGCTAACTCACCGATAAAATTGAGAAGAAGCGCTAAAGTAAGGGAAAAAACGCTAATGAGGAAGTAACACATTTTCAAAAATCATGCCGTCGTGATAGCTTGGTTAACTATATTTTTATACTTTAATAAAACTATTGGGTTGCGGGACCCATTTGAAATAGGCTAGATAGACTGATTACGCAATAACAGCATTCGCATAACCTTCACAATAGCTTCCCACAGGACTTTAGAGAAAGGGGAAGGACAAGAAGGATCAAGGCATGATAACAGCCTTGATGCGGATGGTTGGGAGGGGTCAAGACCCCTTAACTACGTCACGAGTCACAGACCGGCCGTTTAAGGCAACAAAAACAGTTGGCAAGTTGAAAATCGAATCAATCATTTACGCACTAGTATTCAATTTCTGGTCATATTTAGTCACTTTCTTTAGAAGAAATGTTTACAGCGATTTTTATTTTTCATGTTACTTCCTCATTCGCGGTTTAAAAATGGAGAAAACTTCAAATTCACCGCTTCTGAAGGTAACTTTACGTCAGAAAGTGGAGGGAGGGGGGAATTGCTAATCCACGGCCAAATTCAGAAAAAACTTTAGGTGATTGGCGACGAAAAACTCTAATTCGGGGCTAAAGTGTAGGAAAATCTGTAATTTTAGCGGCCAAAATTATTAAAAACGCTAATGTGCGGTTGAAATCAAGATAAATGGCTAATTGAGAATTAATTTGAGGAGAATGGGCTAATTCAAAGAAAATTGAGAAAACAGCGAGCCACGGTTTCCGGAAGCAACTTCGTGGCCAATTAGCAAAAAGTTCTAATTTAGGACAAAAATTGAGAAAAATCGCAAATTCGCGGCTAAAATGGAGTCAAATCGCTAATTCGCCGATGAAATTGATATTGTAAGGCGCTGTAGTGTTGAAAAAACGATAATTCACGGTTAATGTGGAAAAGGCGCCAATTCGCGTCTCACTCAAGCAAAACGGTGACTTCATGGGGAGCCCAGGGGCGTATAATATCTAATAAGGCCGGCGGCGTTGAGAAGAATGTCTAATTAGCTGCTAAAATTGGGACATACTCTAATCCACGGCAAAAATTGAGAAAAATAGCTAATCCGCTAATGAAATTGACAAAAAGCGCTACTTGGAACAATCCTATTTTGCGGACTTAATTGAACAGAATAGATAAATAATTAGCAGCTAAAATTTTAAACAAAATCCGATAATTTGCGGATAAAGTCCTGAAAAAAAGTTTATTCGCGAATTCAATTTTTAAAAAATCGGCTAATTCGCGGTTATATTAGAGAAAACGCCAATTCACGACTAAAATTTAGTGAAAGTGCTGACTCGCGGGGCTAAAATTCAGCAAAAGACAATAATCTGTTGCATCTGAAGGCAACTTCGGGCCTAAGCCTGAAAAAAAGCTCTAGTCCTTAGCTAAAAATTGTAAATGCGGGACAAAAATAGTTCGTACACCGCTAATTTCCGGCCAATATTGAGAAGAATCACTAATTAATTAGGGCGGCTGAAATTAACGAAAAACGCTTCAATTGCAGTTGAAAGTGCTAATTGACTGCTGAAAAGGTAAAAAAAACGCTAATTTGCTGCAAAAATCGAGGACAATTTCAATTCATGGCAAAACTGAGAAAAATCGCTAATATGGGATAAAAACGCTGCTTCGCAGCTAAAATTGAGGAAAATCACCGATTTGCGGACAAAGTGTAGAGGAAATGCTCTGTAATTCACGGCTAAAATTGAAAAAAAACTTCAGTTTTTGGCTATTTTGTAGTTTTGAAATATTCGTACGTACATGGCTTTATTTTTTTTAGGAGCTGTCTAGTCGTGAATTAAGGCCCAAAAGGTTAATTTTCTTCAATTTTTTCACTGTCCCTTCCTCTTATTTCACTCAGGAGGAGTAGACGTGAAGGGACGAAAAATACTCGTATACGAGAGGGTTGATTCTTCCAAACCCGACTCATCCCGAGTGTCAAAAGCTCTTCGATTGCCACCACGAATGTGATGTGACTCGCGCCCTACAATATCAATTTAGACCCTTAGAAACGTCAAAAGCATTGACCCTGGTATAGCTGAATAGACTTTGGTGGAACTCGTCCCACAGCATCTACTTTTAGGCGGACTATGTCAAAATGTTATGGATTCACGACGAGCACGTGCGTATTCGGCGACCTTTCAGCATTTTTTTTACCCTTGATAGTTTTCAGGTCTTCACTACCCCCCCCCCCCCAGGCCTTGGTGTTTTTTAATCACCATCGTCATGCGCACTAATCTTCTCAACTCCCCCCTTCCCCCATTGGAGTACTCTAAACAAAACAAAAAACCCCGGAAGCGATAAATAAAACGCAAGAGTGGAGAATATACGTCCGATATAAAAACGGCCTTAACGCCACAAAACTCATTTATTCGTTCCCGTATCAAAACGGAGTTTTTTTTTTACAAGACAAAAAAGTGACACGCCTCAGCCCAAGGAGGACAATGGGAAGTGGGAACCCCTTTTTCCACCCAACGGCACCGTGGAGGACATTAATCGAGTTCACTGGGGACGTTATCAGCTTGTGGAATACACTGGTCTTTGATTGATAACGATGTTTTAAACTTTAACCGAGATCCTGACGTTATCTTTAGCTTAATTCCACCTCTTATAATGACAATGGTTGCTCATTTATTTGCTTTTTTGGGGGGGTATTCAAGTAGGTTTCTGGCTTTGGTTTCCAGATAGGTAGTTGAACTCTCTTGTGAATACTCAAAAGATTAAATCCGTTATTAATCGAATAACATTTGTTGGTCTTTTTACTGGTTGAAACCGGGAAAAACCCTTGACATTATTTTCCCTCCACACACTCCCCCTTCCTTTTTTCGTTGCCCTTGAACAATAGTGGCGTAGGTACATCGATCTATTTCGTTCACCTTCAAACTTACTAGACAATTTCCTCCTAAACCCCCCCCCCCTCCTATTTCTCCTTTCTAGCAGTCAACAAGTCATCGTAAAACACAGGATTCATAATAATAATCTCTCAGTTTCCTAACCATTCACGTGACTTATACCCTCGCCGTCTATGTTTTCAACAGCTTTTTCTCCTCGTCCTTTTTTTTAAAAATTGTTTAATTAAAATTGAGAACGTCATTTTGAAAGTCCAAAATCTTCTGTCGAATACATAATCCTAATGAAAGAGCAAAAAAAAAAAAAAAAAGTGTGTGTGTGAGACACACCTCCGAATGTCACGCACTGTAGAGTCAACGTCTAATTATGAAACTTCCTCAATAAAGAAAGCCCCCCCCCCCCTTGACAGAAAAAAACTCCCTCTCACGCATAACAAACAATAAACTAAAACAAAAAAACGGCATCCGATCTGTGTCCGAACACAACATGAACATTAGAAATCAGCTTTATTATAATCAATCCTGAAGGTAAACGAGAGAGAGAGAGAGAGAGAGAGAGAGAGAGAGAATGTTTTGGCATTGACCAGAATGTAACTTCTATGTACCTTATCAGTCCCGCTCTTCATCCGTCGATACAAACGTTTCTTTTTTAAAACATTTCCTTTCGGGCTGTTGGTTAAGTGAAAGTACGAGTTTCGTTATGTTCCGAGGGAACGGGCCATAATAGTCGGAATTATGACACATCCTGAACGACAAGCTTCTAATGGAATACTAAGAGGCTCGTGACTTGAGATTGAGAGATGCAATGACTTGTGGGCATTCTAAAAGAACAATAATGTGTCCATTTGTCTAAGCTTCCTATTGACATCTTTCATAAATACAGCAGCGCTCTTGCCGAGCTAAGATGAACTAACAACCTGGGGTAACATCTGACCTGTGCCACTTGCTTTGTTTTGTTTATTGTGGTAGTGAGAATCAGAATCAGAAAGAAAATTATTGAAGTAAACCCAATTGAAAATTGAAGGATACCCCCAGAAGATCGTTTCACTTAGTCTTCACATGAGCGCTGGTGTATTTATGAAAGATGTCAATAGGACATCAACTGTATGGCTCGTAGAAATAAGAAATAGAGTTGGGGAAGTATTATATGCTATAAAAGATTGAGAAAACGCCAAGTTGCAAAGCCTTGACGTGCATTGGCGATGAGGCTTAAAAAAAAGAATGGGAAAAAGGGAAGCGAAGGCGAGCGCGATGTATAAGACGTGTCCCCAAGACAATGGAACTACATATAGTAAAGTTGACATTTCCCAGTTGACTGATATTATATGAGCTATAAACGTTGATGGGAATGAAGGAAACCGGGTTGTAACCTAGGGGGGGGGAAAACTTTCAAAACAACGAATTCACAACTCTTTCCGTGCCGTATAGAGAATACTAAACAGACGACTCAAGACTCAACGATAAAGCCGCCGACATCGTTCGGAAACCGTCAATTTATCTCTTCGTAGCTACTTGACCGTATAACTGGAAAATTTGCCCTCAAAAATACTTGCAAGCAAAAGCACTGCAACCTGCAATGTAACAGAAATTGGAGACCAGAAACTTGCAATTATTTCGATTATATTTAGCTCAGAATCGGGCAATTCTGTGGATATTTGGCCTGATTTGTTTATAGACAGACTATACTTTTTCTTAGTCATTTGACGACCCGTATAGTAAGGTCCGAGAATTAAAATTGGTGCTTCAAAATTTCGCAGTTTTCCTCCTGGATTAGCAATTTCGAGGCCATTTATCCTTGCAATCAAGCAGTTTTGCAAATTTAGACACCCAGAACCTGACTGGTTTGGCTATAAAACGCGAGTTGAAGTGAACGTACTATACGCGGTTATACGTGACAACAGAACAGTCATTGTAAGGCTAAAAACCCATTGAATTGGAGCCGATTCACCACGAAATTGCTATTCGGATGCGAAAATCTTCGAAATATTAGGCTTTTGGTCCAAATATTTGCGAAACATCCCGTTTTTTTGGTCATTGCATTGATCCGCGAAATTACGCCACTAGAAGCTAAATATCTTTGAAATTTTAAGTTTATGGTCTGAGCATTCTGAAAATTGTGAGTTTATGGTCTTAATTTTTCTAAAACTGTTAAATAGCTTCTGGCATTTTTTTCTCACAGTGACAGTCGACCGGGGCAAGGCAGCCATGGTAGCATCCAAATTCTTAACGAATGGCCAAAAATTGCAACATTTTGGAGCTAATCGGAAGTTCACTGGCTGGGCCATCAGCAAAATCGATCGTTTCTGGTCTTTATTTTCAACTCATTGGTCTTCATTCTTGTAGTAAATTAAGACCTTTCATAAAGGCTTTATTAAACAAAGTTCAGACATCGAATGATTCTCAACAAAGTGACATGTGGGTAACAATAATTAATGGGGATATAATCATCACATTCGCCCCCGCTGAATTCATTTGGAGACATAGTCATTAAGGTATGCAGGAGGTCTTCTTATCCTAGTGGATCTTCTTAAACGGTTTTCGACATCTGTTTGAGAAGGACATAGCGGCTCAGGAGGAATAGGGGTTCGACTGTCAACAGCTTCGTCAAGCGGATCTTCTGAATTCGACTGAGAATAACTTGGATCCGTTTCCACAGGTGTTTCAAAGTGGTCAGTGCTATTATTTTCATGGTTTTCATAAAACCTTCCACTCGGGGCCAAGTGTTTCAACGAAACAGTCGATTCCCGTCCGTCAGCATGTCGCACAAACGCGTATTGGGGATTAGCATCGATGAGCTCTGCTTGATCAACGAGAGGCTCGTATTTGCTGTTCCGGACATTTCTTCGAACCAAAACCGGTCCAGGTTGCCGAAGCCAAGATGGAAGTGAAGTCCCACTGAATGACCGCCGCAAATGAACGAAAAACCGTTCGTGTGGAGTAGAGTTGGTGGCGGTGCACAGTAGAGAACGAATAGAGTGCAGCGCTTCAGGAAGTACCTGTTCCCAGTGTGATATAGGAAGATCTTTCGATTTCAGAGCGAGAGTAATGGCTTTCCATATAATACCATTGTACCGTTCGATTTGTCCATTTCCACCTGGATTGTAGGGGGTAGTTAAACTCGTTGCAATTCCGTTTTCGTGCAAGAATGAGGTGATTTCTTTTGATTAAAAGGATTTTCCTCTGTCGGAGTGTATGTAGCTGGGTGTACCAAACAGAGAAAACAAATTATTAAGGCATCGAATGACGGTTTGAGAGGTGAGGTCTTTGCAAGGGTAGGAAAACGGGAAACGAGAATACTCGTCAATAATATTCAAGAGATAGCGATTCTTACTGTTCGACGGTAAAGGCCCCTTAAAGTCGATATTCAATCGTTCGAATGGAGAAGTAGCTTTGATTAAATGATTGTCATTCCCCTTGTAAAATTGGGGTTTTACCTCAGCGCATGCAGAGCAGGCCTTAGTTATTCTCTTGACGTCCTCTAGTGAGAAAGGCAGATTCTTGCTCCGCACCCAGTGATGCATCCGTGTCACTCCCGGATGACATAATGATTCGTGTAATTCATTTAGGCGGTTGAACGAATTGATTGAGCCGCAAACTCTTGACAGTGTATCAGCTTTGATATTTTCTTTTCCTGGGCGAAACAAAATGTCAAATGAATAAGAGGATAACTCCAGGCGCCAACGCATTATTTTATCGTTTTTAATTTTGTTTGCCCCACGTCCATTAAATGCATACGATAGAGCTTCTTGATCTGTGATGAGTTGAAAATGACGGCCTAATAGAAGATGTCTCCATTTTTTTAACGATTCAACTATAGCTAACGCTTCTCGTTCGATAGCCGATTGCCGCCGTTCACATGACGAGAGAGTTTTTGAGAAAAACGCCACAGGTCGTCCATTTTGACTTAGAGTTGCGGCAATCGCGACACCTGAAGCATCTGTTTCCACTACTAATACCTCGTTCGGATCTATTGTCGTCAAAAAAGACAGAGAAATGAGTTTCTTTAATTGCATAAAATCCTCTGCTTCAACGGAGCTTTCTTGAATCGGAAAAGTTTTACAGTCAACCAAACGTCTGATTCGATCAGAGAACTTCGGAACCCATTTTGAGTAGTGAGAAAACATTCCCAGCACTCGCTTAAGAGCTGCAGCGTTGGCAGGTAGAGGCATGTCGTTTAGTGGTTTTAATCTCTCGGGATCGGGACGAATATGGAAGTGAAGTTATTATTATTGTTACATATTTGGTAACCAAGCAACGAAATCGAAGTTTTTGAAAATTTACACTTATCCAAATTCAAAGTCAAGCCGTATTTGTTCAGTGTTTTGAGGAATCTGTTCAAGTTTTCATCGTGATTTTCTTGGTCTTTACCGGCTATCGTGATGTCATCCAAGTAGACGAAAACTCCATCAAGTCCCTCCTTTGATACGATTTCATTCATCGTTCTTTGAAAGCAAGCCACGCCGTTTGTCACGCCGAATGGAATACGACAAAACTCCCAGAGTTGGCCGCATGCTTCGAAGGCGGTGTATTTTCTGTCATTTGATCGTATTGGGATCTGATGATAGGCGCTTTTAAGGTCGATCGTGCTAAATATATTAAATTTTGCTACTTTTGAGACTAAATTTTCAATGTTCGGAACAAATTTGCTTGCTCCTGGTCTTTATCTTCTCAAAATTGCATATTGGTGGCCTTAATTTTCATTAAAATTGCTATTTACTGGTATTCATTTTGGAAAATTGCCAGTTTCTGGACTTTTATTTTGTTAGTGACCGCACGGAACCCGGGTTAAACGGTCCGGACGCGCCGCCGCACAAAGCCTGGAAAGTTGCATTTTTCAGAGCTAAAATTCTACGAAATTTTTAGTTTTGGGTATGAAAATTCACAAACTTGCTTGTTTCTGGTCTTCATTTTACAAAAATTGCAAGTTTCTTGTCTAAATAATCGTCAAACTTGCTAGTTTTTCGTAGTTATTTTCGTCAAATTGCGAGTTTCAATTTTTTGCGTTTTATTTTTAGTGACCATGTAACTGGATTCCGATCTAACGGGACATGACAGCGTTCAAAGTCTGACGAAAAGCCATTATATTGCAACATTGTGGACCTAAAACTCCGCGTAATTGAAAGTTTCCTGGCTGAATATTCTGATTTATTTGACGTTTCAGGTCTTTGCTTACGCGAAATTGCAAAAAGATTCTGTTATAAAAGAATTCGGTAGTTCTGGTCGTTGTTTACCGCGAAATCGCTAGTTAGTTTTTAGTCTGTAATTTCGCGTATGTATAATAGCATTTCTTAAGTGGCGACGGAATTTCGGCCCAGAATGTTTAAATTCTTTAAAAATCTTTGGAACTTGGTGAGCCGTACAAAAATTTCGCCCCCTCCCCACTCCCACCAACCGAGCTACACCATTGCCCATAGATCTTTTATTTTATTATCATTTTATTGGGAAAATAACTCCCCAAAAATGGATGAATCTGTGACCCTGAGATGAAGCGAGAAGTACATGGGAACGAGCTGGAAGGAGCTCTTCCAGTGATTCCCGCGTTTTTCACCCACTTAGACCACCGTTTTCAGGCGCCACACGAGATTGTCATGCGGGCAGCGACCGCAAGAATCGACGCCCCCCCTTCAATCAAGATACATTTCACGGATTTGACTCACTTGAGCACAATCTGATAGATTTCACTCACGTGTGTATCCAGGAGGTGGGGGGGCTCAGGGGTCTTGAGGCCTCTCCTTCTTCTGGGCGGTGCTTTTTCTGAATTTGGCTGTGGATTTTTTTACTTTCCGCCACAAAGCTACCTTTAGAAGTCGCGAATTCGACGTTTGGTCCATTTAAATAGCAAATTAGTGTTTTTACTCACTTCAGCGCTTCTCAATTTTATCCAGTGAATTAGCGATTTTTCGCCATTTTAGCGGTGAATTAGCGTTTTTCCTCAGTTTTTGCGGAGATTTCGTATTTTTCTCGATCTTAAGCGCTAATGAGCCATTTTTCTCAATTTCATTCATGAATTAGCGCTTTTTCTGTACTTTATCCGCGGAAGCTTTAAGAAACTTGAGCCGCGAAGTAGCGCTTTTTCTCACTTTCGACCGTGAATTAGTAGCTTACCGAGACAGTGCCGAGGGGGCCGGATTGGCCCGGGCTCCCTATGTGGGCCTAAAAATTTGGATATTAAGGATCTAATTGTAAGCTATATGTCTCCTTTACAACTTCGCTTCAACTTTCAACAACGCATGCGTGATGCGTCTAAGCTATGCACGCAATTTCTGATATCCTTTTAGCTTTTTGAGGCATGCAATCTAGCGCATTCCTCACACTCAACACACCGCGCACTATGACGCATTCTCAGACGCACGCGAAAAGGCACAAGTTAAGACATAGGTTATGTTCGCGTTTGTGGGTACGTGAAAACAAGTTTTTGGCATGCAGTTGTACAGCGATATTGGCTCCTTTCGACGATTTTCAATCCATCCGACCCAGGATGGAGTGCTTGCTGGTGATCAGCAAAGATTGTAGCGGAATAATCGATTCAGCCCACAAAAGCGCTATGCTACGCTGCTCCCCAGTATTTTTTTTTTTTTTAGTCCGTAAGATAAAGATGAGAAGGCGTACTAATATGCTATTCTTGCAGGCAAGTACCAACGCTGCAAAAAGTTGGGGAAAATCGCTAGTGTTTGTGGCCAAAACTGTTCAAAAGCCTTCATTCGCGGTATGAAACATACAGACCGAAATTGAGAAAAAATCGATGATTCGCGGTGTACAGATGCCACTTTATGCCTAAAATGAAGAAAAAACGCTAATTTGCTGTTGGTAAAATTCAGACGTGACCCAGTTTTTGCTTTTCTGCAAGCGCTAAAAGGCAGGAAAACCCGCTAAGGCTATACGATAGAAAAAAAAAAACGCTGATTCGGGGCTAAAATTGAGAAAAAGACAAATTCGCAACTGAAATTGCAAAAAAATCGCCCGTTCGTGGATAAAAAAGTGAAAAGCCACTAATTCACAGCTAATTCTCGAAATATGCTAATTCACGACTGAAATGGAGAAGAATGGCTAAATAGCTGCTAAAATTGGGACACACGCTAATCCATGACAAAAATTGAGAAAAATAGCTTCTTCAATGAAGTTGACAATAAGCGCTACTTAGCGGCTAAACTTGGAACAAACCCATTTCGCGGACTTAATTGAAAATAATAGATAATTAATTGGCAGCTAAAATTGTAAAAAAAAATCCGATAATTTGCGGATAAAGTCTAGAAAAAACGTTCATTCGCAGATTCAAATGAAAAAATCGGCTAATTCACGGCTATATTATGGAAAACGCCAATTCACGACTAAAATTTAGTAATAACGCTGACTCGGGGCTAAAGTTCAGCAAAAGACAATAATCTGTTGCTTCTGAAGGCAACTTCGGGCGTATACCTGGAAAAAAACGTTAGTCTATAGCTAAAAGTTGAAAAAAAAAAATGCGGCCAATATATTGAGAAAAATCACTAATTAATTAGCGCGGCTGAAATTAACGAAAAACGCTATACTTGCAGCTCAAAGTGCTAATTCACTGCACAAATCGCAAAATCGCTAATTTTCTGCCAAAATCGAGGAAAATTTCAATTCATGGCAAAAATTGAGAAAAATCGTTAACATGATAAAAACGCTACAGCTCAGCTAAAATTGAGGAAATTCACCTATTCACGGACAAATTGTAGAGGAAAAGTTCTGTAATTCACGGCAAAAATTGAAAAAAAAAACGTTAATTTTCGGCTATTTTATAGTTTTGAAATATTCATAAATCAAATGTGCTTCTTGGGTCATTTTTTCTCGTCCTCCTTCCCTCCCCACACCTCATTTTCCTAGACGCGCCCCTAAGGACACGGCGCTCCTGGGTGGTTGCCCGACTCGCCCCCCCCCCCCCAGTTAAAGTCGGCACTGGTTGATCTCAACCAAGTTCGAAGAGAAAAACCTACACACAAAGAACACAATCTGCTTTGCTGAGCTGAATCTAAAGAGGTATAGAATGCCTAAGTCCCCGATCAAGTCCTATCGCCCAGTTTCCTGAAGATTGCAACGAGATCATAAAATCGGTATCGGTGCAGATTTAAGACAGCAAATTAGGGGGAAAATGTATGCAGCATGAGGGTGAGGCACAAACTGCTGCAGCAGGCCTTTAGAGTACGTGTATTCTGGGTGTTCTCAATGAGTGAATTTTGAACGAACAGCTAAGCTGCACGCTATAAAACAGCCTTGTGTCTTGAGTCATGGGTTGAAGGGTGTCCCGTCATTAAGAAAACCCTACTTGATTGGTTTTCTCATTTGTCTCATTGTACCTATAATATATAGGCCAGTTCCGGGATTCTGTAGGTTAACCTTAAGGACCATTACCGAGAAAAATTAAACTATAGTTACCAGTTTTCTCAGGAGGACTAGTTGGGGGGGGGGGGGCATCGGCCCTCCAGCCGCACCGGCCCTTCGGACTCAGCCCGATCGCCCACCACCTGTATCCGTCCCTGGATGGAGACGGTCCTATATTCGAAGGGGTAACGAATGATTAGGCAATTCGGTAATTAATTTCTTCGGCACAGCAACAGGCAGTTTAGACATTTTAATGGTGTGAATCACCAGTTTAGTCATCCGAAAGGCATCAATGACCAGTACGGATATATTTAGGGCACGAATCGTCCGCATTTCAGCCATTTTCCGGGCGCGGAGTTTCAGTCAACCCTTTTTTTGAAGCACGAAATGTAAGTTTAACCATTTCGCAGACTCGAAAGGTCCGATTAGCCATTTTTAGCGTATAGTTAGCCTGCCAAGCAATTTTATAGCGGGAGATTTTATCCAGTCCACCCAATCATAAGGTGGGCGGGGGTGAGATGGTAAGGTGCAGGGACGGCCCTTATTATACTCGACGCGAAAAAGCCGGTAGTCAGTTTATCGTTTCAAGACACAATGATGGGCCTTTTAGTTGAGTTCAAATGGCCACTTTTAAGGCGCACACCGTTATTAACGCAATTCGTAGCCCATGTAAGTCGCGTGAATGGCACGAGTATGCAATTTTTAGGGCGTGAATAGCCGGTTTCGCTATTTTTTCAGGGAACGAATCGTCAGTTTGGACCATTTTCAAGGCATGAAGCTCAGTTTTTTCTATTTTCATATTGCAAATAGTCCGTCAAACCGCATTCGTAGGGTTCGAATGGTCTGGTTAGTTTGCCATTTATAGGTCACAACTTGCCAGTGTATGGTCATTTATAGGGAGTGAATAGCCAGTGTGATGATATATTCAGGGCTCGAATCGTCAGTTTTTATATTTTAGGGGCTTAATGGTCAGCTTTACATTTTTAAGAGCGAGGATTGCCAGTTTATCCATTTTCTATGCGCGAATGATCAGTTTTGGTCATTTTCAGGGCAGGAATCACCTTTTCAAGCACTCCCAAGGCGTGATCTGTCAGTTTAATCATTTTTAGGGTTCTCCAAGTCAATTTGGCCATCTTTTTAGCTTTGATTACCAGTTTTGCCTTTCTTGGCGCGCGAACGATGGATTTGGAATTTTCTGGGCAGGAATAATCTGTTTAGACATTTTCAGGGCGCATAGAGCCAGTTGTCTTTTTTTTTTTTTTTTTTTTTTTTTTTTTTTTTTTTTTTTATTATTATTATTATTATTATTATTTTTTTTTAAAGTCAGTCAAGCCAAAGGCACGAATGGTCAGCATTGGGCATTTGTGGCCATTTCTATTGCGAGTTGTGGATTAAGTCATTTTCAGGGAACCATCTCAGGGAATCATGATATGTCTTCAGACATTTTAAGAGCTTGTCAGTTGACCCATTCTTAGGGGACGCGAAGTCCAGTTTGACTATTTTCAAAGCGGCAATGGCCGCAGTTTGGCAATTTTTAGGGTGCAAATAGTCATTATCAAAGGTGCTAATCCACAGTTTTGCAATTTTGGGGAGCGATTATTGTCAGTTTCGCTGAGTTTAGCTATTTTTAGTAGATTGAAGCACACCATATTTCTCAAGCCCATCCCTCGAGCAAATCCTGCGTCCGCGTCTGGTCTTCATTAACTAAATTTTACAGATTTCGCCTCTTCAAAACTCATTTCGTGCGGGTACGGCTCATACAAAGAATTTCACTGTGTTTTCTCATTCTAAACAATTGTTTTGTGCTTTGGCTCATTTGTGAAATTGGGTGGTTTGTACGGATGTCTTTCATTTTTATCACATAACAGTGAGTTGCTTTAAAACTGTATTAGAGCTTGAAATGTCAAAAGAACAAATTTTTTCGGGTAAATAACTGACAGTTCTGGATTTTCACCCTGTGACACGCTGTCCCTTGCTGTAGTAGCTACGCGTGACAAGCTCCCTGGTACAGGCCGCCCACCCTCTTCTCGAGAAAGAGAAACGTCTGGCGTGTCACTGAATTTTATAGCGTGCTACAGAGACTGGGGGGTTGATTTTTTTTTTCAATGAACGTGATGTCATGACAAATTGGTCGGGGACCTGTCACATTTGGGTTTTCCTTATGAATTTGACAGGGAAAGAAGAAATTCATTTCTTGTCAATCAGTCTCTTCATTTTACTCGATGATGGTAGCTCTGTGGGCTTGAGCGCGTGCGTTTGAGGGCTTGGAAAAATGGATTGTTGTATCCTAAAACATCGAAGGGGGGGGGGGACTCGCAAAACTGTCATACACCTTTAGTAATCTCCGACCTCCCTAACCTCCCTACCAACTCTTGTTCTCATCTTATCCCCCTCCCCCTCATTTCATTCCAGAATAGGAAATAAAACTCCCGGAAGGCGAAAGTAATTCCCTCTCTTCCAACCTCCCACCATGCTTGCGAACCTATTAGCTGTCTTTCTTGTGTCCCAAACCCCTTGTTTGGCTATCAAACATTTTTTCTTTTTTCATTTAAAAAAAAAAAAAAAAAAGAGACGTAAAATACTGAAAAATCACTGTGTGGCGATGTTTCAAGAAGACATAAAAGATGCTGAGCTAATCACTTTGGATATTCTCAGATTTTCACTAAATTTCAATTTTCATAAGTTTATTTCTGTTCAGCACAAAGTAAAGGCACGCGGGATTGGCAAAGTTTCACCGGCACGTGGTTGATGAATACAAAGAATGACCTTTTAAATCTTCCTCGAGTCAGCTATTAATTGAGTCGACAAAATACATTGAACGTGTTTCTGTTTTTCTTTTCTTTTTCGGGAGTATTTTATTATAATGGACCCCGTGGGCTGACAATGTTGCTTTAATTTCCCGATTTTTCATTCCTTCAGAGCGCTAATTATAATGTGATTTATAAATTTAAATTTGTCTTCGCTGCCACAGAGAGTTACAAAATAACGAGCCACGATTTTGTGAGCTTGTGTTCACAAAGTGACAATCTCACCCTCCTCCGAACCCCCTTCCACCCCTTTCAATGCCAAAATATTCCAATTCATCGAGTCTAATTTTTCGCCGGCACATCAAACCCTCCATCCACGACATGACCCTTGTTAAAAAAAAAAAAAACAGGCCGCACACACATGTGGGACAACAAAATGAAACCCAGCATCTTGCGAGGGGCATTAGAAACAAAAAGCCATCTCAACAAAAACTTGTTTACAACGAAGAAATAGACTTGGCACGGAAACGTTAAAAAAAAACAAAACAAAAACTCAAATCCGACCAATACATTACTTGAAGCTGAACGGCTAAGATCCGAGGGATCAGGACTTGGAAGATGATGAGTATAATAAAACAAAAAAGTGTAGGATTGTTTGTAGGGACGGTTATGTATATTTTTTTCTGTAAGAGATTTTTTTTTTTTTTATGAAATAGACATCTATAGCATTGCATTAACCCACTTTTACAGGGGCGGTTGGTGGTGAGGGGAACCATATAATGAAATTGGTTGAGAAATACACACAATAACAGTCTCCGTGAATAAAAAAAAAAGTCGAAAACTTGGGAGATCGAATGTAAAGCAAGCCAACCCCCCCCCTCACCCAACCCCAACGACAACCAAATGTTCTATCGAGCGAATAATTTTTTTGTTTTGTTTTTTCGAGTTATAATAGAACCGAGTATTTATTTACGTCGTCCTATAAAAGTGGAATCAATTTGAGGGCTCACTTCTTGCCATCTCATCCGGGGCTTGTCGTTTACAACCTCTTGAGTTAAAAAACAGAAAATAACGGGGAGCTTTTGGAAATCTTGAGGATTATTAAAAGTGAATGGACGGTGGGGGGTGGGGTTATCTGCTTTACGATCTTTCCCTTAGATGATTAAAACCCTATAGCGATACAATTTGCCATTAAATTGACTATTTTGTTGGTGTTTTCTTTCAGCTATATAAGTCGAGAGGCCTGCAGATCTGAGTGATTTTATTTTGCGACTCCCTGGAGTGTTCTTGAGACACATGTGAGCGTTAGAGTGAAGAAAAAACAGCAGCTAAAAAGCTTGAGGTGGAAAAAAAAAACGAGATTTCCCTTTTACGCGCAGAACAGGATTGTCGGATTTTAAAATACCGCACGAGCGTGTGCAAACATGGCGACCAATTTCATCCCCTGATAATTCTCGTGAGGTGGGGTGAGGGTGAGGGGATCACAGGTAACACAATATCTCCAGTAAGCAGAGACTGTGTAGGTTCTGAAATTGAAGTATTTTAAGGTGTTGTCCTGTCCTCCGTCCTCCCACTAGTTTTGTTAGTTTTTACGCGTAGCCCGCTTTTAGCTTTCACCATCGTCAGCACATCTGAACCACAATTTTTTTTTAAATTAATAAAAAATCAAGTTAATCAAGTATCACAGCTATTTGGTGTCGTCATATTAGCAAGAAGGGGGTTGCTCTGGAGAGAGGGGAGCAATTTCTCCGCGAATTGAGTTACTGCAAGCTGTTCTAGTTCTAAAATTAACTGTTTATTCCCTCGAATTTGAAGTATTGATAAAATAGTAAAAACCACCTGCGTGTGGTCACGGGACGTCACGAGTTCCGTCCTGCGGCCTGTCGGCATTTCCAAATTCACTGTAAAAATATTTGTCATTAAATTTCAAAGTTGAAGAGCATTAATGTTCCTTAAATTTAACGATCTTTAACATTTTACATGGAATATTTGTCTGGAACCACTAGCGAACCACGGTGCTGGCGAGGGTTGTGGAGAGGGCCCCTGAATAGATTAAAGAAGAAACAAATCAGGATTTTTAAGTGGAAAATATGAGAACAAGTGGCTAAACTCGATCGTACAATTAAGAAAACGCTGATTCGCGGCTGAAATTGAAAAAAATTGCTGAAATTTATGGATTTTAATACAATATTGAGAAAAAGTGTTAATTCACAGCTGACATCGAGACAACGCAAAATCACGAATTGTTGGGGCAAAATCGGGACTAAAATTAGAAGAAAGCGTTAATTCACGCAGCTAAAACAGAGAAAAGCGCTAATTCAAGGATGTAAAAGAGAAAAACGCGATTTCCCGTCTTAAAAAACAAGAAACACGCCAATTGTGATAATGTGCTACAATTTAGGAGCTTTAAAAATTGAGAAAAAGCGCAAATTCACAGCAAAAATGGAGAAACGCCAACTCGTGGATTCTCGGGGCAACATTGGAACTAAAATTTAGAAAAAGCCCTAGTTCACGGGTTAAATAGGCAAAAACCCGAAATCGCGTCTAAATAAAAGTGAAGGAAAACTCAGCTAAGGATGAAAAATTACGATTTTACGGATAAAATCGATAAGAAAACGCTAAAAATCGCAGCTAAAATTAAAAAAATTGACTAATTTACTGTTAAAATTGAGGAAAAAAACGCTACTTCACTTGGTTAAAACTGAGAAAAGCGATAATTCACGGATAAACAAGAGAAAAACGAGAATTCGAGTCTAAAGATAAAGAAACACGCTATTATGATAAAGTGTTACAATTTGGCAGCTTTAAAAACTGAGAAAAAGCCCTGATTCACGGCGTGAAATGGAGTAAAACGCGAATTCGCTTCTAAAAGTGAAAAAAACCTTTAATTCACAACTAAGGTATGAAAAATTTCAATTTTACGGATAACATCGATAACAAGCGCTAAAATACGCAGCTAAAGTTGAGAAATGTGCTCATTCACTACTAAAATTGAGGGTAAAAAGGCTAATTCACAGCTGAAATTGAGAAAACGCCAACTTGCAGATTCTTGGGGAACTTCGGGAATAAAATTGGGAAAAAGCGCTGATTCAAGCGGCTAAAACTGTAAAAATGCGCTAATTCACGGGTAAAATTTAAAAAAACTCCGATTTGCGTTTAAAATGGAGAAAAACGCTAATTTTTGGATAAAATTTGGACAGAGCACTCAAACGCTACCTGTACTTTGTGGATTCTTGAGGCAAATTCATGGCTAGTTCACGGCAAGGATCTTTTAATAAGCACCGACTCGCGGCTAAAAATGAGAAAATGTGCTAATTCGCTGCTAAAATTGGCACAAAATCGCTAATTCACAGCTGATATTGATAAAACGCCAACTCGGTAGTTCCTGGGGCAACTTGGGGAATAAAATTGGGAAAAAGCGCAAATTCACGGGTAATAAATAGAGAAAAACACGAATTGGTGTTTAAAATTGAGAAAAACGCCAATTCTAAGCTTAAATTTAGGAAAATTGCTAATTTGGGGATGAAATTGGGAAAGAGCACTAAATGCTTCCTAATTTGCAGATTCTTGAGGCAACTTCACGGCTAAGTGCTTATAAAAAGCGCCGATTCGCAGCTAAAAATGAGAAAAAGAGTTAATTTGAGGATACAATTGTGAAAACACACATATATAGTTTTAGGAGGCAATTTCGTGGCTAAAATGGAGAAAAAAATGTACTTGAACGTGGTAAAAAAGTATATTCCTAGTTTAATTAGAGGCTTATTTTTTAGCCGTAGTAAATATGCCCGCGGACTTATTTTTTTAAAAAGGAATTAAACCCACAATATTGGGGGTATTCAATGACGAAATTGATTCACCTGGAAATCGAGCCAAATCCGTGAGAATGGGGTTTGAATTAGCTAAGCCCATAAGAAATCGGATTTTTGAGTGATCCAACCTTTCGAATTTTGTTTTTTCTGAGGAGTGAAATCACAAAAACTGTTTTTTTTTTTTTCAATTATTCAATTCCCTGAAATTCTCACTCAAAACACCAATTTCGTACGGTCAAAACTTTCAAAAAGGCAATTTCACGGGTTTTGGCATTAAAAAACAAACCCTTCTGCTGTTTTTTTCGTATTAGAAAGTCCATAATATCGTAAATTTGGAACTTACGGAACACTACTTAGGGGATTTCGCTAGATTCATTCGCAATTCGTCGGTCGTCAGCTTCTTAAAAAACACAATGCCACCTGTTTGTTTGTTGCAAAATACCCGGCAGTTTTCCACAATTTTATATTTCGCGGCACAGCGAAATTTGCGACTTTTAGAAATTGAAGTGACCAAATTTACGGTTTCTGTCGATTTCATCGGCTTAACAACCATAATTGAAAATTTTTGGGGTATTTCAGGCTAGGAATAGCATGAATCGTGGTTTTCCGAAATTTTAACGGCCCAACTTGCGGATTTTTAATTTTAATTCTATCCATAGAACAGAGATTATTCGCCGTTTTTGACAAGAGCAGGAGAATAAAATGTGCTGGGAGCTTGTCGACGGAGGAATTTTTGGAGCTCCAAGCTCAACAATCTGTGGCCCCTGGGAAAAACTGCTTAAGTTGAAATCCGTGACTTTTCACAAAGCAAACTTTTTGGTTTTGTTGGAATTCTGTGCGTTGCGTTCGGGAATATTGGAACATATTGGCAACGTGGTTGTTACGGTTTTGGCCGTAGCAGCCATCGCTATTATATGTTTCTTGCAAGGAGGGACAAATTCTGAAATAAACTTGTTGTACGCCTCTCGCGGCTTCAGCTTCGTGCCACATGAAAGCGTAAGCCTTATTCGTTACACAGTCGTGAATGGTCAAATTAAAGGTCCAAAGCTGGCGTTTATAGAAAGCCACATTTGTGTTCAGGGAAGGAGTTGGGAGGCACTGTTGAAGATCGAATGAATAAACACCAATTTCACAGTCCTCCGTGGTTTTTTCTTTATCCTGTTTTTTCATGCTGTAAGCGTCATCAGCCTCCAGTTGGTGCAATTTTAGCTCTCCTTCCAAGACTTGTTTCTGTTGTTCATCGGTCGTCAGCTTAATTTTAAGCTGGAGCTGATCACACTCACGAAACTCGATTTTGTGGGGTTCACTCATTCAAAAAGTCAATTTTGCTGGATTCACCCCCTAAAAAAGTCAATTTTAGCACCCAGAGCCCCGTGCCTTGTGAGCTTTTATGTGCCCTGACGTTTTGGATGAACAGAGCACAGCCTGCGGCTAACAACAGAAACGTTAACGACAAACAACGCTTTTCCAGTTTTCCCCCCTGCCTATTAGCCTTGCGAGTCTGATTCACTACACTTATGACGAATAAAATGGTGGCATTGGCCTCCACAGCTGCCGGAGGGATTTTTTTTTTTTTATTAGCAAACTGTGTAATTCAGAGTGCTATAGCGCGGGCAAAATAGGCTTTTTAATTTATTTTATTACTCAACTTAGTTACTTTCGAATTTCTAGAAGGTCGTAAGCCTAATAAACACACACAAAAAAAACAACAAAACAATGGATGAGGCACGCAACGTTGAGTTTTTCAGTAGTTTTGTTGTTTCGTGAAGAGGCAGCGAACGGAAGACTGCTGATGGGTTGTGGGGAAGGGAGAGGTGGTCAAAAATTACTTCCGTGAAAGGTCAAACGGTCAGAACTGAGCTTTCCAGAACTTTTTTTTTATTCCATTTCCTTTTTTAAAGCAGTAATTTTTCGTCGCTTTTTAACTTTCCTCGCGCATAAATACGCTTAACCCCTTCCCCCCCACTGCTTGATGGTTGAAAAAAATAGAACCGCTTATCTTGTTAAATTACCGTGAGTTTTTTGAAGACATTGAGCACTTCACCACCCCGTCCCTTTTCCATCACAAAACCCACACATATAACGAGGTAATAACGCTGCTCGTTTTAGCGCAATGGTCGCATTAATTCCGGCGAGGCCTGAGACCAGTTTCAAGAAGAGCGGTCAAGAAGAATTCGGAGAGCGTGTGGACCTGGCTCCGGCTGTTTATTGGTTCGGTGGAGATGGTCGGGGAGGGGGTTGACAATTGTGGTGGGCAGTCGCGACGATCATGGACGGTTATACGGGTTGAGATAACAGCTCTCCTAGTGTAGCTCTACGTTTTTAGTGGTTTTAATTGGTTTTTTCGTGGTTTAAGTGAAGTGCCGGTGAACGAAATAATACACGTGAGTTGTTCTGTGGGAAAGAACCAAGGTTCGCACAACACTCCTCCAGAGGCGAAGGGACCCACAAAAAGGGTCAGTGAAGAGGTGGGGGCGGTATCGCTAACTCAAGCCGGGCCAGAAACGGTGAGCAGAAAGGTCGCGATCAGGAAGGTGGATGAGACGCCGTTTCGAGTGGATGAGGCAGTGGAGCTGAGAGACTTTGCCATGGAGGCGATGTTGGACAGCGAATGTGGGATAAGCCGATTTATGGATTCAAGTGGAAGATAGCAAGATTTACTTGTTTACTTGTGGGGACGTTGAGTCGACGAGGAGATTTGTGGAGTGCCTAAAAGAACCGGGCAGGCAGAGGGGATTGAATGTATATGCCTACTGAGTGACATACCGACGCCGACTAGGATAAGGGGCGGTATGAGGCAGGCAAGAGAGAAGGTATTGCGGTTCATGAAACTGGTTAACCTGGATCTGGACCTCGACATAGGGTCTTGGCAGTTGGTAGGATTTCGTAGTGACCCGAATGGCGTGTCAACAGGACGCGGAGATTATCAGGAAGGTGGGCCATTTGGAGGTGGAGTTTACGAAGGTAAGGTTTTGGGTGCTTTCGAAGAGAAAGTGGGGCGAGGATGACGTGTTGATGGTGGGGTGGAACAATGAACCCCACGACACGGCTATGGAGATTGAGGGTGATACGATCCCTCCAAAGGGTCAGGCAAAGCCCAGTGGGGTGGTCCCGCCGATGGCGGGTGGGAGGGGGGGTCGGTTGGACATGACGGCCAATTCAATCAGCAAAAACAGGTGATCAGGCCAGTGGTCCTGGTCACCGACTTGGAGAAGCCCCTGGGGGCCTGTTCTGCAAAATTTCATAGTGTTCCTAGGAATATCCTTTCCACCCGTCCGACCCGAATTAAATCACATGTTGATGGGGAGAACGGGTGGAAAGAGACAGTGATAGTGACAGTCAAAAGTTATAGAACAGGCCCCCTGATCAAACAACAGGGGTCACAGGGGAAAAAGGTGGAGGGCCCGATGGCACGAGGGGAACGGAGAGGAAGTAGGGTATGAAGGTGCTTCAGGCTAATTTGCAGCACAGCAGAACTGCGACGGCGGATGTTGTGGTGCTGAGGCTGGTTTGGAGTTCCAGGTGGGGTTGTTTCAGGAACCGTATCTCTTTAAGGAGAGGGTGCGAGGGCTCCGGAATCGGAACTATGAGGTTATTCACGCAACGGAGGGACTGAATAAGGTGAGGGCATGTGTGGTGGTGCAGTCCATCTTGCAGCCGGTGAGTGTAAGTGGGTATTCAACGCTGGACTTGGCAGTGGCATGTATAAATATTGGAATGCGAGAGGGGGCACATAAGACTTTATGTAGCTTCCTGGTATAGGGCCTACAACAGAAGGACGGAGATCCCGGAATAGATGGAAATATTAATGGAGATCTGTGTTCGGGAGACGGTGATATTGATCGTCGGGGCGGACTTGAATGCCCATAACGTAGCATGGGGTTCGACAGATACGAATAGGGCAGGTAAGGAGCTTCCTGAAGACCTGGTAAGGCTGAATTTTGTAATTATGAATACTGGAAACAAGCCCACGTTCGTGACTCGGAGTCGGAGTGACGCCACATTCTGCTCTGGGGGCGGAAGGCGTGATAACTGGATGGAGGGTGTGTAATGATATTTCATCTGATCACAGGCCAATTATTTTCGAGGTTGAGGCGAAGCCGTTGGCGGTGAAGCCGGTTACAAACCCCAGGCGAGCGGACTGGAATAAATTCGAGAGGAAGCTACAGCAACAACGGGCTGGGGAGCAGGAGCTGCAGGAGGATAGCGTCGAACTTCAAGAAAGCAAGCTGACTAGATCGTTGAAAAATGCGTTTGAGGAAGCCTGTCCGGCCCGACGCATTCGCGGAACGCCCAGCTCAGGGAGCAGCGTAAAAAAGTGAGGTCTAACTTTAATAGAGCTAGGTTGACGAAGGCTGGGGTGGACTGGCAGCAGTATGATGAAGCCAGAAAGGCCTATAAGCGGTACCTCCAGAGAATGAAGAGGACGGCGTGGAGGAAATTCTGCGAGGAAGTGGAGTCGACGAAGGAAACGGCAAGACTGAGCAAGTTCATCAGAGATGAAGTGGAATGGCAGCTGGAATCAATACGCTGCCGACAGGTGAAGTGATAGTGGACAATAAGGGGATTTTGGAGCATATGCTAAGCACTCATTTTCCAGGGTGTGAGGAGAGGCAGATGACTGCGGCTGAGACTGACGTACGTGACTTAGACGGAAGTCGGAGGGCACAGAGCGAACTGATCTGCACAGGGTAACGCTTCAGATGGGCACTGGCGACGTTGGGAGCCTACAAGGCGGCGGGGCATGACGGAATATAGCCGATCGTCATCCAGAAAGCAAATGATGGGGCGAAAGAAAGTCTTCGTCGACTGATGGTGAACTGCTTGGTATGGGGGGAAATCCCCACGGCATGGACGAGGGAAAGAGTGAAATTTTTACCTAAAGTTGGTGGAAGAGCATGTAACCGCGCGGCGGATTTTAGGCCTATAAGTATTAATTGTGTAGGCTTAAGAGTATTGGAGCGAGTCATAGATTTGTATATCCGGCAAGAATGCTAGCTAGGAGAGGGTTGCATGAGCAACAACATGCATATAATGCGGAAAGGTCGACGGATACGGCGCTGCATGCGCTACTGTCGAGGGTGGAGAATAGTCTGGGCTGTAAGGAGTACTGCTTGGGGTTATTCGTAGATAAAGAGGGGGCATTCAATAATGTCTCCAGGGAGTGTATGATAGAGGCGTTGAGAGAGTTCGGGGTGAACAATGTGTTGATAGAGTAGAGGGTCGGTGGCGGAGCTGGGGGGTGTGGAAGTGAGGTGAAGGCTGAGAGGGGAACCCCACAAGGCTCCTGCATTTCCCCCCTGCTCTGGTGTTTGGTCATAGATGGGCTCATACGAGTTTTGGAGAGAGAGGGTATTTATTGTCAGTTCTTTGCGGATGATGGGGTGATATTGGTGAGGGGGAAGGGCTTGAGCACCTTGCGCGATCTCATGAATCAGGCTGTTCACGTAATGAATAACTGGTGTGCACTTGCAATAAACCCAGAAAAAGCCAAGCTCATACTCTTTACGAAGAAGAGGAGCTTGGCAGTGTGGGGGCCAATTAAGATGAATGGAAGAGAAATAGAAAGTGTGTCAGAAGCTTAATATTTCGGGGGTGACCCTGAACGGTAAACTGTCGTGGAGGACCCACGTGGACAATGTGTGTAAACGAGCGGTAAAGACATTTCATCAATGTAGGCGAGTAGTGGGGAGTACCTGGTGCTTAACCCCTCAACGGATGCTGTGGCTATACGCAGGTATAATTAGGCCCAGAATATTGTTTGGCGCTTTGGCTTGGTGCAAGGCGGTGTAGTGGTCCTGGGGGCGGGAGATGTTCGGCAGGGTCCAGCGTCTGGTGGCTCTGGGGGCCTTCAGGACGACTCCAACGGCAGCGATGGAAATGTTGCTTCGGCTGGGCCCCTTATATTTGGAGGTCAAGATGCGCGCAATGGAAACATGCTATGGGCTGCAAGTCCATGGGAAATGGGCGGTTAGGGGGAGAGATTTGGGACACAGGGAAGTAGCGACGGAGCTCTAGCGGGTGGCGCCTGCCACTCAGATGAGTGACAAAACCGTGAAGCGATTGGACTTGAGAAGGAAGATACGGATTCGAGTTAGTACGAGAGAGGAATTCAGGGTGCAAGAGGGAACCATGGATTGCTTCACGGATGGGTCTAAGTTGGAATCGGGAATGACAGGATCTGGGTTCTGGATACCGGAGTTTGAAGGTGGGGATTGTAGGCCCCTAGGAAAGTTAGGTACGGTTTTTCAGGCAGAGGTTGTGGCGATAAATGACTGTGTCCTGGAGCTAATTAGGAAGCATGTGAGGTTCAGGGAAATGGTGATCTACGCGGACAGCCGCGCAGCCCTGGTAGAGTCGGCCTTGATGGCGGACTGTCGGCGGGGCATCACAAGGCTACAGGGAATGGGTAATGAAGTGACCCTCGCGTGGATCCCTGTACACAGGGGAATGAGAAAGCTGATGAAATAGCGAAACAGGGGGCAAATAAGGAATTATGGGGACCTGAGCCGATTATGGCGGTCTCCAAGACAGTGGGGAGAACCCAGATAAAGGATTGGGCGGATAGGGAGACCGCCGGAAGTTTGAATAGCCTATCAGCCTGTCAGCAAGTGAGGGCGTGCTCTCGGGAATGGGACAGGGAGGTGACGATGTGGCTGCTATCACTAAGTAGAGGCAGCATGCGGAGAGTTGTAGGGATGTTTACAGGCCACTAAGCGCTACGTAAGCACCTCCACATAATGGGAATCGTGGCAGACCCGACGTGTCGGGGCTGCGAGTTGGTAGAGGAATCGGCCATGATCTTTGTAGGGGAGTGTGAGAGGTATGAGGTGTACTCGTTTCCGCATTTTCGGGACAGATAGGTGGCCAGACATCACATTCTAGAGGGCCGAGGGGGTCCGAGTCCTTCAGTTTCCGAATGCCGTAGATAGGTTTGCGGACCCGCATTAGGCTTTTCCGAGTCCGACCCTAAGGGCATGGCGTATGAGCCGGGAATGGCTTAAGTGCTTCGGGCTCGGCTAAGCCGGGTGCGGGCCCACTGCATAATTATGGACTGCTCTCGGAATTATTCCCTGCTCAAGTGTTCATCACAGTATCACCTACGAATTTATCATTCTAAGCAAATTCATCTCCCGAGGCTAAAATTGAATTAATTGAAATGTTGAATTGAAAATTGAATTAATAAAATGTAATCAAACGACATGAATAGTAATGAAATACGAAGGAGCACAAGCGTGTTCATTTCAATAGAATGTCATAGAGCCGCGATACTCTTGATGTGGATGCGCGGATGTTGCGACATTGTTAACTTCCTATTTTCAAGTCCACGTACATACACCACCACCACCACGGCTGTGCGATTTTAATTATGTACGCGTTTCTCTCCGTTTGCAGGTTTTAAGGCTTTGTGCGTATTATTATCGTCACGGGGAGTTTACTTATTCTCCATAGTCACTGGGCTTTATGGGGGGGGGGGGGGTTCTTGCTGGGTTATAACATTCTACACGAAGAAATCTTTTCTCTTGCGCAACAATAACCCTGTACCGCACCCCCCCCCCACTACTGTTCATCAACTCATTTAAGCAAGCAGTGTGGTTTTTGATGAATTATAGGGATAATAGGGAATGTAAAGCAGAAGTAAAAATTAGATCAAAGAACATGATGTGAATTTTAATGGGGAAACAAACAAAACAATAACAATGACGCGTGCGTCATTGTTATAAGAGCCACTTAAAATTAACAATTTTCGCACAGCAATTTATTATATTTTTAGCTACCCACTGAAAAATTATTCTTAGCCTGTTTTTATATTTTTCACGAAAAAGAGGCACAATTTACATAATTGGTTCATTTGAAATTAAGATAAAGCGTTTTTCATGTAAGAGTGTGAATAACCTGCATAGAAAGTAACGAGCATTAATGAAATTTAAGAGCAATTCTTGTCTATACCCACGTGCTACAAAATGCTCTCGTCGTTCGCCTATAATGAAAAGAATCCCGGCTTTACCGTTCAAATAATAATAAATCTGTTACAATTCTTGGTGCGGTGGGTGGGGGGGGGGGTTCATGTTCACGTCCGAAATCCACATCGAATTAATGTTGCACAAAACTCCCTTGACCAATGTAGGTGAATTAAAAAATTTAAGCCAATCAAGCATTCCCCACATACATCCACTACTCAGAAACCCAAGCCAAAAAGTCATCTCACAGTGCCGTAACAATCTCGCTGTAGGAATGATTGGGTGGGGAGGGGGCCGTGCTTATATTAAATATTATCCCAAATGCACGGTATAAGCACAATATGTTATTTATTCGATGGTCCTCCCAATCAAACCCCCCTCACTTTCACCAATCATGTCTCTTATCTGTCTCTGTCCTTCACACCCTCTCTGTTTCTAGCTCATCTGTTTATCCTGCATCATTTTATTATTGGAGAATGTCCAAACTTGACGTGCGTTAGCCCAACAACAGAGGAGAGGTCCTGCTCTATATTTTAGTGAGCTTTCTCGCGATGCGAATAATGGAAGGGTCTTTGCTTGCCTCCCCCCCCCCCCTACATTCTAATTTACTCGTTGAGCACCCTTGTTTCCAGGGCTAATTTTTAATTCAACAGCCAATTTACCCCCCCACCGGACAAACAATGTTTCGACTCTGCCACCACTCCCACCCATCGCCAGGGAAAGTGCCACTATACGAATGTAACCCCGGAAATGATCGAAGCGAACGACATTTGTGTGTTTTATTGCAATGAGGAAGATTCACATTTTCCAAAAATATTTTTTTTCGATAAGGTATATCAATCCTCCCACGTAAATAAATAAATAAAAAATTAAAACCCTTCGGAAATATATTTTATTTATTAACAAAAGTTGGCATATTTGAAATCCCGCCAAAACGAACATTTTCCGCAACGTAATATCCCTTGTATTCTCTGTTCTTTTCATGCCTCTAAATAGCTCATCTGTTTATCCTGCATCATTTTATTATTGGAGACCTCTAGAGAAAATAAGGCAAAGAAACACAACAAACCACTCTCTGGCAGCAACATTACAGGCGAATTTTTTCTTCGGAAGGCGCATTATGACACAAACATGCTAGCTGGCGTGTTTGAAATGACCCAAAACTTCAAAAATCGCGTATTTATTAACTGTTGGGGATGTTTACGAATGGATCACGATTTATGCTCTATTTTAGCATAAATAAACCTTAAAAAATAGATTTATGAATAAGTTCTGTCCAATGAAACGTCCTCATTCATCATTTCATTAATTATAATGAATGAAAATAGTTACAAAATATAGCCCCACCGCTATATGACCTTATATGCTGTGAACATCATTACCCCTCCACACTCTAACAGATTTATAAACTCCACCCTTTGTACGAACGTCAAATATTTCGAGAGTTCTTTATGAAAAACAAACCAAACAAAAAAACATGAAAATTAAACTGTTTCCAACTCCGACTTTTGTGACTTCCTCTAATTTCAAGAAAGTTTCGTGAGAAACGACGGGAAAAACTTTCAACCGTTATTAAACTTTCAAATTATTAGTAGTAAGACAAGAAAAAAAACTTGAGAAATCAGTTATGGATGGTGAAGGGGGGGGGACTTTTGTGTCGCTGAACGGGAACAAAATAACAACGACTCTTTCGTATATATAGTCCCCGCGAAATATTTAGCATAATAATCACTTGAAAGAGTGATGGTTATGGAATTTTAGGGCGGTGAATAGTGTGTTGGGGGGGGGGGGCTATCAAGTTCATGTCTCCAAAACGAGCATGTCATTTTCACTCGATATTATCTCTCAACTTTACTCCTCCCCACTTCCCCCAAAACCACGGCCGTCACCACATCTTTCGTTTTCATGACGTTGAAGTTTAATAAATTACTTGTCAGGAAACTGGCTGGCAATGTTTTCTTTGTTTCGTCTCCTTTGTCCAAAAGTATATTATGTCGTTTAAAATGCTAACTGAGCCCATTACAAATTTATTCCGGCAATATTTCAAAGCAACACCACCAAGGCTATTTCACGGCGTCGTGTGCTGCCGCACGATGCCCGAAGAATCGTGGCTTGAAAGGACTGTGTTAAAGGGGAGGGGGGAGTGATTTAGGCTTTTGCTCAGGCATTTTATGGTCCACGCATAGTATCTGATGGGAGTGTCTGAAAACAAGAGCTCAACACGTAAACTCGGTCTAATCGTTGATCCGTTACCGGAAAACTTGACACCAGCCACTTGTTATTTTGTTAGCAACAGTGGAAGTTACCGATACTCGTTTCGCCACTGAATTTATGAAAAGACACCAAAATTCGTGAAAACAAAATTAGAAAAAGCGTTCATTCGTGCATGGATACAATCGAAAAAACAAGCCAATTCGCGGTTTCTCGATATTACGAGCTACCAAAATTAAGAAAAATCGCCAATTCGCTGTTCACGCATGGTCACTTTTACGGCACAAATTGAGAGAGAGAAAAAAAAACGCTTATTGTGGGGCGAGTCTGCAATTAAGCAAAATGTGCTCATTCACGGCTCAAGTTGAAAACAAATGAAATATTGACAAAAACTGAGAAGACGCTAATTTGAGGTTCATGGAAGCAGTTTCTCGGCTAAAGGATAGACAAAAAGCACGGAATTCATGGCAAAAAGTGAAAAAATCGTCGATTCTCGTCTGAAATCCCCCTCACCCTTAATTTGGCCTAAATGTGTGGCTAAAATTGGGAAAAGCGTCAATTCACGAACAAAATTTAGTAAAAGCGAAAAATTTGAGGCTAGACTTCCAAAAAAAAAAGCCTGGAACCGGTAGGTCGTGGAAATTGAGAAAAAGCACAAATTTGCTGCTAAAATTGAGGCAAAGCGAAAATTCACTTGTGAAATTAAGAATAAAGCGCTCGCATACACAGCCATGACCTTACAGCTAGCTATCAGCTATCGTGACCGGCTTGCCCACTTCCGTGTCCTTAAAAAAAAGTAAATAAAAAAAATTGCAATTTCGCGAAAATACTGACCGGAAACCTAAAACTTTGCGGCATTTCAGGACCAAGTCTCGCGATTTCATGGATATTTAGACTCAAAACTGCCAATTCAGCGTATATTTGAACTTGCCATTTTTGGGGAATATTCACCCAGGACACTTCCAATTTCGCGGATATTTGCCTCTAAAATGTTGCAACTTATGTTAGTGGCTATTCGCCTGGGCACTGTCATGATTGGCTACAGCCCGCGTTCCACAATCACCAAAAATGCTCCGCAACTTGTAGTTTCGTGGAAATACACGCCGGAAACCATCGGATTTCCCGATTGGGGAATTGAACCCGAAATGCGCAATTCCGTGGGTATTTGGACCAGAATTTGGCTATTATCTTCAATTCGTGATTTTTCACAATTTTAGCCATTAATCAGCGGTTTTTTCGTCTTTTCGGGGGAGGGGGAGGGGGTTTTAATTGCTTCATTTAATTTCGTTAATTGTAGGGTTTTTAAAATGGTTTTTATTATTTAACAAGCTCTCATTTATACATCAGGTGTGTTTAGAATGTGAGCCTTTTGTTTTTAACGGCCTGGAACTTTTTAACATTTCAGACTTTGGAGCCCTGAGGATGCTAGGAGCATAGCGAAACGTAGGCGAAAATAAATAATTGAAGACTTCGACGGGTGTTTTTGGCTTTTTCTTCATAACTATACAAATTTATTATATTTCGCTCCATAAAACCAATTTTGCGGATTTTTCTCACTAAAAAACAACACATTTTCGCACATCGGTTTCACCAAAAATCACAAATTCGCGGTTGTTGGTTGCTGACAAACCGATTTCGAGGGTCGGCTTAACTTGGAAACAAATTTTGTTGATTTTTAGCACTAAAATCCCATTTTCGCAAGGTTCGACGCGCAATTTCATGTATTTCGGTTACCTCACATCGTGTTTAGCCCGCTGAGCCATACAGACTTATGGTGGGAGAGAAACTGCCAGCTCTGTTTACTGTCTCAGGTCCAAAATTTAAAGTTTAGCTCCAAACGTATCACTTTCCGGTGTGGGGGGGGGGAGAGAAGTTTCAATTTTTCGACATAAAATCCGAAATAGAAGGCTACAAACGACAGGTTTCCAGCAGATATTTATTTTTTGACGGATAGTGGCCGTTTCTGTGCAAATTTAATCTCTGGTGACCGTGAATTGACGCGATTCTAACCTCCAGATCCTGCTAGAAGCCTGCAAAAGGCAATGGTTCATCTGTTATTTTCGCCAGTGAATCTGCCCAGAGGCGTGGTGGATCCAGTTTTTCCTCAAAAGGAGTTGCAAAGAATCTCCCCCCCCCCCTCATTTAACTTGTGAATGAGCCCTATTTGTAGCGTCGAATTGACGTTTTTCTTTAATTTTAGGTGAAACTGAGTGCTTTTTCACAATTTTACCTCGAACTACAGACTATTTTCTTCATTTTAAACGAAAAAAGGTCTCAAAAAACCGTGAAATAACGCATTTTTGATTTACTATTCTAATTACGGCCAGCACACTGAGCATCGCCTATAAACCGCGAATAGGCGCGTTCTGTCAATTTCAGCCGCAAAAGAACAGTTTTTCCTCAATGTAACCTGTGAATGAACGCTATTTCTCAATTTTAGCCCCGGCAATTACACTGTAATCAACTGACAATTTTGCCAATTCATTTTCCCTCAATTTTAGCCGCAAATTCGTGCTTTAATCTCAATTCTGCCTTGAGCAATTCCCCCCTTCAAAATTCAGCAGTGAAAAGGTCCACATAATACTCATGTTAACGAATTTCATTAATTTTGATCCGGACGTTGCATCGCGAACCTTGAAATATGTGTTTTCCTCAATGTGCCTTAATTTTAGCCGAAAATAATAACTTTTTCAAAAATGTGTGCGCGAAGTCGCCCTCTTTCTCGATTGTACCCGCAAACTTGCTATATAAATGTATAAAAACAGTCAATTATCACTTTTTCGCAATGGAACAAAAATATAGCTGAATCGAGACACTCTGGATTTGGACTCGACGTGAAGAGGGTTGGACGTTGGACTCGAGTGAAGAGAGAGCTCCGTCGTGAAGGACACATTGCTTCCATCCCGCCAACAGCGACTTAATAAACTCGATAGCCAGCTCATCGAGTACGTAGTGCGCGAGCTCACCACATAGCACATCACAAGGTCAAGGGAATCGAAAGCCCTCGCCAGGTCAAATAGTCGAAGAGCGGTGACCTTTCTTTCCTCCATACTTTGTAGACATTTCTGGAGCAAAGACGTGACCGCAAGAACGGAGGACCTTCCCCGCCTAAATCCAAACTGGGCATCCGAGAGTAAATCCTACTGCTCAATAAATTTTAAGAGTTGTTTCACCATCAGAGACTCTAGTACTTTCGTTATAGTGGGTATCATAGAAATGGGGCGAAAATTTGCAAAATCCTCAAAAGAACCTTTCTTATGCACGGGTACAGCCCGGGAGATTTTTAGACCACAAGGCACTGAACTGTCTCTTGGAAAATAATTAAAAAGGTATTATGTGAGAGGCTCGACGATCGTATCCGACCAAGAGATCAGCATTTCCGACGAAATCCCGTACACATCTTGAGAATTGGATCTCCTCAAAGAATTGAATGGAGAGTGGACCTCCTCCACAGAAAACGCCACGGGGAGGCAAACAATTCAAAAAGCCGGGGTCCGGAGGTTGAAGCTTTCTAATGCTGTCTGCCGCAGCATGAATGAAGAAGTTATTAAATCCTTTTGCGGAAAGCGTGCAACTCTTACTAGTCGAGGTTGCTAGAAGTAGTCTGTTTTTCCGGTGGTTCTGACCGAATTATCCTCCAGGCACTTTTCATTCCGTTCGGTGAGGCCGAAACCGCACGATAATTAAAGGCGCCTTTCGATGCTCGAAGCATTGATCGGTATTCTTTTCTTTCATTGACAGAAGCGTCGCGGATGTCATTGTCGGGACTTGCCCCTGACCGGAGCCGGTTCAATAACGAAATTTAGCGGTCTCTTTTTTCCCTCAAAACCTCAGAGAACCAATTTCGATTGTAAGTTTTACTAGGGACGCTCCCTACCCAAGGAGAGGCCACGTCACATATCTGCAGTACTATATCCAGGAAGTTATTAGATGCGCTGTCATTGGAATCTTCTTTATAGACCCCGAACCAGAATCCTGGATGGCTCAATAGGCAATTTGAATTAGATATGTCCTTAGATCGAGCCCGGCGTCTAACCCACACCTCGATACGTTGCAGCACGTCCCCCACCGGAGCGCACAGTCTCATCTCCTGTGAGAAATGATCCGAAAACGTGTAGTCAGGGCCGTTTCTAGCCCTCGCGGGGCGCCTAGGCGAGAACTATCGGGAGGCCGCCTAACAGCCGGTGGATATCGTAAATTTATACTTGAACAAAGACGCGGTTTCAGGTTTTGCTTAAAAGGGAGGGGCTTCAGAAATTGTATGCTTTGCTCTAAATAGATAGCCACTCGCATCCTTCAAATAGCTGAACTAGGTATTCCCCCCCTAAAATCCGGATAAGCTAACTAAAGTTGCACCAAAAAATGGCAAAAACTGACTATTTTCGCGCCTTAAAAATGACTAAACTTACTATTTACTACGACCTACGTGGGCGCGCCTCGATGGTGTAATGGATACAATGCTCGCTTCGCAACCCAGCGGGCCTGGGTTCGAATCCAGCCATTGCGCACTACACTGTAAGGCTGCGGCGAGCTGTGACACGTCACACTCGGCTTCGTGTGGGCGTTCCCGGCGGTGTGCGTTCAACAAACCGTGCACCGACCGAAACACCCGCGAAGTACGGATGTGAAGTGCCCAGTTAGATAGATGGGTATGACGTAGGAGGCCCACTTGTGGCCTTGGCGTCGCCGGACTCGGCTTGGCCGGGAAAGGCAACCCCCCCCCTGAAAAAAAAATACTACGACCTAAAAATAGCGGAACTGGCGATTGCCGCTCTAAAAATAGCCGAACTGATTTCTCGCGCCCTATAAATTGTTAGACGTACGATTAGGGTGCCGTGAAAATACCTGAAAAGTTCATGATTCGCGCCCTAAAAATGGCTAAATCGACCAATGGCGCACCAATAGTGGCCTTGGCTTCCTGCATACTTGGCGTCCTAAAACAGCTAAATTGGCTCCTCGCACTCTAAAAATGACTAGAACTGACGATTCGAGCCCTTAAAATGCCTATACAGATGATTCCTGCTCTGAAAATGGTAAAAGTGTGCCAAGAATGGCTAAAACTGAGCATTCACGCCTTGGCTTCGCGCCCTACAAATTGTAAAACTCTGCATACGCCCTAATAATAGCAAAAATGACGATTTGCCCCCTGAAAATGGCTGAACTCGCAGTTCGTTTCCTGAAAATGACTAAAATAACGGACTTGGCTCTTTGAAGTAGCAATTTTGGAGGTTCGTCTCAATTGAATTAACCAATTCCGTTGGTTTGGCGCTTTCAAATATCAATTTCGAAGGTTTGGCTTAACCTATAAGACAATTTCGTGATTGTCTTCTTCAAAAGACAATTTCGCGAGGTTTCCCTCTTTCTATTGCAATTTCGAGGGATCTTCAAAAATCAAATTTCCAGGATTTGGCCTTTTAAAGCCTCAATTAGGTAGATTTGTCTTCCTTTAAAATCCACGGTTTGGTCCACTTTAACAACCAAATTTAGTGAATTTGGCTATTTCAAATGGACATTTCGGATGTTTGGCTCAAATACGCACTTCTGGATCATTCAATGCCCCTTTTTGTGGATCTAGCGGCTTAAAAGCCAAATTCGCGGAAAATCCAATTTTGTTGGGCTGAATTCTTCAAAAACCAAATTATTCGGATCTTAACTCTGTAAAGCCCCAATTCCCCGGATTTTCTCTCCATTAAAATCATTATTTTCTGTGCTTTGGCACTTCAGAACATCAATTTAATCGTTTTAACAGAAGTGCCAAAATATTGTAAAAATTAAGTCCGAGTGTAACTCCTGATCGATTATTTTATAATTAATTTTATTCCAAGCCGGGGGCCCGCAATGGGACGGGGCCCCTAGGCGGTCGCCTACCCTGCCTACCTCCTAAAAACGGCCCTGCGTGTAGTCGCCTTTGTTCACGGTGAACCAGTCCTGGTGAATGTTGGTGACGATGATGTTGGTGACGGACATAGTAGTCCGCAAACCGAAGCTCCTAATCATAGAGCAAAACTCCTGCACATTACCATCCTCGGTCTTCTTGAAATGTAAATTGAAATCCCCGAGAATAGCGGCCGGGGCTCCGCTATCCGACAAAGCAGAAATATGTTCAGGGAACTTTCCCAGGAACGGCGAGAAAGGAGCACTTATCCTGGTCCGCTCTGATACACCACGGAATCCAGACCTCTTTGATTGGTTTTTGTTTGGTCTGTACGTGAAATCAACCATTTACTGCGGTGTAATTAGTGGTTTTGTGGTATGACAAAAGCTGATGAACTTGTACGGTTTTCCGGACCGTTTTGTAAGTTTCCACGGGAAAATAGGCGTGTATTGCGGGTTTGGTTGATTGTCTCGACTCCCAGAGCAACCCCGTGCTGTTGAAGAGCTGAATTACCCATTACTACGTTCACTTTTCGGATTCAATTTTTCCATTTAGTGGCGAAAACACTTAGTTCCAAGGGGAAGCTATCAGTGCCCGATGGTTAGTGTCTGATGTCAAATTCCTAATTCGGGGTGGGGATTCTCCGGCGGAATTTTCAGTTTTCCAGTCGAACCCACTCGAGCTGAGCTATCACCCTCTGGGGCCACGATATCCCTGTTTTCATGGCATACAATCTCATTCTAAAGCTCACCTTCATCCCCCGTAAAAAAAAAAAAAAAAAAAAAAAAAAAATTGGTTGTTTGTTTGATCTGATGAAAAACCCGCGTCTGGTGATTGGATTGTATGACAAATAATTTGAATTGAGTGGCTTTCTCAGTCATGTAAGGGCAAGGGGCAAAATTCCACAAGCTACGTCTATTTAGTAGTTGGGTGGTTAGGTGGGGTCCACAGCTCTCCCCTCCCCCCCTTCTTGGACCCGATTCTTGGCTCTGGCCTCTTCCTAGGGGACTTTTGAGTGTAAATTACTAGACAAGTCTCCAGTTTTGAGGTCTACCTTCTCGGATAGAATTTAATTTTACGGGGTTTATTACCACTTGTTTTCAGTCGACAGCACAATATCGTCGTGTTAGTTAGAATATTATGTTATTTAACATTGTCCATGGGGTTTCCAAGCATTTAAAGTACAAAGATACACTCCTATAGATGACGTATTTTATTTAATTATTCCACATTGCTTTGTTTTTATTATTGCTTTAAGGTTACTATTGAAATTAACTGTAATTTTGCAGTTGATTATAATTATTAACTATTCTCGTGGAACTGATAATTCACTTTTATTTGTTTGTTTTTTGCTTAAATTTTCAACTTATTCGTTTTTTTTTTTAACGATAAAAGTGTTTCTTTGTTAATGGGGCAGAACTATCAATTATTACTCCCTTTTCTACGTAATTTTTCCCCTCAGCACACGTAAAAAAGTGCATTTCTTAATGAAAATCAACTTGAACTCACTGCGAAATGTAAATGCCGCATTGTAATTTAGCTGCGAGATACGATCGAGTTAGACTCTGGTCGATTTATTTTTACGCGTGTAGAAACAAGCGGCCTAACGAGCATCACGATATCTCTCAAAAAGCACTAGGTGAAGGGGGGGGGTGAGTTTGATGTTTCTTAACATGGGGAATCGCGGAAATGCCTCAGAGTAGTGGTGGAGGGGGGATCAAGAGGGAAAGGAAGACATCCTTAACCGCGTTATACATATAAAAGTAATTAATGCTCGACTCCTTCCTGAATGAATTAATCACTGAAATAATAAAAAAAAGAAGTCTGTAAGTATAGCAATTTACTATATTCTTGCCCCAGCTGAAAAGCATTAATCTCGGGGAAGTTAACGCTTCTCTTGAGATTAATAACAAGCAATATGCACGGTTTCTAACAGAAAGAAATGGACAGCGCAGGGTAAGGGGGGACGGGAGGAGGATGACAAAAAGGAGGAAGATGACTTTTAAAAGAAATGACTGTCATCATTACGGCACAATTTTTCCGCTAGACGACCTGCTCTGTCACATTTAAGAAAAGAGAAGGAGTGAGAGTGAAGTTTTGTGTGCGATGGCTTTAGTACAAGGGAAAAATGATTCGATGGAAGTGTAAAGGTCTGGTGATGGGAATGGTGGTGGTGGGGGATGCGAGAAAAATGAAAGCACCGTTCTGCGTGAAAAAGTAGAAGAAGCGTCAAATGTTCACGGTTCAAAGTGACAAACTCTTCCAAGCTCAACCATATATTAACTTGGTGGGGCGGGCGTGATTGTGGGTGGGGGGGTGTTTCATTTCTCTTGTCGTCCCCAACTGAGGGATGATAGAGATTGGTGGGACGACAGGAGGAAGTTCACTTATTGGTACATCAAATGCGAAAGTTTTGCAATATTTACTCCCCCCCCCCCCACAACTCATCAAGTACGAGTCACACATCCCCCTGCCATCTATATCAAAGAAGGCTTCCGCGTGACATTCTTCCCCATCAGTGCTGCTTCCTCGAAATCTTTGGGGCCGCATCCAAAAATACGTCCAACTTCTCTCTCTAGAACAGCTGCTCCTAGTCACTAGGTACAAACACATAGAGAAGGGAAAAAGAACGAGGGGGGGGAGGAGAATGAATACGCGAACAAGAAGAAAACCGAGGTTTTTCAGGAAAAAAATATTTCTACACCTGTCGCCCTATAATCCTCTTCACCGCCGTATTTATCCACCGCAACCTGCGGTGAACGAGGAAGAGCGCGCATGGAGGAGGGGCCGTACGTAAAACCAATTTTAATAACTCGAATTTCCATTTTAAAACCGTCAAGACCCGGTTTTAGATTTGGTATGGTGGTCGTGAGGTGGTGGGGGGGGGGCAGCCCCGCGGTGGCCTTCTCCAAAATACTCTCACTCAGTCACACCACAATATCCCATGTCACTCTGTTTTTGCCGCATTCATCCCACATTCCTTGCAGCCCCTGGCCCCGCTCGGCAATTTATTTTCTGGTTTGATATAAATAAATAAAAACAAAGAGGGGTAGGGGGATTTTAATTTATTTGTTTTGGGGCTGAATTTAGCTATTGACCGCATTCTTTTATTTATTTATTTTTAGTGAAAAAGATAGGAAAGGATTAAAAGCAGTGCTCTATCGAGTTTATTTGGAGAGAATCACTTTAATGAGGGTTTTTTTGACGACACTAAACTGATGAAAAAGACGCCCGAGTGTTAGATTTAGCTAATGAAAAGAGCTTCTTCGAATTGGACGGACATTAATTAAAACAATTTCCGCAGAACCATTCCTCCCTTTTTTTTAACTTTACTTCCGCCCCTCTCTTAATTTATTTTTGAGTTTTTAACGGACGGGCTCTGAGTGAGTGTGTCAGTGAAGATAAGAATTGATGAATAAGGATGAGAAGCAGCTGTTTTTTTTTTTTAAGGGACGAGGAAAAGGGACAAAGGTTTCCACTGTTTAGAAGGTGGAATGCGCATTCAGATAAATCGACAGGGCTTGGAAGTTTCCAACCCCCCTCACCACACCTCCTCACCACAGTCATCCGTACCAACAGTGACGGTGCTTTCTTTCATTTTCCTTTTTCTGCAGAAACAGTTTGGGGACCGTTTAAAAGGCTTCTTTCTGCCCTTTAATTCTCGGGGGGATTTTTTTTTTTCCTTTTCTTTGGTGGTACACACAGGAGGGTGCGGGGAAACACCTGAGGCAATGAAACAGAGGAAACAGCTGTTGCCGTTGGTAACGCTGGGTGGAAGGACACCCTGAATTTAAATGGGTAAAAAGGTTCAAACTGGCCCAGAAAATCATTTTGAATGTTCACAGAAATTCTTTTGTTTGTGGATTACTATAATTGGTGATTCACACGCAAACCCTCAACGCCCTTCAACCGTCAGTGACTTGTTAACAAAAGTATCTCGGGGTCTTATCACGAAAATTCGCAATAATAAAACGAGGCTCGCAACTTTGGAAACTCACATTACACTCAAATGGTCAAAGAAACGCCGAATTTCGTGTTATAAAGGAATTCCTAGCACCCCCCCCCATCTCCCTACCCCTCGACAATGTGGTCCCATCGCTCTCAGAAACTTCAACTACAGAGAATCCTCTCGTTGAGCACAAATTCACTCGAGACCCTCTTAGCACCAAAGAGAAGAGACATACCATCGCTCCGATGGTGGTCGACCGCGCCACTGGGAGTTTTCTATTTTTGAACTTTTCGACGCTGGGAGAAATAACGTTTAAAAGAAAGCGTCGTGTGCGAGATTTTTTCAGGGGTTTCAAGGGGGGGGGGGCTATTTACCTGAACACTTACAAGGTATGTGCGTTTCTTTGGCCCGGGACTAAATTCACGGTGGAAATAACTGCGAGACTGATAAGGCAGCTGTTAGCTCGAATGTCAGGGTTGCTGAATGTCGATTTGTCGTCTTCTGTCTTTATTTCACAGCTGCGAAGTAATGAAATGAAAGTAATAAGTCCAGGGTCAGGACCTTTCATGAGTGAAAAACACATGAACAAATCCCCCACCTCAATCAATCCGAGGCTCAAGAATTGACCAGCGTTTGAGGGCAGTGCGGTGCCGAAATGATTTCAATGAGTTGTAGCCGACCTCTAGGAAAATGACCCACTCACCACAAGTGACGTTTCTATGGGTTGGCGTGGGGAGGCCCTTTATGTTTCCTGGACTTTGAGATTGGGATATACTCTATGTACAACAGTACAACACCCAACAGAAATAGCAGCGCAGGCACAGCAACAGCTAAATCACGATTTCTGGAGGCAATTTCGTGGTTAACGTACAGAGAAAAAGACAGTGGCACAGAAAATTCACTAATTCATGACCACGAGTGGAAGAAAATCGCTAATTTGCGGGTAAAATACGCTATTGTGCTGTTCTTGGGTTCTTTCGCAAAATTACGAAAAAAACGCTATTTCAACAATTGAACTTAGAAGACCCTATATCTATGAACATTTATAGGATTACTCCCCTCCTCATCGCACTACCTTAGTCACAACTGTGAATTCGAGGGAGTGGGGAGACTGAAAATAAAGAAATTCATCTTTTAATTGTATGCTTACTTTTCTTTACTTGTATTGAGTTGCGAGAAAAAAATTGCTCCCAAGGTGGGATTCGAACCCAAGACGTCCTAGTTTCGCGCCAGGTGCTCTTACCATCTGAGCTATACCGGGAGTTCACGGTGAGGAGGGGAGTAATCCCATAAATGTCCGTAGATTGGTTCATCTAACTTCAATTATTCAATTAATTGTCGGACACATTAGAAAAAAATGACGCTATTTCAACGCTAAAAGTAAAGAAATCATCAATTCGCAGCTGAAATTGTGAAACTCACTAATACACGGATAAAATTGAGGAAAAACGCTGAATCACAGCTAAAGTTCAGGATAAACTTTCCAATTTTACCTTCAATGCCCAGGTAAATTACCAGTTTCGGGTTTTCCAGTTCTGGGTATCTTTCTCAGTGACCGCGGAACCAGGGCCAAAGTCTTCAAATGTGCAACCTTTTTTAAATCAAATATCATTCAGAGGGGGGGGGGGATTTGTAGAATATTTTAACGCGTTGATTAGCGACCAACATTGAGAAAAAGCGCTCATTTAATTTAGGAAAAATAGACCAATTCGAGTATCTGAAGGCAACTTCGCTCCGCGGACAAAATAGAGAAAATATAACCTCGAGTTTAGGCGGACAAAATTGAGAAGGTGCTCTATGGTGCTAATCTTGAGGCAAGCACGGGGAAAAACGCTAATATTCACGCCTTAAATCGCGAAAAGCGTTGATTCGGAGTTAAAAGTCAATAATTTCAGGATACAAATGGGGAAAAACACTAATATGCGACGATAATTGAGAAAAAGCGCTAATTCGCCGCTATAAAATTGAGAAAAAGCTTCAGCCCACCGCTCAGCTCCAGCAGGCTCAACTATATTATTTTTAAAAATGCCAATTTCTGGTTTCTCGAGCAACAACGGGACTGAAACAGAAAAAGCGCTCTTTCAAAAAAAAAATCGGTGATTCACGGCTAAAATTGAGAAAATCGCCTGATTCGCGGCTAAAACGGGGAAAATTTGCTAAGTCCCACCTTAAATCGAAATAAATCGCTCATTGAAGAGAGTGAAGCTCATTCGCGGCAAAAGTCGAGAAAAGGAGGTAATGTGCTGCTACGATAAATTAAGAAAAACGCTAAATTCATTGATACATATTTGATAAAACCATAAAACCCACTTAATCACGACTAAAATTCAGACAACCCGCTCATTCCCGCTCCAATATTGGTGTCACAAGCTCACTCGCAGCTAAAATAGTTCAAATTCGTAGCTAAAATGTTTGCAAAAAGCGCTTATTAGCATCTAAAATGGAGAAAGACGCTATTTCATGGATCGATTTGAGAAGATGCGCTAATTTATTTATTAATTAACGCGGTGTTTCGCGGCTGAAATTAAGAAATGATACACCGCTAAAATCGGAAAAAATGAGAAATATCACCGATTCACGGCAAAATTTGAGAAGAAGCGCTTGTGTGAACTCAAATGGAGAAAAACGCTAATGCTCGGATTTTGTAAAAATCCTCCAATTTGGAGCTGAAATTGTGTAAAAACGATGATTCGAGGGTGAAATTCAGAAATAATTTGCAGCTAAAATGGAATGAAAAACAAAAAACGCTTATTCGCGGATCAATTCGAGAGAATACGTTAACTCGACAAACCGCTAATTGCCGTCTAAAATGTGGATAAATAAATCGCTGCTAAAATTGAGAAAATTCGCGTCTACAGTGGACAAGAATGCGCCACTCGCTGCTGAAACGGAGAAAAATGATAAAAAGTGGATCAATTTGGAATAGTGGCTAGTTCATGGCTAAAATTTAGGAAATGCGGTAATTCACGGCTAAAATTGATACATAATTTGCATCTAAAATGAAGAAAACTCATTTTACAGTTCCTTAGAGGTAAGTTAGTGACTGAAAGTGAGAATAAAAGAAATAGTGAATCAGATTTATGGTAGAACTCCGCCCAAGATCAAATCCTAGATCCTCCTCTGGCCTTATCATTTCTTTATTGGTACTCGTCAGGTCACCGTTCCGTTTTAGTGTTCAGAGAACGGCACGGGTTCAGCAAAATGGTCGAAAACCTTTTTTCGATCGGTGTTTTCGAGTTTCCTTGCCCCCAACAAATAGCCGACAGTGAAAGTTTCTGTATGGGTGTACCACGTGCCCGCATAACACTCTTGTTTTCTTGATTCGGCGATGCCAAAGGTACAATATCGAGGCCTTCTCGTCACCGTCAGATTATTTAGCCGTAGTTCACAGTAAAAAAGTGTCACTGACCGGCATGATTGATCCTTGGAACTTCCTCTTTTTAAGCCCTGCTCACACGATGCAATGTTTGAAGCTAAATGCATGCAGGATTTTTAAAAACATCCGGTCACTACCAAGGAACATATGTTTTTAAAAAACCAGCATGCAATATAACTTCAAACATTGCATCGTGTGAACAGGGCTTTAGAAAACCTTTGCTGTGGTTTGTTTTCAAACAACAACAACAAATCACACCGGACCGGACTGAATGTTTCTCTAAAACGCCGCCAGATATCGTATCCCTTAGCTACAATCGCCAATAATAGTGGTCATGAACCCTGGGGCAAGCTGTCCTCGACTGCGTCTATAATTTTGAATTTGAGTGTGAATTTATTTGTAATTGAAATTGAATTATTTATGCAAGTTTGGGTCCTAATTTCAGCGAAATTACAAGTTTCCCGGAAATTGACTGTTTCGGGCCTTCAGTCCTTAATTTCGGCGATATTGCAAGTTTCAGGTCTTAATTAAAGCAAAATCCGCTGAGTCCAGAGATGATATTTAAATTTCGCTGCTGTTCACATCTACAGGCGTGAAAATGGTCGATAATGGAGTCAAATGTTTTGTTATTGGGTTAAAATACCACTCATGGGACCGAAAGCTAAGATTCTGAGGTGAAATTTTCATATTCCTGAACGATAAGTCAATTTTAGAAGCAAAACCACCAATTCTCATCAAGAATAATTGAGCAAATTCAGTTTCCAGACATATGTCTGGCTTCACGGTAGCATTTGGCTGATTCTACCAGTTTTGGCGACATAACCAAAACTCTGGCTTTACTTCGCTCGGAGCTCGGGCTTAAATTGACAGTTCTCTGACTCAGAACCGACTCTCTCCACCTCCTTTTGTTTTTATAACTCCTTCTTCTCCGGTGCTACTGGCTGTTGACACAGATGTTTACGACTCCACAGTAGAGTCAGCATGGAACACCGGCGTCAAGCCACTTTCTTGGACTTATGGAGCCACCACCCGCCAAACAAACCAAAACAGAACCAAAATCCTTAAATTCCTCAATTTCCTTTGTTCTCAAACCTTAAAGGACGTATTTTATAATAATTGGGGATCTCGTCTCTATTCCTGTATTACACCAAGAATTTTGGGTCTCGCGTCTCGATTTCGTTCTCGCTCGCTTGAAAAAGTTGGTCTCCCGTCTTGGTGGTTGGTCCCATAATAACGAGGCCTGCGTGGGTCTCAGTTAAAGTAGTACATCACTATTTTAGAGACACCTCAGTTGAGGTTCTGGCAGGTTGCTAAGCCTTTATAGACAGTTTCTGTATACATTTTTTCCACAGAGAACCAAAAACCTGAGTTGTATCCCTCAGGGCAGTATAGTTGCAGTTTTAATGAATATCAATACATTAGGAACTGCAGTTTTATTCCTTCGGTGCCTCAGGGAAGCTCAACTAAAAGGTCCATTGTTCTCCACAGGGTGCCCTCCCCCCCACCCAAAGCGTTCAACGCTCTCGGTATAACGACTGGTGCCTCGGCAACTCAATTTATTTGTTATGACTTATCGAATCCAAGCTGCTTCATTTCAGCACCGTTATAGAGCCTTTCGCGCACCATAATTTAAACGATTTTAGGCTTTTACTTCTGTACATTAAAACTTGGTAGATAATGACTTATTTAATCACCTTACGACTAAGGTAATTGTGAGCAATTAATTTCCGCCTTCTCAAAAGGCAGTCCCCCTGCCTCTTTCCACCCAACAAATCGCTACCCTCCGCGGATAATTTCATCTTAGAAAAAATTGTCTCAAAAGTTCTTAATTACTTCTTGTTTCAATCCTTTAATTACAAACTAGTAATTCTCATTATTTTTATTATTATTATTTGGCACAAAACTTTTCGCTCCTCAGGGGGCACTTTTACAAAGGGCCATTTTGGTTCCCAGCCGACTTGAGCTAGCGCCAAGTTATATTCCCCGCCCCCTGCTCACACCTCATCTCTTGGACGACTTTTTCAAAAGCAAAATTTTAATTTTACGATAGTAAAATTTGTTTCATGTTTGATTTTAAGCATTTTACTACGTGCTGTTCAAACTTTTTTTTTTATTATGATGACACAGGGGGTGGAGTGGGGTGGGAGTATCAACTGGACTTGAAAAAAAATTCTCTTTTACGGCCTTAATATACAGTGACGCTATCGAGATTAAAAAAGAAAATGATTTATTTTATTTAATCGCCCTCCACGTCGTCTTGCGTTCGATTTTTTTTCTTATTTTTCTAAGAATGAGGGCTATGGATAAAAATGGCGTGAGAGTAAAAATAAAATTCACGTGAATTACGACAATAATGGTTTTTTTTTTCCTTCAAATAATTCTGAATGATTTAACTAGTGGAAGAGGTGTTACCTGCGGAAAAAAAAGTTTGTCGCGATAACGCGATGTTGTGGTCGGCGGGGAGGGAGAAGGGGGATTGTTTTGCTTGGCACATAAATTTCACGCTAAATGGTTGTCGTAAATAGGGACATTTGTGCGAGAAGAGCACGCGGGGCCAAAAAAAAAAGATTAGTGTTTGATTTTTATCACGCTATTATGATCAAATATAAAGAAGAAAAGATGTTTATGTTCTAGGAGGACACCCTCCTGCCCCCCAGCATTGTCAGCTTCAATTCTCTGTTGCAAAACAACTAGAACAGCTGGATCTTCCGTAAAGTGGTCAATAGGTGGAGGAAAAATAATCACGAACCGGTTCGTGTAAAGAGGCTGGAGCGTCTTTATGCTCTTTCGGGTTCTTTCTTTTCATCTTAGACCATCGTTTTCCTCCGGTCTAGCATTGAGGAATCTCACGTACGCTGCCACAAAGCCCAAATGTATCAATTTAGTTACTGTTTAGCCGCATCTACACCGGAAAAGGTAATTTGCGACAGACAACACCCACACACCGAATCCACGCCTATTTTCTTCTTCACATCATCGCCCGCCCCGGGAGAAAGCTTTCCTCGTGGCACTCAAATGATCAAAAGGAGAAGGCGCTTCGCCTATTGTTCTCTTGAGAAGAAAAGCCTTTGACCTAGCTCATCCTCTCCCACCACCACTCCACAACGCAACCTCCGACCCGGAATCCTTTGCCTTAAAAAAAAAAAAAAAAAATCTTCGAAAGCACATCTACATTAGAACGTGGGCTGCGTGGTAGCGGCGGGGGTGTGAGTGCTTATTAACAAACATAAAGGGCTAGACGAAAAATCATTGTTTTTAAGCTCCATGTTGTTATTAGGGGAGCTGACAAACCCCTTTGGGTTCGTTTTTGGCCGGGATTTTCGATTAGAATCTGGTCACCGCCGTAGGTAGTCCAAGAAAGGCTTCGAGGCGGACACGTGGACCTCTTCTGAAGAGGGGGGGGGGGCTGTCGCTGGAGAAAATCGACAACTTAAACCAACGGCACACTTGTAACGCTCGTTTTTGGCCACGGATAAATTTGTTAATGAGAAGAGCTGCGCGCGTGTGTGTGTTTATGTATTGTGTGGTGTTAGATTCTCAGGATAAGGGAAAACTGTTAGGAATATTAATTACAAAAAGTGCGTTCCGAGGCAGATGTATCCTTTCTCATATACACAATTCAAAGCATAAATAATTTTTGAGCGGATAATTTTAAATGAACTAACCGCCCACTGTGATAATTACGCTGACTCATACTTATTTGAGTACCCTGAGAAGGGCTCCGAGAATCCGGAAAGCGTTTGTAATCAAAAAATTAAATAAATGTATCGTGTTGTGGAGACAACATGGCTCAGCAAACGCGTGCAATAGTTTGATATCCCCTCAACAATGCAAAAACAAATTGCACGACATTGACGATGGATTGCGTGGTCAAGGGTACTTGATAACTGCAGTTATTTGTGATTAAAACGCCGCAATCTGTGAAAATGGCTCCCCCAAAATCCGCTAACTGACTGTCCTGCCAAGTCAGGTAGATGTATCCCGAAAATTCCGTTATTTCAATGCGAATGCGTTCTTCCTCACAATCTACCGAGTGGCACGTTCTGACTGACTGATTTTCGCGTACGATATGAGGGATTTAAAGTACCACCAACGCCACTATCAAAACACTAGAGTTATGGTAATTTTGGGTTATTTCGAAGAATCAAGCGCATGCAGGGAGCTCTAAAAAGTAAAATTATGCAATGCAACGCGGACAAAAATGGCATCAAATCATCAAACTTATCATCGCCGCGTTCTAAACCTTGGAATCTACATCATAAAGTCCGCATTTCTCCGACTATAATGGTCGTACACAACGTTTAAAACAAAAAAAAAAGCTTATAATATGCGGAGGTCCTGTAGCGAGCACGCCTTCAACAAGCTCATCAAAAAAAAAAAAAAAAAAAAAACTCCCCACCTCCATCCTCACCGACCCTCAAGTCCACCACACTTCACCCACACACACGAAACTTTCCTCGATCAATTTGTAAACTCACTCGACATGTTCGTTCACTGCTAATGCATCGATCTTGAATTTATAATGAAAAAAGAAAACCCACGCTACCCCGCGTCGCATCACAAAACTGCTGCTACATCGCTCAGGGTCATAAAATGCAAATATACACGCGAGTGCTTTGGGCGAATAATATCGAGAGGTGCAAAAAAAAAAAAAAAAAATTGCATGAGCGATAGCTTTTTGTTTATTTCTCTCGCCCCGCGGGACGAGATCAAAAGGAAAAGAGCGAGTCCAGCCACCCTCCTCCTCACCGACCACTGATCACGAGAGTTTTGCATGGGCGCTCATATGAAGCGAAAGAGAAAAAGCTCAGAGGTAATTTTCCCACTGTTCCATTTAGCAGTTGATTTTCTCCGCTCAGCGTTCCCTGTTAAGTGTTTTTATTTATTTTATTTTATTTTTTTTTTAACGACCAACCCCTTTCACACCACCACCGATACAGATCACCAAATCAAAACAATTCTGAGATCTTCCTTAAATCTGTAGTTGTGACGCGTAAAACTGGTAAAAGTGTTTGTACGAGTGAATAAAAGGGCATGAAAAGGGTCATTTAAGTCGCTATTCGTCAATTGTTTCCTTTTTAAAAAGTTAAAATGAAAGGTTTCACACGAAGAAACATGAATTCCCTCCGCTCATCCTTGGTCATCATCGTTGAGGTTCTCTGGGCGGACGGAGCCCTGGAATTATTACGACGTCAAGTTGTCTCCTCTTCAGACTTTCTATCTCACTCCCTCTCTCTCTCTCTCTCCATCTATACTTTTACCCAAAATGGTTCAGTCACGCGTAAGAAAATTGTGAAAGTGGGGGGGAGTAAACTTCGTGACATTTTGAATTTGCTATAGTACTCCGCCTCGCGCAATAATCGTGGAAAAAGGTTTAAGCCCCTCGCGTTTGACGGATGGTGGATGGTGGTGATGTGGTAGAGAAGGAAGACGGGGAATAATTGAGAACTATTTTACTATTTTTTCACGAAGAAACTGAGAGATACAGAATATAATTCCCAAAGCACGCGCGAACCGGTGGACCAATTCAATTAGCCCCCCCCCCCATCACCCATCACAATTCACATGATAACAACTGGTGGGGGCCGTAATGTACTGAGTTTATTGTACACTCTTATAGTAGGTATAACTAACACACACCTTCCCTTTGGTGACCCCCAGGACTTCAGGATGTGGGAGAAGTTTAGACTGTAAAGAGTGTGAGACGGCGGGAGGGGGTCACCCTACTGGGCTAGTGGGCTGTAACACCTGAAAGAACCTCTAGCGTTCCCTGGCAAGGGCGAGGGGGCGGACCGCCCCGGGCCACCGTTCGGATGGGGCCCGGAAGCTAAAAAAATCGGGGGTTTTAATTAGATAAAGGAGAACGAATGGCTAAACTCGCTTGAAAAAATTGAGAAAAAAGCTGATTTGCGGCTGAAATTGCGAAAAATTGCTGAAATTTACGGCTGTCAATATTGAGAAAAAGCGTTAACTCACATCTGACATTGAGACAATGCAAATTCACGAATTTTGGGGGCGAAATCGGGTTTGAAATTAGGAAAAAGCGCTAATTCACGCAGCTGAATTCACGCAACGGAGAAAAGTGCTAATTCAAGGATGAAAAAGAGAAAAACGCCAATTCGCGTCTTAAAAAACAAGAAACATACTAATTCACGGTTAAAATTGTGATAAAGTGCTACAATTTAGAAGCTTTGAAAATTGAGAAAAAGCGCACATTCACAGCTAAAAATGGAGAAACGCAAACTCATTGATTCTCGAGGCAACATTGGGACTAAAATTTAGAAAAAGCGCTAGTTCACGGGTTAAATAGACAAAAACCAGAATTCGCGTCTAAATAAGAGTAGAGGAAAACTCAGCTAAAGCATCAAAAATTACCATTTCACGGATAAAATCGATAAAAAACGCTAAAAATCGTAGCTAAAATTAATAGAATGTGCTAATTTACTGCTAAAATTGAGAAAAAAACGCTAATCACGCAGATGAAAATGAGAAAACGACAAATCGCCGATTCTTGAGCAGGGGCGTAGGTACGGGGGGGATATGAGGGATAGACCCCCCCCCCCACAGAGCTACAAGTATACGAACGAAGGAGCACTAGTACCATAACAAAGAGCCCCATAAAATCGCCAAAAATGAGCGTTTCACATTGAAGTTTGGTTGAACCGATTTTCTGGAATTGAAGCAGCCCGAAAAGGTCCGAGTACGTCCAGCTTTTTCCTTGGACTTCAGACAGGGGGGGGGGGTTCGCTCCGAACCCTCTATCAGACAAAAATCAGTAATATTCTTGGCTACAGCTGCTCGTGGTCTCGCGGTGCAACTTCCAGACTACAATTAAGAAAAAAATCGCTGATTCGCGGTACATGGAGGCCATTCTTCAAATAAATTGTGGAAATCAACGCAAAAGTGTTGGATTTGGGCAAACCCCGCGGTTCAAGCTGAAAAAACACACTATAATATTGACAAATAAAAGACGCTTTCAGGTTAAAATTGGACAAAAATGGCAAATGGCGCACTGAAATGGCGGGAAACTGAAATGGCGTAAAATCGCCTATTCGTGTATGAAAAATGGAATAGGATGCTGAATGGCCGCAAAATTAGCACAAAACGCTATTTCACAACTGAAATTGGGAAAAATCGCTAATTTGCAATTTACAGATATAAAGTTGTGGAAAAACATTAATTCGCGAATACAAAATGAAGAAAATCAATAATTCGTGGCAAAAATTGGAAAAAAACAAAAACAAAAAAAACAAAAAAACACCAATTAGCGCAGCTAAAATTAAGAAAAACGTTAATTTTCAGTTCAAATTGGGGAAAAGTGCTAATTCTCAGTTAAAATGGAAAAAAATGCTAATTTGCAGCAGCTTAAATTGAGTCAAACGCCAATTCTTGGCAAAAATTGACAAAACTCGGTAGGTAATGCACGGGTTGGAAACGCTACCACGCTGCTATTAGTTTACAAAAAGCGAAAAATCGCTGCTAAAATTGAGAAACATCACTAATTCTCGAATTAAGTGTCGTGAAATTTATAATTTAAAAATGATGATTTTTTGACAGAAATGGTCGGATAGATTTAAATTTTTTGGTTTGAAAAAAAAAAAAAAAAAACATTTATAATTTAAATTCGCACCTTCCGAAGGCATTTTTGTGGCTAAAATTCAGAAAAATGGCAAATTCACGCATGGCTATATAAAAAAGGAAAAAATCGCCAATCTACAGCTAAAATTGCGCCAAACGCCAATTTGTGACTGAAATTGAGAAAATTAGCTAATTCACAGGTTAGAAACGCTACGACGCGTCACCGCTACAATTTTAAAAAAGCGCAACTTTTCAGGCTGAAATTGAAAAAAAGCGCCAATTTATGGCAATAGGCGAAGAAACCGCTAATTCGCGAGTAAACTGAGAAAAATGGCTCATGCATTGCGTATGGTGAACCAAAAAAATCCTAATTGGTGAAAAGTCTCCCTATTTTGCGGCTAATATTATGGAAAACACTTAAGAAAAGCGATAATTTCCAGCTAAAACTGAGAAAAGTGCTAATCCCCTGGTAAAAAATTTTAAAAATCGCTAATTTGCTACTAAAATTGAGGAAAACGCCAAAGCTCGTGGTTAATTAAGAAACATCGCTTACGGGATAAAAACGATAATTTGCTGCTAAAGTTGAGAAAATGAGCAAATTCATGGCTATGGGAGGGGGTGGGGCAAAACCGCTAATCTGCGGCTGAAATTGAGAAGAACGATACATTCGGCCAAAATTGAGAAAATCGCCAATTTGCGGGTAGAGTCGAAAAATCGCCTCTAACTGAGAGGTTGAGGCTATGATGATGCCAACAAGATGTCCAGATTCATGATTGTGCTGGCTGGGTGGAATGATGACTAAAATGTGAAATTACCCCCTCCCCACACCATTACGAGATTTCAATCTGATCCCCCCCCAGGACAAATTCCTACCTACGCCACTGTTCTTGGGGGCAACTTCGATGCTGAAATTGAGAAAAAGCGCTAATTCCATTGGCGGATTTAATGGGGGCTACAGGGACTTAGCCCCCGTAGTTGATCGTATTAGCCCCCCCCCCCTCAAGATGTTTACTCTCAAGCCCCTTTTCCAAAAACTGTCGCAAAATGACAGTTTTTAACGCCGAAAATGACAGTGCCTAGATGGTGACATTGGCAGTGTTTCGAGGACGAAATTTACAGTGTCCAGGACAAAATTGACAGTTTTGAACGATGACATTCATAGTGTCTAGTACTCTGATGCAAAACCGCGTAATCAAGGTTTGGGATACTTATTATGTTGGACGAAATTGAGATTCCAAGTCCAAATTGTCAGTTCCTTCCTGAGGCAAAATTGACAGTTTGAAGTACGACATTCACAGTTTTGAATGTTGAAATTGACAGTTTTGAATGATTCTTGAACGAAATTGACAGTTTGTAGTACGATATTGTCAGGACGGCACTGATAGGTTTGGCGAGGAAAGTGACAGTTTAAAAGACAAAATTAACAGTTTCCAGGATGAAATTCACGGTTTGAAGAACAAAATTGAAAGTTTCCAGGACGAAATCGCTAGATTTGAACATTTACTTGACAGTTTATAGGGCGAAATTGACAGTTTTGAACGACAAAATTTATAGTTTATAGTTCTCGACTGTTTCCGGTGAAGGGGCTTAGAAACCGTCAGTTTCCAAAATCCCTTGACGCAGTTTCTAGGAAGAAATTGAATTTCATCCTGGATTCGAGGACGAAATTAACAGTTTGAAGGACGAAATTGACAGTTTTGAATGACGAAATTGACCTTCACAGGAGAAAATCGATAGTGTTAGATCGATACTAATAGTTTCTGTTGTATAGTATACTCTACAATCTTATTATGTTTTGATTATTCACATGATTCCTTAATTCCCTTCTCGTATTTTTTGAATAAAGAGTATTTAACAAATTCAACAGTTTCAACTAGAAATTTACCGTCCCCAGGAAAAAAATTTACAGTTTCTGAGACAACATTGACAATTATTTATGACAATAGACAGTTTCTGGGGTGAAATCGACAGTTCCCTGGCCGAAATTGACAGTTTACGAGACGGAATTGTTTTGAGAGTTTTAAGAACTCGACTGTTTCATGTGAAGGGACTCAAAAACCTCGTGTTGTGAGCTCGAATGGTCTGCTGCTGAATCTCAAAATCAACTTTTGTGATCTTTTGTTATGTAGGAGGAAATGGACAAATTCCAAGTCAAGACTAAGCTGTCAGTTCCTGGGGCAAAATTGAGAGTTTTTTAAAGACGAAATTATCAGTTTTAAGGACGAAATTGACAGCTCGACCGAAACTGTCTGTTGCTATGGGAGGAATTAAGAAAATCTACGCGATCTGATCTGATCTGTGTTTGCAATTTTTAGTGCCTGACTAGTCGTTTTGGTTATAGTTAGGGTACGAATCGTCAGTTCAGTCATTTCTAAGGTACGAATGGTCAATTTGGCCATTAACGGAACGCGAGTGGTCGTTTTTCAAGGCGCAAATCTGTCAGTATAGCCATTGATGAAAAGAGGAGGGGGGGGGGCTGAATTGTCAATACGACAAATAGCCCGTTTTAGGTCTTGTCCAGTCTGTTCTACCACTTTCAAGGGACGAATTGTCGTTGTCCCTGACGCTTTCCAAAGAGCGCGAATGACCACAGTTTTACCATTTTCAGACCGAAACTTTGAAGATTGAAATTTTTAAGCCGTTCGGGTTTTTCAGAGCACGAATCGTCAAATCAGCCATTTTCAATGGCCCGGAATGGCTTTTTTTGGCAATTTTCAAGGTGCGTGTCGTCATTTTAGGCATTTCCAAGGCACGATTCGTCATTTTAGCCATTTTTAGGGCGTGAATAGTCCGTTTGACTATTTCCAGGGGGCGCATCGTCCGTAAAGTCAAGTTTAGCAATTTATAAGGCATGAATCGCTAGATTTCGCCGTTTTTCGAATGGTTCGAACAAGCAAAAATTCATTTTTGGTGCAATGAAATGCGTGAAATTGCTTTTTTAGGTCCAACCAGGAGCAAGCCACATTGGCATTTTAATGGCATGAATCGTGAAGGCATTTCTAAAACGCAAACTATTAGTTCTGCTATTTTTATGTCACAAATCGTCTGCATTTTCAGCCATTTTCCAGGCGTGGTGGCACGGTTTGTCCATTTTTGCACTACAAATTGTAAGTTTCACCATTTCACTTGCACGAATTAGCACATTAGCCATTTTTAGGGCGTGGTTTGCCAATCAAGCAATTCTTTAGCAATTTAAAGTTTCAAATCAAATCAAAAAGTTTATCCAGTCCATGTAGCTAACGCTGGTTTGTGTGGGTGGAGGGATTCGGTGAAGACGGCCCATGCTCGGTGCGCAATCGCAAGTGGTCAGTTTATCGCTTGAAGGGCACAAAAATAGCCCTTTTTGGCAATTTTTTAGGTGCAGATAGCCACTTTGACGGCGCGAATCGTATGTTTAGCCTCTGTAGAGCACAAACGATCAGTTAAGCCATTTTTAGACTGTGAATCGCTGGTGCGAGTTGTGTATGCCATTTACAGGGCGTAAATAGCCAGTTTTTAAGGCCAGGATCGTAGGTTTAGACATTTTCAAGGCGTGAAGCCTCAGTAAGGCTATTTCTGACGCGCGAATGGCCAATTTTGCCATTTTCAGGGCATAAATTGTCTGCTAAGGGATTTTCAAAGTGCGAGTTGTCAATTTAACCATTCATCGTAGAGTCAGTTTTACCAATTTTATAGGGCGTGAATAGCCAGTTTGGCAATTTTAACGCTGCCAGTATGGCTATTCCTAGGGCATGAATCCGTTATTTCAGTCTAGGGTATGTTGCGAACTCAGTTTTGACATTTTCATTGCGTGATTTGTTAGTTTAACCTTTAAATTGTTAAATTTATGGTGCGAATAGTCCGTCAGCTTACCATTTCCAAGGCACAAATTCTCAGCATAGTCATCTATGGACGGTGAATGGTCAGTGACATATTTTCAGAGCATGAATCGTCAGGTTTGCTTTTTTAAGGACGCAATTAAGTCCAGTCCCGTCAACCCAAACGCCCGAATGGTCAGTTTGGGCATTCTTGGCACAAAAATGGTTGATCTTGGAATATTTTGGCAGGAATTGTCTGTTTAGGGATTTGTGGAGCGTAAATTGTTACTTTGCCCGATATTAGAGCGCGTTACGTCAGCTTGGACACTTCTAGAGCGGGAATCGCTAGTTTTAGCAAGTTGTAACTCTTGAATGGAAGATTTAGCCAGTTTCATAGCGGGATTTATGATGCACATTGCATGATGCATTTATGATGATGGGATGATGATGGGTGCACGAACCGTCAGTCTAGCCACTTTTAGACCACGTGAAGTCCGTTGGGCTATTTGTTTAGAGCGTTAATTGCAAATTTGGCCATTTTCAAGGCGTTTTAAGGTAGGAATAGGCAGTGAATCGATAGCAATCAATTTTTATTAGAGGGAAGGACACAATTTCCATAAGCCTCTTCCTTGACTAAATCTTGGAACCACGTCTGGGCCATGCGATATTTTGTTTTTAAAAAGAGCCAGAGCCGTGAAATTTCCCTTTAATATGATCCAGCATGTTCATTCATCCTTTAAAAAAGGTGTGAAATCCCGTTAATTTGGCTTGTCTTAAGGGAGCCAGACCCACAAAATTGGTTTCTGACCTACGAAATCCCACAACTTTGGTCTCAAAAAGTGCCAAACCGGCAAATTTTGTTATTGAAGTAGCCAAAACCACGAATCCGTGTTATTTGGACATCGAAAGTGTCTAATGAGCGGAATTGCATTCATGAAGAGTCAACCCGGTGCAAATTGTTTTTTTAGGAAGTCAGTGCTGTGACATTGACTTTTTGACTGAGGAAAACCGTGAAAAAGCGCTATATCGCAGGTAATAAATGGAGAAAAACACGAAATGGTGTTTAAAATGGAGAAAAGCGCCAATTCACAACTTAAATTTAGAAAAATTGCAAATTTGCGGATAACATTGGGAAAGTTCACTCAAACGCTACCTAATTTGCGGATTCTTGAGGCAACTTCACGGCTAAGAGCTTATAAAAAGCACCGAATCGCAGCTAAAAATGAGAAAATGAGCTAATTCGCGGATAAAATTGAGAAAACGCACATACGCGGTTTTTGGAGGCAATTTTGTGGCTAAAATTGTTAAAAATATGAACTTGAACGCTGCTAAAAATTATATTCCTTGTTTGATTAGAGACTAAAGGGCCTCCTAGAGATTTCCGCCCCGGGCCCCGACAGGTGTTGTTCCGCCACTGTATTTCAGACTCTCTGAAACCCAAATAACGGTTGTCCATGTTGGTTTTCAGCGCAGCAATGCGTTCCTCGTTTACTTTATTATGTAGATCGAATTACAGAGGTGCCAGTGGCGTAGCCAGCCCTTCATCTATGGGTGGGCAGCTTTCGATCATTTGTGCCCTGAAAATGTGTAAACAGATTATTCTATCTCTTAAAATGGTAAATACGACCATTCACGTGCCTAAAAAAAGGTCAGAGCTACGATTGGCGCCTTGGCTTTAACTAACTATACACGCCCCGAAAAACGGTTAAACTGCTTTTTGCGCCCCAAAATGGCAGAACTTACAGTTCGTGCTATGAAATTGGCTAAGCGCTGACTATTTTGGGGATGAAAATAGCCAAAAATTGCTAAAATTGACGATTTGCGCCTCGATAATGCGTATACAGACAATTACTGCTCTGAAAATGGGTAAATCGGTCAAAACTGACGATTTGTGTCCTTAAAAATAGTCAAACTGAGTAATTCACGCTGTAAAATTTGTCAGACTTCTCATTCGCGCCATGCAGACTGCGCGCCCACCCCAAGGGTGCCAACTGGCCATCCCTTCCTTCCCCTCCCCGGACACACAGAACTGGGCCTATCGATCCCCCCTCCCCCTATACCACCATCACTGTGAGCTCCTGTAATTCGTCGTGCAAATATGTATGTATAAGCTCGAGTTAAAAAAATGGCTTGTCTCTATACTCTGGCTACGCCCATGAATGCGCTTATTCACCGAAAAACATTGAGAAAAACGTTAATTTGCGCCTATAGTTGAGAAAACTATTTCACGGTTAAAATTGGGGTAAAAACGCTAGTTCGTGACAGAAATGGAGAAAAAGCTAAAATTAAGAAAACAGATGGTTCATTCACAGCTAAAATGGAGAAAAAAACGCTAATTTCCAGCTGAAAGTAGGGGAACGGCCTAATGCAGACAAAACTTAGCAAAAAACTCGTCGTTTCTTCGAACGTGTCGTTTCTAAATGTGGCCGCAAATCAGTGTTTTTCTGAATTTCATCCGCGAATCACCTTCAATTCTCAAATATGTAGTCGTGAATTAGCGTTTCTGACCGAAGAACAGGAGATTTTGTGAGCTGGTGCGTTTTCTTAGTTCTCTCCACAAAATAGTGATTTTTTTTTTTCAACTTTAGTCGCGAATTTCACCCCCGAAGCAGCGTTTTTCTCTACATTATCCGCCAATGAGCTCTTTTTCCAACTTCTGGTGAATTAGCCATTTTTCACAATGTTCGCCGTGATTTATAGAGCTTTTTCTCAATTTCAACCGCGAATCAGGTCCTTGTCTGGCTTTTATCCGCGACTGTATATATCGTTAATTAGCCTCCCTCTTTGAAATAAGCGATGTTTTCTCAATTTCGGTTTTGAAATTGCATCGAGAAACGGCAATTGAGCGATTTTCACAGTTTTCGTCATGAATATTAGCGCTTTTTCTAGAAGTTTTGCCACATTACTTGCCACAAAACACCTTTTTAGTCCGCCTTCACAATTTTAGACGCGTGAGGACCTACAGAAACAGTAGGGAGTCAGTTATTTTTTCTATTTTAGCCGCGAAATTGCCTCCGTACGGCGGAAATTAGTACTTTTTCTATAGTTTCAGCTTGTAGAATAGCGCTTTCAAGGGCTTTCAACGTTCTATTTTCCAAGCTGGATGGACTGAAAATCGTTGGAAGGAGCTAAATCAACGTCTAACCGGGTACCAAGACCCCTTTTCACATATTATCTTTAGTCATGAAAATAAAACTTGAAAATCGCAGTACGCTACTGCTCAGAAAACGGCTGGCTGGCTTGGAAAATCGGTAATTTTTTACTTAAATACCAATAGCAAGTTGATGTAAAATCATAATAAAAGCTGTTTTTGAGCTTAAAAACCTGCAAGCAACCCAAAAATCATGTTTTTAAGCTTTCGACTTTAAAGGTGAGTTAGGAGATTCAGTGGCTGAGAACCCAAAAGGCAATTTGGATCCCAAAAACCAGAAATTCATTAGCAATCCTGACAATTTTGCGTCAAGCATTGGCAAGAAAAATTTTAGTTTTCACGAAAGAAGGGAATTCCCTTACTCAATGATGGAGCAGCAGAAACTTGCTTGCGTATACCGTCACGCGTACTGTGACAGAGTCACCTAAGAATGAATGTATAGTAGCTCAAACATGGAGTTTTTGCCCATAAATAAGTAATTTAGGTCGATAAATGGTTTCATAAGACCCAGTTGCCCGGTTGAAGCAGTTCTCAGGCCACAACCTCAGACAACACCTCCCCATCAGAGTCCACGATCATCCGTCTTTTAAAACGTCTTTGCGGTCTCATGCTCTCCTCCCCCACACACACCTCCCCGCCACCACACCATCCTTTCACGGTTCCTTTATTTTTCGTCGAAGCCTACTCCAACAAATTGTCCGGGCCCTGCGTGGCGGCCCCACAGTGCAAGAGAGCGGTGGAGGGGCTGGGTGGGAATCACGTCGATTCGTCGCTCACTCTGCGCTAATAGGAAAGATTCAACGACACGGTAAAAAAAAAAAAAAAAAAAAAAAAAAAAAAAAAAAAAAAAAAGTTGCCCACCACGAGAGAACCCAATCCATTGGATTGAATCCAATTTGCTGTAATTTGACGAAAATGAGTGAGTGTGCCAGCGTAGCGGGGGGAGTGGGCGGCAGATAACCGGAGACACGACTTTTGTTCTCTGGGAAAATCCGGAAGAGTATTTTTTTTTTCTCTCTCTCTATCTTCTATTAAGGGACTTTTCAGAATGATGAGTTATATAGAATGAATCTGGGTGGCGTGCTGGAAATCATTAATGTATTTCGTTGCAATTGGTTGTGCCACTGGAAGTGAGGGAATGAGTGGCTTCAAACAAAAACCTGGAAAGGGCGGGCACGACGGATCCGTCCCCGAAACAATAAAAAAAAGCGTCATGAAAGGAATAGGAATAAAATATTCCTAGCTGACAGTGAGAATAACCGTTATTTTTCATTTGTTGACGTGCCTAGGAGAAAATATTAAGTAAAGTGGAAATAAACCTCGTCAACGCACTCTGTATTTTTTTCTTTCCGTACATTACCATTCACTACTGGTTTATAAACAGCTTAAAGTACCCCAACTGGATTCTCCGTTTCCTTGTAGACAGACGGCGAGGGAGGGGAAAGGGGGACGTATTTAAAATACATTTTCCACAAATTGTTACAAAAGGCAAAAAACAATACCTCCCCCCCCCCCTAGGAGCCCAAATGCCCATCTGGTTGAAGGTACAAGCCAAAATCCACTTTCACGCACCTTCAACCACCGTGAAAAGTCATCCTCGGATGGGCGGGGGTGAAGGTGAGGGACTAATTCTTAGAAATTCACCAGAAATACATAGTGGGAAACAACTAAATAAATAAGGAATATTGGAAGTCGTCCAATGTTGAAATGGCCAAGTTTTAGTGAACCTCACACAGTCAAGATGTTGGATGAGAGGATAAGGGGGGAGCCTGTACGGCTCGGTGAACGGATAAAAAAGAAAGGATGGGGAGTGACATGAAGTAGAAGTATAAAGAAATAAATATTTTTATTTAGGGAGTCTGATGTAAACCTGGTGATGCTCTCAAGATCAATTTTAGCTGTTAACGTCAACGGATAAATTCGGAAATGGTATTTCTCGGGGTCGAGATATTTTTTGATTTTGTTCATTGCACTCAACTTGTGTTCTTCAACAATGACGTTTTTTTCCTATTCGCGGTCAGGGTCATATACGCTCGAATCTGTCGTTCGGTGAATGTCCAGCTTGACAACAACAACATGAAATAAAGCGAATAAGGCGATAAAGTGACCAAGCGCCTCTGTCGTATACTTATCGAATACGGATGCTACCAAGGACAATTCGGTTGAGTTATTATCACCAACATGCATGGGTAATCGAATCATTAGTCCAACCTCACCTCCTCCAATACAATGTTTCACGGGTTGGGCTCATTAAATTCACCCCTTGATTTCAATTCAAGGATTCTGATAAACAAATCAATTTCTCACGCTTTGAACCAATTTCTGAGGATCTAAACCAATTTCTCGGGTTCTTAACCAATCTCAAAGGTTCACGAACTTTCAAGATCGTAAAGCCTGGTTGATCAAATCAAATTTTGCGGCCCAAGAATACTCAACTAATTTCGGCCACGTCTCTTTTTTTGCGAATGGTGTGGGAGAATAAGCCCAGAGCAATTTCTACTTCACCAGATTTCTCAAGTCTGGAATAATTTCTCTGGTTATGAACATAATTCTGTGGTTGCGAACCATTTTCTCTGATTCTGAATTGCATCGAGACGCTCTTTTTGGGACAAAACTGGAAAGAGGGATGCGCACAGTGAGGAATAGGCCCTGAACACTTTCTATTTTGCCGTTTGCTGACGTTATTATAACTAAATTCTCTGGTTCTGAATCGATTTCGAAGGTTAACGAACCAATGAATCGTCACCTGCCACTCATTTCAGGCTTGAAACAGGTCAACCGAATCCCTGAATACAATTTTTTCGAACTTAAACTCAGGGGCGTAGCCAGCCCATGATCAAGGGGTGGGCAGCGAGCCAGGCACACGGATTCAGAGTCGTGCGGGGGGGGGGCGCACGTCTTGAGAAAAAGTGCTCGTTCGCGGTTGAAATCCATGAAAAGGACATTTTCCAGCTAGTACTGAGCGAAAACACCCATTCACGGCTAGAATTGAGAAATAGCGCTGATTCACGTTGAACTTGAGAAATAAATCTGCTCATTGTTCGCGGTTGAAATTGAGAAAACACGCCAATTTGCGGTTTCGCGATCCAAAGTCCGGGCCGAAATTAAGAAATTGTGCTAACTCACGGCTTACAGTGCTCTTTTCATATAAATTGCGCGTTCAATGTAGAATTGAGAAAAATAGCTCATTTGAGGCTAAAATTGAGGAAAAATGCCAATTCACGGCTAAAATTGAGAAATGGAGCTCAGTCACGCTGGTAATACTGAGAGTAGGCACCAGTTCGTGGTTTCTCAAACCAACATCTCGGAGAACATTGCGAAAAAGTGATAATTGACTGTTTTTATACATTTATATAGCAAGTTTGCGGGTACAATCGAGAATGAGGGCGACTTAGCACACGCATTTTTGATAAAAGTTCTTATTTTCGGCTAAAATTAAGACACATTGAGGAAAACACCTATTTTAAGGTTCGCGATGCTACGTCCGGATCAAAATTAATGAAATTCGTTAACATGAGTATTATGCGGACCTTTTTACTGCTGAAATTTGAAGGGGGGAATTGCTCAAGGCAAAATTGAGATTAAAACACGATTTTGCGGCTAAAATTGAGGGAAAATGAATTGGCAAAATTGTCACAGTTTTTTGTTGATTATAGTGTAATTGTCGTGGCTAAAATTGAGAAATAGCGTTCATTCACAGGTTACATTGAGGAAAAACTGTTCTTTTGCGGCTGAAATTGAAAGAACGCACCTATTTGCGGTTAGTAGGCGATGGCCAGTGCTGGCGGTAAATAAAATAGTTAATCAAAAATGAGTTATTTCACGGTTTTTTGAACCTTTTACGGTTAAAATGAAGAAAATAGGCTATAGTTCGAGGTATAATTGAGAAAAAGCACTCAGTTTCACCTAAAATTAAAGAAAAACGTCAATTCGACACTACAAATAGTGCTCATTCACGAGTTAATTGGGGGGGAGGGGGAGATTCAGTGCAACTCCTCTTGAAGAAAAACTGGATCCACCACGCCTGTGGGCAGATTCACTGGCGAAAATAACAGATGAACCATTGCCTTTTTTCAGGCTTCTAACAGGATCTGGAGGTTAGAATCGCGTCAATTCACGGTCATCAGAGACTAAATTTGCACAGAACCGGCCACTATACGTCAAAAAATAAATATCTGCTGGAAACTTGTCGTTTTTAGCCTTCTATTTCGGATTTTATGTCGAAAAATTGAAACTTCTCTCCCTCCCACCCCGGAAAGTGATACCTTTGGAGCTAAACTTTAAATTTTAGACCTGAAACGGTAAACAGAGCTGGCAGTTTCTCTCTCACCATAAGTCTGTATGGCCCAGCAGGCTAAAAACGATTTAAGCAAACCCAAACACACGAAGTTGCGCGTCGAACCTTGCGCAAATGGGATTTTAGTGCGAAAAATCAGCAAAATTGGTTTCCAAGTTAAGCCGACCCTCGAAATCGGTTTGTCAGCAACAAAAATCCGCGAATTTTTTATTTTTGGGGAAACAGATGTGCGAAAATTTGTTGTTTTTTCTAGTGAGAAAAATCCGCAAAATTGATTTTATGGAGCGAAATATAATAAATTTGTGTTTCTGTTAGCCGGAGAAGATATTTTTGGAATTTTGGGGGTGGGCAGCTGCCCCACGAAATCTGCGTTTTTGATTCTAGGGTAGGGCAACTGCCCACCCCTGCCCCCCGCTGGCTACGCCCATGCTTAAACTACTCAACTATTCTCTTGCACGCCATCGCAGCCCACAGGGTTTGCTATCTCAACCGAAGTCCTTGTTCAGAAACAATTTTTCCAAGTGCTGGACCAGTATCTCAGGTCGTAGAATCGATTTCTTAATATCTGCACCAAGTGGCGGACCAACACCCACCAGAGCCCGGGCCGGAAAACTCTATGAGACCCCTCCCCAGTGTAGTCTCTAAATACGAAGGAATTTAAATTGTATGCACCGTTCAATTCGGTTTTTTTTTTTTTTTTTTTTTTCCACTTTTAACCACAGAGCTGTCCCCCGGAAACTGCGAGTCAGCGCTATTTCTCAATTTTTGTCTCAGTTGTTCACTTTATGTCTTCAATTTTAACCGTTAATAAGCCCTTTTTCTCAATTATAGCAACGAATTGCCTCCAGAAAACACAGCTTGTCGTATTACTCAATTTTACCAACGCGAATTATCATTACCTATTATCATTAGTACATTAACCTTTTTCTCATTTTTAGCCAATTATGTTGCCTTCCAGAATCGCGGATTGGCTTTTTCGCTATTTCACCAGTAAATTATAGTTTTTTCTCTCAATTTTAGCCTGCAGTAGCACACATTTTCAATTTTAGCCGTGAATTGGTGATTTTTTTTCACATTTAGCTATGAATTTCTCGCTTTTACTCTTTAATTTCAGCCACAGAATTGCCCCAAGAGCAGCACTCTAGCGGTTTGTTCTGAATTTTCGTCATATTTTAGTAATATGGGTTACTTAAACTGTGAATTGGTGATTTTTGCCGGGAACTTACGTCGATAAATTGTGAATTATCGTGTTTTCTAAATGTTAGCATCGAAGAAACCCTTTTACCTCCGGCCGCGAATACTAACGCTTTTTCTTGACTTTCTGCAGCGAAATTGCCTCAAGAACAGCGCATTAGCGCGCTATTCGACTTTTGCTACGCGTCGTAAACACCTATAGAAATTACATTACGTATTTAACGAAGGTTGTAGACGCTTAACCTGAGTTTATCCCTGAGGGAAAAGCAACACCCCAAACGGAGCGCTAGTAGAAGCGCGGACTAGTCCGAGCGTGAGTGAGCGCTATATTTTAATTTTTATCGGAAAATTACTGAGTTTTGCTCAATTTTAGTCACTAATTAACGTTTTCTTTCACTTTCTAGCTATGCCAAAGAGTATTTATGCTCAATCTTTGAGCAGTCCTGCGCGTATCTCCCCCCTGCGCAGTCTTTGAGAGGATTTTGAAGAAACAATTAGTGTCTTTCTTTGAAGGAAATAAACTTTTCAATGACTGCCAGTTCTGGCTTAGAGTGGGAAGATCCACGAGTCTGGCAATTTTAGAATTTGTCAATCGTACCCTCGAGTGCTTTGAGAATGGTATGTTTTCCTACAATACTTTTTACGACCTCACAAAGGCTTTTGATTGCGTGGACCACGACATCCTGGTCCGTAAATTGGTAAAGTATGGGTTTGATACGGGTAGCTCTAATTTGATAAAATCATACTTGAACAATAGATATCAGAGAGTGAAAATAAAAAATGAAATCATGCATAAGTCTGTAGCCGTAGGAGCCTACATTGTCTGTCTTCCCTCGTTGAGGTTCGTCAAAAACGGACCGGTTTCGGCGGCTCGCCATCTTCGCCACTTCAGTTGGTTTCAGTAGGGTACTTATCAATTTTGTATTGTAATAATTTATTGAAACATGATTGAAACCATAACGACTTTGTTCATAAAAACTTTTGTTTACGACAAGAAAATAAAAATATTCAAATATTCAAATTTTCCCCACAAAATACCAGGTTTGCATTTTTCTTCCTGCCAGTGCCAGACAGAGGTGTCAGTGGCGCTACCAGTGTGAGCCAGTTGTGGCTCATGTCGGGGCGCCGTTATCGCAACGGCTGGAAGTGACTCAACGCATGCACTACCTGATTATCCGCACCGTCAGCCATGCTCGCCGGCCAGTATGCGAGAAAGTTTCCGGTGAGGACCACTGACAAATTTTACGAGGATCACTGGACCACTGGACGTGTTACGAGGCGCGGAGAGATACGCGAGGTGACCGGTGTCACTTGTTAATATTTACGTGCATGTTGGCGTGAGTGCGACCATGGGAGTCCGGTTCCTGGCCCGTTGTATCCGTCCGTGTCGTGAACGGGCCTATATTTCCGTCGCGGTGGACGCGCGAGGTCAGTGCTACTGAGCCGTGAATTCTGGCCCAAGCAATGGCGAAGCCGAGGAATCACTGCGCGGCTGCTTGAGTGACAAGAAAATATTGAGGGAGACAAGCGGTGGGATGTGCCAGCGCTGGCGAATTTCGTCGTAGACGCTGCAACGCCTCCAAATGACGTGGGCCACACCGCGGTTAGATGGAGTCGGGTGCTCCACAGGGACAGTTGGGCTCCTTCCGGTGGCGGTAGAAGTGGCGCTTTCTATTAAAGTTGCCATGTCCCACCGGACCACAGCAAAGGTCGAACCACTGCAAATTTCAACCACAGCAAAGGTCCAACCACAACCAAGCTCAAACCACAGCAAAGGTCAACCCACAGCAAAGGTCCAACCTCTGCAAAGGTCTAACCACAGCAAAGGTCTAACCGCAGCAAATCCCCAACCACAGCATTAGTCTAACCACAGCAAAGGTCTCAACCACTGCAAAGGTCTAACCACAGCAAAGGTCCAACCACAGTGAAAGGCCAAACCACAGCAAAGGTCTCAGCCACAGCAAAGGGCCCCGCCATGTTGAGAATCACTAATCTACACCAATGTCTCTTGGTATGAACCAATTCATTTAGCTTTCAACGAGAGGCTCAAAGGTTCGTGAACACTGATTGGCCTACAGTTGCTCTTGGCAGTAGACTTGGCACTTTAAAACCTCGAAATTTGTGGATTTCTCTCTTTAGAAGACAACATTTCGTGGTTTTGCCTCCTTTGACGACCAGTTTCGAAGAATTGGCTCACTGAACGACCAAGTTCTGTGGTTTTGCTCGAATAACTGGCCAGAAAACACCATTGAGCCGGCTCTATAAGGGCATTTAAACTTGAATAATTTGCTGATTGTCACAGAACTAGTTCGTATCATATTGAACTGCAGATTATTTCCTCTCGTAATCTGATTAATTGTGGAGAGAAAAGTATCAATTTCGATGAATTTGGACGTTCCATAATTTGGATTCACGAGGTTTGGATCAATCAAAAAACAGATATCGCCCGTTTGGCTCTTTGAAAAAAAGTAATTCGTGAACTTGATTCACTTAAAAAAACAATATCGAGGATTTGGCTCACTAAAAAAACATTTTCGTGTCGTATTAGGTCACAGATTAGACATGAAAACTCGCGATTTTGGCTGATCCGTGTTATCTTCCGTGTTCAAAAGCTGTGCAATGTAGGGACAGCCTGTAGTGCCACGAGTGACTGTAAACTTTTTTAACATAGCGAGGTGGTCAAGAATTTTACTTAAAATTAGAGTTCTCGGAGGCATGAGAGAGAGAGAGCGTTTGTCACGACGCTGATATGACTGGGCCAAGAGTAGGCGACAACTTGTGTCATCGCCGATTGAAAGCGGCGCGTTTTCTTCTCATTCCTTCACCGCTAAAAATCACACTTCCTACAACTGTCCCGAATGGAAGACATCGACAACCTTCATGCGACACGAAGCTGTACATTTAAATATTAACGATTTTATTTAAAAATCAGGCACCGTTGATTTCGTTTGCTGAACGAGCCATTTCCATGCAAATTGACGATCGTGATTTCTGTTCGTGAAGTTGTAATTTAAATTCGTGAAAAACTTATCCATCGAATGTTGTTTTTTTTTCCTGAGGGGAACAAAACACTCCTACTCCTCCTCCTCCTCCTTCACGTCCAATGCTTTATCTCTTCGACTGTCGATGACCTACGCGATTTTACTGAATACCCCCTCCCCACCCAAATCACCCCACCGTGTTACGATAATTACAATATTGGAAAGCTTCGGATTAAATTCATAGAAGGGATAATTTATTTTCGTGGTTGGAATTTATCTCGTCTAATCAATCGCTCCAATTTTTTATTAGTATTTTTTGGCAAACCCCCCGTGGACCAAATTTAATTTACTAACGCCCACTTGGTTTTAATTCGTTTAATAATATTCAAGATATGGGTTATTCCTCACTACTTCCATCCCACGAAACTCAATCTTTTCTTTTTATAAATCCGTTCACTTCGTGTGATATCGCTGAGTTTAAAAAAAAATAAATAAAAAAGGAGAACAACAGAATAATCTCAGCAGAGACATTTTCTTTAAAATCTTTATCAGCCTCTTCCACGAAAAAATATCAGCCCAGAGATACGCCGTGTTTTTTTAGTTAAGTGCTTTTAAGCCGCGCAATGCCTCATTTTTTATCCCGCCCCTCCTCTGGTCCTTGTTTTCTTGATTCCCTATTGTCTTTTTTTTTCAGCTTACGGGCTTATCCTCCCAACAGCCACTCCATCCTTGAAAAAAAAAACAAAAAAAAATAAAAAAACAGTAATTAGGCATGAAAATCGCAAACGACTTTTTTTTTTCAACGTGGGCGACGTCTTAGCATAGTGAGTTATTACGAGGAGAAGTCGTGACCGCGTTGATACGAAAAAAAAAGTCAAATCCATGCATATTCAAAGCTACGGAAAGAGAGAAAAAAAAAAAAAAAAAAAAAAAAAAACGTGTGAAACAAACACAACAAAACAGGGAAAGCTACCGTTCTTAGGACTGAAAAAATTAGCTCCCCGGAGGGAATTTCGTGTACGCGTGCACGCGTGTGTAAAAAAAAGTTTGAAACAATTAAGAAACACGCACACACACCCACAAAAAAGGAAGATCGCCACCCCACCTTGCCAGTATGTTACGCTAGAGCCTCATCTTTTGTATATTTTAAGTCGTATTTCGTCAAACATATCCCCAACCCAACTGGGCTCTAATACCGAACTGAAAACCTTTGGAGTCTTTTCAAAAAGCCAATAAATAAGAGTCAGCTATGGTAGGTACCTTAAGGTTCAGCTCCCTCCTGGAAAGAAATTAGGGCCGTTGAACCAGAAAAAACAAGCGAGAAGTTAATTACTTGAAATTTAGACGACCCTTGTCTAAGGACTTTTCAAGGGATTACTTCCCCCTCACCGCACCACCCGTGGGGAGGCTGAAATAAAGAATTAAACTTTATTGAAGCCAAATACTTACTATTTTTACGTAGGGGAAGTAATCCCCCCCCCCCACCCAGTAAGGAAAAGTCCTTAGACAAGGGTCGTCTAAAGTTCAAGTAATTAATTAATTGCTGGGACATATAAAGGAAAAAGAACAATAATGTAAAACGTGCACTGACCCGATTCATGCATTTGAGTTCCGAGAGGGAGGTTCTCTCTGGTGGGGTTCGCTCTTAGCGTGAGCCTCTCAGGCTAGCTCAGTGGTAGAGCGCCTGGCGCGAAACTAGGAGGTCGTGGGTTCGAATCCCACCTTGGGAGCAATTTTTTCTCGGAACTCAAAACAAGTAAAAATAGTAAGTACTTGGCTTCAATAAAGTTTAATTCTTTATTTCAGCCTCCCCACCCCCTCGAATTCACAGGCGTGACTATGGTGGTGCGGTGAGGGGGAACTAATCCCTTGAAAATTCCTTAGACAAGGGTCGTCTAATTTTCAAGTAGTTAATTAATTGCTGGGACATATAAAGAAAAAAGAACAACAAGCGAGAAGTGTTATTTGAGTCTTGGAATAAACTGCACATCTTTGGGATGGAACAGAAACATGAAAAATGAGGAATTCTATGAATGCGTAATGATTTCAGCAGTTATTTACGCTATTCTTAGTTTCTGAATCTAAATGATTTTTTAATATTAATGAGAAAGCAAGAAATAAGAGTTAATCGGGTCGGAGATCCTGTGTTTTTCTTTATTTCCCCCTCCCCCCATCTTCTTCTGTACATCTGCTTGCCATGCATGAGAGCAGTGTGATGCATTGTCCTGATTTCTCTATGTTCAACGATATGTGCAAGCGCTGAAAATCGAGATGCACACCCGTTGATTTTGTTTGGAACAGCCCCTTCTATAGAAACTCTTGGGGGGGGGGGGGGGTGAATCGTTTAAAAAGTCGAAAATGAACTCAGGAGATGTTGAGGTTTTAACCCTCCGGAACTGGTGCAGTTTTTTTTTAAAAAAGAAAAAAAGATGTACACAGCGTGCTATCGGTGAAAACATGAAGAATTGGCTTCCTCTATTATTCACGGGGTGTTGAGCACTCAACAAACAAACGAGAAACGCTCTTCAAATTCTGAGAAAAACACGCGAATATTATTACACCCTATATTAGCGGAATTAATAATTTTTAATAATTCTTACTATCACGTCGCCGGGTGACACGAGCTAATATTGACTTATACCCGATAAGATAGTTGATAAGTGAGTACAAATATTAGTAGTGTAAAAATAAGGGAGAGTGTTATCTATGAAAAGAAAGTCACCCGATGATGAGCGAGTCTCAAGGTGACTGCCCTCCCCCGCGCACACACACAATCTAGCAGCCTGCACATCAGACACACACAAAAAATCCTGTGGATTGGTGGCACTTATAACAAATTAGAGAAATCTTTTTTTTTTTTTTTACCGATTATAGTTGAAATTAATTAGTTATTAAACGTCACACTAAATGTGATGAGCTGGGATTTACTATTGAAAGAGCGCAGCGAGATGTAATGTGTGACACTTGGGGTTTAGCCTGTGGCGTGATATTCTCCTCTAGTGCTCGACGATCTTGCCCTCAAGAATCAAAATTAATGAAATTAGCCAACTCCAAGAAATTTTGTTCAGAATGGGCGAGCAGAGCAAAATTTCGTTTTCAACTACGGAATCACGCGAATTTTTTGTTGTTTTTGTTGGGGGAGCCCAAAGATCCATTGATAATCAGGGCATCCCAAGAGTTCGCACTTTATGTCTCCCATAAAGCCCATTTATTATGACTCCACCCGGCCCCAGCACCTACCATACCACACGTCACACAGCTGCTAGATGTGGCAAAGTTACAGCTCTCTAAATCTCCGATAGTTGAAGCATCGGAAAATTAAGGAAACCCAAGGGCCGGAAAAGTGAAAAAAAACAACAACAATCAACAACTACCCATGTAAAGTGAAGTATTAGTTCAGCAAAAATACGCCTCAAGTGAACTCAATGAAGTGAACTCAGCGCAGTGGTGGAGGGGAAGCTCTTATGTCCCACGGCTACAGCATTGAGATTGTTACCCTCAAAATTGGGTTTTTTTAGTGAGCGAAATCCGGTAAATTGCTTTTTCATTGAGTGAAACCAGCTAAAAACGGTTCATAGAGCGAAAAAATGGCGTGATTGGTCTCTAAAATAGGCCACCCAGTGAAATTGGTTAACTGGCGAACACATTCCCGAAATAGGCTGTTCATAAAACTGACAGTCTCCTCATGAAATTGACAATTTCCTCATAAAATAGACAATGTCTTCGTAAAATTGACAATTTCCTTGTAAAATTGACAATTTCCTTATAAAATTCACGTTTTCCTTATAAAATTGACAATTCCTTATAAAATAGACTATTTCCATATAAAATTGGTTATTTACTCATTAAGTTGATAATTTCCTCATATAATAGACAATTTCCTAATAAAATCGACAATGTCCTTACAAAATGGACAATTTCCTCATAAAATGGACAATTTCCTCACAAAATTGACAATTACCTCATAAAATTGACAACTTTCTCATAAAATTGACAAATTCCTTATAAAATTGACAAATTTCTTATAAAATTGACAAATTCCTCACAAAATGGAAAATTTCCCCATGAAATGAATAATTTCCTCATGAAATAAATAATTTCCCTGCAAAATTGACGAATTCCTTATGAAATTGACAATTTACTTATAAAATAGACAATTTCCCCTCAAAATTGACAATTGCCACATATTTGCAATCTCTGCGTAAAATTGACAAATTTCTCTAAAAATGTACGAATTCCTGATAAAATTGACAAATTCCTCATAAAATGGGCAATTTCCCCATAAAATTGATTATTTCCTCATAAAATTGATAATTTCCTTGTCAAATTGACAATTTACTCTTAAAAATTGATCATTTCCGCGTATAATCGGCTATTCGCTCCAAAATAATATAACAAGTTTAAAGCCAAAATAAACAATCACCAATTACTGTATTAACAGTAATCACCGAAAGGGAAAAATTAATAAGTTCCAATGACCATAAATAAAAATTTTGGGGATAAGTTACAATTTCCTCGTGGGATCTGTTTTGGTGCAATATTGTCTTACATGGGGACAAATCGTCAGTATTACAGTAAAATCGTCAGCTTTGTGTTAAAACCGTCAGTTTTTGAGTGAAATAACAAATTTTAGGGTTAAATAATATGTTTTAGTGTGTTGTGAAAACTTCGTTTTGAGGTAACACTTTGGCTTTTGCGTGAAATTGTCTGTTTCAGAGCAGAATATTTAGATTCAGAGTAAAATCTTCAGTTTTGGGTTTATAAAATATCGGATTTTGATGTTTCTTATGCAAGACGATGAAAGTCGGACACATTGCACTGGAGGGCTAAGCCCTTCCTACAAGTATCAATATTTCTGGGGAAAACTGTCAGGTTTTGGACAGAAATTCCAAAATAGAAGGCTATAATGATAGTTTTCATAGGAAATGTTGGTATTGTGGCCCTTTTTGTGGAAATCCAGTTTCCTGGGTACAATTTGACGATATAAAGCGCCTATAATCTGGGTTGACGAACTACAAGTTCTCTTGCTGGGGTCTCTGGTGCATGTGACATCTTCTGCCCACCCCTAGACCAAGGGCTGGCTACGCCCCCGCTGAGAACACGTAATATCGTTCTTGAATGTTTTCCTAGAACCTGGCTTCTGAGCCAGAATCAGTTATTTAAACCTTCAAATTGGGCTGCTGGACTATAAATAGAACCGGAGAATATTCGGGCCCAGAGATGGAACTCAATGGTGGTGGGGGGGGCTTTTGCAGACACCCCCCTCCCCAACCATAGTATTGGTATCTCCCTATAGTGTCAAATGTTTTGCACAAAAAAACAAAAAAAAAACGCTCAACCACAGCGAATATACAAAACAACAGCGAAGCTCCATAAACCTCTGCAAAGCTCCAAACCACTGTCTAGCTCCCAGTAGACCAAAGCCCGAGCAACAGCAAAGCACGGAGCGCAAATTACATCTAGCTCCAGACCACAGTAAAGTACCAACTGCAGAAATCTCCAACCAAAATAAAGCTCCAATCTACAATGTAGCTCCAACCACAGCAAAGTTCCTATACCTCTCTCTGGGAATTTCCTTAAGATATGGCCAGTACCTAGGCCATCGCCGGCCCTTTACCTTGCCTGAACCCTATCTTTGGGCCAGATTCCCCAGCAGAGCCGGTCCCAACGCGCTCAGCTCGACCCACTAGCCACGACCAATGGCCAGCCAGTCGTGCCCGAGAGACACTGCTTGGAGGTGGGCCTTATGAGCTGAGGATGTTGCTTGCGCCATGGACCGTAACCGGTCAGGCAGCCAAGAAGGCTAAACCATAGCAAAGCTCCTACCACAATAGAGCTTTAATTTTCGTGCCTTCCAATTTCTTGATTTCCGAAATCCGGGCTCCAAAAGAAAGATGGGCCCGGGGGTAACAGACCCAGTGCTGTCCCCTCTCTCACAACAAACATACGTGGAATTGTACTCTAGAAATGGACATTTTGCGACAAAAATGTTTTGTCCCTAACTTTCTAGGAATTTACATTTCTACCCGAGAAATAGACAATTTCATCCGATGCGCTGATTATTCAAGCAGAAAACTAGAACGTATCCCCTGTAACACTGGCTAGCGCACCATTAGAACTGTACATTTGCCCCCCCCCCCCCCGGGAACATCTAGATAACTTGTAATTTTGCTACAGAGTCAGACGTATTTTGGACAAAGCTGACTTATTTTTAACTAAAAAACCCAGGGAAATGTTCATTTTCCTTCTAGAAACTGAGAATAACAGTTAACACACCACACTATTGAACTTAAAAACTTGAAGTTAGACACTGGAATATTTTTCGCCCTTATTACAACACTTGGCACCACTGTGAAACCCCCTCCCCCACATTACTATGTACATGTTACCGGCAAAGTGGGAAATCGTGAACAGGGGAAGAGCGTAAACAGATGTCTTATTAGGGGAGGGGGGGGGTCCGGCTATCCTCGTGGCATTGATGTAGAGGGCCAAGCTACATACTTGACAACAGCAACATCCTAAACATAGCAAAGAACAAAGGGTGGTGAGTCTTCGAGCACTTAAGAATCAGAGGCCTAGCTTGTTGAAGAGTCCCCCCTCCCACGGTGAAACCAACATTTGACATTTTTTGCATTTAAATGGTTTTTTAAGTGGTTTTAATTAATTTAACAGGCCTCTCATTTAAACATCATTGTGTGTCTAGAATGAGAGGCCTCGCTTCGAGATGCATGTAGCTTTTGAAAGTTTCGGTCTTTGCCCTGAGGATGCTAGTACCGCGACGTAACGTAGGCTGTGACTGTAATAAAATTATTGAGGACCTCGACGGGTGTTTGGCTTTTTTTTTCATAAATCAAATTAGAAACTGTCTACTTGATCCGCGAATTAGCGTTTTTATTTATAGTTGGAAGTGAGCGCTTAAGGCGGGGTTTCAGGCGGGTTTCCTCGACCCCTTCCCTGTCAACCCTTGTCTAAAATTCGCACTTAAATTTTGGCTCCATTTTCTTCGCCAATATTCGATCTTAATCTTCAGGAAGTTCTACACTGACGTTAGATCATGTTTTTTTAGATTTCATCCTTGAAATTACCTTAAAATCTTTTACTTTCCTTACTTACCTTAGAATATTTTACTCAATTTTAACCCCGGGGGAATCAGCAGCTTTTCTTTCTCTGATTTATCCGTGAATTTTTTGTTTTTAATTTTAGCCGCGAATGAGTGCTTTTTGTCAACCTTAGCCACAGATTTACGCCTTTTCTCTATTTCAGCTAGGAATTTCCAGATTTTCTCATATATGTATCCACAAATTATCATATTATCTGAATGTCTGACGCGAATTTCCACTATTCCAGCCTTTTTCAAACTTTTTGCCCCCAAGACTAGCACATTTGCGCGCCTACTCAATTTCAGCTTCCTATTTTCTCTATTCTAGCAACGAAGTTGCCATCAATTACCTGTGTCGTGCTGGTTGCCTTGGGAATTTGTGCGTGTATTTTTCCCAATTTTGGAGGCAAATGAACCCATATTCTCAACATTATCAGCGAGGAGTAAACTTGTAGTCTTGAAGTTGCCTCAAGAAACCACGAATTGGGGGTATTTCGCGATTGCTGATTTTTCTCAATTTTATATCTGCGAATCGGCGATTTTTCTCAATTTGAGCCGTGAATAATTCGCGTTTTTCTCTTCTTTAGCGGTCGATTAGCACTTTTCTTAATTTTAGCTGTGGGTTAACGTATTTCTCAATTCCCTTCAATTCTAGAGGTATTTATATCAGGATTTTTCTCACTCTACCCGTGAATTAGCGATTTTTCTGAATTGTAGTTATGAATAAGCGTATGTCTCTGTTTTAGCCTTCGATTAGCATTTTCCCTCAATTTTTTCAGTGAATTTACGTTTGTGCCAACTTTAGCCGTCAATTAGGATTTTTTCTCAATTTTAGCCACAAATTGGTGATTTATCTCAATTTTTTGCTCGTGAATTGGCATTTTTGTTTCAATTTGTGCACTAATTATCGCTTTTTCTCAAGTTTAGCCGTGAATTTGTTATTTTTCCATTCTATCCGTTTATTCGCGTTTTGCTACACTTTTCCCCACAATTTAGCGCTCTTTCTTAATTCATCTGCTAATTAGCGATTTTTCTCGATTGTACTATGAATTAACGGTTTCCTTTGTTTTACCTGCCAACTAGCACTTTCTCTCAATTTTAGCGTTGAATTGAATGTTTTCTCAATTTTAGCTGTAAATTAGTGATTTGTCTCAATTTTATCCCCCTTAAAGGCCTTTAGAAAGCAACTAGGCCCTCCTCTTTATCCGCCTTTGCCGACATAGATAAATAAATAGATGAGAAAAATTCTCAGAGACCACTCCTCCCCCCGCGAACGTGGGGGCCGTTATTACGCCTCTGTGTGTGCATGCAGTGTAGGGACGTTAAATTCAGTATAGCACAAGCTTGCTGACTAAAAACTCTCAGTAGGCACACTTTTAAACGAAAAAAAAAAAAAAATTTCAAGGACCCGTCTATTAAATTTCTCACTTTGCCTGAATCGTGTATCCACAATGCCTGAAAACAGCCAGGCAGTGTGAGAAATAATGAACAAATTTCCTACATTGCCTAGCAGGGTCAGGCATTGTGAACAATGTCTAAGCATTTCCCACAATGCCTGATTTCCCACTTTGCCGGTAACGTACGTATCCCAAGATCAGTATTTGTGTCTTTTTTTTTTTTTTTCTCTCCCCCTTAGCTCATAAAAACTTTCACATAGCCAACCTTAACCCACCCCTTCCCATTACCCACCACCAGGGGCTATAACCTAGGTCATGAACTGACAATTTTATGCTGTTTTTTTTTTTTTTTTTTTGCCGTTCGACGAACAAAACGGGGACAGCCCGTGTTGATTGAGTTGAAAAATTTGCGGATGTTCAGAAAGTTATGCATCTGCCCGCATAGTCCAAACCCGATAGTTGTTATTTTTCATAAACTATTCTAATTAATTCGTTGTTAAATTCAGTTATTCACTCCAAAACCCCCCCTCTCCACACTCCACACTCATCCAAGGCTCACACGGTTGCTCATTTCCAAACTTGAAACCGCATACACGTGAGTTTTCATCAAATTGGAACAAGAGTAGACGCATAAGCGTGCACTGCTCCTTCGCCCCGGATCAATTTATCTGAATATATAGAGAGGTTGGAACCCCCAAATTATTAATTTATTTATGAGATATCCTTGGATTAACCCCCCTCTCCTCCCCATCACTTGTCTATAACAGTGCTCCGCACCGTCGAATTTCTTAAATAATGCAAATTTAAAGCACGACGGTGGTTAATTTTTTCTTTTTCTCTCCCTTTCTCAGTGGGTGGGGAGGTTAGACTTGATGGTAGAGATAATGTTTCAACTCATCGAATGTAATTAATTTCTCTCGGTTGATTTCCTGCCTTGTAATTATGCAATTGATGCCATGTGAGAGCAAAAAAAAAGAAGACAACCGCTTCTTTTTTTTCTTTTTTTTTTAAAGTTGTATTCTCCTTTTTAATGTGCTGGACGAATGGGGGTAATTATTCTGTCATGAGTTGACAAGTGCTGTGTGTTGCTTTGGTGAAAAAAAATGACTGGGGTTGGAGAGTTGACCCAGTGAGAGTACGACGACCCTATCCCCTTCTTCCCGTTGAGTTTTTTTTTTTTTTTTCGTTCTTCACGCAACAAAGCAGCTGATCGAAGGTCAATTCCATCCGTGCGGCTTCTATACACCGCTAAAACACTACTCAGGGGACCGGGTGGAAATGATCGGAACGCTTTCACTAATTACATTCACCTGAATCTCTCATTTTTTTTTTTTTTTTTTTTTTTTTAGCTTTGACCAGGCAAGTAAGATAAAACCTAAATTGTCGGTAGAGGAGGGGGGACACCTTCCGCGCAGTTACTGGCGAAATTTCATCCACTCCCAGTTAGCAACATCGTAAAAAACAAGTGGAAGTATTAGAAACAAAGGTTTTTTTTGGTTTTTTTCAACACGTGTTACTCGTCGAGTTGTCCGACACCAAAAGTTACGCGAACCCGTTCATTTCGACTGTACAGGTGTCGTGAAGAAGGTGGTATATCGATGGAGGGGGGAGGGGGTGAATAGGGAAAAAAAAGCTGAGTCTAAAACCACGTATTGCAATATGAACTATTTCTCACACTCGCGTATAGTTGTAGATCTCATTCTCTCAGACTCCCCCTTTTCATTTTTATATCCGTTCCAGCGCTTGTAGAAAGAAAAAAAACCTGTTTTTTTTTTTTTTTTTTTTTCCACACAAACACAGTGATGATAATGATGGAAATAAAAGAAGATAGCCAGTTTTTTTTGTGACATTAACAAAGCGTTATTTGGCAATGAAACCACAATGAAATGGGAGAAGAGGTCAAGTGGTTGAACTGGACTTGTTCTTTATTGTGATGGGTCAGTGCTATTCTTTCCAAATTTTTTCTTTATATTTGTCTTTCGGTACATTCCCCCCCTCCCCCATTTTATGGCCAAGTTTTACCGCTATCACGACTGAATTCGAGTGCTGATCGCACACTCAAGACACGCCGGCCGGTTTTGGGTTTGAATTGACTTGACCGACCTCAGGCTATACCTATAATGTTTCCTCGACTCACTTCGTCTGAACTCAACTTCCTGGGCTGACAAATGGTCGAAAGTTTAATTCACAGCCCCCCCCCCCCCCACTGATTCAACACTCAAAAGCCCTTCGATTCCTGTCCATTACTGAAACAAAACAACGAAGGAGGTGGAAGTTGGATTCGAATACCCAGCCAGTGGATGAATAGTATCAGTTTTTTCTTTGTTTTTTTTTTGGACTGATCAAATGGTGGTGGGTGGGAGGGGGTTGAAGGGTAAAAAATGATGAAAATGTTGAAATGCTAGCGTTCTACTCCCTGAGAGACTGTGCAACACACTCTCCCGCCATTCTTTCTTGTTTTTCATTTCCAACTCAGGCCAATTAAGATATTTCTTGTTTCAACAACAACAACAACAACAGAAACATCCAATGTGGTTTTTGCCTCATTAAGCGGTCACATTTTTTTGTTTGTTAACCACTTCAAGGTTTTCTGTAGCCCGCGTACATGTTTACGCGAGCCTTTTTTTTTCAGGGAGAGGGGATGAGGGAGAAACCTCCAACGCATAATTTACTCTAGAAAAACGTAATTAAATTAAACTCCGCTAATAGTAAATAAAGCGTGCATACTCTGACTCATTTCCACCTCGCAAAATCGTTTATTATGAAAGCTCAAAATGTTTAAAACAAACAACTGTTTGGACTTGCGAAAAAAATGGACAGACGTCAGCATGGCAAGTGAGGTGAACGTAATTCGAAAAAAAAAAAAAAATCTGAGCCTGTTTTCCTCATCAAAATCTTAGTTCCACTATTTTTTGTTCCCGTCCGTCACTTCCAATAGAAATCATGCTTGTTTTAAGATTAAATTGATCGTTAAGTTAATTTATATCGTGCCACCGCTTAATTGTCAGGTACGACAAGGCATTTAAATCAAGGGCCGTGGTAATGGATAGTTGGTGGAGAGGGAGGGGGAGGGTCCTTGGCACGGTTATCTAATATTTTCACGATTGTATGCTCAATTTGTTAAAGATTTGTATAGTATACGTTTGAATTAATTAAATGATAAAATAAGCCAGCTCACCCGCGGTGCACTGCACGACTTTGTAAACGCAAACCCTGTACGACCTGGAGAACGTTTTTCCACCTCCCACCCCTTTACGTGCTAAACAAGGTTTTAACAAAATGTCACATAATGTCATACAGGCAGCAAAGAACAATTTATTTTGTCGTAGCGACGAAAAGTTTTATCCGTGTTTAAAAATACGGCATAGAAACAGCAATAGTTGGTTCTAGTTGACCTTCGATGAAGAGGAGTTTCAAAAAGACTGCGGAAAGTATAAGGTGCTAGGTCATTTTTATTTGATGTACTAAACTACCGGTATAAGTAAATGCAACGAGAAAAATATATATTAAAAAATGGACCGTATCTAAAAAAGTGAAAAAAACTGATAAAACTCGATCGGAGATAATAAGATCGCACTCCAGAAAAAGGTAGATTGTGTCATTCACGACACGCTCACATTAACGGTTGCTTCCAGTTTATTTTTTGTTGATAAAAATGAATAAGTCAATAAAAAAACAAAAAAAAATACGAGCATTTCTCCTCTACAAAGTGACCTGTTCAGCTCCTCTCTGTCTCCAAGTGCGCTGCTCTCCACACCGCACGGTTGACCCTGAAAACCTGGCAGCGAGCCCAGTCACCGGTTTCCTCTTTGCCCAGCAACAAACAAGAAGAGTGAGAGGGTGAAGAAGAAGAAGTAGAAAACGAAGAAATAATCTCAACACCTCTACCTTCCTTGTCTACTAACACCCACACGAATCTTCAAAAAAAAAAAAAAAAATCTTGCCACGACAGTGCAAGAAGAGATAAAGGTGCGGTGGTGGTTTGGAAGGTGGGGAAGCTCTGCCGCTAGCCAGTTTGTCTCCTACTGCGATCATAATACAGAAGTCACTAAAGATCCCCAGTCCACGTATATTTTTCGTGCCCTGCAGAAAAAAACAAACAAACAAACGCTGAACGATTCGATGATACACATTAAAGGTGGATGGAGAGTGCTCATATTTTTTTTAGTATGCGCGATCGATCGCAGGTAAAGCCTAAAATACAAAAAATCTCATTAGGGCAAATGGAACTTGTAAAACAGACGTGCAGGTAGGAACAGGAGGGGTATCTGGCGTAATTATGGTCGTTTCAAGACGGAGAGGGACGGTTACATTACAAAAAAGACTTTCTTTAAAGATTAACAAATTATGACGACGCTCGTTGAAAAATTACAAATCGAAAGAAAAAGCTTCCCATTGAATATTCATATCCGCTCAAAAGTCTCTCCTGTCAAATATTAGCGGTGGGAACAGAAAGAATAAAATCAGGATGAACATGCTTAAAATGCTGGTCCAATCAACGGCTTTTAGTGTGATGGAGGGGGGAGATCATCGACAGAAGAAAAAAAAAAAAAAAACATCGAAAATGCCGGATTTGGTTATCCCAATCTTATTTACCCACCAAGTTGAAGAAATAGTGGAGTTGACGGCGTGAATATTGTAGATAATATTATTATTGTGAGCCTTTGCCGAATGATTTCAGCATGGCAGTGTTAACAGCATGTTGACGCACGCATCTGCATTATTTTGCAGTGCAGTGTAGCACTTTTGGGCGGGATATTATCTTAGCGTACATCACCCTCACCGCATTCAGAGTATTATTTGTTGTCAAAAACATGGCGGTTTCCCTTGGAAAACGATACTTCTCACGTTCAACTTGGAATTTTGACCATCAAACAGGCACCTTCTGCCAGGGAGATAAACCGTTTTTTTTCGCAGGGAACTCACGATTTTTTTTTTTTTTTTTCCACAAACGGGAAACTACTGCACTAGAGTTGAAGTGAAGGTTCCCTACCTGAGGTGCGTTTTGGCCAAAGCTAGCCGCTACCTTCCACAATATGGGCCAGTGTCCGATGGAACAGTGAATCCTGACCACGTCTGACATAATTTTTGAAACAAACACAATACAAAAAATATTTTTGATCTCCCCCCTCCATCACACTAAAAGCAGTTGATTGGACCAGCATTTTAAGCGTGTTCAATCCTGATTTGCAAACACTGCGGCAATCGTAGGCGTTTTGGCACGATCCCCTGACTCCTACAGGGAGGATTTTCCAACAAAAATCGTTCCCGCAATCGACCACCATGGCGTCTAGGGAAGAGGCCTTAGTGCAGATCACTCAGGAGCCGAAAGAAAATGTCTACCTGCTACTATTTTCGTGCAGAAACTGAAAAAGCGGAACGGAAACAGTGACATTCTCCCATTTCTATAGGAGAACCCTGACTATATGAACACAAAAACACACAACTGGATATTCAGCCACAGCACTTGTTTAATTTCTGTTAAAACCAGTAATTTATGCTCGAAAGCTCCTTACAGATTGAAGAAAATGGTTGAAGTCTCCTGAACACCCATCAAAAACCTACTAAAGAGCTTCGGAGAGTGAAATTTTGCCCCCCCCCCCCGGAAAACGCCTGCTGCCCTTGCTCATCTTAAAATGCCAAGAAAGTTGACGTCAAATCATCAAAAGTTGGGTTTTGGGATTACAAATTAACGGGAGTGAAGGTTAAAGCTTCGGAATGAGGCTGTTTGACTTAAATTTCCGATAATTCAGCAGTGGCGGATCTAAGGGAGGGGTCATGACCCCTCGGAGTCGTGGTCACTCAGTCGGGGGAGTCGGGGTCAGAGGTTCTCGAGAGACGCAAAATGCCAAGTAATTCTAGGGAAACACTCTCGCGGATGGCCTCACGGAGGGGAAAATTGACGTTGAACGCCACCAGGTCAAGGGCAAAATTTATGCGAAAGGTCACGCCGAGGGCAAACTTTAAGCGAAACGCCACATTGTGAGGAAGAAACTCTTTCGAGTGGCCGCGGCAAAACGAAGTAAACTATGCGCAAAATGCCCCACGGCGCGTCGGGCAAAACGCAACATTCGGGAAAAAACTCACGCGAAACACCTCATCCGAGGTAAAATTTACGTGAAATGTTGCATCAAGGACAAGAAATATGCGAAATGCTTCACCAAGAGCAATGTTAAGGTGTCATATTGTCCATTTTATGAAAAAACTCGACGGTTTCACGAAAACATTTTTAATTTTATAACGAAATTGTCTGTTTTATGAGAAAACTTTCAATTTTACGAGACATCTTAAGCTTATGAGCATAATGGTTGATTTTATAAGGAAATTTTCAGTCTTAAAGGTGTCAATTTGATGAGTACATCGTCAGTTTGGTAAGCAAGTAGTAAATTTTATGAAAAAAATGAATTGTCAATACAATGAGAAAATAGCCCTTTTCGATTAATTTCAATTTTTTAAGGCAATTGTTAGTCGTTTGAATTGGAAATTGTTACTTTCGGGGGGGAAATCGTAAATTTTCAAGGAATCGTTAATTTTAGAAAGAACGAAATTGACATTATTATAAGCATTCTGTCCGTTTAATTAAAAATTTGTCAATTTGAAGCATAAATTGTTAATTTGCAGCAGAAATTGTTAATTTGACGTGGAAATCGTCAATTTCACGAGGAAATTGTAACTTACCGACAATAATTTCATTTTTGGTCCTTGGACTTATTAATTTTGATTAAAGAGATAAATTAATGAACCCATGTTACCCGGACGACTCGGAAATTCACCGTCTATTATTAATTTTGCCCCATGGCGATTGCCCTTTCGGTGACTATTGTTAATACAGTAATTGGTGATCGTTTATTTTGGCTTTAAACTTGTTACTTTTAGTATGTCTGGCCGATTATACGCGGAAATTATCAATTTTAAGAGTGAATTGTCAATTTTATGAGGAAACAATCAATTTAATGGAGGACATCGTTTATATTACGAGGAAATGTCATTTTGGAGGAAATTGTCAATTTTATAAGGAAATCGTGAATTTTATGAGGAAATTGTATGTTTTATAAGGAAATTGTCAATTTTATGAGAAAATGGTCAGTTTTATAAGAAAATTGTCGAATGCACGATCAAATTGTCAATTTTCAGAGGACGTTGTCACTTTTCTGAGGAAATTGTCACTTTTATCTTTAACGAGTAAATTTTCAATTTTATGAGGAAATTGTCAATTTTTTGAGGAAATAATCAGTGTGATAGGGAAATTGTTCATATTACGAGGAAATTGTCATAGTGGGGGAGCCCAAGAGCGGATTTCGGAATTTTCTCAAGCGCGTCAGATTAACATACTGCGGATACCTTGTACCTAGTTGAGTACCTCCACCAAACATGAGCCCTGTATATGTGGCCGCCCGTCAAGGATAAAGCGTCAGATAAGGAAAAAAAAAATGATCATCAGACATTCTCGAGCGCGTCAGAATAAGGAAGTGTGAATTAATTACATGCAAAAAAGTCTATATTCCACTAATCTGACAATTTAAGAGTGACGCAAAGACGGAGGAGGCCTACAAACTTGTAAAAAAAAACGTCATCGTTTTTTTACACTCAACTAGGTACAAGGTATCCGCAGTTTGTTAATCTGACGCGCTTGAGTAAATCCCGAAATCCCCTATTGGGCTCCCCTACTATCAATTTTATGAGGAAATTGTCAATTTTATGAGACAATTGTCAATTTTATGAGGAAATAACCAATTTTATGGGGAAATTGTTCATATTACGAGGAAATTGTCAATTTTATAAGTACATCGTGATTTACTCGTAGTAGGAAATTGTATGTTTTATAAGGAAATGGTCGGTTGTATGAGGAAATTTGTCAATTTTAAGAGGAAACGGTTTCCCCCAATTCTAGCCGCGAATGAAGGACTTCTTTCACTTTTGGTATTGAATTGTATGCAAAATGTTTGAACCCTTAACACCGTTTATAAGGACATTGTCAACCCTGCTCTTAAGCATCAAAATGACGATTTTAACACAGAAATGGAGATTTTAGAATTCTCTAAAATTGTGATTTTGGCCAAAAATGACAATTTTACGATCAAGCTGGAGATTTGACAAATTGACAACTCTGGGTCAGAGTTTATTGTGTTTGGTACTTTGCTGTGGTTTGGAGCTTTGCTGTTGATTTTAGATTTGCTGTGATTGGGCCTTATTTGTGGTTTAAAATATTTAGTAAAACAGTTCGGGTGAAAGAGCCTTTGAAAGGACCCCATTGTGTTGCATCCCCGGCCCCAAATACTCTCTCTGCACAGCGCTGGCTGGGGACGTTACAGAGAAACCGTGGAGAAAACTTCATATAAAGTCGCTCAAAAACTTCCAATTTGGGAGAAAACACGAACGTGTCCCAAAATGTGGTATTTTAACTCTCCAACAAGTTCGTGAGTATTAGATAAACAAAATAACACAGTCAGGCTCGGCGAAATAATAAACCAGTCAAAAATTAGAAGAAAAAAAAAAGCGAAATAACAAGGTGCGTGCTTCTATACGCTTGGTAATATAATTAGGGAGGCCGCTTCTTTACAAGATCGGGCGTGCGAAAGGCATAGTAAATCTCCCAGCTCGGAAGATTTTTATCTCGGGGCTGTGGTTTATAAGTTGTTGCTAGGAGTAAAGATTGGTGGCAGGGGGGGGGAGGCGGTGAGGTGCTACTTTCGAGACGAAAGGCGATAGGGATGCTATTAATGCTTTATCTGTGTCGAACAATTTTTTTTTTTTTTTTTTTTTTTTTTTTTTTTTTTATTGTGCTCTAGAACAATTTGGGTGCTTCTAAATGTGAAGTGACTTGATTGCTCCTTTTTATAAAAAAAGTCCTACGTCATTTTAATTGATTCTACGAGTTCTTTCGAGTGGGAAACGTCGAGTGAAATGACCGTCAGATGATGATGACGATAATGTTTAGCAGCACCAACACGGTTGGAATCAGAACCAGCTGAGTAACTTTTTTTTTTTTTCTTAACGATTTCGTATTAATTATAAATCATTACACGATAGGCTTAAATTAAACACGGTGACTTAGCCGAAAACACCGATAACTTCATTAAAAATTTCCTCTTGTTGAAGATTGGTGTAGAGGGGTGGGGCTCCTAGCCCAAACGGGTTGGAAGTGTAAAAGAAATAAATCTAAAGTGTGAGTCATTGGGAGCTGGAAACCAACGCTAATTCAAACCATTCAGCAAAACAATCTTCGTATAGCGATCATCATCATTTAGATATACATCGGCCCTGAGAGGCGGTACTAGAAAGGATAGACGAATTGGACATAATAATAATAATAAGGGGAAAAAAGGTGTCAATTAGCCTCCTTGCTGTCTTTACTTCTCATAAGGTCTCAGATTGCCTGTAATTTAATAAGATCTTGATATAGAAGTCAGGAACTGGCAAGGATAGGGCCGTTTGCCTTCTTTAAGATTATTTTTATTAGAATGTCCTCCGCTAACCCCTTCCTATTAAATTTCTTCTTTACAATACCAAGAACAAGAGAAAGAAGCTTCCAAGTTTTATTTTGCAGGCATCGACCGGCGTGAAAAATGCATTTTTATCGTCAGCTAATTAAAAGGAAAGTCGATAGTCTCCGTTCGTGAGACATACTCTCGTTAGGCTGATATAAAGGGATTGCATAATATTGAACAAAACAAATTGATGAGCGAAAGAAAAACGGCTGACGTTCAAGTGCAACTTTGGAAAATTACCGACTGACGCGATTTATAGAGGGGGAAAAAAAGGTTGAACGATAGAAATTAAAAAATAATACAACTACCAAGTTAATTGGTGACCTAATCATCGCTTATGGCATTTTTGTACGCTGAGTCAAGCAATGTAAACGTGGAAAACTTTGAAGTGTGGTCTGCAGTTTTCCCCTGCGTTCCTTTAAAAATCTGCATTTCGGCCGTTTTTCCCCTGATTTTTGGACGAAGCCTCATCGACCCCCCCCCCCCATAATTTCCTGGGACACGCAGTGGTCGATTATTATATCCCCTTTCCGTCCCCTATTTTCATCTCTTCGTGCTGATGTAACCTGATCGTGATGAACGCCATCCAAAAGCCCTCCGGAGGGCTCATTCATCCTCCACTGTCACTCTTTATCAGTCTCTCACTCTCTCTCTCTCTCGATGGGAAGTCACTAATTAAAATGGAAGACCATTCACGAAAAGATGGTACAGTTTACATTGTTTTAAGCATAAAAAGCATTAATTTCAGTGCTGATGAAACCGGAGAATAAATGACCGAGGCAATTGATATCAATGCTTCCTATTAGCCATTGTTTAGAAAAACAAATCGGTCATTAAATATAGACGGTTTATAAAATTACAATTAAAGTTTAAAACTCTGTATTTCCGTTCCGCTTCAATCATCACGCATGGACGACTCACGGCGACAATGGCTTTTGAAATCAAAAGCATATAGGAAACGTCACCAACAGGGCTGAAATTGATGAGTTTTCTGCACGGTGCTTATTTTCCATCTCTCACTGACTCTCTCTCCTTCCACACAAGATTCATCTTCTTGTGTTTATTTGAATTCAAAAGCGACCCCCTAACCACCCCATCCTATACTGCAGTTTTTTTCTTCTAACAATGCATTTTCGAATATTGTTAGTTAACACCTGCTTTCAGAACAATTCTCAAAAGATCAATCATTCCCCTAACCTCGCAAGTAAACACTAGCAAATCGTTTAGGTCTTTAACTAGGATGTTGTTTGGGAAAAAGCTCGAAGTAATAAAATAAAAAATTGAATTCCTTTGTGATATAAAACCCCCAACCTCCACCAGCACCTCTGAACATGTCTCTCAAGCGAAACTTTAACGGTCTTTTCCACAGCAGGATTGTCGATTCAGTGTACCCCGTTGGACGGGATGGGAATGGGAACAGCAGGGAGGAAGAATGACGAAGACAAATCACATTTTCTTGTGAATGTAAGAGAGAAGAGATCCTCTCACAACTTGGTGTCCTCAAGATGCGCTGTCGAACGAACGAAAGAGAGAGAGGAAATGAGTGGGTGAGGGGCATTTGCATTTTGACGCAACCGGGAAGGAGAGAATGACCTGAGGGCCCAGCTAACTGTTACGGAATGAACTCTCGTGTGACATGGGCTGTTTGTGAGATAAAAATCGCTTCATTTTGAGGTGGAAATGATGGATATTATTTTAAATGAATTAAAGAAAATAAACGAAAGTGTTATTTTTTCATTATAGCGTTCATCTGTGTTTCTATAAACACCCCTTTGGAGGACTTCCAAAATTAACAATTTTTTATTCTCTTTATACTTTCCCATTTTTAACTTGGCAACCTCCTTTTGTAACGTAATTTTCTTCACTAAGTTCCTTTACCCCGCCGGAACGCAGACCCCTCCCCCTTCCACGGCAGGCCAGGTTCACGGCAGGCAAGGGCGGAACTCAATGAGACCCTTTCACATGGATGAGTAACAGACCCAGTGCTACGCTCGCTTTTTTCTCGAAAGAACCTCCATTCACAGCCATAAACTCCCAACCCGATTTGTGTCTTGTCCTTTGGACTAATGGGTTAGGTCATTTAATGTGACCCTTTCCCATTGTGAGAAGGCGATAATTGCCGTACGACGTGGGATGGCCCGAGCCGGCCACCAGGCGGTGTCGAACACTCCTTGAACGTCGAAGAAAAGGGCGAGGACCATGTTGGCTGAGGAGTTACAGGCTGAGTAGGTGAGGCTGTCGATGGGCTGGGTGGTGTTTAGTCGAGGGATGCTTCCAAACTGGTGACGGTGTATAGAAGACAGTACCTGTGGTCGAATGGTGCGGAGTATGAGATTCTCACCCGATACAGATCATCGTCACCGATACAGATCAAGGAAGAAGGGTCCAGGGGGCCCCGCCCAGCTTTAGGTAGACCACAGCCAAAGTCCAACCACAGCCAAAGTCCAACCACAGCCAAAGTCCACCGACAGCAAAAGTCCAGCCACAGCCGTAGTCAAACCACAACCAAAGCCAAATCACAGTCAAAATCGAACCACAGTCAAAGACCAACCACAGGTAGAGTCCAACCACAGCCAAGGTCGAACCACAGCCAAAGACAAACCACAGGCAAAATACAACCACAGCCAAAGTGCAACCACAGTTAAAATAAAATCACTGTCACAGACCAATCTTAGCCAAAGTCCTACCACATCCAAAGTCCAACCACAGCCAAAGCCCACCCACATCTTAAGTCCAACCACAGCAACAGGTCAAGCCCACCACCATGACACAATTACTAAAAAAAAAAAAAAAAAAATCTGACATTTACCCGTCAACCCAGAACATTCGCCTGTCAAACCAGACAATTGGGCTCACCGTCATTCTAAACCAATCAAGCGTGTTTGACACACTTTAAAAAAAATCTAAATTTTGTCATTAGACTCTACAAACCCCAATTTTGCGAATGTTTGCTCTTTCAAAACTGAATATTGTTGATTCTTGTCGTTCAGATCTCAATTTCGTGGGTTTTGCTATTTCAAAAACTGCTAAAATAAAAAAAAAAGGTGATAGGGGGGAGGGGGTTGTACGCGTTGCCTGATTTTCGGGTTCGATGCGACTAAAACTCAGTATGTTAGTGCTAGCCGCGGACACAATTTGCCATGCCTTCCCTTGACCAGCTTAAGCGTAATTTAGTGAGTAGCTTTTAAATGAAGGTGAGCTCTCTGCTTGAAAAAATGAAAATTACTTTAAATGAAAAACGCTTGTCAAGATAATAGGGAAATGAACAAAATAATTCCTACCATCCCTCCCCCTTCGCACTCGTGTTTCATGTTTGATATTCTCCCCCTTTCCACCGTAATAGTGCAATTTAGTGCTGTAGAAATCCCCCGCACCACCACCACCCACAGAAACGTCTCCGGATCCTCGCCTGCATCAACTGGTCATTACCATCAGTTTTCATAATTGGCGAAGGATTTTTATTTACAATAAAGTGTTTCGTGGGTTTTCGCGATTTGAGATCGTATGAAGTAGGCTCTGTTGAACTAGTTTATTCACTTAAAGCTCACACTCACGTTTTATGTAAATTAACTTTTAATCTTTTCTTCACGGATGAGAGGATTGGTCTTTGGGATGCGTTCCAAATTGAAATCCAATTTTTGTAGCCCCCCCCCCTCCTCCCATGCCACCGATGACAACAACATCGTCAAATAACGCGTCCTTTTCTGTTTCTTTAAATTCAGCCAAGACGTTCATCCGAGCACGTACCACCCCACCGACACAGAGCATTCTGCGCTTCATGAATTATTGATTCAAAATACTGGAGGCCATCGCTTTCTTGTTAGTTGCACTTGTGTCAACTTTTATTATTTTTCAAATCGTTAAAGTTTGGAATTCTAAAAATCAACTCACAAATCTCTTGAGTTTACAACGGTGGCACCTTCCGGTTTAATTCCCTTATTTATTTTTTAATGCGTTTGCGATTCAGCCTCATACAACGGGGGTGGAAGGGGGGAAACGATTACATTTTTAAAGACGCTCCTTAATCGTCTATAGTGAATTGATGGTGGGGTGGAGGGGCGAGGAAAGGTTTCGTGTTATAAAAGATTAATTCCGCCCTTTTCCCCTACGTCATTCTTTAATCGAAATAGAATTAAAACTCGTTTTTTTTTTTCGTATTTAGGTTGAATTCTAAACATGCAACTATCATTTTTTTGCGTGACTTCCTACCCCCACTTCCTATTATAACTCGATTACACTTCAAAAACACAGTCTTCCTATTTTCTCTGTTTTTTTTTTTTTTTTTACTGCGCTTTCATAGGTTGTTTATAATAAAACAAAAGACAAGAAAATGAGTCATCCGCGGGGAGATAGAAAATCATTTTATTATCTAGCCTTCAACAATAACGTACCTCCCTCTACTCCACCCCTTCCATCTTGAAATCACACTGCGATAGTTTCAGCGAGACAAAAAATGAAAACTAAAAAAATTAAAAAAAAAGTGATGCAACTTTTCACCCTTCGGTTTCAAATAAATCACTCACTTAGATAATAACATGTTTCGCGATTACAAAAAAAGAAAAGAAAAAAAAAACAGTTTTACAAATAAGAGAAATCATAATTTAATTTGCATACGCTATACGTGAAGGTCCTGTAAACTGTCCTAAACAGTATTGTATAAAGGCGAGGGTTCGGGAGGGGGAACCGCTATTTTCAAGGAAGAATAAACGATAAGAAAGTTCTGCTCATTTTCTTGGTCGATTTATGCTCGAGTGTTTTTTTTTTTTTAAATATTCAGAGTGCCTATTGGGCGTTTATTAATTTACGCATTAGTCATACCGGAAAATGAATGACTCATAGCCCCCTCCCCTCACCTTCAATTGCAGTTTTTCCTTTCACCGTTGTTATAAGGGAAAACCTGAAATAATGTAACGGGCGTTACGAAGTTATTGGGGTGCGCGCGCACACACACAATGAACACATCTTACGTACACACGTGTGGATTCATGCCACCAAGTCCGTAGATAGGGTCATCCAAGCTCAATTATTCAATTAATTGTCGGAAACATTTGGAAAAAATGAATTATTATTTGGACCAACCGACACCCGATTGAGATTTTTTTTTTTTTTTTGTGATGCTGGAATCACATAAAAATAGCTGATCGATAGTTGCAAAAATTGAGACCGACGAGCCAGACGAATTTTCTGCAGCCAGCGGCCACATGATAATCATGTCCTGCGATATCCCAAGGAAAAGCCCGTCATGGAGCCTTATTCCGAACAGTCGGGATAAAATGGCCGCAAGCGGGATCCAAGGACTCCGAATAAGAAATAATATGATCCCGCCGTAGCAACCACAGCTGGGGCATTTTTCCCTACGTTTCTGAATAGGGCCCATGGAGTATACAAATTCGGCAGAAATGAATAGAATTTAGAAGAAAAAACCGCTAATGGGCTGCTCTTGGGGCCTCTTGGGGCTATAATTGAGAAATGAAAAGCGCTGATTCGCTAATGTGGAAAAAGTGGCTAATTCGCCCTGAAATTGACGATCTACCCAATCGGAAATAATGTGCCTTGAAATTTGAAAAAAAACAAAAAACAAAAAAAACGACAAATTCTGGAGTAAAGATGAAGAAAACAAAAATAAATAACGGCCAAAATTGTGTCGTTGCCGCTAAACCAGAAACAAATTCATAATTCGCGGCTAAAATTGATTAAAAGTGCTAGTCCGAAGCTAATATGGTGGTATTCTCCAAAAATTCATCGTTTTTCGAGGCAGCATCGAGTGAAATTCGTGGCTATTAAGCTGGCTCTACGACTAAAATTGAGAAAAAACGCTAATTCATCGCTACGAATAAAAAAGAGCTATGATTAACGGTTAAAATGAAGGAAAACACTAACTCACTGCTCTAATTGAGCAAAAGCTCTGAGTGGAGGAAAACCAATTTGAGAAAAATGTCTAATTCATGGCTTAACATGGAAAAATGTGCTAATTTGTGCGGTTGCCCATGTCAACTTCATAGAAAATGGTGAAAAATCGCTCATTCACAGGAAAATTTGGGGAAAAGCGCTGATTTCCTGTTAAAACGAAGAAAAACGCTAATTCACGACTGAAATTGCCAAACACTGTACATCCGTGGCTTCTTTTCGTGGTGAAAAAAGCAGTTTCGGGGTAAAATATTCAATTTTGAGGTACAATCGTAAACGTTTTGGGGCAAAATTGCCAGTTTTGTAGCGACATCTTTTGGCGTAACCCGTCAGCTTTGGCACTAAATTGCCTTTTTTTGTGTGTAATCTCGTCTTATTTGGGAACACATCGACAGTATTGTGGTGAAATCATCGGTATTGTGGTGAAATCATTAGTATTGTGGTGACATTATCAGTTTTGTGTTAAAATCGTCAGACTTTTCATGGCAGAGTCGTAATAGTTTCGGCGTAAAATCCTCCATTTTGGGGAAAACGTCAGTTATAATGTGAAATTATCAGTTTTGGAGTAAAATGTCCAGTATTGGGGTGGTGCCGTCAGTTTTAGTTAAAATATAGCCAGTTTTTATAGCGAAACCATCGGAAGAATTCATGTTTAGATTAAAATCGTCAGTTACAGAGTAAAATCTCCCATTTTCTGGTTAAAAATAGACGGCTTAGTTGTAAAATAAACAGTATCGGAGAAAAATATTAATTTTTAAGGTAAAACCGCCAAATATTTTGGAGTAAAATCGCCAGTTTTGTACAGTGACATCTCTACTTTTGGGGTAACGCGTCAGCTTTGGTGTGAACTCGTCTGTTTATAGTATTGTGGTAAAATCTTCAGATTTTTTACGACAGAGACATTCACCAGTTTTGGAGTAAAATGTCCGGTTTTAGAGTAATATCGGTCAGTTTTAGTGTATAACGTAAGTAAAATCGCCAGTTGTGCTGTGAAAACTTCAGTTTTGGGGAACACTTCAGCTATTCCGTGACATTGTGTGTTTCAGAATAAAATATTCAGTTTCAGAGTAAAATCTTCAGTTTTGGATTACGTTTTTAACGTCTCCCAGGCAAGAAGTTACAAAGTCGGACACCCTGTATTGAGGGCTATACAAGTATCAATATTTCTGGGAAAAACTAAAATGATATTTTATGATAACTAGGCTAAATAATGATATTTTACTATCGGAAATGTAATTTTTCGACTCATTCTGACTCTTATTGTGAAAATTCATAGTTTCTGGGGAACAATTTGACGGTTTAAAGCGCCTATATCCGAGTAGACGAACTACCAGTTCTTTTGCTGGAGTATCTGATGCATCTGACATCTTCTCCCACCTAGGGATGGACTCGGGCCCGAAGCCCGACCCGAAACTGGGCCGGGCTTCGGGCCGAGCCTTGCATTTTATTTTCGGGCCGGGCTGAGGTTCGAAAAAAGCCCGAAAGCCCGAACATGCGCAATACAACAACAAATATGTACAATGCCGTTCGTTGAACTTTTCTTTCTTCGAAGTACCCATGTTTCATCGCATCTGGAGCTCATAGATCTTTATGAACAATGGGGGGGGGGGGTCGGATCTGGGACCTCTTTGGGGTTGGGAGGTAATTTTAACTCCTCCCTCCCTCTCTCTGTACACCCTCCACCACCATCCCCCCCTTTGTTTACAGCGATTTGACCAGCTCTCAGGGAGGGAACCGACTATGGGGAGGGGGGGTCCACTAATTGTGATTAGTGTAGAAAATGGAATTGCGCGTATTGTGATCAGAGGGAAAAGTATCACTTACTGCAGGCAATCCGCATCCGGTGATGGAGCGAAATTATAATTACTTGCAGCCGTTACTATTTTACGTCTTAAATCGTAATACTAAAAGTTATATCAGTATAATTAGTAAAAAATTAAAGTGTATTGAGCAACCTAAATAATTGAAAACCTCACTCCTCGTCAGTAATCTTCCGGTTAGGGGAGTGGGTATTCAAACCTCTCACCATCAACAAACCCCCACTACCAACCTTCATCACGATCCCTACTGGCTCAATGGTCTGTATTCTGTCACATGTATTCACTCAAGTTGGAAAAGTCGGGATAATCGGGCCCAGCCCGGTGTTTGGGCCCGGCCCGATTCCATCCCTACTCCCACCACTCGACCAAGAGCTGGCAAGAAGGGAAATAAAACTGTAATTCGCGGTCAAAACTGAGAAATCTCGCGAATTCCCGGCTAGAATTGAGATAAAGCGACCTCATTCGCCGCTAAAATGGAGAAAAGGCGTATTTCTCACAGCGCTCACTCACAGCCATAACCGGCAATTCGTGGATTACTAATTGAAAATCCGCTAATGCGGAAGCACCCTCCCCCCCCCCGCATAATAAGAAAGCGCTGCCGCTATTCTTCTGTGAGATGCTGTACACCAGGGCCTGTCAACCTTTTTTGGTCGTCGACCATAAACCTGGTTGAAAGAACTCAGGCGGGCCACCCATCCTCGCATCCCCTCCCCCCAACCGTCGAGCACAGCACTTTTACACTTGAGGCTTGTTCAATAACTTCAACAACATTGGTTAACCACAAGTGGAATAGCGTTTTCCATTTGCACAAAAATGTGTCCTGGGGCAGCTCATTGCAGTGCCAGACTTGGACATTTGGCGCTCCCTGGACAATCTTACGACCCCGTGAAGTTGTCTTCACTAGCCGAGAGTTAGCGTTTTTTCCACACTTTATCACTTATTCTCAATTTCATCGGTGAATTAGCGATTTGTCTCCATTTTAGCCGTGATTTAGTGATTTTTCTTGCAATGAATTTGTGTTTTTCCTAATTTTAGCCTCTAATGAGCGATTTCACCCGCGAATTAGTGCAATGAATTTATGTTTTTCCTGATTTTAGCCTCTAATGAGCGATTTCACCCGCGAATTAGTGCTATATTTTCCTATTTTAGCCACGAAATTGCCTCCGGAAACCGTGACTTGCCATTTATTACTCAATTTATATCTGTGAATTAGCAGAAAATATTCTCAATTTAACCTCATAAATAACAATTTTTCTTTATTTTAACCCCGTGAATTAGAGTTTTACCTAATTTTTGCCTCCTGAAGAGACGTAAATGAGAGTTTTGTTTCCCAGTTTTCGCCGCGAATTAACGCTTTTTCTTAATTGTTATCCGCGAATTAGCGCATTTTTCTCATTTAGCCGTGGATTAGCGATTTTGTTTACTTTCAGCCACGAAGTTACTTACAGAAGACGCGAATTAATGTTTTCTCCATTTCATCCGTGAATAAGCGGTTTTTTTTCCACACGTCAGCGCTTCTCAATTTTATCAGAGATTTACCAATTTCTTCCCCATTCTGTGGGAATTAGCGTTTTTTTCAGATTGAGCCAAGAACTTGCGTTCTGAATTAGCCGAGTATTTATGTTTTCGTACGAATTAGCGCTTTTTCTCAAAACCATCGGTGAATTATCGATTTTTCACTATTTTATCCGTGAATTTGCGTGTTTCGTGATTTTAAACGCGAATTATTGTTTTTATTACACTGCATCTGCGATTTTAGAGCTATTTTTCAGTTTTAGCCGTGACGTAGCGTAATTTTAAACGTGATTTAGCACTTTTCTCACTTCTGTCCATGAATAAGAGATTTTTCCCGATAATTTCAGCTGTGAATTAGCCGTTTATCTCAATTCCAGCTCCAATTTAGCGTTATGATGTGTTCAATTACGTTCGGGATTATAAGTGGGCAGGAATATTAGCACTTTCCAAAATGTTGTCCGCTTACTGCGCCTTCTCAATTTTATCCGCCCACATTATAGCGTTTTTCATTTACAAAAAAACTCGAGGGGCGCCAAAATCCAACATTATAAATTATTATTCACCACCCCAGCGGGCCACTTACTGGCCCCGCGGGCCCTGGGTTGGCCACCCCTGGCCATCAGTCTTCCTATCGGGGTTTTTGGCCAACATTCTGTCCAAAAACGATCATTTCTGTCGCGTGATAAGTGTTATCCTGGAATAAAACCATTACAAGTTAGTTTCTGAGTGGTGAATTGTCGAGTTCCATAGTAGCCGAATCTTGAAGTGCTAAGTTCCAATTTTATGTTTGAATTTGGCTTGAGGGGCCCGACGGGTGAAATTGTCAGTTTCTGGGGGGGGGGGGGGTTCGATAAAAAAAAAAATGCCTTGTTTGTTTGCGATACGTTTTTTTTCAAGCGTAATTTGATTGGAGGGGGTGGGGGATGACCAGTTGCGTAGTCCAAATAAGGCCGATATCCGGGGAGGTGTCGTCCATTAACTTCGGATGGCTGAACATGCTTTGACCCTTATTATAAGTGAATAGTACGCAGCCATATTCGTGAGTTTAAAACTTGCCAGTTTTTGGCTAAATTCACTGTATCAGTGTGATAAAGTGGTCCTTTGAGGGACGTATAGCCTTCTTTGGGCTAAATCGATGGTTGATGATCCTCAAAATCAAGTTTTTGGGTCAATATTCTCAGTTTTGAGAGAAAAAATGTTTTGTTGAGTGGTCAGGTCAACAACTGTTGGCTGATAAATCCCCCTGCTGAGGGATAATCCTATAATTGAACCAGCCTGAACGGGAGGCAGGACGTTTTTACCGGTTTTTTCAACTAGGAAATGCAAACGGAAAGGAAAAGCGCATTAGTGCAATTGTTACAATAAAAAAAAAGGAAGTGGCGACGAACAGCAAGCCTGCAATCAAAATGTTTACTATTATACCTTTAATCTTTTTCAATGACTCCACGATCCGTTTTATTTTTTGCTCCACTGAACCACAGGATTCTATACTCTCGCTTCTTTTTGCCATACAAAAAAAAAGTAGGTATACCACTGCACGCGGAAAATACTGAACAGAAAATAATCAATCGAGAGTGAGCATCATCGCAAATAACCCACAATTCGACAATATTGGAAATAACTTCGATTGTGAGCAGTAGATTGTGGGGGGGGGGGTCCTTTCGTCACAGTATCACTGTTCTCTCTGCAGTGTCAGCCACGTATAGTATCTGTGATATTTTCCCCTTTCACAAAAACGCGAAGCACAACAGTTTCATGCTGTTAGCGAGCGTTGAAAAATTAGCGGTTTTTGTTGTTGTTGTAACTCCCCGCCTTAGTTCAGTAATTTCTTTTAAAAAGCCTTTCCCTGAACTTTACAAAAAATGAAAAAAAAAATCAGATAAAATTCAGCACTTCAGCCGGTTAATTTTACGGTGGCAACGAAGAAGGGAAAAGAAGGCATTAGCCGGTCATGAAAAGGTTGCACCGTTCACTTCCCCTAATGACCATTTAATATTTTTTCAATATATATATATATTCGAGTTTTTTGGCGTTCTAATGAACGATAAGTACTAAGATGTTCTTGAAAATGTCATTAAAAGGAATTTCGACCTTTTTATCTACATCCAACCGCACTAGAGACGGATTTTTCTTTTAATTTTTTTTTTTTTTTCTGTTGGCGGCCGAAGAAAAGGGGAGACCATTAAAATTTATTTAATTGGACGTAAATTATTCAGATCCATTTAGAAACTTGAGATTTTTTTTAATCCTCGCACCGTTCCCCCTCCCCCACTACCAACGAGCTCACAGTTCCAATATTTTTGTAAATTATGATGAAAAACTCTCTAATTATGAAGGGGGAACACAATTCTGGTTCGTTAATTACATTCACAAATTACTGGAATTTTGAAGACGTCATCGGCAGTTAAGGGTAATATTTACGCTTTTCATAAAAAGAAAAGTTGGTTCAGCGAGAAAAAATATGGCTGGCGTGGTGGGGGGTGGGGTTAAAGAAGACTTAAAAAGTGTTTCAAGGAAAGTCTGTATAAAAGGGGCGAAGCGGGCGAGGGGATTAAAATCGTATTTGTTGGAAGTGCTTTTCCCCTTTTCATAATTAATTTCAAGATTTCTTAACTGACTTTCGTTAAAAAGGCGGAAAGCATTATTAGCAATATTAAGGGCGGTTTTTTTTTCTGGGAGCGTTAATTTTTTCTCTCTAGTTTAAAAATATGGCACATCATTGACTCTTTCTCTCCTAATTACCCCCAGATGGTTGATTTGACTGGAAGTCATTGAACCGCGGGTTGCGCTGTGGCTTAACAGCTTCTTTTAGTCGTGTTTAGTTAAAACTGTTTAATCAAAGGAATTTCTTCAGCTTTTTTCCTCGTCGTCAAAAAGTTTTTTTTTCTCTCTCACTCTCTCTCTCTTTCTCTTTCTCTCCAGAAAACCTTCGAGCAAACGTTAGATTAGCTGCTATTTGTAGTGCCTTAAAGAGAAGAAGTGAAGAGGGTTCTACGAATGGGATGGATTTAGGGGGGTTTATGGAGGAGGATTTAGTACAAATCTTGGAGGGATCTTGATGCGCCTAGTCATCTGGGTCTCGTTCTGTTTTTTTTATTTTTTTTTTTTTCGTCAGTTTCATTTTGTCTTCACGTTATCTAAACTACTTTTTCAATTGCCCTCCCGTCCCTACCCGACTAATTTATTTTTGATAGTAAATCCATCATTCATCTCTTAAGAAGTCAACTCGCGTTACAGTTTAACATTTAAATATATATTTATACTCCGGTAGCATAGAATTTATTAAGACCAACACAAAAAAAAAAAAAACAACAACATCGAGACCACCTTGAAAACCTTTAGGGCCCTTTCAAATCATAGCTACGAACCGACTAAAACCAATTAACTGCAGCTGTGTCTCCCCTGTACAAGTAATTAACTAGAGTAATTACTCGAGACTAACACAGCTTAATCACTCGTAACTCGTGTATTATAATGGAGTTTTTATGTATATCTGAGTTATTATTAGGGGCGAGGCGCTTCCTTTCAAAAAGAAAAAAAAAAGGGGGGTAGGTGGTAATAATTCAAGTATTTCCGGAAGGGTGCGTTTTCTTTGCTCTGTGAACTTTTTTCCTCCTCCACCCCCCGCCAACCAACACAAGGTAAATTGAGTGTGTGGTGAGGGGGTGAGGTTAATTGTGAATGCCTGAGAAAGAAGAAGAAGAAGAAATGCTGAGTGTTTCGTTTGTTGGGCAGCATTGAGCAATTGTTGGGTCTGGAAGACTCAGTTTCAGAGGTAAAATCACCAGTTTGTAGTGGAAAGGCTGTTTCGAAGGACAACAAGGATAAACCCAAAATTGATGGTTTCCGGGAGTTATAGCTATTGAATGGAGGATGGAGGGTTGTCAAATGCCGAAATCTCAAAGTTCACAAGTTATTTTTCGAATGTTGGTCGCCGGAACATAGCCGGAATCGTTTTTTTCGTGACATATTCTGCCTCGTTGCAGTTTGTTTAGTCAAATTTGTCGTTTGTTTAGCCTCCTGAACAACTCTGCTTGGTACGAGCATAATGTGTGTTAAGGTCAATACAGACTACTCGGACGTGACGTGGGAACACGCAAGCCCGACACAGACAGTTTTTTAAAATAGAATCGCATATGAAATGGTAAGCAAACGAACATTTTTGCTAAACAAACATTAACGAACGAGATCGAGACAGAATATGTCACGAAACGAACGAAGAATTGTTCAGAAGGCTAAACAAACGACACATTTGACTAAACAAATGGCAACGAGGCAGAATATGCCACGAAACAAACGATTCCGGCCATGTATCGGGTTGCATGAACTTAGCCCGACACTCACAGGTTTTTGAATAAGATCGTATATATAATGGTAAACAAACGTAAAGAAACGAGGTCGAGACAAGTGGCGGATCTAAGGGGGCCACAGGGGCCATGGCCCCTCCCTTGGAGTCGTGGTCACTTGCGCAAAGAATCATCAAAACCTCCTCCAAATTCTTATCGAGGAGGGATGATCACCTCTAATTTTAGGGTCATTTTCTCAGAGGTACTGGTCTGCGACAGACATTATTTATGAGTCCCCTGAACCATGCTCAACCAAGACAGACAGGCGGTTATAGCCTGACACGCAGCAGAGTACATAGCTTCTAGTGCAGTGACCCTTAAACGGCCCAGAAATGAATGTTTCGCGTCACTGTCACAGGCATCAACCGATTTTCTCAACTAGTACGAGGGCTCAGCTAAGAGGAGAAAACAAAATTGCCACGGTGTCTCAAACAGCGTGTCCAGGCCAATATTTAAGCGTAACGGCGTGGTTACACATGTGTCCATATTGCGCAAATCTACCAATATTATTTAATTTCTAGCATTATTGCCTAAAAACCGACCAAATGGAAATTGGAGAGCATCCTGAAATATTTCGAATTATTTGACGCATGAGTGGCCCTTCCTTAAGGCCTTATTCAGGATCATCTATGCAAAACTGAACATTCTAGGCAATATTTACACGAATAATTGTCACATTGAAAGCAGAATTTACGCGAAACGTCAAATTATGTCACGCACATCATACGTCACATCATATTCTGAGGAAAAAAAACTCTTTCGAAAGGCCGCGGCACACCGAGGAAACTATGCGCGAAATGCCCCACGGTAGGGTAAGATGCAACGTTCGGGAAAACACTCACGTGAATCGCCACTTTCATTGCCCTTTTTGAAGGCATTTTCAATATTTTAAGGAAATTGCTAGTTTGAATTTGAAATTGTGAATTTCAAGAGGAAACCGTACATTTTGCAGGAATTGTTAATTTTATGACGAAATTGTCATAGCTTCACGAGGAAATTGTCATTTTTATTAGAAGTAGAAATTGTAACTTATCCCAAATAGTTTGACTTTTTGTCCTTGGAACCTATTAATTTTGCCTCATGACTCGATCGGCAATTGCCCTTTCAGTGATTATTGTTAATACAGTGAAGTCGACATTTTATTTTGGCTTTAAAACTGACATTTTTAATATAAATTGCCGGTTATATGCGGAAATGAACAATTTTAAAAGTACATTGTCAATTTTATGAGAAAATCGTTCATTTTATAAGGAAATTGTTAATTTTATATGGAAATTGTCAATTTTACGAGAAAGTTGTCAATTTTATTAGGAAACTGTTAATAGAGACTTTTAGCAACACCACCGCTAACGCTAACGCAAACGATAAATCAGTCGTTGCTTGGTTACGAAACAACTGATTGGTTGAAATTTTAAATAAAGTTTCCGGAGGATTTAACGGGAGAGTGCTAATACTCACTAATTTTATGAGGAAATTTTGAATTTCATGAAGAGACTGTCAATTTTATGAACAGCCAATTTCAGGATTTTTTTTGCCAGCAAACAATCACTGCAAAAATATCACTTTCTGGGGGGGGGGGGAGTTATTTTGAACAGAAAATCTGGAATAGAAGGCTTCAAGCAATATTTTTCCATCAGAGATTCAGTTTGCGACGGATAGTGACCATTTCCGCGCAGATTCATGTAGTTGACGACCATAAATTGCAGATTTATAGTTTCTTCCGGTAATGTTCCGGAGTGAAGCTGCCCACCCCTGGGTTAGGGCTGGCTATGCCCCTAGCTTGGAGCTTTACTGTGTCTGAAGCACTGGTGTGGTTGGGGCCTTCATTGTATTCTGCTTTTCCTAGAGCTTTACTGGGGTTTAGAGTTTCTTTCGGGTTTGGAGCTTTACTGTGGTTGGACTTTATTTGTCGTTGGACCCTTGCTGTGGTTGGACCATTTTATATATTTGTTGTGTGTGTGTGTGGCTGAAGCATTTACCGTGGTTTGGAGCTTTGCTGTAATTCAGAAAGCTGTCGATTATGTGGGCACTGTGTGTGGTAAAATTCGTGTGGCTTTTTATGCACAACCCAGAGGCAAACCACAGTGATAACCTCTTAAACGGCTCGTATGACTTGAAATCCGTCTCCCCTGGATAACTTGCCAAAGAGGTCAAAATATGAGGTGAGTTGAGGTTAAATGCGCAGATTTTTGGGTTCGTCATGCCCAAAAGGCCCCAAATTCGGCAGTGCTAGACGTGGGACATTATGAGCTTCCCCTCAACCACTGCACTGAGTTAACTTCTTTCGACGGCGGGAGGCATATTCTTGCCAATCAGTTTAGTTCGCGTTACATAGGTATTAGTTGTTGAATGTTTTTGTTTTTTCCCCCACTTTTCCGGCCTTTGGGCTTCCATAATTTTTCGATGTTTCAATGATCAGAGATTGAGAGCTTCAACTTTGTGACTCTAGTAACTGTGTGACGCGTGGTATTGGTAGGTGCGTGGGCCGGATGGCGTTATAAAACGGCCCCCTCCTTAAACCGAATTTGGATCCGCGCCTGGTCGAGACAGAATAATGTCGCGAAACAAACGATTGCAGTCAGTTGTGCCTGGACTTGGCCCAACACGCGTATGTTCGTACCGAGCAGAGTTATTCAGGAGGCTAAACAAACGAAAAATTTGACTGAACAAACGTAAACAAAGGAGAACGAGGCAGAATATGCCGCAAAACAAACGAATCCGGCTATGTGTTGGGTTGCGTGAATTCAGCCCGACACATGCTTTTTTTTTTTTTTTAATGCTTATTCGAAGTGATAAACAAACGATAATTTTGGCAAAACAAACGTAATTAAACGATTGATTCATTTTTCGGTAAATTTGCTGACACGTGTTGTGCGAGGTTCACGTGCTTTAATAAGCCAGTATAGCAGTTACTAAAATGAAAGTCCGGAATATTGCCTGGGGGACACGCATCAAAAATTCTACGCTCTTTGAGCGTGATTTCTTCAGCAATTTGGTTAAATATCGCTCTTTCCTAAACCAATTTTTGCGAATTTGGCTATTTCATTAAACACGAATTACGCAAATTTGACCCTAGCAAAACGCCATTTTGTGGACCAATTTTTGTGGATTTTTTTCACGTTAACGTCCAAGTCTTACCGATTTAATCGAATTTCACTACGACTCGGGTTTTTTCAAAAAACTAATTTCAACGGGATGGCTTTTTTTTTAAACCAATTTCGCGCGTTTGTACCAACGAGGAAACCAATTTTGTGGATTTGGCTCCGCCGGAACACCAGATTAAGCGAGTATCGTTATTAGATTGAAAATAATTTCACGAGGCGTGCTGACACGCTTAAGTTTCAAGGCACGAACAAGAAAAATTTGGGGTGAAATTGATGGTTTCCTTCTGCTAATTTCTTCCTTTTGGTTGGAAAAATTCGATATATATATATGTAAATAAATAAAAGCATTTTAGGGTGTGATTACAGAAACAAAAAAAACACCGTAAAACTGTGGCGGATCCAAGGAAGGGGTGGGCAGGGGTTCTCTGTGGTTAGAGCTTTGCTGTGTGTTAAGGCAAGAGAGAATAGTTATTAAGGCGTTTCATCCAGCCGTTCAAAATTCTCTGTTTTGCCTTCAAAATCATTTATAAATTAATAACTGTTTTAATTCACCCTCTCCCTCTCTCTCTCTCACATGAAATACATGTGGAAGAAAATTGTCATAATATAGTCGTTTTTTTGAGCATTCAACAGAACTCAGTTTTTCCACTCAACATCGTCACTTCGATTATGGCTCGAGAACTTTTCATACTCGTTCAATCGAATAAATCAACCGCTAATTGCAGCTAGTGGGCTGATTAGCATATTTTTTTTTGTCTCTTCGCGATCGTCCTTCGCGATAACTGTCGTCATAACACCCTGTCGCCCCCCGCCGTCATGAAATTTCACTAAGTAAAATTAAACCAGTTATTCGAATTCTGCGGAATTCGAAGTGTGGCCACTGTGGTTGAAGCTTGAAGCTTATTATGGTTAGAAGCTAGACCTCTGTTGTAGTTGTATCTTCCTTATACGCTTTTGCCGTTTACCCCCCCCCCCCCCCCCAGATAAACTGTCGGCTTCGTTGTCAAATAGATGACAGCCTTGACAGGCATGGATCCAAAGTTCTGTTGGCCTACCAAAAAATGATGGAGAACACATCAATTTGCCAGGATTCCATGGTTTTCCTGGATTTTAACTTTCCGTAGTGCACAGGGACGTATCTCATGGGTTGAAAAAAGTGAGCAAACGCCTCCCCCCCCCCTGCAGCATTTTCAATAATTGTAGCGGATTTTTACTCACTCACTCCTCACTCTCTCTCCTTTGAATAGCGCACGGTATGGGTCTCAACTGATCCAACCTCAAGAAACTTTGTTTTTGAAGGTGCCGAGTCCAAAAAATTGATTTCTTAAAAAGGCTGTAGATCCGGACAATTCGAGCATTGAAATAGCTCACTCCGCGGAAGTGATTATTCAACTCAGACAGCCCCTGGAAGTTGCTTTATTAATATAGGTCGACAGTGCAAAATTCCACATTTCGTGCAGCGAAATCCGTTAAATTGCTGTTTTGGGTAATTCAGCCCCGTGAAATTGATTTATTAATGAACCAACATTGCGAAATGTCATTTTTCAAAAAGTCAGACCCATCAATTTGACATTTTGAGTGGGCCAAACTCGATTTTTTTTTGGTCGAGCCAATCCCACAAAATTCGTTTTAGCTGGTCCAAACCTCCGACATTTTGCTAGATCCAGAAAATTTCTCTTTCAAATGAGTGAACATACGAGAAGTTGGCTTTAAAAAGGAGGTTTCCCTCGAAATGGATTTCTGACGTGCCGTTCCGCGCAATTTGATTTTTTAATGAGCAAAAGCCAAGTAATTTGGTTCTGTGAGTACCAAAAATCTGCAAAATTACGGCTTTGAAATAGGGAATGCTTGTAAAATTGATTTCTTCAAGAGCAAAATCCATGAAATATTAATTGGTTAAAACCGCGAATTGTAGTGATTTCTTGGATTTAGAGCTCACCAGCACGCTGTAAACTTGATTTTCGTGAAATTACGATTTTTTGAGTCCGAAAATAAGGTTCTTTGGAGCAATATCACTTGGTTTTGACAAGTAATTCGAACTTTGAGGGCATAGTGCGTGTTTTGAGGTGGAACAGCCAGATCGCAGGTCACAATTGTCAGTGTTTCAGACTGAAACACGCACCCACAGTTGGCCACCCCTTCCCCTCCCATCCATTCTACTAAGGATCAGCGTCTGATGGATGCGGTGCCCAGGGCTGGGCAGTAATTGAATCACATGTAATTGAATTACGTAATTCAATTACAATTAGTAATTGATAACAACACGCCATTGTAATTAATAATTTGTAATTAAAAGCACTTTTTGGAAGTAATTTGTAATTAACAATTACCAATTACATTTCCATCTTCAGAGCCAATATTACTTCGAAAACTCAGCGGGTACTATTTCGCGCCTTACTTGGAGCTTTTGGAGGAGTTTTTGCATGAAATTCTCTGAAAAAAAAAAGAGTTTCAAAGCAATTATGACACAAGCGATATCCTCGAGCTTAGGGTTGCCTATTTGAAATTTGAGAAAAACGGTACAAAAGTTTTTCATCGAAACCCCAAACCAGTGGCGTAAGTAGGAATTTGTCTTGGGGGGGGGGGGAGGATCAGATTGAAATCTCGTAAGGTTGAAAGGAGGCGGGTAATTTCACATTTTAGTCATCATTCCACCCAGCCAGCATACTTTTGAATCTGGACATCTTGCTGGCCTCATCATAGCCTCAATCTCTCAGTTAAGGGCGATTTTTGGACTCTACCCGCAAATTAGTGCTTTTCTCAATTTTGGCCGAGTGTATCGTTCTTCTCAATTTCAGCCGCAGATTAGCGGTTTTGCCCCACCCCCTTCCATAGCCATGAATTTGCGCATTTTCTCAACTTTAGCAGCAAAGTATCGTTTTTATCCTGAGAGCGATGTTTCTTAGTTATCCACGTTTTCCTCAATTTCAGCAGCATATTACCGATTTTTTAATCTTTTTACCAGGGGATTAGCACTTTTCTCAGTTTCATCTGGAAATTAACGTTTTTCTTTAGTGTTTTCCTCAATATTAGCCGCAAAATAGGGGGACTTTTCACGAATTACGATGTTTTTGTTTCACCATACGCAATGCATGAGCGATTTTCCTCGGTTTACTCGGGAATTAGCGGTTTCTTCACCTATTGCCACAAATTGTTTTTTTTTTTTTTTCAATTTCAGCCTGAAAAGCTGCCTTCAGAATCCGCAAATTAGCGTATATTCAGTTTTTGGTGCAAATAAGAATTTTTCTCAATTTCAACCGTGAATTAGCGTTTTTTTAAAATTCGTGGCGTTTCAAACCTGTGAATTAGCGAATTTTCTCAATTTCAGTCACAAATTGGCGTCTGGCGCAATTTCAGCTGTAAATTGGCGATTTTTTCCATTCTTAGCCGCGAATTAGCAATTTTCTCAATTTTTAGGCTTAAAATTAACCTTTCTCTTAATTTTGACCAGGCTGATTATTTTATTTTCTAAATATTACCCGCAAATTAGCGGGTTTTCACATTATACCACCGCATTAGCAATTTTATAAAACTTTTATAGATATAGATTATTGCTTCTTTTCAGTTCTAGCCGTGAATTAGCGTAATTTTTAACATTGTACTATAGCCATGACATGAATTTGCCATTTTTCCGATTTTAACCAAAAAAATGACTTCAGAAGGTACGAATTTAAATTATGAATGTAATTTTTTTTTTCAAACCAAAAAATGTAGGTACATCTATCCATCATTTTCTGTCAAGAAATCATCATTTTAAAATTATAAATTTCACGACACTTAATTCGTGAATTATTGATGTTTCTCAATTTTAAGCGAATTTTCGCTTTTTCTAAATTTTAGCAGCTTGGTAGCATCTCCATTCAACCCGTGCATTATCTACTGAATTTTGTCAATTTTTGCCAAGAATCGGCGTTTGACTCAATTTAAGCTGCAAATTAACAATTTTTCCCATTTTTTAAATGAGCATTAGCACTTTTCTCCCAATTTGAAGTGAAAATTAACGTTTTTCTTAATTCTAGCTGCGCTAATTGGTATTTTTTCAATTTTTGCCGCGGATTAGTGGTTTTGTTCATTTTGTATCCGTGAATTAACGTTTTTCCACAACTTTATATCTGCAAATTGCAAATTAGCGATTTTTCCCAGTTTCAGCTGTGAAATAGCGTTTTGTGCTAATTTTGCGGCGATTCATTTTGTGGCAATTTTCTCAATTTTTAGGCTTAAAATTAACCTTTCTCTCAATTTTAACCAGGCTGATTATTTTATTTTCTAAATATTACCCGCAAATTAGCGGTTTTTCTCATTTTACCACCACATTAGCAATTTTATATAACTTTTATAGGTATACATTATTGCTTCACGGCAGTTTTAGCCGTGTATTTTTAAACATTATACTATGTCATGAATGAATTTGTCATTTTTCTGAATTTTAGTCGCAAAAATGCCTTCAGAAGGTGCGAATTTAAATTATAAATGTACATTTCTTTTGTTCAAACCTTTTTCAGACCAAAAACATTACATCTATTCAACCAATTCTGTCAAAAAATCATCATTTTTAAACTATAAATTTCACGAAACTTAATGCGAGGATTAGTGATGTTTCTCAATTTTAGCAGCGAATTTTCGCTTTTTCTAAATTTCGTGGTTATCGTTTCCAACCTGTGCATCACCTACCGAGTTTTGTCACTTTTTTCCATGTATTGGCGTTTGACTCAATTTAAGCTGCAAATTAGCAATTTTTTCCATTTTAACTGAGAATTAGCACTTTTCCCCAATTTGAACTGAAAATTAACGTTTTTCTTAATTTTGGCTGTGCTAATTGGTGATTTTTTTTCAATTTTTGCCGCGAATTAGTGATTTTCTTCAATTTGTATCCGTGAATTAACGTTTTTCCACAACTTTATATCTGCAAATTGCAAATTAGCGATTTTACCCAATTTCAGTGTGAAATAGTGTTTTGTGTTAATTTTGCGTCCATTCAGCATCCTATTCCATTTTTCATACGCTAATGGGCGATTTTACGCCATTTCAGTTGTAAATTTGCCATTTTTGGCCAATTTTAACCTGAAAGCGTCTTTTATTTGTCAATATTATAGCGTGTTTTCTCAACTTTACACAAAACTTTTTGCGTTGATTTTCACAATTTATTCGTAGAATGGCCTCCATGTAGCGGGAATCAGCGATTTTTTTCTTAATTTTAGTCTGGGAGTTGCATCGCGAGACCACGAATCAGCCATTAGCGAATTAGCCAAATTAGCAAACCATGACTATCCGGGGTTCCCCGTGACAGTTCGCAGGCTGGGATGTGGGGCAAAATTAGTCAAATTAGCAAATTTGACCCCGGACATTTCGCAACCCTACTCATGCGACGCGTTTGGCATCTTGGGGCTACGCTGTTCCTGCTTCCTATCTCAAAGATCTGTTCTGACATTCGATTGTTGGCTGGACGCACTAAAAAAATGACAGTGAACAAGAGCAAGACGCTTGCGTGTTCCACAAATCCAGCTCTTGGGTAATTGGTAATTGAAAAAGTAATTCAATTACAGTAATTGTAATTTGTAATTATTCGTGGAAGTGAAAAGTAACTGGTAATTTGTAATTAATCCGCTTTTTTGGAAGTAATTTGTAATTAATTACTCAAAAAGCTGTAATTTGCCCACCCCTGGGTGCCTCTGGCCACTGCCAATGACAAGTAAAACATTTAGATCAGTGAGGGAACTCAGTGTCAGTGGGGTACTGGCGTAGCTAGCCGAAGATAGATAATGGTTGGCGCATCTCACAATTCATCGAGACAGTTGCAGAGTTCTCTATGGGCAGTTTCTTTCACTTTAACTATCTCTCTCACTCACTCACTCTCTCTCTCTCTCAGACAGCAGCACAGTGGAGAAGCCAAACCCACGAAATTCTGTTTTTGAGGGAGATATAAAACCCGCAAAATTGGTGGTTGGGGGTATGACATCCATATTACACTGTAAATGTCTACATTTTAGCCTGGAATCAGTAAGTTTTCTCAGTTTTCTCGGCAAATTAGCAAGTTTTCTCCAATGTGTCCGTGAATATGGTTTTTTCGTCTAAATTTTAGCCAAGAATTACTGCTTTTGCCCAATTTTAGCCGGATAATTCGTGTGTTTTCTCAATTTTTGTCCTCTAATTAGAGTTTTCCTCCATTTTAGCAGGGAATTAGCGGTTATTCTCAATTTCAGAGCCACGAGTCAAGGCTTATTGTCCTCAATTTTCGCCAAGAATTATTTATTAATTGTAGTCATAAAGTACGGCTTTTCCCCATATAATTCAAGCCCCGGTGAATTTTTGCATTTTCAGAAATGAAATTTATCAGCAAATTGGAGCTATTTCCCTCATTTAAGCTGCAAATGATCGTCTTTTCCCATTCCTAGACGTAATTTACTGGGTTTTCTCTAATGTATCCGTGAATTAGCGTATTTTCTGAATATTTTACCCGTCCTTTAGACATAAATTAGCGATATTTTCCTCTTTTATCCACGCGAATTAGCGTTTTTCGAAATATTAGCTGAGCCTGCTGTGGGATTCTAAGGCTGAATGGGTCAGAACCGGTAAATTTTATCTTTAATGCTGTGAAATCCACCAAATTTCTTTTTTTGGGGATGGGACACTCTGGCTCACTCGGGTGTGCCAAACAAAACTCGCGTGCAAAATTCTACGTCCCTCACTTTTGTGTAATACGCTATAACGCGAGAAAGTCAAGTACTAGTTGGGAATCGCGATACGAATTGGCATTTTTTCGGCTGAGGTCTGGGTAGTGGTTTTCTGGAATGAAATTTGGGTGAAATTTTCACTGAGAAAAAGGCTATCCTAAATAATAATAATAATAAAAAAAAAACACTTCTTTCGTTCCTTATAGTAATGAAAACACTGCTCAGAGGTTGTTTGATGACAGTGGTTGATTGTGGAGGGGGAACGAAAGTAGTTCTACAGGCTTATCATCCTTGACCGTGAATATTCGAATAGGGGCGTTGTAAGAAATGATGCTCCCTGAGGGGCTACAGCATAGAATAAGAGCGTTAAAAAAAAAAATGAAGTCTTTTTTTCGATTACCAAAGCTATTGAAGTTAGAAGACAACCTTAACGCCCAAAAGAGAGAGAGTGAGAGAGAGAAAGAGAAACCCTTTTGTTTAAATTCTTTTCACTATTTGGACGCGGCCGAAACGCGAGGGTCGCGGGACTCGGAACTTGTTTTGCCTCATTGTGTAAGGAGAGTCTATTAGCAGGATAAACAATAGCGTTTTTACCACATTGTTTGGTTTGGAAGCTTCTTGTCTTTAAAAAAGAACTTTTTTTTTTTGTTTTAACCACGCGTTCAACATACATTTTTTAAAGGTCGAATAAGGTAGCTTCAAGGCTGTCAAAAATGTTATGGTGGTGAAGCGTCAGGGTCTTTTGTGCCCTAGTCTTCGAAAGACTATTTTTAAAAATCTGAATGAAAGTTTTTGTTAATTTTTTTTTTTCTTCCTCTTTTCTCTGTTCTGATATGAAACCATTTATTAAAGCAAAGGCTTTTTAAAAGTTTGGCCCTAGTCCAATAGGTTATTAACATGATCGCCGAGCTTGGGCAAAGAGCCACCAGTAAATAGACGTAACTTTTTACGCACCCCCTCCCATCATTTCAACTTATTTTCTCCCTTGATCCACTCACCCACCCCCTCTCTCTGCAGGTTTCTTCAAAGAAGACGGTTTCCACTGCAGTGGAAATTAGGTGTTGTTGGATAAAGAAGGGGTGTAATAGGGAGCTCTTTTGGGAGTAGTAGAGAAAAGAGTTCGTAACTTATTAGTTGTTTTATCAACCCCTTGCCCCTTCACTGTAACCACCATTACAGTCTTTCATCAAAAGTTAGGTTGTTAAATAGTTTTAGGAACTATTCCCTAGCCAGTGAAGCATATCGGTTGTTAATTTAAACGCCATTCCCAACCTCGATAGTCTTTTTTTTTTTTTTTAGGGCTTCAACGAAAACAAGGCTGTAGAATAGTTCTTTATTGGGGCAGGAAGGATCGAGGGGGTGAAGATTTGAGACTAAGAAATATGATCATTGGCAAGCGTGTGACACCAGGGCCTCCCGATGGAGGATGAGGAGAAAAAGAAGAGAAAGAAAACACACATCTGGCACAAACAGCCTCCTCATAATACTCACACACACACACACACACAAATACTGTTCAACAAGAACAATAACTTCTTGGAGAGTTGAAGAATGCCGTGGAATAAAGAACATGGAGCTGAAATATTCACCACATGGGGGCCCCCATTGCGTACACGTGAAACGAAGAATAAAAAAGGGCACCATGTGACTACACGGTTGTACTCAAAGGGAGTGCGAGAGCTCGGTGAGAGAAAAAAAATCTCCCATCCAGCCGATGGAAATCGTGTAGTGTGGTACGGCCTAGATGGACGGATCAAAATTCTTCGCCTTCGCACAGCGGATTCATCCAATTTTTATATTCTATCCATTTTTGCTTACGTCCTCGCACTCATCTCACTCCACAATCTTGCTCAGACTCTGCGGGTAGGCGACCACTTTTCTTATGCGAAAGATCGCAGGCACCCTAAAAACGTGACAGATTGCCCAAAATTTGGTGTGCCATGGGAATGCAGTGGAGGCGCAGAGGCGTCTATGCAAGGGAGGGTTGGACGCTGACGGCGTCCATCTGACACTAGGGGGGGGGGGAGCTCAAAACGTCATCAGGGGGGTGATAGAAGTTATTCATTAGAGGAAGGGGGTGTCCAAAAGTCAGAGGGAGGATGCTGTCCAAAAGTTTTTGATTGGCGTGTTCACAAGAAGAGGGAGTAATCCATGGTATAGAGAAGCACAGGATAGGAATTTTCTGAGAGGGGAGGGACAGTTTTCGAATGGTCCTCCCCGAGACTCTTCACTCAGAATTATGTGGTGAGAAGAGGGGAGAAGCCGTGAATTGTGAGTTTTGAGGGATACAAGGAAATAAAATTTGAAGTTTCAGGACGCTCATTCTCTAACAAAAAAGCAACATAGACAACGCAATTGAAAATTTCGGTGAATAATCAGCGACGAAATTGTGTACGGATTCGAGATTAAAGTTTTAGGCCTAACTAGCCACAACACGAGCAGAACCTGCAAATTTCCAACGACGAAAATAACCACAAAATTGATTATTTCGATGGATTATCAACCGCGAAATTCCATGTTCCCTGGGAGCAATATATCGCAAAATTTCCGGTTTTTTATTATCATTGTGATGGGTCAGCGGCACAACATGTTTTAATAAGGCAATCCCGCAAAATTTAGATTTTTCAGGAAGCCGTGAAATTGGGTTTGATCGAGCCAGACCCGCGAAATTTCATTTTTAAAAGGCTGTAGAAGAAAATGTCGCTATATAGTGCTCTAGTGAAGAAAACCAGGATATTTCATTGACTAATTTTGAAAAATTGAATGAGACCACCGCAGCACTAGCAAAACAAAGGAAAGGACTTGGCCGTATATCTAAAGGGGTGTACCCGGCTGCAACCACACGGTTACAGTGGATTTTCTCACTCACTAACTCTTTCTCTCGGATAGGAGCTGAATGGGTCTGCTGGGTCGTGCTAATTTGCTAATCTGGGGGCAAGTATGAGGCTAAAATTGAGAGAAAACAATAACTCATGGATCTATTTGAGTAAACCCGTTAATACCTGCCTTAAACTGGGAAAAACCGGTAATTCCTGCGGCTAAAATTAAGATGGAGCGCTCAGCAGTAGCATTTAAACATGATAAAAAGCGATAATTTGCGGATAAAATTGAGTAAAATTGCTCAGTCGCATCTAAACATGGCAAACAGCGCTAATTGAAAAATTGAATGAGACCACCGTAGCACTAGCAAAACAAAGGAAAGGACTTGGCCGTATCTAAAGGGGTGCACCCGGCTGCAACCACACGGTTACAGCCGCTTTCTTACGGTGGCTTTTCTCACTCACTAACTCTTTCTCTCGGATAGGAGCTAATAGATTGAAGGATATCTTAAGTATTCTTATAAGTCCAAATTTTGTGCATCGTTGCTCACAAAATCCGAATTCACGGGGTTTGACTCAGTAAAAAGCAAATCTGCGGGGTTGACACGGTTGCAACAGTAAATCCGTCATTCGGGCACTTTCGAAGTCAAAATAGTTCACGGGTTTGGCATCGCACAGAGCCCAATTTTGCGGCTTTGGCTAATTTTTGCCTCTGGAACTTTGTAAAAGTAATTCGCCAGTTCCGCTCATGCTGAAAACAAATTGTGCGGATCTGGTTACGTCGGAAATCAACTTTGCGGCGTTTTTGTTGCTTCCCCCCCACAAGTGCATGCTTTCATGGCGTCTGCCACCGGTTTCGTCACGTCCAAATGTTGGAAGACCATTTTTCCCACTATTAGGGAGTTATTATATCTATTTTATGCGCAGGATAAAAAAAAGTATGCAAATGGTTACACTTTTTACGTCGCTAGCTCCACCGGCTTACCAGATAAAAAAAAAGGTTCGTGCATCCGGGCCTTTCGAAAAATAATTTGGACTGGTTGACTAATTTAATACTGCTGGGTAGGGGGGGGGGCACTCACAAGGGGGGGTTTCGCGTCCAGCCATAGACGCCGCTGAGTGGAACCGTAGTGGTGGGCATCCCGCCAAAGTTCCATGTCTGCCAGCCCCTCCCCCGGTTCATAGGCCCCTCCTTCCGGGGCAGCGCTCAAAGGGTTCGAGTTCCCCCCCCCCCCCATGTGTCTCACATTGGCACTGAAACTGGCGAGGAAAATTGTTAAATCACACCCAAAATACTTGTATCTATCCCAAAATCTCACTCCACAAATTGGCATTCCCAAAAGCCCTCTGTCCCACAACCACGAGGAGGACGAAACTATAGTTATTTCATCTGTAAAACTGTTGTTTGAGCTCAATAATTGAATTTTCCAGTTTGAAGATTCTGGGCACGAATGGTCAGTTTAACATTTTTTTAGGCATGAAAAACTAAGCGAAGGCGCGAATCGTTGAATTGGCCATTTTGAGTACTGATTAGGCATATTCGGAGCGCGAACCATCGCCTTAGCAAAGTAAGTAAGTTTTAGGCGTTTTCGGTGGCATATGGGTGATAATTGACGCTTTTTAGATAGTGAAATAGCCGCAAATACAGTTTTTGCACAGTGATCACTATTAGAAGGCTTACTAATGCGTTTTTTTTCTTGATTAATTACTAACATCGACTTTTAAAAGACACAGAATTCTAAAATACGATCCTTATAGTTTGGCGAGCTATCGTTGATAAAACGCTGCAGGGGGACTCACAGAAAGGGGTAGATATAGCCCCGCAATAGATGATACATAATAGAGTTACTTCACACTGTTCTAGAGATAGAGGATATTATTTATAGCCATGGGAAACTGCGCATACATTACTTTTATAATACATAAACCTATAAGCTAGTTTGTATAGAAGAACCGGTACTGAAGGGCTGATGGGGAAGAGGGAATGATAAATTTGTTTACTACGCTAGTTCGACCAATCTTTATAGATTTCTTCACATCTTTCTCTTTTTTCTCTGTCTTTCTCTCTCGCTCTCTTCTCAAACTTTGCTCAACCTCCTTTTATACTCCAGACCAATACAAAATTTCGATGGATTTTGCGATGACAAGAACCGAGAGACACAGAGGGAGACAGAAAGGGCTGCATGGAAATGAAAGTTGTCCAGTCGATATCAAAAAATGATAAATGGATATTATCTTCCATTTTTTCCACGTCCACAACCTCAGATTTTTTTTTTTTTTTTTTTATCTGTTTATTTTACGGAGTTTCCAGAATGAAATAAAGCGCTCCCATTATTTGAACAAGTTGACTATTCAGTCCAGTTTTTTTTTGTTTCGTTTTTTTGTTTTTTTCCAAAAGAAGGAGAGGAAAAATTAGTCGATATTTCTGAAACGAGTTGGAACAGGCAAACAAGCTTGTAGGACATGCGCTAGGTCCACACGTTGAAACGTGCGCAAGAAAGGGCGTTTATCAGTTTATATAGCGTTGATTGTTGGAATTACTTCACATTAGTGGGATTGGAAATGAGCACATACACAACGTGGTTAATACGCTGACCCATCAAGCTGACTATCTCTGCTTTGGTCATGTGGTGAGCGGTAATTCAGTTGTGGGGGAGGGGTGTAGAAGGATATAGCTGTCCCTATCCCAGGAGATTTGTATAGAAGCTGAGAGAAACTAAATGGATTAACGTGAAGATGCTGCAAGGCTAACCCAATTCTGGCTAAAAGAGCAGAAGAGCTCTTTACTGACGAGCCTGAGGTCCTCCCTGACGTGGTTCTCGCCGGGTCAGGAGGTCGATGGTCGCCTGCGTAGCGTAGCGTTGAGTAGCCCTGTGAATCTCCGAGGCAGAAAACAGAGATTATAGACTGCATTTTACGGAAATTCAATTATTAAGGCTTGTAATTCTAATTGACACTCTAATTTTCCCCCAACCCCACCCAGAGTGCAATAAATTTCTGGCGGGCAGCAAGGCCGTACAATCGACAGCTCTCAAGCTCAAAGAAAACAGGTCGAATGGGATTTGAGGGACAGACACGTTGAATAAAAATATCCATTGACATGGAGCGGGTTTTGCTCATACTCATGCTCAAGTCACAAGACCCAATTTCACAGAGTTTCCTTATTCAGGGGTATAGTGGGTAAGTCCCACTGAAAAAAAAAAAAAACAAACAAACAAACAAACAAACGCGGGTTTTCAATCACTGAAGGAGCAATTTCGTGAGTTGCATTCGCTAAAATAAAGCAATTTCGTTGGTTTTGCTCACTACAGAAAAACAATTCCGTTCCGTTCGTGGGGTTCCCCCTCAAAAAGAAACAATTTTTCTGATTTCGCTCCTGAAAAATCCAATGTCATGGGTATTGATATTGAAGAAAAAATGAAGGAGCTATTGAAAAGGAAAGTCAATCGTCGCAAAATTTTCTGACTAAAAAAGCGATTTTGTGGGTTTTTCTCACTGGGCAGCCAATTCAGGGCCCGCGGGCCAAGAAGTGGTCCGCTGAGTCTTTCACAATGGCCCACACTTATGGCCTACGTTGCTAAATAATCATTTTTAACATTGGATTTTGACGTCACTCGGATTGTGCAAATGGAAAACGCTACAATTCGCGCCACCTCGTGCGTGTCGTCGCCAATTGCCCACTTAATCCAGACCAAAATTGAAAATAACGCTATAGTTTGGGGCTGAAATTGAGATACACGGCTAATTCACGGCTGAAATTATTGAAAAAAAAACTCTAAAATCGTTGATAAATTTTTAAAAACAGTAATTTGCGTTTAAAATTACGAAACGCTAATTCACGGATAAAATAGTGAAACAATAGATAATTCACCAATAGTTTTGAGAAAAAGCGCTAATTCGCACCGAAAATTACGAAAACATTGTATTCTCGACTTATTCAGAACGCAAGTTCGTGGCTCAATCTGAAAAAACGCAAATTCATGGCTAAAATTGAAAAAACGCTATATAATTTGCGGGGAAAATTAAGAAAAAGTGCTAATTCACGAATAAAATTGGGGGAAATAGCTCTTTAGCGGCTAAAATTACGTCTTCACAGCTGAAGTGGAGAATGCTAGAAGAGCATGTAGAAGAGCAATGCTGAAGAGCTAGAAGTATGGAAACGACAATTTTCAGCTTCTGAAGGCAAGTTCGTGACTCAAACTGCGAAAAAACGCTAATCCATAGCTAAAAGCGAATCAATTCTCCTAATTCACAGCAAAATTAAGAAAAGTTGCGAGAAAAATCACTAATTAATGACTGAAATCAGTTAAAACACGAATTCACTGCAAAATTAAGATTAATTTCTGATGCACACGGCTAAAATGGTAAAAAAAATCGCTAAAATGACTCAAAATCGCTAATTCGCGGCTACAAAGTAGAGAAAAGTTGCTAATTCATCGATAAAATTGAGAAGATGCGCGGAAGTAAAGAAAACGCAAATTCGCGTCGATTCACGGCTTCCAAAGATAACTTTGTGCAAAACAGTGAAAAAAAAATCGCTAATCCATGGCCAAATTCCAGAAAAAGCGTTAATTCGTTGGTGAAACGTACAAAATCCATAATTAGCGAAAAAATTGATGAAAAACGCTAATTTTGCGGCTAAAATAAAGACAAATTGCTATTAAGGGGGGGGGGGTTAATTTAAGAAAATTTGATAATTTTGAGAAAATTGAGAAATCAGGAAAAACACGAACTCATGGCAAAATTAAGATAAATCGCTAATTCACGGCTGCGAAATGGTGAAAAATCGCGCTAAAATGGGCGGTAATTCACCGATAAAATTGAGAACAAGCGCTGACGTGTGGAAAAAACGCTAATTCCCGCGTTCAAATGGAGAAAACGCGCATTGCTGTTTCTGAAGGTAACTTCGTGGCTGAAATTGAACAAAATCTCTAATCCACGGCTAAATTAGGATATAATGCACTAATTCACGGATACAATTCAGAAAAAGCGTTAATTCTTAGCGAAAATTGGGAAACAAAAGTCGCATTGATGGTTCGCTAGGAGGCTAAAAATTAAGTGAAACGCTAATTCACGGCTGAAGTCAAGAAAAATGGCTATTTATGAGGTTAAATTGAAAATATTTGCTGTTTCACGGTATATAAATTGAGTAAATGGCAAGTCGCGGTTTCCGGAGACAAATTCGTGGCTAAAATTAGAAAATTCAGCGCTAATTCACGAGTAAAATCGCTCATTGGTAGCTCAAATCAGGGAAAACACAAATTCATTGTAAGAAAAATCTCTAATTCATAACTGAAATGGAGACAAATTGCTAATTCGCGGCTAAAATAGAGACAAATAGCTCATTCGTGGCTAAAATGGAAACAAATCGCAAAATTCACCTATGGAATTGAGAAGAAGTGACGAAGATCACTGGTTTTTCTCACTGAAAAAGTCATTTTGATCACTACAGAAAAGTCATTTCGAGGGGTTTCAGTCGCTAAAAACCCAATTTTGCGGGTTTCGCTATTACTGGAGACGCTACTTGCTCGTAAAAAAGGTAATTGGGGGGGGGGGGTTTGGTAAAAAAAAACCATTTCGAGAGATTAGCTCCCGAAAACCCCCAATTTCGTTAGTTTTACTCGTTAAAAAATCATTTTAGAGCCCTATGAAAGCCATTTCTCTCTTTTTTCCCCGCTAAAAATTTTTCCCTGCTCAATTTCTCACTGGAAAAAACCATTTTGCTGGTTATCTCGCTTAAAAATCAATTTCGAGGGTCCGATCGTTAAAAAACAAAGTTCACGGTTTTTACGAAAAAAATTAAGTTCGTAGGGTTTCCTAATAAACGCAATTTCGAGGGTTGCGCTTTCTTAAATACCAATTTCGTGGATTTTGCTGGCTGAGAAGTTATGTTCACTCACTAGGAAAGCAATTTTGTGCGCTACAGAAAGCAATTCGCGGGTTTTTCTCGTTGGAAAAGCGATTTCGTTGGCTTTGCTAACTAAAATAGCAATTTCGTGAGCTTTTCTGACTAATAATGAAATTTCGGAGGGTTATGCTCGCTGTAAAATCAATTTCACTCGCTAAAAAACTGATTTTGCTTTACAAGCCGTGGGATTTATGCTCACAATAAAGGAGAGTTCGCGAGTTTCACCGCCTGACACGAATTTTCCTGCAAATAACGACAAGGTATTCGACAGCCATGAAGTCCATGGAATAGCCTCGACATAGACGTGTCGGGATGTATTTTGCAATTAACTTTTGTCTGAGAGACTCACAAACAGCGTCCCCAGCGATGAGCTGGGGTGTGTTGATAAATTGAAAATTGGATGAATCCGCCTATCTCAAGTGTTTTTGACGTGGAAAATCCGAAAATTTCAACAGGTTTTCGATCATCGTTGAATGGGGTCCTCACTTCCGTTAGAATACCTGGTAACGCCTTGGGCCTTTTGAGTTAGGAAATCCCGCGGGATTAGTGACATAACGACACAATCCCGTGAACTTGCCTGTTCGAAGTTGTCCGGGATTCGGCCTGTTGGGATTCGTTACCCCCAAGATAGCTGTTTGAGTCGGCAAAGCCCTTAAGGAAACATTTTTGTTGGCTTTGGACAGACACAACCAAAATAAAAAACACTCTCTAATTCAATATCAAAATCGGTGAAAATGACCGTGAGAGTGAGAAAATCCCGCCAAATTCGATTACCAAAGATTCAAACCCTTGAGAATGGCTCTTTGAATGAGGGAACCACAGTGATTTGAATTCATTTGAAGAAGACACAAACCGGCAAAAATGACCTTTTCAACCCCCCCAGCGGAACAGTGCTAATTCGCTACTCAATTCGAGACTCAAGAAGCTCATTTAAGAGCCCGAGGATCTGAATAGCTGGCTGCTTATGACGATGAAGGCAAAGAATTTTCAAGCTCCTCAAGTCCAAGTTATTTCCTTTGTCCCTTTCAGCCCAAAAGAAAGCGTAAAGTTTTTAATTAAACGATATAAAATTCCAGAGAAATAAAACTTTTAAGCGATGGTTGATTGTTATGATGAGGAAGAGGAGCTATCCAGATTTTTTTGGGGGTGTAAAAAATACAAGATTTCGAAAAATTTAATTTTACACAGGACGTAAAAAAACTCAAAGCCATAAATTTTCCTAAAAAGGAAGGCACTGTGAAAACAATTTTACGGTTTCACCAAGGCCATTTCAACAAAAAAAAAAGTTTTGTTCCGACAGCAGCCTGCCAGGGGGAAAAAAGGTTAAAAATAAAACATTTTGTAAAGAATACTAATGGGAAATCAATTTTTATTTATTTATGTAATTTATTTCCTCCCCTCCCTCCTATTCGCATATTTAAGATATTAGAAAATTCCGTGTCGATGAATATGTGACGTGACTGTTTGCAGCGATTTTTCAAGCGTGATATACGAAATAGTTCAATATTGTCGTTAGATAAGAATCAGTGGTTGGGCGGGGGGAGGGGTTGAGAAGAAACTTTGCATATTGTTGCGATGGTGGTGAGACATATATCGATTTATTTCAGGAAAAAGCGTCAAATAGGATGTTTTTTGGATGGTGTGCAAGGGAGGGGAAATGATATGTAGCGAGTTAGAATGCTTTAAATACTTGATTGATGGGATGGGAGTAGCGAAGAGCGTAAATATTGTAAAAATTAATGGAGAAAAGTGGATCTACAGAGAGGAGCCCGCTTTGGGATGGGCCCGTTAATGTTTAGGTCCGGGGGGGCCGCCCCGCATATTATTCCCGAAACACGTAAGAATACCCTATATTTCATGTTTTACTAGTGTTTAACGCTCCCTAAGCCCTGTTGTTCTATTAATAGTTTATTGTCGGTGAAAAAACGACCCACCTTCAATTCAAGCAGCCCCGCACCCCACCATGTCGTCTATTGTTGTTCGGCGGGGCCTTTAAAAAAAAAAAAAAAAAAAGTAGGCTCACAAAATATAAATTAACAACGTCTTCAATTGTCTACAGTACGTCACAAACACGGTAAAAATGAAAAGGATCTTTTGTGTTTTCTCTCGTTTCAACTACAGCACTCCATCTCTCTCACTCCTCCACAGGCTGTCTTTTATTTAACGCAAACTGTTACATAAAGTCCACGGAAGAGGAACTAGCTTTTTTGCCTCCTTCCATTCCTCGATGTCTTGAAAAATTTCACAGCATTTTAATAAAGAAGAAAAAATATGTGGAAGATGAATTTTAAAAATGGTTGACCTCTCCCTTTTCGCTCGTCTCCTCCAAAAGTCACAATCATTACCGCGATGTTGATGCCCTCGACTTTTTTTTTTTTTTTTTCCCCTGCTACGCCCACAAGGCGGCTCACGAAAAATGGTGTTCTCTCGTTTTTATAAACGACTATGACGGAGTGCACCAAAAACTCTATACAACGCCGGCGTTTTCTCTTTTGCTTCGCGAGTGAAAACGTGCGTTGGAGGTTGGAGGACGAAAAAGACACGGATGGAGGGGGGGGGAGGCTTTGAATACATTTTAATGATATCCCATCGACGAATGGGCCTGAAAAATTAAGTTTTTAGCGTATACGATGGATGTTGGGCTCGTTCTCGCTCACTAATCACTAAGTGGAAATACCCGTGAGGAGTTGCTGTTGAGGAGGGGGGGGGGTTTCAAGAAGTTTGGCTGGACTCGTCCCTTTTTTTTACTCTCACGACAATGGCACAACGCCAAAATCATCAAAGTATCTCCCTTCAGCCCCTCCACACCCAATCGACCTGGCCTTTTTCACTTGGGTTGCTAGTAGCATGGTCATCACTTTAATTAGCTGTGATGAATCAGTGGGTTGAAAATAATTCATTCCACTGTAAATTTTATTAGCTTGCGGAGGAGTCAAACGGTGTCGAATCGCTAATCCAGGCGAGTATATTCGGCGTGGGAGCATCATTATTGTTGTTTTGAAAAAGTTATAAAGCGAGGAATTCCACCATTAGGGGCCCTATAGTCTCGGTGACCAGCTTTTTTTTCGACTTGAGTTGGTCTTTACGGATTCTCGGGTATAAAAATTGCACACAAAATAAAAATCTTTCGGGATAAAAGAAACCAACCGAGAACGCAACAAAATGCAAACGTGCAAATTTCGCAGATATTCAGCCCTAAAACTTTCAAATTTACTGATATTTATAGCTCCGAATGATGTAATTTTTCGGTTATACATCAAGCTATGGGGCGCTCTCGGGGCCAGCCGGACTGGGCCTCCTCGGCCACTAAAAAATGACCCCGAAACTTGAAATTTCCCTGCAATTGAGACCCAGATTTTTAATTTTCACACTAATTAAGACCCAAAAGTTGCAGTGCTGCGTGTATTCAGTCAGGAAACTTTCAATTTCGTGGGTATTCTCCGCAGGCTTTGGCCACATTTCGGGCCAGCTACTCCCTGGGCTCTGTCACCACGAAAAATTGTCCAAAACTTGAGATTCAAGTTTAAAATTTGACCTGAAACTGTCATTTTCACTGGAATTGAGCCAGGAAACTTGTAATTTCACTTGACTTATTAATATTTATCTCTCATTGTTGTAATTACACGGATAGACGTCAGACTCTGGGCGCAGTCGGGGCCGGCTTGCCCACGGTCATCGCTAAGTACAAAAATGCCCGGAAAACTTACTATTTCGCAATACTATAGTCAGGGGTGGGCAAGATACTTGAGTATTTAAAATACTTTGTATTTTAAATACAAAATACGTATTTTGTAATTGTATTTTAATACTTTTGGAAAAGTATTTGTATTTCTGTATTTAAAATACATTTTTGAAAGTATTTTGGGCTTTGTATTTTCAAAAGTATTTTGTATTTCAAACTCAACGAAAATACAAATACAAATACAAGTACAAATACTTTTAATTTCAACGTTCTTTAGTTTCCACTTCTTCGCCACCATTCACCAGTATAACCTAGCTTAGTGACACCATATTTGGCACAAAAACCCGGTGTAATAACAGCCTTCGATTGACGTTTTCATTTTTCGAAAAAGTGGAGAGGGAAGGTTAGTCATGGTGGGAGGTAGAAGTTCCGAATTCCTTGTTAGCACAACTGCCGCAAAAATGAAGCTAGCGGATGGAAGCTTGGCACAAAAATGGATCATACAGAGCCCTAGCCTACAAGCACACAAAGCTGTACAAGTAAACAAAACTCATGGCAATTATTGCGAAAAACAACGCTAATTCGAGTTTAAACTGGACCAAAATCACAACTCAAATGGCGAAAATCGCCTATTAATTAAAAAAAAAAAAGTCTGCTAATGATTATAGCACAGTGCTTCCTCGCTTTTCACCCCCTCCCCCTTGTACGATTTTGACGAAATTGATAGGGGACCCTCTGCTAGGCAACACATATATTCCCTGAAAATTTCATCAAATTCGGATAAAAACTATGGAAGATATGCTTGTTACAAGGATTTGCGGACAGACAGACAGACAGACACACAGACACGAAACCGAAATTGTTCAGGAAGGTATAAAACGTGAAATGCAAGTGGAAATTTCGATTTTAAAGAAGAAGAAAAAAATATTTCCTAAAAGTGAAAACAATGCTTCCGTAGCTCGGAAGCAAAAAGAGAATAGATAATGTGCTCATTCGCTGCAAAATTATCAGAAAACGCTATTTCACAGCTGAAATGAAGAAAAATCAATAATGCGCGGCTGAAATTGAGAAAACGATAATCTGTATAGCTTCTGAAAGAATCGAGGCTCAAACTGAGAAACAGCGCTAATCCGTAGAAAAAAATTGCTCACGCGGGCTAGAACCTAAAAAAACTACGCGGCTAGAATTGACAAAAATATTAATTAGCGGGGCCAACTTTAAGAAAAACACTAATATTCAACTCAAACTGAGAAAAAAAGTGCTAATTCGCTGCTGAAAATGAAGAAATGGCTAATCTGCAGATGAAAATGAGGAAAACGCCAAATCGTGGCTAAAATGGAGGAAAATCGTCAATACAAAGGAAAGAACCCCTACTGTACTGCTAAAATTGATTGAAAGCGCTAACCCATGGCCAAAATTGGTTAAAGTCACTAAATCATTAAAAATTGACAAAACGCAAATGCGTAGCTTCTGTTTGTGGCTAAAACTAAACAATAAACGCTAATCCATAGCAAAAATTGAAGGAAAAATGCCAACGTGGGACTGAAGTGTAAAAAAAACCAGCAAATATTGAAAAATTCACTATAATTAGCCTGTCGTAAATAAATAAGAACTCTCGCTTTCAGCTCAAATTGGGAAAAAGTGTTATTCCCGGCTAAAATTTGAGGAAATCACGAATTCGTGGCTGAAAAATTAAGGTAATTCGCGAATTCACAGATTAGAAACGCTTCAAAGCAGCTAAAGTTGAAAAAACGCGAATTTACGGCTAAAATTGAGGAAAATAATCGCGGATAAAGTGTGTTGGAATTTCTAATTCCGCCTTCTCACGACAACTTTGTAGCTAAAATTGAGGTAAATGGCAAATTCATGGTTATAAGTAAAAGAAAAAACACTGATTCACGGCTAGAACTGAGATGAAGCCCTGTTCCACATATAATTAAAATTGAAAAAAATCAGTAATTATTCTGGCTAGAATAAAGAGAAAAGTTAATTTTCAACCTAAATTGAAACATAAAGGGCTAATTCACTGTCAAAAATGGAAGAATTGCCGATTTGCAGTAAAAATATCGGAAAACGCCAATTCGTGGCTAAAATTAAAAAAATTCGCTAACACACGGGATAGAAATAGCTACTGCACTGCTAAAATTACGAAAAAGCGCTAATTTACGACTAAAATTGAGACAAATTTAAATTTACGTCAAAAATTGGAAATACGTTAATTCGCGGCTTCCTCGGGAGACTTTGATGCTAAAATTGAGAAAAAGCGCTAATTTATGGCTATGAGTGAAAAACTCGCAAATTCGCGGCTAAAACTGAGACGAAATCGCTATTCCGCAGAGTATGGTTACGGTGAACAAAAAATGCTAATTTGTGGTAAACATTTCGAGAATTTTGCGGCTAATATTTAGTAATTTTCAGCTCATTCTGTGTAAACCGCTAGAAATAATGGCTAATTTGCAGCTAAAATTGTGGAAAACGCCAACTCGAGGAAAGTTAAAGAAACATCGCTGATTCACAGGATACCAAATCTACTTTGCTGCTAAAGTTGGGGAAAAGCGCATATTTATGTCTATATGGGGGGGGGGATTACTCAGCTAATCTGTTTCTAATTTGCGGCGAAAAGCGCTAACTTGCTGTTAAAGTTGACAAGAAGCACTCATTCGCGGCTAAAATGGAGAAATTCGCAGTTTAAACTTGGCATAAGCGCTGTTTAGCGGATAGACTGTGGAAATAGCGGTAATTTGCCTACAATATGGAAAAGGCCATGGCTAAAATTAGGAAAAGGCCTTAGAGGTTACCAATAGAGGTTTTTTGTATAGTTAGAGACTTTTAGGGGCCTCTTGAAGATTTCCGCACCGGGCCCCGATATAGGTCCACCAGTGACCTCACCTCCTTTTCAGCTCACGATTCACCAGTGCTCGCCGGTTCGGTACTAAATACTTGGTGACAACTTGCCTACTTTTTTTGCGCAGCGCCATTTCGCGCTGCTATATTTTGTCAACTTGTCTATTGAATGACCTGATATTTTTGAATTACTTATTTTTCGTGTTTTTCGCACTATCTGCCGTCAAAATCGAATTTTTGAAAAGTATTTTAAATTGTATTTGTATTTTATTAAAAATACAAGTCAAAAAGTATTTGTATTTCAGTATTTAAAATACATTTTTGAAAGTATTTTGGGCTTTGTATTTAAAATACATTTTCAAAGTATTTTGCCCACCCCTGACTATAGTAGACCAGAAACTGGCAACTTCACGCAAATAAAGTGCAAAAACTTGCCATTTCGAGTTAGGTAAATACCTGAAACTTCAAAGTTCGTGAATATTCAGCCAGTGAACATCCAATTTTCCAGAGATTTAGGTCGAAAATGTTACAATTTTGCGCCTATTCGTCATACCTCAAGTGCTATCGTGGCCGGCTGAACCGGATTCCGCAATCACTAAAAGGAAGCCTAAAAACTTGGAATTTTGTAAAAATAGAGACAAGAAACTACCTATGAATTTTACAAATATAATGGACTTGAAACTTTCAATTTCTCGAAAACAAAGATCAGAAACTTGCAATTTATTTCACGAGTGTTCATACCCGGAATAGGAAAATTTGCACATTTGCCATGCTTTGTGCGTTGTTAACGCCGGCTAGCCCGAGTTCCACGATCACTGAGAAAAAAAAAAACTCGAAACTTGCAATTTCACGAAAATTAAGACCACAACTTTGCGATTTTGCGAATATTTAGTCCCAAAACTGTCATTTCGATGGATTTTATGCGGGATATGAATTTTTGGTACTGCCGTGGCCGGTAAGGCCGGCTGCGTATTTACAATCCCCCCTATACGAGTTCAGAGCAGGCTCTGAGCTCGTATGGGGTTTGTAGACGAAAGGCGCGGCCCGTTAGAACTTCTTCTATTCTCCCCCACCCCCACCCCCGGAGTTCGGAGCTCACGCCTTTTTTTGTCTTTTCGAGCAAATCTCATTGCGCCAGCAGAACCATCGTATTACACGCCTTTCTTGGATTACACCAAGGGTAGAGTTTGTAACGCGGGTTTAGCGTTTGTAGCGCAAGTTATAGCTGGCGCGTGATTTTTACCGAAAACGCACAGTGCACAGATAGAAATTACTGGCGTTTTCAGCTGAAAACGTTCAAGGAGTGAAACGCTCACGTATTACGGGGCCAAAGAGATATTGTCCAGCAGGTGCTCACCAAATATTGTATGAGTAAGTATGTCTAACTTGGGTATTTTTCAAATCGGTAGAGTTGGTTTTCACATGACTTACGATAGGAAATTAGAGACCTTAAAGTTACAGAATCACCTACAAGGTCGTTTCAATAGGATAGCACAATGTTACTATTAACGGTAAAGGCTCTAGCCCAGTGGTTCTCAACCTTTTCATGGTCACGCCCTCCTTGGACATGAACATTTGTTGCGCCCTCCCCCCCCCTCCAATTGCATCGTAATGTTTTTTGGTTTTTTAAACAGACATGTTAAAGACCTGAAACCACAAAATGCTTCGACTATATTCAAACCACGAAGGGACACACCCGTTTTTGGCCACACGTAATCAAAAACTCGTAAGTGCAATGAAGAGCCAGCAAGGTGTTGACCGCCTTGGAGTCAAGAAAATTGACCGAAAGGCAAGGCCAAACGCTCATTTATGACAACTTTTACGGGCAATGACAGTCCCATTTCGTACATATTTTGATCGAGACCTAACTACCGGGACCGTGGAGAGAATCTTCGAACGAAACTCATTGAGGCCGTTTCACCTGGGTAAGTAACAGACCCAGTGACACCCTCGCTTTTTTCTCGAGAGGCCTAATACATAAAACCACAGCAAAGGTCCAACCACAGTTGAGCTCCCAGTAAAGCTTTCCCTTCTTTTCTTCCTTTTCTTGATTTTTGAAATCCGGGTTACCAAGTAAAACCGGGCCCGGGGTTAAAGAAACAGCCCCCCCCCCCCACTATTTCAACGTGCCTGCCGACTGCATTTCCCAAATTATTGAGTATGGGCTGAGTAAGGGCATTTCTCGCCCAAAGCGTGACGGAAATTTGAGGAGTAGGGGGGGGGGCATATTTCAAAATGAGTATGTACTCTCAAGCCTTCGTGTAGTCCATGACAGCGTGTAATACGGTGGTGCGGGCAGGAGGGCATGGGCTCTGAACTCGTAGGGTGTTTGTAATTACGCAGCCCGGCCACTAAAAAAAAGAAAAGAAAACTTTTATAAAAGACCAAAAACTCGCAGTTTATATTCAGATCCAAAACTTACAAGTTTGCTGTGAATGTTGAAATTTCATGACCATTTATCAAGCTGTTCAGCCTCGGAACTTGCTCTGTTTACCTTGGGACTGGCTCTTGAAGAAAAAGACCCCCAGAGCGTGCCATTTTACCAGAAATGGGCTATTTCACTGATAATATGACCCCAACCTTGCAATTTTGCACATTTTATTGCCGAATGTAGAGACGTGGCTTCAATGTTGCAACTCATCTAGGACTCTTAACAGTCTGTAGTTTGATGTAAAAGTGGTTTCCAAGGGCTCTTTGGCAAGAAAAAGTAGGATAAAAGCCTTGAGCGTGTACTGCTGTGTAGACTGCGACGGAAATAATAGGACACAGCAGTAGGACGCCTCAAAACAAGTTAACAATGAACAACCGTTCCCCGTCTGATGTTAAAATTGTTGTCTACTCGACTTGAGAGTCGTGCTCGTTTATGATAACGGCTTCTGTGGCGTAACAAAGTGAACTGCACCAAGGGTGCAGCTGAATAAATGTCAGTCCCTCCTCACCATCGTGCCACCCTAAGTCAGCGCACCCCCTACCCCCCCTTTTCGTACAGGGCTTCTGAAGATTTTTGGTAACGGAGTACACTTGAGACCATCTCCATTTGCCAAAAGCAAGGCAATTCTATGAAGCAGCAAATAAAAAGTCGATCCACCCCCCACGACGACTTCAGCAGATTCCAGTGAAATGCCGGGGATTTGAAAGAGCAAGATCTGAAAAATTATAGGATTTCAAGGGATGAAAATCCACGAAAATGGGTTTTGAGTGAGCCAAAATGATGAACTATGGTGTTTGAATCATCCAACTCTAAAATCAGCGAACAGCGACAGTGAAAATCAACGAAATTCGGGTAGGAAGTGACAAAAATCTGTGGAATTGTGGATTCAATGTGCCATATTTGAAACACTTGGTAATGTAAGAGTGAAATTCTCCAGAAAAATTAAGGTTTGAAAAAGCCAAAATCAGGAAACTCGTCTTTTCGTCGTTTGTTTTTCGCCAAATTAGTTTTTCGAATTAATCTACCAGTGAAACTGATTTTATAAAAAGCGATACCTCGAATTTTGGTTTTTGTTCAGTTGAAAATCAACAGAATTTTGTTTTAAAAGCGCACATAAAGACCCTATAAAGACACCCCCTCCACCGACCATAAAGAAAAAGGTTTGGCCAGCCCAAATAAATTGGGTACTGAAAAAGCGAAAGTTTGTAAAATTGGTTTTTGGGATCATCATACACGAATTGTATTGGCTTTGAATCAGAATGCGAGCCAAATTGACTTTTTTGTCGTGAGTTCGGGGGTTTACTGCGTTTTGTTAATCCAAAAAACCATTTTACCAACGTTTATCCAGCCAAAAACAGTTTTCTCTGAGTTTTCTGATGAAACAAACAACTTTTGCGGACCGGAGGTCCGCGGAATCGCTAATTTAGTGTCCTTATTTCGACGAAATTGCATGTTTCGGTGTATTTTTTTTTTAATGACTATGGAGTCCTGGTGAACTGACCTCGACCGCGCCCAAAACCTGGCAGATGTTGTCTCGAAATTAAGTATTATCACCCTAAGAGCTTATAATATGCGAAATTGCAAGTTTTTCCTCGTAATGCTTGTTTGTAGTATTCATTTTTGCAAAATTGTGAATTTTTGGTCTTTATTTTCTTCAAATTGCAAGTTTCGTGCATGGCTTCTTTCCAGTGACCTTGGAGCCTGGTCTAACCCAGCCATGACAGCCGCCCTAAGTCAGACGAATAGCCGCAAAATTGCAACATTTTGGAGAGACCAAAATGGCCAAAATTCGTGAAATTATAAGTTTCTGGTTTTTATTGTCGCGACATTGCCTTTTTTTAGTGCATGCGTTCCCTGGGCCTTCGGTCCCTACTGCGCTCGTATTCTGACGAATAGAACCAATTTCTCGGGGTTCATTATTATTCAAAAACCAAATTACGTGGATTTCTCCCCTCACCCCCATTGGATCTTTCAGAAAAACTATTCCACAAACGCGTTTAGGCGTGTTCACTGATCGAGCACCTAAATTGTAGCGATTTTCATCGTAGCAGTGACAAAAAAAAAAACCAACTACATTGCCTAGCTTTTCTTGTAAGAATTCTATTACAAAAAATAAAACTCTGGTGATTTCCTAAGCCACTGCTCATGCTTGCAAAAATATTATACCGACTTTATTCATTAACGGCGTTAATCACTTTCAAAATTAATGAAATGGCTACAATGGCTTTCAATTAAACTTCAGCCTCGAATCGACAGGATAAAAAATCACGGCAATTAAATTATTTGAAAAGAAGAAAAAAAGTTTATCGAGAGAGTTAATTTCACAAGTTCTGGAAGATTACGTTCCCCTCTCTCACCCCTAAATGTAGAGCTTCTGTCTGTTTCAAAATCCTTCTCACCCATTTTTTTTCTTTTCTTTTTTTTCCCTCTCCCCTTCTAAATTATACGTCTGTTTCTCTCCGAGTTGTTCATCATTACACACACACACACACACTCGACCCAGAAGAGTCGCGCTCACAGTAAAGGAATAGAAAGAGATGGTGAATTTTTGGAGAGAGACAGAAGTCTCAAAAACCTGTTTCTTGTACTAGGTCAGGTTCTTCTACGGCTTTTTAATGCTTCTCAGCGGCCACTAATAATTAAAACCAATCTCCCCCTCCTCCTCCTCCTCCTCATCATCAAACTAACCCTGGGGCCATTTTATCTCTCGTGTTACCCACTTCATCAGCTAATTGTTATTATTAAACACAGAAGGATAATTCTATTAATAAGAAGACTTGACATTTTTTTCTTCCATCGTTCTGGTGAATGAAATTAGTTTATGGCTGACCATTATGTTTTTTTTTTTATTTTAAGCGTAATTCTTTTATTTTTCAATCCTGAAGCTCTCAGGGGCGTTTATAACAATTATAGGGAAAAACTGCCACTTTTATTCTAATCCTGTCCACTATTTTTTATTTACAGGTCAAAGGATGAGTTGTTGGGGAGGAGAAGAAGGGGGGGATAATTTCATGGTTGGTAATAACAGAACCTCAACTCTAACTATCTTTTGAATCTGAGTGTTCCTCCCCACCTCTCTTCTTCGAGCAACAGTAACACTCAACTTCGGTGATTTTTTGTTTCGTTCCTCTTTTCTTTTTTTTTTTTTTTTTAAAAAAAGTATCCACCTTTCTGTTTAATAAACTTCCCGGATTTCCTCCCCGGTATTAATTTAAATAATAAAACAATGGGCCTAGTAGCGGCGGGGGGGGTGAGTGGGGGCGTGTACCCGTTAAAAATTATTATTGTTTGAGGCAAGGATATTACTTTGGAACTCGCCAATGCGGATCCAGGATGTTTGAATTAGTAATTACGGTGAAAATGAGGCAAATGAACAGATTAAACAATAAATAAAAAAAGAAAAAGGGTAGCATCCTGCGGTGCGCTCTATTCGTCGAGTACGGAACAGGAAATCGCATGCTGAGGGCTGATAGGGACTTTTGTTTACACGCGACGTTGATTTGAAGTAGCCTGTGGCTTCCTGTAACGTCCTCAACCCCCCCCCCTCTTTATGCAAACACTACTGGTAATAAAACGCATGGCACCAACCCCGAGATTGACCAGAAAAGGACTGCGGCTCAAATCGCCTTTGATTTCTGGTGACTGGTGTCATGTCGCATTGTCGCAATAGTTGAGTTTTTTTTGTTTTTTTAGGGGTCTGTTGCAGAGACCTACCAGACATCTTCCAACCGACAGTAAAAATTGAAAAAGAAAACGACGAAAAAAATACCCCTCCCCTCACCATCCAGCCCATCATTCTTTCTTTTTTTCTTGTTCTTTCGAGCAAATGAAACTAGCACCACGTGCTTATGATTGCCTTACCTCTTAACCTCGGAGCAGTTCGTCGACCCAAACTCCAAGACTTTCAAAAAAATTGTGCCAAGAGATAAAAAGGCTAACCTTCCTCCACTTCCCCCCTACCCCACCGACCCAAAGCTCCTTATCCTTTTTTTTGCACAGTCCATTTTTCCGAGATGAAATCTCGCTGTTCATAAATGTTGTCATGGAAGGGTCGGGTGTGTGGGAGGAGTTCAGCCATGATACACACAATGTCCCAATATTGAGGAGATTTTGTTGACGCAAGCGCTCGGTGAAATCGTCTGTTTCTTTTCAAGCCAAGACTCTCGATTTTAGATGTTTTCCATATGAATTTGCGATTTCAAGCTCCTTTTGCCTCCTTACTTTACTTGGTATAAATACAGTTCGAAAAAAAATAAGAAGGTGCGGTCTGAGAGCAACACGTCCATTTATTTTTTCTCTAGCTCTGTCTCTTTCTCGAACATAATATTTGCCCAAGGTGTGCACAAAACACATTAATGTTCCCCTCTAATGATGCGTTGACCATGTACAGAAACGTCACGACTCGACACGGTGCGGCAGGGCGGCGCGGTGCGGCTGCAACGCGCTCCCTTTTATAACGACGATGGGGCAAAAACTTGTTTTTTTTTTTCGTCCACCCAAGATATTTTGTTTGCACAATTTTTGAAGTGATGAAGAGAGGCAGTTTAAAATACTAATGCGGGGGGAATGGGGTAGGGTTTCTTCTTCGTGGTGTGTTGCCCCCCCCCCCACACCATTCCCATTTGCTGGAGGCAATTGAATTTCATTCTGAGTGCGGCGTTGATTGTGTGGTAAAAGGAAAGGGGAAGTACTTTTGTGGATTTCAGCTTGAAAATCTAAGACTGTTTTGTGCAAGGGGAGAACCTTCGGGTCTTTAGACTAAATTCCAAGCACGTAAAGGGACTCCATAAAGGTGAGATACTCTAAGAAAACCCGTAAGAATCGAAAAAAAAAAACCGACAATGCCGAAAGCAAATGGTTGGGGGAGGGGGTGAATATGATGAAATTGACCGCGTTCACCCATAGAGAGAGGGACGCTAGAACATAACGTTGTTTAGGCAATATTAATAATAATAATATGAAACTCCTCGAGCTATAATAAAAATTTTATACGGTAAGCGAGTGAAGGGTTCAAACAAAAAACCTTGACTTGATTGTCGTGACGCGATATTCCAGGTGAAAACGAAAATAAAAAATAAAAAGCTTTGACCCATCCGGCTCGCATCACATAAATCATCAAATGCCGCACGTTGAGACACGCGATGTGGATATGACTGTTTGGCTCCGCTACCTGACACCAAATAAGGTTTAAGGGTGATAAACATTTGAAAAAATTATCGTAAATCATTAAAATACACGAAGAAAAAAAAAAGTACGTTACACACGAATCGCCCCTAAAGCTACGCTTGCAGTTGTTTCATTCCAGCTTCCATAAAAGCACGTCAATACGTATGATAGCGGAAATATAAAGCAGCTTGTGTCCCACTAAAACAGGTTTCTTTAATTCCTTTTTGTTTTGTTTTTTTTCAATAAATTACTTATTGATCCTTTGAAAGAGCAGTACAAAAAACGAAAGGCGAGTGTAGACGATTATTACAAATCGAACAGGCACAGTACTGAGTACTCTTGTTTCCGTCAGGGAGGGGACAAAAACTGCCGTTTCCTACTTTAAAATGCACTGTAAAACAAGCGCCATTTAAATAGGTCAAAAATAAGAGCTTTTGGGGCGATTTTCCCGGCACCTGGCACGCAGAGAGGACTAGACAGGTCTGAGGCTTCAACGGCGGTTGTTTTTTGGCGATTTTTCTCAATTTAGCCTCGAATTACCGCTTTCTCTGCGAACACCATAAGGCTACGGCGAGCTGTGACACGGCTCACAGCGCGGTGGTGCGCGTATGACAAACTTCGCATGTGAAGTGCACAGCTGTGTGGATCCTTAGGATATGGCGTAACAGCAGCTTAAGAGCTAAGGCGCCAGCGGACTCGGTAGACCCGAGTCCGTCCCCCCCCCCAAAAAAAAACAACGCTTTCTCTGAATTTCGACCGCCGAATTGCCCTAAGAACAGCACGTGAGCGTTTTTTCTAAATTCTAGCCTAAATTCTAGAAGTTGTAGCCCCTGTTATTTTTGTTTTTGCCAAGACTTAGAGTGCTTCATCTCAATTTTAGCCAAGAAGCAAATTAACGCATTTTCTCCATTTTACAGCCACGGTTTAGCGTTTCGCCTCAATTTTAGCTGAAAATGATATATAATTCACTAGTTTTAGCCACGAATTAGTGCTTTTTCTCGGTTCTTAGCCTTGAATTGGCGTTTTTTTTTCTTTCTTTCTTTCATAAAGTGTCCTCTACAGACACTGCGCAGGCGTGGAGCACCTCCTTCGGGGCAGCGCTAGTTGGAATCGAGTCCCGGGTCTCACGTTGGCTCCGGAAAGCCGGGAAATCGTCAAATTCCCAAAATAATGTATCTAGCCCCATAATTTGTAATTTCACGCTATGAACTACCTTGCAAATCAGTCAACCCATTTTATAGAGCGTGCGAGCTGTACGAGGTATAGTATTGCAGTAACCGCCAGTGGCGATAGGGAGGGGGGGATCAAACAGTAGGTAAGATGGAGATATTCCTATTCGGTGCGAGGAGGAGGGAACGAATGGCCAGTTAATCGATTTTAAGGCACCACTATAGTCAATTAATCTTTTAAGGGCGCCAATAGCCCGTTTGTCAACTTTTTTCACCGCAGCAAGTCAGATTAGGCATTTAAATGGTTCCAATTGTCAGTTTAGCCATCTCAAAGTGCAAATCGGGTATTCTTAGGGATCAAATTGTCTGCCGCTCAGTCATTTTCAAATTGCGGAGGATCAGTTTGGCCAGTTTTTGAAGCACGAATGGTAAATTTTGCCATTACCCGGCACGAATGGCCTTTATAGCAATTTTTAGGGTTTGAGGATGGCCCACGCTTTGTGGGCAAATGCCAGTTATTAGTTTGGCAATATATAGAATGCAGATAATCAATTTGAAGGCGCGAATCGTCAGCGTAGCCTTTGAAGGGGTAATTTTTTGGACTGTGAATTGTTCGTACGAATCTTTCAAGGCTCAAATAGCCAGTTTCGCTATTTTAAGGGCATGAATAGTTGATTTAAACATTTTTAAGGTGTGAAGGCTCAGTTTAGCAAATTTTTAACGCGCAAATGGTCAATTTTGTCGTTTTCTTGGCAGGAATCGTCAGTTTAACAATTTTTATCAATTTTAGGGCTTCGTGAATATAGCCAGTTTGCCCATTTTTACGGCGCAGTAAGGTCATTTCTAGGGCATGAATAGTCAGTGTGATGTTTTCAGGGTCCGGATGGTCAGTTTTGCTGTTTAAAAAGCGGGAATTGCCAGTATATGGCTATTTTTAGAGCGATGAATTGCAAGTTTTCTAGGCGCGAATGGTCAGTTTGCCCATTTTCAGGGCAGGAATCGTCTGTTAGTCATTTTCAAAGCGCGAATAATCAGAAAGCTATTTTTAGGGCACATAGAGCCAGTTTTGCCGATTTGTTGGCTATGGTCATTTTTAGGGCGCATATTGTCAATGAGTTTCTGTCACTTAAAAGCGCGAATAGTACGTCAAACCAGGGTGAGCAATTTTTTGGCGTGCGACTGGTTGATTTTGCATTTTCAGGGCGGGAATAATCTATTCGGAAATTTTCAGGACACAAATCGTCAGTTGAACATTTATAGAGCTCGTAAAATTGCATTTTGGCCATTTTTAAAAGCTGGAATCACACGCGAATGGTGAGTTCAATTATTTTTAGGCAGGGAATGGATCTCAGCTATTTTAGCCCCACCCTTGAGGGAATTCTGGATCCGTGCTTGACACTTTCTCGATTTGCGCCGTCAATTGGAGTTTTTCTCAAATGCATCTGCGAATTATCGTTTTTTTTTCCCAATTTCAGCCTTGAATGAGCGATTTTTCCACTTTTGGTCATGAAGGACTGCTGCTACAGACTTACCCCATGCCCTATAAACAGCACGTCAGCTGGGTTTCCCAATTTTAGCCGTGAAAGAGTAGATTGTGCGTAGTGTAATGTAGAGTAGAGTAGTGCGTGAATGGCTATTCTAAATTTTAGACGCTAAAGGGACACCATAAACCGTAAATTCACAATTTTTTCTCAATTTTTAACCTCGAATGAGAGGATTTTTTGGAGCTTTGTTCCTTAATTCATGACCATCATAAGATCCCTATCATGCCATCTTTAAGCTTTTCGGGATCATGCGCAGAAGAGGGGCCCAGGGGTCTGTCTGACCCCTGTCACCACTACCATGGCACGGTAACTTGCTTGTATGGCTTGGATGAGCACGTTGGGTTGGGACTGAAGCCTTTGGTGGTGTCGCCGATAGGCTAATCGAAGGACATCTGCAACCTCCGGTATGTCGAGATCCCTGTGGAATTTTTTCTTACTCACGTACCACGGTGCACCAGTTATGAGTCGCAGGACACGGTCTTGCATGATTTGGACTTTACGAATCGCTGCTGAATCAGCTGCTGACGACCAGATTTCGCACCCACCTTGCCACACAGGCCTGATAAGGTGAACATGAATAAGTTTTTTTAATTGCAATGAAATCGGGCGATTAGTGAATAGATGCTTAAGCATGTGCAGTCGGGATCTCGCCTTCTGGTCAATTGTGGTGACGTAGGAAGCCCAGGTTATAGCTTTGAGTCACGCTCAAGTCCGAAATATCGAGTGGTAGATGATCTTGCTCGTAAATTGATGGTTTCTAGGCCCAACCGTCGAATATGGTCTCACGCTCTCCCCCCCCCCCCGGATCACTCTGTCTTAATTATAGAGAAAATTTTACAAATTATAAAATTCCTGCCCTTTACCTAACCTGTAATATGACTAACAATAAGACCTTAAGAGTGAACACAGAGGAGAGGAGGGGATTTCCCCCTTTTTGTTAAACTTCATTCTTAATGACGACTTTACCAAATTCAAACTTCATCAATGATGAATGAGTTTCAGCAGTAAGGAAACTTGTCCACCTCGCACCCCACATCCTATCACACTGTCACTCACACACTCACTCTCTCTCTCTCTCTCCTTCAAGCTCGAATAAGAACTTGCCTGAGACGAATTTGGAAAGAAGTCACCCTCCCTCCCTCTCAACCCTTTCCCAAACACCGTCACCACACTTTTCTCCCCGATGATGTCAAACCCCTGGCAAGTTCAACTTTTTTACACAACTTCAACGACAATTTGCCACCAATTATGCGTCATTTTCTTTTTAGACTTTTTTTGTATTAGCGTAATGGAACACCGCGGTATATAGAAACACTTTTTTAAGGTTACCGCTTAAAGTAAAATGTCAAGCTTTAATCAGGCCTTTTTCTCTTCTCATTTCCTTCATTTTTACTTTTTTTTTTTTTAATGTGATAGCTTCCGCGGTGCAAGAAAAAAAGAAGTGCGCCCTTTCATTTCTTAAAAGTATACTCTTAGCCCGCATATACAAAGAATATTTGATTACTTATAAAACTACCCCTCACCGTAGTGAGCATCATTTTAAAAGGAAGCTAACGGCAGCTTTCTTCGGGAGGGGTTTTTTTTTCTTCTGTTTTTAGTTGCCCTCGAGAGTCGCCTTAACGAGGTTAGTGCATGCGATGATATTGACACAAAAATTATAGTGGGCTGACGGGGTGGGAGGGATAGAACAGTTTGAATGTTTAAAATGGAAGACAATGACCCCTGATTCGTGTGAACTGAAATAAAATTGAAATTTTTCGAGTTTTTAAGGGCCTAAGTAATGGTGGGGGGAGGCCTCACGTTATTAAAGGGCCTCAGATTCTTCAGCTTTTGTCGTTCTAATTTGCAAGTAAGAAAGACACTCACAGGAAACTCACCTTTAATCGATATGCGATCAACGTTGATCGAACGATGGAATAAAAAAAAATAGAGCCCAAATGTATTTAGGGTTTTTTGTTCAGAGGCAGCAGCGTAACGCGGAAGAGACCAAAGGGGGGGGGGGAGCTGATTACAGTAAACCTCTCGATTCTCGATTACATTTGAGAAAAAGCACTCATTCACTGATAAAATTGAGAAAAAGCGCTGATTCACCAGCTTAAATTGAGAACACGGACTCTTCTGCAGCTAAAATTAAGAAAAAGCGCTGATTCGGGGCTAAAATAATTGAGAAAACCATTTGTGGACGAAAGTAAGGAAGAGTGTTTCCAGTATAGAAACTTTGCAGCGTAGCCAAATTGACGAATTTCCCGTCAGATCGGACGGATTTATATAGAAAGTGGTGAACGGGGAAGAATTCTGTCCAACAGAAGAAGGAATTTCTAATCACAATTTCGGGATTACTCAATGATTTTTATTACTTATTAAAATAACTTTAAATATAATTGAAACGGGAAAAGTGTACCTAAGTGGTTGCGTGGTTTTTATGAGAGCGAGCTCAATCATAATTTACCACATTGGGTAAATATGAAATTGCGTGACCGAGATTACTGATCGTGAGACGGGAATCAACAGGTCCACTTGCTGGTGCAGCATAGACAGCTCAAATTTATTTATATATTTATTTATTTATTTATTTATAAACAGCTCAACAGCATAAACGCCAAAATAGAGCAGTCAAAAATATGAACATAAAGTAAATAGCAGACATATAGCACAAAATATCACCGAACACATAGTAAATAATAAACAAGTTAAATAATGTAATTAACAGTCAACAGCCAACTTCCTTTTAAAGGAAAGAAAAGTACCACTAAAAAAATCGCAATGCGAGGGCACCGAGTTCGCTACAGAAGCCAAGCGATCCAGCGTGTAATGCCTCGCATGATTAGTACGGTGGTGCCCCACGTAAAACACATGACCATCACGTCTCAAATCACGCTGAGGAACTTTAAGGGACAGGCGTGAGAGGATTTCGGGTCAGGAGATGTGAGAGTTGAGGATCCTCCAAACAAAGAGGAGGCCCGCGGAGCGTCGTCTATCCACCAATGAGTGGAGCCCAGTAAAACAAGCCTTTCATTATATGATAATGCTCGAGACGCCCCAAATTTGTACGCCAGGTACCTAGTAGCTCTACGCTGGATCGACTCAACAAGATCAACCTCCGACTTTAGAAATGGATCGCAGACAACAGAAGCATACTCCAAGTGACAACGAATCAGCGATTGATACAAAAGTTTAACTACAAAAGGGCTACCAAAGTCCGCTGAAAAACGCTTCACAAAGCCCAAAGCTCTGAGAGCCTTACCTCTAATGCTGATAATGTGATCACGGAAATTCCCCTTATTATTAAAAATAACGCCTAAATCGTTTATTTCCCTTACTTCCTCGAGAGGAAGGCCATCCAGACAATATGTCCACGAATCACAAGCCTTTGACTTTGTGCCCACATTCAACTTGATACATTTGCACTTCGATAGATTCACGGTTAAATCGTTAAGCTTACACCAGGATACGAAAGCATCAAGATCCTGCTGAAGCAACAAACAGTCTCCCACAGAGGAAACTGCTGAATACAGCTTCAAATCGTCTGCCAATAATGAGCAGGAGGAGGAACGAAAAACTTTCACCACATCATTAAAAAACAACAAAAATAGGATAGGCCCAAGATGCGAGCCCTGTGGGACTCCAGAAACAATCTGAATCAAGTCAGAAAGAGAACCATTGTAGGCCACCCTAAAGGTCCTACCAACCAAAAATGAACGAATCCAGGAGAGAAGTGGATCGGCAACCCCGTACACCTCAAGTTTCTTGATAAGAATCTCGTGATTAACCCGATCGAAAGCCTTGGACATATCAGTGTAAATGGCATGTACCCTATTTTTTTTTTTGAAACAACACCCACGGGTAGGAGGGTTGCCCCCCCGGCACGGAATCCTAGGTGGATTATTGTGCCCCCCCTGGGTCTGTGGATCTAGTCCAGGATCCCCTTCCCTCTGACGAGGTTTAGGAGGTCCTCGGCTAGAGTTTCGCCGGTCGGAGCACCCTCGAGTTGGTCGGCCCCGAAGATGCTAAGCCGGCGGCCCGCGAGCGCCTCACATTCGAACACGATGTGATGGGCGGTCTCGTCTTCTTCCCCACACAGTCTGCACACCGGGGACTCTGTGGTTACCCCGATGCGGTGTAGATGATAACGGAGCTGGCAGAATCCTGTGATAAGGCCTACCACCGTTCTAAGGTCTCTCCGGCTAAGTCGGAGCAGTTTGCTCGTAAGCCTCCTGCACGGTCCTTCGACCATGCGCTTACTCTGCTGATGTCCCTCCAGTCTCTGCCAGCGAATAGCCGCCTGGGCATTAACCCACTTAGCTATCGCCATCCTGAAGGTCGATGGCGGGACGCCGAGCGCCGGCTCCGGGCCAGTGAAGTCTCCATTCGAGCCCTCCCTGGCCAAGGAGTCCGCCTGCTCGTTCCCGTAGATACCCTTGTGTCCCGGTACCCATTCAAGGCTTACCTTGTTATCCTGGGCCAGCAGACTAAGGCTTTGGCGGCAGTCCCATACAAGCCCGGAGCTCACTATCGGAGCCGTCAGTGCCTTAATGGCAGCCTGGCTATCCGTGAGGATACGTATATGGGCATTTTGCACGTCCCTACGTATATTCTCAGCAGCACAGGCCTTGATTGCGTAGACTTCGGCTTGGAATACCGAGGTGTATACCCCCAGAGGTGTAGACAGCCTCCATTCGGGTTCCACCCCGTACACCCCCGCACCAGTCCCGTTATTCGTTTTAGAGCCGTCTGTAAACCACAATCGCTCCTTGTGATTTCTTTTCACTGCCTGCCCCTCACCGTACCCAAGGCGGACGGAGAAGGGACAGCGTTCACCGAGGGTTTTGGGCATGATGTCCGGCATCATGCCCAGCACTGGGTCCCGAACCGTGTCCAGGATCCCAGTGTGGGTCCTCCTAGAATTAAGGCCCCCACCCCTCCATAAACCACCCCATTTATGCCTTAGGGCCGACATTGCCGCCGCCCCCTTGATGAAGATGTCTACGGGAGGGAGTCCCGTCAGTATCTCCATCGTTGCAGTAGGAGTGGAGTGCATAGCCCCAGTGACCATTAGGCACGCCAGTCTCTGAACACTAGTGAGGGTATTTCTGGCCCCCACTTGTTCAGCTTTGTGCCACCAGACCACTGAGCAGTATGTCAGTGCGGGTCTGACTATCGCCGTATATAGCCATAAGACCATTTGCGGCCTCAGTCCCCACGTTTTGCCGCAGGCACTTTTCGTCCTCATAAGCAGCATTTTGCCCCTGTCGGCAACCCTGCCCAGGTGCTTGTTCCAGGTGAGCGTGGAGTCCAGGGTTACCCCCAGATACTTCACTTCCCTCCGAAGAGATAGCCTGGTATCGTAGAACAGGGGTTCTTTAAAGTCCCCCAAGTTCCTCTTTCTAGTGAAGGCCACTAGGTTGGTCTTGTCAGGGTTTACATTCAGCCCCTCCTTCCCACACCAGTCCTTCACTATATTCAATGCTGACTGAGTCAAGTCCGACACCACCCCGACATGTCGCCCTCTAATGACGACGACAATGTCGTCCGCGTATCCCTGGACATAAAACCCATTATCAGCCAGCCTCACCAATAAGGAATTGGCCACCATGCCCCACATTCGGGGTGACAAAACCCCCCCCTGTGGGCATCCCTTCTTTACAGCCACCTCCAGGGATTCCCCAAGGAGCGTGGCGGTAACTGTTCTGCTTTCAAGCAGCACCCTCAACCACCTACTAATGGTGTCGCAGATGCCATGCCGTCCCGCAGCTTCAATAACCGAGGATATAGAGGTATTGTCAAAGGCACCCTCTATGTCCAGGAAGATTCCCACCGCTAGTTCCTTGTGCTCTAGAGTATCCTCCAGCCTAGTAACCAGCTGGTGTAGTGCCGTTTCGCAGGACTTTCCCTGCTGGTAGGCAAATTGACCTGGGTGTAGTGGCCTCGAAGGGAGGCAGCTTTCCCAGATATGCCTATCCACCAGTTTTTCCAACGTCTTCAAAACGAAAGACGTTAGACATATGGGTCGGTACGCCTTAGCCAGTGCATATGACGGACGCCCCGGCTTAGGAATAAACACAACCCGTGCTTTCCGCCACACCTCAGGGATTCTGCCCATTGCCAGGCAAGCCCTGAAGATGCAGCACAGTCGTCTGGCAACCTCTGGCCCCCCCTCCTGCAGGTGCTTGGGGATTATGCCGTCCGGTCCAGGAGCTTTGAAGGGAGAAAACGAGCCAATGGCCCATTGTACCCTCATGTACCCTATGCTCCGACTCCAAGTTACCATGAATAAAATCATTGTACAGGAGTAAATTTGTGGAAGTGGACCGTTCCTTAACGAAACCATGCTGTTCCGGGGTGATGACATGCTTAAATTTCTCACCTAAGAAGTCAGCTACGAAGGTAATTAAGCATATCATTTTTCAGACCTTTTTTGTACATGGGAACCAAGAACGACGTCTTCCATTGAGAGGGGAAAATGCCCTCCCTGAGAGACCTGTTGAACAGAGTCCATAAGGGAAGATAAAGATAATCGGAACAATTCTTAAGAAACAACTCAGGAAGTCCATCGGGGCCCTCAAAGAGACTATTCCTGAGTCGGCGAAGCCTGTATTGAATATCCTCAACCGAAACTGACGATAACACCAACGAGAACACCACCCCCACGGGAAACACCATACGCAGAGTAGTCCCTGTCCCTCCTGAAAATACAAAAGTCATCAAATAAAATCTCATGATCATTGAAATCACTGTTAAGCCAAGTCTCGGACAAAATAACCACATCAAAATTGCAAGACATCGAGCTTTTAAAGATTTGATTAAATTTTGTTCGCAGGCCTCTAACATTCTGATAGTAAAGAGATACAAAGGGGGAGCATGAACTTATTTGAGAGGTTGAGCCGATTGCCAAGTTAGGAGAAGAACCCTTGGCAGTATTCATAACGACGAGTTGATGATGACGTTTGAGGAAAGAAGAGTCTATTTCAGCCGACGCGTAGAGGGTCCAGTGGCCAAAAAAGACGACTTAGGTACAGTAGCCACGGGACGGCGTGGAGGGAAGGTTTTGTCGATGAGACAACCATCCGGCCAGAAGTCAGGAGTAAAGACACAATCCTGGTGCTCCAAGGGGACCCCAACCTTGAAGGAAGAGTACGATGGATGCTTGGTAGTAAGTTTTACAACTTTAAAAGGTAAATCGTTCAGCGACTGTCTCAGAAAAAATTCCAAGTCCGCAACACCCGTAGAAGGATGCAGTCTCGAAACGAATATCCAGAATAATTTAGTCCGGTCCGAAGAGGCACACCTTCTTCCGATGAATCCAGCGCGTTGACCTCCCCTTAATCGAGCCCTCAGCCCACCCCCAGAGGCCTGAGGGTGACTGCTGGCAGAACGATCATCAGTGCATGACAGAGTAACTGGACCAGAATCAGGACCTTGGTCGATATCGCGAGAGACCTTCCGATTACCACGCCGAGGACGGGTATTAACAAAGCGGAAGCCCTCATTCTCAACGCTTTGATCATCAACAACTGATCGAGCTCGCGGAGAGGCGTCTCCAGACGCATGCGCCGCAAAATCCGAAACATCTCTAGAACTGGGAGAAGCACCGTCCTGCCCCCGACCACAATGGGAGATTTCATCCCCGGTTCGGAATTGAAGAACATGCCTATTTAGCGAGAGAATGGAACTGATCCTACCCAGCTCTCTCGAGATTTTCAGGGAGTTAGCAGAGGAACGTTCAACTTCCGAGGCAATAACCGAATTTATTGCCGCGCTGTCACATGGTATCCCGTCCGCAACCACCTTACGAAGAGCGTCGAAGTCATTTCGAAGAAGATTAACTTCAGTTTTCAAATTGCCAACGATATTACATAGTTGAGCGAAATGCGATCCAATCACAGCTTTTATGCATTCCATGTCAGAAGAAACAAGGCTCGTCTCATGGGTATGATCTGAGCCAGTATATATTTGATAAAACGTAACAGATCGTTAAATAAAATAAAAAAAAAAATTGTGTTGTATCATCACTTTCTATCAATTTTAGTCGCAATTCAGCGCTTATTCATGACTTTAACCGTAAATTAGAATGTTTTCCCAAATTAAATCGAAATTGAATCGACAAACAACGAATTAATTATAGAGGTTTATTTTCATTTTAGCCGCGAACGAGCGCCTATTCTTTATTTTAACCGAGACAATCAGCGATTCATCTCAATTTCTGCCGCAAAAGGATTTTTAATATTTTAGCTGTGAACATTGTAGCGCTTCATCTTAATATTAGCCACGAATTAACGCATTTTCTCACTTTTAGCCAGGGATTTGCGTATTTCCTCATCTCTAGCCATGAGCCCAAGAAAATTTTGTCAATTTTGCCATGAATTAGCGTTTTTGACTATCTAAAAGCTGCGAATTACTGATTTTTCTTAATTTCAGACGCGGACTTGCCTCAAAAACATCACAGTAGAGTTTTTTTCTTGAAATTTTATCAAGAAGCCCCAATTTTAGACATGAACTGGCACATTTTCTCAATTTCGGCTGAATCACGTTTTTTTTTTTTTAAATTTTAGCAGCTAATTTAGTTTTTTTTTATTTTAGCCATGAATTAGCGTTTTCTCTTAATTATAGCAGTGAATTAACGCATTTTCTCAAGATTTTAGCAACAAATTAGAGTTTTCTCTTAATTTTAGATGCAAATGTGGCCTTTTTCTTAATTTTTGCCGGGAATTAGCGTTTTTTTTTACGGTTCTGGCAAATCATTATAGGATTTCCTCTTATATATCCATGAATTTTAGCACTTTTCTCGTTTACAGTCATAAAGTGTCCCCCAAACATCCACGAATTGGCAATTTCATGATTTTGTGTCGTGAACAAACGTTTTCCCCCAATTTTAGCAGTGATTTATTCAGTTCGGGGGGTGATTCTGTAACTCGCAAAATTTACGTGTCGTAACTGGGAAGGAGGGGGAGAGGATGTACCCCGTTGCCTTGGTTTTTCCACGCATTTGTCAAGAATTTATTATTTTTTCTTCGAGACCACACAATCTAGCGTGAAAATTCCACAGTTTAATTCACTAGGTGTAGGGAACGCGAGTTCCCTAGCAACGAGTGTGAGTGGAGGCGTCTTGTGAGAGATATAAAAAAAGAGAGAGTTTTCGTTTTTGCTAAAATACAGAACTTGATTTTGGTTTATTAAAATGACTTGAGTACCTTACATTTGGCGCTGCGGACAATTTTTTTAAATTTTTTTTATTTTTTTTCGCGCTTGTGGCTGTAATGCCATATAAATCTAAAAGCAAAAGTGCACGAAGAAAGGACAGACATGACGAAGACGGGGACTCAACACCAAACGTCCAACGGAAGCAGATTTCAGACGATGAAGTAGACAGTGGTGAAGACAGGCGAGGAAAAGAAACATATCCAGCAGGTAACATGTCTTTTTTACGAAGCTTTAAATTCCCTAGTTTCGACGAGGAATCAGAGGAATGGCCTTATTACATGAGTCGGTTTGAAATAGAGCTTGAAAGACACTTGCTGGGTAACACAGTGACAGACGATGTCAAAGCGATTCTTTTCCTTTCTTCAGTGGGTCCCACGTCGTTCAAAATTCTGGTCGACCATTTCCGACCGAAAGAGATTAGGACGGTACCGTACACGGATTTGAAACGGGTCCTAAACGGTTATTACGTCAAATCAACTTGTATTTTTTCCGAACGTCGCACCTTCGCATCCAGGTTTAGGAACGAAGGCGAAACAATTCCGAAATTTGTCAATGGTTTGAGGGTGTTAGCAGGTACTTGTGATTTTGGCGAGTCATTGAGCGAACGATTGCGGGATCAGTTGGTAATTGGGATCAATCAGGCGCGCTGGCAAGAGGAACTGATTCGTTTACATCCGTCCAATGCCACAACTTTTTCCGAGGTAGAAGCAACTGCACTGGCGTTGGAGAGGGCTTCATCACAAAGGGCGGTACTCTCCACATTTACCACCATTAATCCTGAAGTAAACCGGATTGGAGGGAAGGCCAGCAACAAGTCTGTAGGAAACACACGGGATTTTCCTGGGAAACCGCGTCCACGGAAGTTATCACGTTCCACAGACTGTTTGCAGTGCGGTTTTCCAAAGCACGGAGTGGGACGAAAATGCCCTGCTTCAGGCTCCAAATGCAATGCGTGTGGTAAAGAAAACCATTTCGCAAGGGTGTGTGTTAAAACTCATCGCGCCATAATCGTTGACGCTGGGGCGTCAAATCAAAACATCAGAGCACGACAGTTAGGAGGGTCTGGAAGTACTAGTGCCAGTTCCCTTTGCAGTCAAGACGCCGTGAACAACATTAACGGATGTGGGACGAAGCTTATGGTACCTGTAGAACTTAATGGAGTTAGATTGGAAATGTTGTATGATCCAGGAGCTGCTAAGTCAGTCATAAGTAAACGTGTATGGAAAAAACTAGGATCTCCTCCATTGGCTCCGACGGACAACCTTCTTGCGTACACGGGATTCCCAGTGGAAACGATAGGGAAGTTAAATCTTCAGGTGTCGGCGTTTGGGAAGCGCAAAAGATTGGAGGTCGTTGTTGTTAAACGAAATGATTTACCTTTATTCGGCCTAGACTGGGCTTTAATTTTCAAGTTGCCCATGCCTGAAGGTGCTCGTTTGTGTTTCGTAGGTGATCAGAAAACAAACTCCTCGAAATCCACTAGTGAAATCGGTCAGAATAACCTCAATTCATTGCTCTCAAAATTCAAGAACGTTTTCGAAGGCTCGGGTAAAATATTGGGCTACAAGGCTAAAATTCACATGAAAGAAGGAACTTTTCCCAGAGTTTTTCGCCCTCGACCGGTCCCTTTTGCCCTACGCTCTCAAGTGGAGGATGAGATAGAGAGATTGGTAAAGGCTGAAGTTTTAGAGCCTGTGGACGCCACGTCTAGTCCTCTCACGTGGGCTTCCCCTGTGGTAATTGTAATGAAATCAAACGGGGCTGTCCGCCTTTGCGGGGATTTCAGGGTTACAATAAACCCACACATTCTCACTGATTTTCATCCTTTACCGACTTTCGACGAAATAACTTCAAAACTCAGTGGGGGCAGATTTTTCTCTGTACTCGATTTGAAGGATGCTTATCTACAACTGGAAGTGGAAGAGGAGTCCCAACATTTTCTCGTGATTTCAACTCACAAAGGTTTTTTTAAATACAAGAGACTTCCATTTGGCGTTTGCTTTGCTCCAAATTTTTTTCAAAAGGTAATGGACACTATTCTTTCGGGAATCAAGAACGTCGCATGCTACCTAGATGATATTCTGATCAGTGGAGTCACGATTGAAGATCATTTAACTGCAGTCGAAGAGGTCTTGACTCGTCTTTCAGCTTCAGGAATAAAGACTCAGGTCTCAAAATGCAAATGGCTTCAAAAGAGTGTTCAGTACTTAGGTCACGTCTTAGACGAAGATGGTATTCGCCCTTTGCCTGATCACTTGGATGCGATAAATAAAATGCCCACTCCGTCGAACGTGCAAGAAATCAAATCATTTCTTGGATCAATAAATTATTATAGTCGTTTTGTTGACAACTTGCAGGGAATTTGCGCGCCCTTGCACAGGTTGACGAAGAAGGATGTCAAGTGGGTCTGGAATGATGAGTGCACTTCGGTGTTCAATCGACTTAAAACATTGATGACGTCCACAAGCTCTCTTACGCACTATTCTTTGGAACTACCTCTGATTGTCTCGGCTGATGCAAGCGTAAAAGGAATCGGGGCAGTCATGTTCCATAAAATGCCTAATGGGACGGAGCGACCTGTGGCTTTTGCCTCTAGGCTCCTCAAACCAGCAGAACAACGCTATTCAGCTATAGACAGAGAAGCTCTGGCTTTAATTTTCTCGCTCAAGCGTTTCGATCAGTACCTTCGAGGCAGAAAGTTCATTTTGAGAACTGATCATAAACCACTTATTCAAATTCTAGGCAACGACCGTGAGATACCCAAGATGGCAGCGAATCGTTTAACAAGATGGGCGCTGATTCTTCGCAGCTACGACTACACTATAGAGTACGTTCAAGGTAAAAACAACACTGTCGCGGATTCGTTGTCGAGATTGCCAATGACAGATGTTCATCCGAGTAGCCTGGAGGAAATGGGAAAGGCCAGTCGTTGTCATCTTCTTCGCTTACATTTACAGGACATGCCTGTGACTTCATCACATTTTAGAAGATTGACGGCCGGGGATAGAGTATTGCAGAGAATTATCGGATATTTGGAAAGGGGATGGCCGGATAAGAAGGACTTGGATGTGAAAATCCATCCATTTTTCGAGAAGAAAAGCGAGCTGTCATACGAAGAAGGCATTCTCATGTGGAATGGTAGACTTTTAGTGCCCCTCGAACTCCAGAAGAACTTTCTCCAGATGATTCATAAGGGTCATCCTGGGATTCGAGCCATGCGAGATATTGCTCGTTTACATTTCTGGTGGCCTGGTGTTGACAGAGAAATTGAAAAATACGCAAAACTGTGCAATCCATGTCAGCAATCCAGACCAAAAGCAGAGGAAATGCCAATTTATTCGTGGAATGTCCCATCTCAACCTTGGACAAGACTTCACCTCGATTTTGCGGGTCCATTCGTGGGATCTTACTGGTTGGTTTTGGTGGATGCAACCTCGAAATGGATGGACGTCATCCCGATGCGGACTACCACGACGGCAGCAACGATCGAGGCTCTGAAAAACATATTCGCTCAGCACGGGCTTCCAGTCTCGATGGTCACCGACAATGGTCCTCAATTCATTTCATTAGAATTTCGTCAATTTTGCAAAACAAACTGCATCACTCACATTAAGGTCACCCCGTATCATCCTAGAAGCAATGGATTAGCAGAAAGGGCAGTTCGAACATTCAAAACTCGAATGACAGCCGCAAATAAATCAAAAGGGACGATTATGGACAAGCTCAGAGAATTTTTAATTTCGTATAGGAACACGCCTCACTCTACCACGGGAAGAACTCCAAGCGAACTGCTAATGGGTCGTCGGTTACGATCAATTTTCGATTTACTGAAGCCCTGCGTTTCTAAAAAAATTGATGTCGCCCTGACAAAACAAAGGCTTTACAGAGACTCTCGAACAAGGTTCAGATCGTTCGTCGAGGGGGAGGAAGTCTGGGTGTCTAACAAGCTGACGAAAGGCTGGACCCCAGGAATAATATTAAGAAGAACAGGCGACATCTCATATCACGTTCTTGTGGACGGGAAGTGTGAACGCAAGCATGCCGACCAAATTCGTAGAAAAGAAGATCGTCCGAGAAAGGGGAAGGAAGATGTAGGGAACGCGAGTTCCCTAGCAACGAGTGTGAGTGGAGGCGTCTTGTGAGAGATATAAAAAAAGAGAGAGTTTTCGTTTTTGCTAAAATACAGAACTTGATTTTGGTTTATTAAAATGACTTGAGTACCTTACACTAGGTATCGTAAAAACCATGGTAACGAGGTACCTCTCCTCGCCCTTCTTCCATTTTACGACACGTAAATTTTGCAAGTTACAGAATCACCCCCCTGGCTATGAATTAGTCTTTTTCTCATCTTTGTCAAGTTTGCGGCACGAGCCGCAAACTTGGCTTGTTTTCTGAACAGTGCGTATTAGCGGTTTTTCTACATTTTTTTTTTAACACCGCGAAGTCGCAATTTTTTCTTGACTTTTAGCCTACAATGAGCGGTTTTTTTGGAACTTTGTTTCCATGAACATGAAACCTTAAATTCCCTATTTTTCCATTTTCAAGCCTTCCAGGAACCTCCTCAAAGTAGTGTCCGAGGACGTCTGACAGAAAAAAAGTAAAACAAAAGTAGGACGCTTGCAATGGAAAGTAGGGCATAATAGTAGGACGCCTGTAAACAAGTCAACAACGACTAATCGTTGATATGTTTAATGTTAAAATTGTTTACTAGTTTTGAATGAAATCAAATCCACAAAAATTGATTTTGAAAGAGAGAAAGTCCGCAAAAGTTGTGTAGGTGCCAAAATGATGAAAGTTGGGTTTTGAATTAACCAAAGGGAAGTTGAAATAGCCAATTGACGGTTTAATGTTCTAGTTTGTGGGGTCAGTGTAAGATACTAGGCCCTTCAGTTTGAACGTGACAGTTGTTGGGACTTGACTAGGCGTTACATGTTGACACCGTAAAGTAGAACAAGAAAGGGGACAATTTTGACCTCTCCTCAGGCACCTGAAAAATGAGCCCGGACGTCCCCGGACGCTCTTATAAAAGTATGACACGCTCGGGGAAAGTATAGGACGTCTGGTCACCCTATCCTCAAAAGAAAGCGCTTTGGATCTGACTGTCCCCTACTACGGCGGCCCGTACCATGGGCGCGCTATACTTATTGTTACTTATTTGACGGATTATTTGACTGGATGGAATCCACTTTGACGGAATTCTGACGAAATTTCGAGCTTGACTTGACAGGAAAAGCAACATGTTAATTGGGAACGCTGCAACTTTGTGTTTTGAAATTATACAAACATAGCGCTAATTCGCGGCTAAAGTTAAGAAAAAACACTCATTTACAGTTAAAATAGAGAAAACGCAAATTCGCGGATAAAATTGACATTAAAACGCTAATGCGCGAAAAAAATTGAGAAAAATAGCTAATTGGCGGCCCGGGGCCCCAAGTGTAAAAAATTTCGCTCTGGCAGCTGGCGGTCGTAAAGAGTGCATTTCATTCCGTATACGGATACCCTATGCCGTCCCAGAAGTAATAATTTTGATACCATAAATTGTTTCATTAAGCCGAACTTCTTCCTCTATTTTCACCACCCTCTCTTCAAACATGTCGAAAAGTTTCGGTAGTTTTCCGTCAAGGGATTTTTATTTTAAATTTTTGTGTCATATTTTATGACAAACGTGTGAATTTAATCGATTTTTTTGAAATTTCATCCCACATTTCACCCCCCTCCCCCATCAAAGTTTTCGATAAATCTCAAAATGGAACCCAGGGCTTTTGTTACGTTAAATTATTGAGTCGAATTTTAGAGCGCTAAGAGGAAGTAGTGAAGTTCAACGCTATTTAGGAACTAAATAATAAGGAAATAAATAAATAGGAACTAAAACAGGAAAATAAGCAAGAAATAAAATAAGTTCAAAGATATTTTTCTTTGAAATTATTTTTATTCATTGTTATTATTTATTTATTGTTTTAAATAATTTTTTCTTAATAATTATATTATAATTTTTTATTTTTCATTTAATTCGCTATGGCATAAAGCAAAAATACTAACGAAACAGACTTGCAATATGCCTGCACTCAAGTACAACAGGAGATGGTACTCCACGCCCGAAGAAAAAGCCCTTTTGTTTTCGAATCAGTTATCCGAACAGTTCACGCCCAATCCAAGCGACCTACTCGACTTCCATCGCCACGTTGAAGAGGCTATCACTGAGCCCTTAGAGATAACACCTTTCAGAGATTTCTTTACGCCAACCCAAGTGAAGAATGCAATTGCCAGATCACCTACCAAGAAATCGCCTGGTTCGGATCGCATCACACAACCCCTCTGCAAAACCCTTTAAGAAAAGCATTGGTCCAACTGACCCAAATCTACAATGCAATCCTTCGCATCACGTATTTTCCCGCCCGTTGGAAGTATGCTGAGATTATAATGATCCGAAAACCCAAAAAATCAGCGAACGACCCAACCAGCTATCGACCTATAAGTCTACTCTCCATCTTTTCAAAAATATTCGAGAGACTCATGCTCCCTAAGTTACTCCCGTCACTCACCCCTGTCATACCAAACTTCCAATTCGGATTCCGACACCACATTTCTTGCCAGAAACAACTCCATAGAGTAGTAGAAAACATCCCTGAGACTTACGAAAATCAGCAAGTCTGCCAGGGGCTATTCCTCGATACCCAGCAAGCCTTTGACAGGGTTTGGCACCCTGGACTACTATTCAAACTCAAACCACTGCTAACCGACACACACTATCGTGTCGTACAATCATTCCTGTCAAATCGAACGTTCCATGTGAAATGTGATGGTGCACAGTCTCCTAGTAGAAACGCCCTTGCATCAGTGCCACAAGGAAGTGTATGGGGTCCAATCCTCTACCTGATTTATGTATCTGACATTCCATCAGCCCAAAATACAACCTCGGCAATGTTTGCTGATGATCACGCTGTACTTTCCCGCGACTGGTCAGGCATCGCTGCATCTGAAAAACTACAGCAACACCTTAACGATATAGAACAATGGACCAAACGATGGAGAATAAACATGAACACAACCAAATCATATACCACCACATTCACACTCAAAACCAACTATAGAACCAACCCAATAACCATGAACAGCAACCAAATACCCGAGGCCGAAGTAGTCCGATACCTGGGAATCCACCTAGAATAGCGTCTCACATACAACTTCCATATCGGCGATCTAGTTAAGAGACTTCGATCCAGGATCAATCTCTTGAAACCATTGATATCTAGGACCTCACCACTATCTTTGGACAACAAACGACTGGTTTACCTCACTGCTATCCGTCCTATATGGCAGTATGGCTGTTCAGTCTGGGGCTTGGCGAGTAAATCACAAATAAAACGGGTTCAAACGCAGCAAAACCGTGTCCTCCGCATGATAACCGACGCCTCTTGGTTTGTACAGAACTGTGTCATCCATCGCCCGAAGTGGAAGATGTGATCAAATCAACAATGATTCGCATGCATGACACCATCACATCACACCAACCTTTGGCGTTTGAAGAATTATTGTTGTCGTGGGAAAGGACACGATTCCCCCGACGCCTCAAAAGAAAACGCGCTACTGATCTAGTTGAAGACGCCTAGTCTGATCATCTGTGTTAATCTATATTACCTGTGTTAATCTATATAATCTGCGTTTAAGTGCCTATATCTAATAAATTTAATCTACTAAAGTTAAACTAATTAAATGTCTGTATCTGTGTTAATCTATAAAGTATCTAGTCTAAAGTGTGTTAATCTATGTAATCTATAAAAAAAAAAGGAAACCCCCTAGTCATTATATCAATGTAATGTACCAAAAAAAAAAATTATCTAGCATGTAATTCATAAAAAAAAAAAAAAAAAAAAACAAAGAAAAACATTGTACATATAACGAGGGACTGTCATTGGACAGCCACCCTCACACATGTTTCACTGTACTTGTGTACGAATAAGATAGTCTGAAAATGAACATAACATAAAGTATAATGTAATACAAAAAGTTTAATAATTTAAAAAAAAAAAAAAAAAAAAAACGTGTTGAATGGTATCGCAATAATGCTACCAGACAGTTTTTATATTAATTAATAAATTAATTAGACTGATATTATCCGGACGACGATGGAAGGGCATAGCCCAACACGATTCGAGTTTCGAGAAATAATGGCTCCCCGGCGGGATTTGAACCCGCAACCTCTGGATTACCAGTCCAGCACGCTGCCATTTGCGCCACGGAGACGCCTATGGGAGTCGTACTCCGAGGGATAAGCTAAGCCGAACCCCACCCAGGTCCATTTTTTCTCGAAACTCGAATCGTGTTGGGCTATGCCCTTCCATCGTCGTCCGGATAATATCAGTCTAATTAATTTATTAATTAAAATACCGGCGACAGATTTATTCAATATATCCATCTGACAACATCTAGATAAGATAAAATTCGGCGTGGTTTACCGATCAGGAGAAGCGCCTAGAGTTTCGAGAAACAATGGACCTGGGTGGGGTTCGGCTTAGCTTATCCCTGGGAGTACGACTCCCATAGGCGTCTCCGTGGCGCAAATGGCAGCGTGCTGGACTGGTAATCCAGAGGTTCAAATCCCGCCGGGGAGCCATTTTTTCTCGAAACTCGAATCGTGTTGGGCTATGCCCTTCCATCGTCGTCCGGATAATATCAGTCTAATTAATTTATTAATTAAAATACCGGCGACAGATTTATTCAATATATCCATCTAGTTTTTATATTTTTATTACATATTGTAAGGAGCGAGGGGGGAGTGTCCTCAAACGAGGACAGTGGTAAATGATGGGATAACAAGCCTCCGGGCAAGGGGGGTATCTGTGACCTCTCTCAGGGGGGTGATCGAAACTCTTCCTCCTTCAATACTCCTCACTAACTGCCTACCCCTCCCATCCTCGATGTTAAGAACGATTTGACCAGCTCCGAGGGGGGGGGGATTTTGCTGCCCCCCTCCTATCTGTGATCGGCCCATAATACTCCGGGATCATTCATGATTGAAATTTTGCAAGACACTAGGTACCTATATATTTCAGCAAAAAAGGGGAAAACGGCAAATAAACAAGTATTTTCAGTATAATCGTTGTTCGCATTGTATGAAGTGAAGCGCTTTTTACATAGCGTAATGTTGCATTTTTTGCAATAACGTTCTTCGCTTTGAGTTACAAATTCGCGTTGTCTCTTTTGGCAATAAAGTGACTGATGCCATCGGTTTTGAAGCTGTCCTAAGGTTAGGACAATCGGCTTCTTGACAGAGTACGTCCCAAGGTGCTCTTGTCCGAGCGAAGTTTTAAGTCAACGAAAATTCACACACGAAACCGAGCACTTCCTGTTTTTCATCGTGGGTGGGACTCATTGTGTACTACATGAGCGTTTACCATTCGTAATTTCTTATAGAACCCTGGTAAAAAAGGTACCAGTAGTCTTGTACCACTTTTGACCGTTAGGTGAGGTCAACAACCGTGATCATTGAAGCTGACCATAATGAAACTGTAGAATTTGAAGACATTTGGCTGGGCCACACCTTGGAAAATCCACACCTTGGAAAATCCACACCTTGGGTTGTCGCAATCGTGTCAATGTTTATGGCTATTACTTATTGATACATTTTTGTCCATGTACTACTAGAAAATCAAGGCAAATTGTGGCAAGTACAGGGTGCGGCAGCATAACTTCCTTTTTTCAAAACTCAATGAAAACTATTGTATGCATCAGAAAATATTTATTTATTTTTTATAATGTAGGTACATGTCTAAAGTTTTTATTTCCATTGTTTTGAAAATCAAATCTGTTAGGTGGCGTCCCCCATTCTCCAAACATTGCGTAAACCGATTTCTGGCGTTTGTCATCGACAAGAATTGCCAGACGAGACCAACAGCGCATTTTCAGAATGAAATGAACTAAAAGCCGGCCATGATCATACGGACTATACATATAACTTGAAGATCCAAGCGATTTGCTGATGACAGGAGTACTTTGCCCCGAAAGTCCCATCTAGTGGTTCGCGCGGTATACCACGACGTATCATCTCGCAACATAATTACGTATAGGCGAAAAGTTCGGGCCCTTACGGATTTTCTGAAGACGTTTCTATGTGAAAACGCTGGTTTGCTTGCAAAAATGAAAGCCTAAATTAGGCAGTACAAAATAAGCATACGGAGATATTGGTATGGAAGGTTCACTGGAACTCTTATCTGCTGAGAAAAAGATGTTCACTCCACTCACCCAACACACGCCTCTGCTTTTGGGGTTTTGAGAAGACTCTATATCCCTCTTATAGGGCAGGACTGTTTCACTCCCCTCTTCCTTAATTAAGCACATTCTACCAGAAAACGAACTTGTAAGTTAATTTATCTCGTCAGCTTAATAAAACTGAATGAGGTGGAATATCTCACAGAGTTGGTTGTGGTGGCGGGGGAGGGGGTTACAGGCCTACTTAAATGTTCCGAGTGGATTAAATGGCTTAGCAATTTGTAAAATCGTAAATCAATGAACGTTTTAGGGTGCAGAAATTGGGGATGAGTATAGAAGGTGGGCATAGGAGGAGGAGAAGGGATGCAGTAAACAGACACCTTCCCCCCACCCACCCATCATCAATATTACCTCGGACTCACACCACCCATTAAACGGGCTCTTTTTGGACTCCATGAAAACTGGTCGTTAAATACTGAAGAGCTGAGCACTTTCTCCTCTCCACATCACCATCCCACCAATCACCCAGCATTAGGTCCAAGACAGAGTTTTCCCGAAGACAGTTTTGGACTTATGTCCCTGAGCTTTTTGTCAGTATAAAAAGGTTAGTTAATGCGTTTTTCTAACGGAAGATGTATAATTTTCTTGTTAAAAGAACTTTTAATTACTAACTCACTAAGTTTTTGCCCTTTTTTTCGTCCAAAAATGGGTACACGAAGAGTTTTAATGGAGGAAAGAGTGGACGAGAAGGACATTCCACTACTTCACCTTATTCTATTATTATTATTATTATCATCATTTTTTTTTTTTTTTTTCTTGTTCTTATCTTCTTCTTCCTTTTCTCTCTCAATTATTTCTACTCGGAGCGGAAAATTATAACTTCCTTCAAAAATAATTGTCATCCCACCGCTCTTTTTCCCGCATCTTTACCCACACCGTCGCCGTCGGTGTCTAAAAGACAAACACATTGCGCCCACCCTCCGCGAAATTGAAAAAGGATGCCAGAAACTTGAATGGAAAAACGGGTACAGCCACCACCACCGCTCCCATCGCCTCGCCACTGACGTACAAAAAGTGAATGAAGGAGTTCCTGTTCCTGGAAGTATTTCTAGTTTGATAGCATTCTCCTTCATGTCTTTGTTTCTCTTTTCAGACTCAATTTTTCGCGAGCTGTTATCTCGGCACTTTTTGCCCTCTCCCCCCTCCCTGAAAAAAGTTGTTCAACCATTGCCCTCTTCCGAACGCTTCTTTTGTTTACTTTCACGGCTTCCCAACTTTTTTTTTTTTTTTTAACATTCATAATGACATCTGATGTCTTATTTTCCTCTATTCTGAAGCGTATAAATACCCAGGGCGCACAGGCCTCCAAGAAAAGGTGGGGAGGGGAAGCAGTCGGGCGTCGCTGATGCGAGCTACAATGGTTACTTGTGAATGTGTGGGTGTGGGGGGGGGGGGGTCACAGAGACGTTGGTATAATAAAACCCCAATCGGCCGATTTCAGTTGCTCCATTTTCTGGCTTTTCAATTTATGATGAGGACGATTCAACCATGTACACCCCTGTCAAAGCACACGTCGTGGCAACCAGCACGGTGTTGCTACTTGTTAAAAGTATAGAGAGAAGATTCGTTGAAAAAAAAAAATTAGGAAACTCGTCCCCGATCATTAGGTTTAAAAGCATCGATACAATATTCAAGCCTTTCGATTAGTGGTGTAGGGGAAGGACGGGGGGATAAGTGAAAAATAAATGGTTGAAGAGAAGGGTAAATTTATATTCTGGGGCACGTAACGGAAAAATGCTTCGGCCAAACACCGTGTATAAAGGCCTAGGCAATAGCGGTTTAATATTTTAATCAAAAGGAAGCAAGGCCAAAACCTAATACTGAAACACCCCTCACCCAACCCTCTCACACACACTGCCGTCCTTTCTTTTTTCTTTTTTTTTCTCGGTAAAGTAATGAAATTGTGAGCAGAGAAGATAATGTAGGGGGAGGGTTGGTCCCTTTTGCAGAAGCATCTCTTTCTCTTCATACCCTCTCCAACCCAAAACCGTAGAGTGCTAACGCAGTAAAAACCAACTTTCAAATGGTAGCCCCGCCACTGCCACCAAGAATTATCATTCGCCCCCCCCCCCCGTTTACTTAATCTCAAAATCCCCTCGAACCCAGCAACCCCTCAACCAAAAAGACGTCACGCATTTCAGGCCGTCCCCAGATAACGAAGGTCTCTCTCTCACTCTCTACATTTAGAAACCCCGCGGTGGTGATGGTTATGACGGTGAGGGGGGGGGCCCTTTATTCATTTTCCCCGCACCGTCACTTCCAGCAGTCCCACACGCTTGCCAGTCGTAAAACATCCCTTCGGCAGATGAGGCAATTCGCCTTAAAAGGGAGAAAGTGCGAGGATGATTCGATGCCATTTAGATCAACTGAAAAAGGGATGTTGTTAAGAGATGATGCCCGGGGTTGGGTGTACTGTTCTCTTTTAAGGGGAAGAACCATCGGGAGCACTTACCTCGGAGAGCAATTTTCTTACGAATAATGACGCTTCTCGCCGGGTATTATATCCTGACGGTGAAGGGGGAGAGGACGGAACTTAAGAAGATGAGAAAATCGTGATAGAAGAAAACGATTTACGCGAGTTTGTTTAAATTTCAATTTTTTTTTTTTTTTATCTTGTACAATTGAACCAGAACACCTTTAAACCCGTTTTTCCCCTAAATTGGACGCACAGAACTTTTTTTTTTATTATTCAGGCCCTTTCTCCGTAAAAGGTCGAAAGCCTTTATGATCGAACCTATCTAAAATGCTAAGTGGCTCATGTCGTCGATCTTTTTAGGCTGATACTTTTGACCTTTAGACGCCTCCATAATGTGATTGCTTTTTTCCCCCTTCATCGTTGACTATTCCGATATTCCGTTTGCCAAAAACAAACAACAAAAGGTGAACCCCCGCTATCCCATCCACCGACGCCCGTTTATGCAATTCTTCTATATGAACTCATTTGACCGAAACGGATCTTCGTGCTCCAGCAAACCCTCTCCTCTTTCTCCTCTTCCTTTAAAGCGTTGAAGAGAGAAGGTTAACTGAAAATCCTTTTACCAATTAGTGAGGGGCCACAAAAGCCTTCGTTAAACTTGCAGTTTAAACTCTCTGAAACTGTTTCTCTCGCTCGTTAAGTCACCGGGGACGAAAGAGGAAGTAAGAGTGAGTGTGGGGGGGGGGGCACAGTGATTCGACCTCACCTTCCCCTTGAGTCTAAGCCACGTTTACTATTTCCTTAATGACTATCCGTTCGGTAAGATGAGAAAGAGAGAGAGAGAGTGAGCGGGTAATACGAAAACGTGTGTCGTGCCCTAGCTACATGAGTCGGAAGGAAAATGTTTTTAAGACAAATGGATAAATCGTTCCAGTTTGTGCGATCCCAGATTGTACTTAATGAATTATAAATCGACAATAAGATAAATGCAAGTCAACAACCACGAGTCACAATACACCATTGACCCCTCTCCTTCCACGTTATGACCATCATCCCTTCATTATTCTGAGAAACCTGTAAATGTGCCCCCTCCCCCATCACCGCCACGATGAGACGCTGTATCGTCCAATTCCAAATTGTGTTCATTTTCGCCAAATATATCGTCCAGCTATTTCTGTTCAAGTATAGGCAAAAGTCAACGTTTCGTAAAGTCGTTGGTTTCGCCCCGGTCCTCATGGGACCCCAGAAAAACTTAAAGAAGAGAAATATTTGATTCCACAGGTTTCATGGGCGTATGGATGTATAAGATGGTGAAAAGGAGACTTGGAATTCAGCTGGGAAAGTCCGCGGATAAAAGCATGTAGACTAAACGCTAATTATTACTGCGTGACAAAAATTGCAAAATATAGCGTTCGTTCGTGTCAAAAATGGGCCAAAAGTGAAAATTCACGACTAAAATTGAGACAAAGTGGTTATTTTAAACTACTGAATAAAGAAGAAGTGCCAATTCACCCATGAAGTGGAGAAAAAGTACTGAATTGCGGCTAAAACTGAGAGAAACTGCGAAAAAGCCGTCGTTCGAAGCTGGAATTGACAAAACGTCAATCCTGGAGGCAACTTTGAGGCTGAAATTGAGAGAAAGCGCTAATTTGCGACTTAAATTAGGGAAAATTGATAATTGGAGGCTAAAATTGAGAAAAACGTTGAATTCGGAAAAGTTCATGATTTCAACAGACGAGTCCCAGACGAGTAACGGTTTCCATCGTGATTCAGCCTTCCCTCACATTTATCATTTGTAACCTTATCAATCGCTGAGCGAAGTGGTGAATATAGGAACAAGGCCTTCCTGTTGACATTGCCCAAATGCTCTAATTCGCGGTTAAAATTGAGAGAAAGCGCTAATTTGCTGATCAAAACTGAAAAAAAGCGGCAAAAATGGATAATTTTGAGATAAAATTGAGAACGTGAAAAGGAAACTTATTGATGGTACCCGTTGGACAAGAACGCGGATAAAATGTTTAGAAAAAGCGCTAATATTCGTAGCTAAAAATTGCGAAAACGTGTTTGTTCGTGGCTAGGAGTGGGGAAAAGCGCAAATTCAGAGGAAAAATTGTGAACAATGCATCCTCGCAGCTGGCATTGCGAAAAAGGGTTAATTCACGTCTCTGACAATTGTACAATCCTCTCGTTTACAGCTAAAAATGCTGAATTTCTTGGTTAAAACCCCGCTCGTTTGACATTAAGCTTAAGAAAAATCGCTGTTTTCAAGGTAAAAATTGATAGATAACGATCGTTTGAAGCTGAAATTACGAAAATCGTCAATTCTTTGTTTCTGTAGGCAACTATTGCGGCTGAAATTGAAAAAAAAAAATGATAATTTACGGCTAAAATTGAAATAAATTGCTAATTTGCCGCAAAAAATTAGCAAAACCGGTAATTCACGGTAAAAATGATAGGCAGTACCGTAGGTCACCGTGGCGTAATTGGCAGCGTGCTGGACTAGAAACTCCAGAGGTTGCGGGTTCAAATCCCGATTGACGTGGCCTTTTCAAGCGGTTTTGGTATTTAATTAGTGTGTAATTTTTCATTCAAAATGCCATTTTCATGGGGTTGTGTTTGTCAAAAGCCAACAAAAACGTGAAGTTTTGTTCGCAAAGATCGGTTCCAGGGGGGTGACACTCATGGCGGGACGGGAAGAATCATTTAGGGGGAAGTTCCCCGTTAAGCCCTGTACACACGGAGACTTTTCTGTCTTGTCATGAAATTTTTAAGATTTTTAGGAATGTTCGTTTGTCGTGATGTCAAAAAGTATAAAAACCATATGTTTCTATGAAAACAAACAAGAAAAAACGGATAAATTTTGGAAAAATCTCTCCTTTCTCCCTACCACGGAAACCTAGCTTAAAAATACCGCGTCTACATTAGCCCTAATGTGAACTGTGAACAAAGGACAACAGGACATGAAAAATGGGAGTAACATTTGGGGCTTGAAAATAAACAATTTCTGTCGGAATAATGTACATACGGTAACGGAGGGACGGATTTTGAGATTTTTATGCTGGGGGGGGGGGGTTCTTAAGCACTTTTGCATCTGAGCTAGGATAATATCGAGCACAACTCCTGATCATGGAGGAGTATAGACTATAGAGTTTCATCGTCGCAGCAAGCGTTACTTTATTTGTAGCCATTTCCCTTAGGCCGGTCGTTCTCTGGAAGCGTTTTCGAGCGGCGCTACAATAACGCGCTAGAACGAGCGTACATTCCATAGCCTTGAATTGAATGTGACAAACAGGGAAAAGAGCCGGGGAAGCATTATTTTTCATGAATCCGTCAAAAGAAACTCAAATCGAGAGTTCAAAACAATGCTTGAAGAAACAAGGTATTGTTGAACTCACAGTCAATTGAAACCAAGGAGCCTCGCGTTACTCAGCGGATGAAGAATCGACCGGATCCGCAGACTGAGAATGTTGAAGATTTCTTTGAATCACAATATTCGCACCATTTATCAAAGGAGTCTTGGAGGGCATGAAGGAGAGATTCAGTCCTCAAGTCACGAGTTCGAGCTCTTCGTGCTCTTTCCTCAGAACATAATAAAATTCTACTTGACGGAACTGGAACATCAGCTTCTTTGCATGTAGAGTTTATTGAGTCAAATTCAATATGCTTAATTACTGAACAATTAAGACTCTTTCAATGACTGATCAAGTTGAGGGTCCAGAAGGCCAGACCCTCAACCTTGTGGCCATCAGATGGCGCAGGCTCTGCCTATCATGACAGCAAATACAGCTCTTTACACTGCTGCGGACCTCTTTAAGATGTGGCCAGTACCTAGGCCGTTGCCGGCCCTTACCTGGCCTGTAACCCATCTTTGGCCCGGACTCCCCAGCAGAGTTGGTCCCATCACTCAGCTCGACCCGCTAGCCGCGACTGGTGGCCAGCCAGTCGCACCCGAGAGGCACCACGTGGAGGTGGGTCTTTCAGAGCTGAGGATGCTGGCTAGTGCTATGGACCGAAACCGGACAGGGAGGGTGGCCCTGTATTCTGAATAGTAGCCAAGACTCAAGAGTCGTCCTCGCCAGTTGCCAATCTGGGCCCCCATTCTTTGCCCAATATTCTGTGCAGGAGGCACACGACGCTTTTTTTAATGTTTGACCCTTTTAAAAAATCTCCTGTCCCCCACGCACATTAATGGCCACATTTTAATTAAATAGGTAATTTAATAAATGCCGAATAATTAAGAAGAGAAAAGAAGACAAGGGGTGACAGGACGGGGGTCGAGGTATCATCTGTTCAGTTCCCCAAACCCCTAGAAGGTAGAATATTGCCTGAAAAAAAGATCTTGAAACAAATCTGGGAAAAAGTCGGACATTTCTTGCTCAAGTACTTGTCTGCCCATATGGCAATATATTTCAGTGTTCAAACTTGGTTCAAACGAAGCATTTTGGTTTTTGTTTCACTTCAGTAGAGGGATTTAAGAGAGGGGGTAATAAAAATGCTTCAAATATGTGCGAATAATTTCATACTAAGCCCCTCCGTGGGCTTCAAAATGGGGATAATAAAAAAGAAATAATCAATTTCTTGAACTAGCATTCAACCAAACAAACCTAAAACTTCACTTTTAATGTTTCTAACTACTTTGAACACCAGCTACAGTAGAAGACAGGACAGAAAAGTCTCCGTGTGTACAGGGGGCCTATTCTCTAACAACAAGCAATATTTTTTTCGCCAGCCATGTGTTTATTTCATTCATTTGTTTGAAGAAAATCAATGAAATAAACATATGACTTCGAAAAAGCTATTGCTTCGGAGTTAGAGAATAAGCCCCCAGGGCTTTAGACTCGTACCAACGTAACATATTATTCAAAATAAGTAAACAGAGAAAGTGATCATATGGTTGAACTCAAAGAAAAACATCCGGACCCAGTCATGCCTGACCCATCACTACTAGTGGCTTCAGATGGTGTAGATATCCCTCCGTTGCTGGGAATACAAATCACGGAGGAACACGTGGAATTGGTAGCTAGGAAACTCCATGGAGGAGGAGGCCCAGGTGGATCAACAGCAGAACAATGGGCTGATTTTTTGCTACGTTTTGGTCGACACAGTCAAAGGCTAAGGGCTTCGATAGCAGCCCTGGCCAATCGATTGGCAAATCAAAGTGTACCTCGGGAGTCGATTCAAGCTCTTGTTGCCGGCCGATTAGTAGCATAGACAAAAACCCAGGGGTAAGGCCCATAGGAGTCGGAGAATGCTTGCGGAGGATTCTCGGGAAAGTCATGGCTCTAGCAACTGGTGAGGATGTCACAGCAGCATGCAAGGAAAAACAACTCTGTGGAGGTCTAGCAGCTGGTATAGAAGGGGCGGTGCACACTATGGACTCTTTGTTCTTGGAAAACTCCTCTCCTGATTCCAATTGGGGTCTCCTTCTAGTGAATGCAAAGAACGCTTTCAACGTGATGAATGCTGCGGCTTTGTGGCATGAAAGAGTTCTCTGGCCAAGATGCGCCCAGTTCCTATACAACACATATCGTGGACATGCTGAACTGGTATTCCGGGGAAGTGAAGAAAAGGTACACAGTAAGGAAGGGGTGACTCAAGGGGACCCTCTTGCCATGCTGCTCTATGGCTTATCCACTTTACCATTGATCAACCAATTAGAAGACTCAAGAGTGATCCAATGTTGGTACGCGGACGACAGTTCAGCCCAAGGCCAAATTGCTGATCTGAAGACTTGGTGGGATAAGCTTCAACAGCTGGGGCCAGATAATGGGTACTTCCCTCAAGGTCAGAAGTCATACCTTGTTGTACATCCTGATTGTGTGGAGAATGCGAAATCTGTTTTTTCAGGCTCTGGTATAAAGATTGTGACTGGTCAGCGATTTCTTGGGGCTATGTTGGAGAAGAAGGGATGAAACAGAGCTTTCTAGATTCCAAAGTTGTAAGCTGGATCAAGTTGGTGGAAAAGTTGTCCCAAGCAGGTAAATCACAACCACAGGCTGCTTACGCCGCATTTGTGAAGTCCGTGCAATTCCGGTGGCAATTTGTTCAACGAGTGGTCCAAGGCAACGATAACACCTATGTAAACCTGAAAAGAGCCATTAGGTCTTCTTTCATACCAGCAGTGTTCAAGGGGCAAGCGACACCAGAAGAATGTGATTTGTTTTCGCTACCTGTCAAGAAGGGAGGATTAGCCTTGACAGATCCGGTATCTACAGCCCAGCCATTCTTTCAGACATCACGAACGGGAACTTCAGTGTTGGCTGATGCAATCCAGTTGGATGACTCCAATTTCGTCATCGGGCACCATCTTGCAACATTGGGTGCAGAGAAGAAAGCCGCAGTTCAGAGAAAAGAAGGAGAGGAGGAGACGCTTCTTCAAGCAATACTCATGGACTTTCCTGAAAATCGCAGGAGGGCAGTGGAACTCTATCCAGAAGCTCTCTGGAAGCAAGTCGACGGGGTGGCTCTCGGTTTACCGATAAAAAGGCAACATTTTGACTTGTCACCAACGCAATTCAGAGATGCCCTCGCGTTACGATACATGCGCCCTCCGACAGGTACCCCTTCCAATTGTGATGGTTGTGGAGGTACATTCTCCATCGAACACGCAATGAGCTGTAAAACTGGTGGGCTCATGACCCGACGGCACAATGAAGTGCGAGATGTGTTGGGCCAACTCATGGAGACTGCCTGGGGGAACTGCTTAAAAGAACCTATTATTTTGGAACCTTCCGACACACATCCTGGCCTTCGAGGGGACCTGGCGCGTCGAGGTGTGTGGGAAGTACAGAGGGAGGCATTGTTTGATATCCGTGCCACAGACACTGATGCGCCCTCTTACATCTCACGAAACGTGTCCGCTGTATTCAAAACAGCCGAGGAGGAGAAGAAGCGGAAGTATGTGGCAGCTTGCGAAGAAAGGCACGCGTCATCCACTCTCTTGTTACGTCAGTTGACGGCCACTTTGCCCCTCAAATGGCGGCGTTTGTCAAAGTTCTAGCTGAGCGACTTGCGGACAAATGGGCAAAGCCTCAGCACGTAGTGAGAGCTTGGGTTCGCACTAGGCTGACCTTTGCAATCCTTCGTGCCTCAAGCCTCTGCATCCATTCGTCGAGGAAGAGATGGCGCAATGCTGATGATCTCCTAGGCGTTGCAGACGGGGCGGCCCTTCAGATCTAGAGGACAATGAGCTTAGGAGTTTCTTTGCGGCATGGGTTGGCTTGGGTTTGCTTGGTGGCTCTCTGCCGGTTATGTTTGGACCCCTTTGTTACCCTTTTTATTTTTAATAAATAATTTATAACCTTTTCATATGGTGGCAGCATTGTTAGTAAAAACACTTTTTTTTTTGTTTGCTGCTGTTTTAAATAGACGCCCACCATTTATTTTCAAAAAGTACTTGGAGACTTTTCACGAGATTTTTTTTGTTTCTCGACTATTTCCTCGCTTTTTCTTGCCATTTCGTCAATTTTGTGGCTACGTAAATCGAGTATTCAAGGTTACTATGCACAGAGGCCAAAATGCTGGGAATTTAAAATACAAAAAAAAAAGAAAAACCCGAAATTATAACGAGGCTTGGTGAAAGGGGAGTTTAATCATAGAAGGGAGGGGTGTCCTAACATAGCCTGACACAATGATAACAGTCCCCCGCGAGAAGAAACCTATCCACTTGGCGTCACATACCCCCAACATTTATTAAGAGTGCCCCTTCTGTACGTTAGTACAGTAATTATTCTATGGATCGGTTCATGAATATTTCACCTGGGGCCTTAGTTAGAGTTGTCGGGAAAAAATCTCGCAAGCGGTATCCAAGGACGTTACATCAGAAATAATACTATCCCGCCATAGCAACCATCTCACGTGAGTTTTTCCCGACAACTCTGACTACGGCCCCTGGACTTTTCCCGTTCCGCAGAGGCGTACTTCTGTACTTGAAAAGAAAAGCATTAAGTTTTTCTAGTAAACTTCCACTGTCATTACTCATTGCCTTCAGTTTTTGTTTGAAATTTTGTACAGAACGTTCCGCTAAGCCATTAGTTGCTGGATGATTTGGAGCGCAAAATCTCTGTTCAATGCCATTTGGTCGACAGTAGCTGAAGAATTCGTCAGATTTGAAAATGCTAGCATTGTCCGAAACGATTGTCATTGGCAGGCCATTTCGCGCGAATGTTTGGTCCAGGCATTTGATTGTTGATTTTGATGTGGGCGCCTTTGGAAACATATTTATTTCTAGCCATTGTGATCGCGCGTCGACAACAATCAAAAAATAATGTTCTTTGAAGGGGCCAGCATAATCCACGTGAATGCGTTGCCAGTTCTCTGACGGTTCCTCCCAGCTGTGCGGAGGAGCCTTGGTAGGATTATTCTTTACTTCCGCGCAGCTTTGGCAAATTTTTGCTATGGATTCTATATTTTTGTCAATTCCAGGCCAATAGCAAATGCTCCGTGCAATAGCCTTCATTTTGACTATGCCAACACGAGACGAATGTAATTCTTTTAATATAGTCGGACGCAAAGTGACTGGCACATAGACACGAACGCCACGCATTATTACGCCCGAGTGCATCGAATATTCAGCGTCTCGAACTCTTCCGGAAATTAGCTTACTTTTAAGAGTCGAAAGCTCGGGGTCTTTGTCGGTTTCTTGTCTAATCAATTCTGGAGTAATGGGGCAGTGTGTTTGCAATAGTGTTCAAGTTCGTTTGATTAACTTCGTGCCGTAAGTGCCGGAGATTTCTTTTAGACTTGCAATTCCTTGCTCGGTGGCTGTCTCGTCCACAAGACAAGCATACGTTTTGAAGCCCCAGGAGGGCGAGCATATCACGTTTTTTGTCCGATTGTGAAGACTTGGAAACAAAATGTGTTTGATTTTGTATTTTTTTAACTTCGTGGACTTCACTGTCTGGAGATGTATACAAATAATTCTGCCGTTTCGCAGCTTCCATCGCTAGAGCTATTTCTACCGATTTTTCGAGGTCTAGTGTGTCTTCCTATTGGAGAATTTGCTCTCGAATGTTGGAATCTCGAAGACCTCGGATGAACTGAGCTTACAGAATGCTTTGAATGGTTCTGTTGCAGCTATCGTTATGACATGTCCAGTTACATGAGACGCCCAATTCTTTTAGTCCAGATAAGTACTGAGAAACAGTTTCACCATTCCTTTGGAAGCGAGATAGGAATTTGTGCCGTTCCGTATGCACGTTGGATTTTGGGCAAAATTGTTTCTCAAGTGTTGTTATCAACTCGTCATATAAGTCTTCGATGACGGCGGATCTGGTGACGTGAGGCTTGCAAGAAAAGTGTAATATTTCGCTCCAAGAGCGTTAATTAGTATTCGAGCTTTGAGCGTTTCATTGGCCGGTGAAGTTCCGCGAATGTTGCGGAGTTCAAAGAAATTCTCCAGCCTTTGACGGTAGGACTTGAAGGATTCTTGTTTTTTGTTGTTGTTTTTTTTTTGGGAGGGGGGGGGGCATCAACTACTGTGGTTATTAGCCCGTTGCATCAGCTTGTGTCCATTTCCAGCACCATTTGCATCACTTATTACATTTTACAATTTATTTAGATAATTAATTATTTTTAGAAAAGCAATGACTTTGTCCAGGTGTGCCGAGCATGGTTTGATTACAGTTTTCCATTCTGCAGGTATCTGCAATTGTCGACGGACGTGTGTCCAACGAGGGCAATGAACAATGAGGTGTTCCACAGTTAAGACCTCGGAGCATACCTCACACGTTGGTCTAAATCTTCCAACCAAATGATAGGCATGAGGGAGATAGGTGTGGCCTATTCGCAACCTCGTTATTACAACCTTCTCAGAACGAGGGCACTCGTTATCATAAATATCCTTAAACTCACAAAGCTCTTGTACAATAGACCGCATACTGGTATGGCTACCATCCCAAGTGTTCTGCATGAGACCCCAAGTGAACTTCTTGTTGTAAATTTTGTAGTCAGACGCAAGAACGTCATTTAAATAGGACTGTGGGTTCTGACTGCGGGAGGTAGTGGCTGCAAGTCTCGCGAGAGCATCGGCTCGGTCATTGCCTGATATCCCGAAGTGACTAGGCACCCAAAGGAATCTAATGGTTTTACTCTGACGCAGTATATCATTCACTTTGAGGAGAATATTCCTAGTTAATTGGTTCAGCGAAAATACGTCACGCATTCTTTCAAGAGAACTAAGTGAATCTGTTACTACATAACATTTGTGGCTATTTGATTCCAGGCAATAATCTAAGGATAGATTTATCGCCGAGAGCTCGGCAGAATAAAGGCTAGAAATAATGGGTAGAGAAAATTGGCGTGATTCTCCAGAAGAAGTGAAATATGAACAACCAACACCACTATTTGTCTTCGACCCATCTGTGTAGATGAAAGTAAACTCTCGGTGCTCATTTAAAAAATGAAGAAATTTAGCGTGGCACTCTGGTAGCATAATTTGGGTTTTATATTGGTCATGGAAGCTGAGATCGATTTCTACGTTTGGAAAAAGCCATGGCGAGTAACCTGATGAATTATGAATAACTGGATGGGTATCATAGTCATTTCGAGCCACGAATTCACGGTAGCGTTTAGGTAGGGGGCGTGTCCTTGTCGGCAAGTTTCTACACTCGGCATCCAAGTCCTCATTGCTTATGACTTCATGTAGGAAATGTTCTGGCTTGCTTTTTACGCTCGTGACGTAATTTAACATTAGATACGTCCGGCGAAGTTCGAGTGTTTGAGTATGGGCAAGGGCGTACAGACAATCGGTTGGGCTAGTACGGAAGGCTCCAAGAGCTATCCTGAGCGCCGAATGATAAATTCGGTCCAATTGCCGGAGCCAAGTTCGTCGCGCGGACCCATAAATAACGCAGGAGAAGTCTAGTTTAGGTTAGATAAGGCTGTGGACGATTTTAAGGAGCATCTTCGTAGATGCACCCCACTTGTAGCTCGCTAGAGTTCGGAGAAGTTTGAGATCACCAAGGCAGCGTGATGCCGTGTATTGAATATGGTCCTTCCACCGATGTTTTTCATCAAAAACTAACCCAAGAAATTTATACTTGTCAGTATATTGTATAATATCGTTTCCAAGGTAAAAATTAGGTAGGTCATGCACTCGCCTCAGCCTGCAAAAGTGCATTGCTACCGTCTTGCCGGAAGAGAAGGCCAACCCACACTTCTTTGCGTTCGAGACCAAGGTATCAATAGCTGTCTGCAAACTCAATCGAGCCGCCTCACAATTCTCGGGATTAGACTCTTGGAAGACTGCCATGTCGTCAGCATAGAAGGAAATTTTTACGTCGTGTTCCATGCCTTGGGTCAAATTATTTATTGCACAAAGAAAGAGGATCACACTCAGTACCGATCCCTGGGGTACACCTGTCTCTTGATCACGTAAAGATAAAACCTCCGTTCCCACTCGCACCTGAAACGAGCGGCCAGAGAGGAAACGGGAGAGAGTATTTGGCAGATTCCCACGAAGACCCCACAATTCCAGCTGGTGGAGAGCTCCCTTCATCCAGACACGGTCAAACGCACTTTTAACGTCAAAAAATACGGCAGAGACATGCTGACGATTTAAGAATGAATTTTGTACAATATTTTCTAAATAAGCCAACTGGTCTAAGACTGAGTATCCGGCTCTAAAACCCGCCTGGTGAGGATTCAACAAATTGTTCTCACTTTGGTAATTAGAAAGCCGATAGGAGATCATACTTTCATACAATTTTCCCATGCACGAAGTAAGCGAGATGGGTCTATAACTAGCTGTCTCCCGGGCATCCTTCGCTGGCTTAAGAACAGGAATGATGATCGACTTTCTCAAAGAAGACGGATAAGAACCATGCTGCCAAAGAGAATTGTACAATCTCAGCAACTGAAGCCTTCCGCTTCCATCGAGATTCTTGAAAAATTCATTAGGTATGCCATCAGGCCCCGGCGTTTTATGATTGTGTAAGGTGCCGATGGCTCTTTCTAGCTCTTCTCGCCGAAACGGATCATTATATGCCCTTGACATATCGCCATCGGATGGGGACTGCGAAAGGATTGAGGAAACATGACGACATTCCGATTCAGCTATGACGTTTTGAAACTCTGGGGGGTAACTCGAAATGGCAGACTGTGCATAGTAATGGTCTGCAAAAGAATTTGCTATGTCAAGTGGATTTTCAAGAAACCTACCATCAGGAGTTTTAATCAACTGTGGTACTTTTGAGCTATGTTTCCCTTGCATTGTTCTAATTTTCTGCCAAACCTCACGTGACTCGACCTTGGTTGTAATTGTAGATATATACTTGGTCCAGGACGTGAGTTTAGCTTTTTGCTTCAATTTCCGCTCTTCGGCTCTGAGCTTTTTAAAAGCGATTAAATTATCCGTCGTATGAGCTCGCTTCAAACGGTTCAGTGCACCAACAGATCGCTACCGCGGCTCTGCAGGTATCTTGTCTGTGTCCATACTTCTGACACTTAAAACACGTACTCGGTGTTGGTATATACGGGCGTACTCTACAAGTAAATCTAATCAAGGCAGCTTCAACAACCTGTGGCAATTCCCCTCCTTTAAAAGTGAGAATTGCTGTACTAGTGTTTACTTTGGCACCATTTACGTTCTTCTTAATAATAGAGACATTAACCACCCCAAACCCCACTAACGCATCCGCAATCTCATCATCATCAGCAAAAATTATCTCATGATGCGATATTACTCCTTTTGTCGTATTCAGGCTTGAGGGTGCATCCGCTTGGACATCTTGTTCCGTTACGGAGCTTGATGTCTTCAACTTCTCGGCCTGCTGACGGTCTACGGCTTCCACCATTAGGTTACCGTCCCTCGTTTTCCTTATTGACGCCACTTTTCCTACTTTCCCTTCAATTTCTTTACATATTTTAAAGATAGAAATATCCTTAAAAGAGCTCCCAGAAGATTTTATTACAATGAATTTGTCGTAATCTCCATCAAGGCCTAGCCTAGTTGTTTTCCCATGGTTAGGCTGCTGCGAGTTTTTCGGAGATGTTTGCTTCGCTTTCTTAACTTGGTGTTTAGGGGCGATACCGATATCTCCAGGTTGGAATGGTTCCATAATATATTTTCGTTTTCTCTCAGATTCTGACCCAATGGCAGCACCAAGGGATTCTGTGCTAGTGGTCAATCCTTTCTCTTTCCTAATTTTTCCCAAAGCTTCACTCAAATAAGGAGTACGATTTATAAGCTCTCCCAAGCTCTCCTTCCGCTTGGGTTGAGACATTGGTGTGCTCAGAGTAGCTTGAGAGACCGTCTCTCCAACGCCCCCGTCATTGCTTGTATTGTTTCCAGTGAATATTCCAGTTAACTCGCCAGTGTCGCCCAGTGGGTCCTGACTTCCCACTGGGTTCCCATAAATCAGTCCGGCAGATATTTCTTCTTGATTATCCATTTTGATTTATTGGGTGCGTTTTTACCCTACCGCCAGGGCGGGCGAGATATCTCAAACCCTGCTTCCATCAATGTCTAGTTCTGTCCAGTTGTTACCAAACGATTGATCCGTTCCTAGGGGAAAGAAGTGAAGGAAAAAGGATGTAGGGAGGGTTCAAGGGGTAGATGCAGGGCTGGGAGGTTTCCCTACATCTAGGCTACAGACCCCGGGTTTGCCAGGCCCGTAATGACGCCAAGGCGTCACCCTGCGAAGTTCGGGATGCCTGTAGCTCCGAAGCCCGACCTCCGGCTTTTCTGTCGGGGTATGCTCCCTTATACGGCTGCCTTTCAAGGCTAACGGGACCGTCTACCCGCTCCTTTTAGTCGCCTCTTACGACACGCAGGAGATACGTTGGGTGTACTCTAACCCCCCACCCACAGGGGAACACGAACGGGATTCTTGTTCTTCGTCGAGTGTGTCAAAGTGCACCGAGTGTGTGTCATGTTGTGTACGTCGGTCGGGCCGTGGAGCACTACTTGTTGAAGGAGCTGCCCGAGAACCGCGCTTTGGGTGCGCAGTGCTTCCAAAATTGACTCATTTTGTTGCCGAACGTCTTCTTCGGCCATGTCTTAGTTTTCCTCGTCATCCACTTGTTGTATCTCACGACATAAGTACGATTGCCAAATAAGGGTGCGTTCATAGTGAATCACCTACACTGCGATACCTCGATGAGCGATGCCCCGATGAAACATCGATGAAGAACAAACATCAATAATTGTATGGGACTGTTCATAGTGAAGCACCCTCACTGCGATGTGATCTTCGATACCTTGCTACTATCATCGATGATTTGAATCATATGGTTCCTCAACCCCCCTCCCATCCAATGCCTCAACGTCAACTCACTGCAGTTGACGTTCTTTCTTTCCCTTGCGAACTCGTAGATTTATACGTAACTTAATTAATAAACCCGTGTAGCCGTTTCGGCACGTATAGTTGTTCATCGAGAAGATGTTACCTGCGCGGTTGGGAGAGAGGGAGAAAATCCCATGTACATTTGCAATTTTTTAATTGATTAACTGCCTTTTTATCGTTGCCTGATGAGGTCGGCGAATTGACCGACGAAACGAAACGTCGCTTTATAGCCCTAATTGGTCGATAATTAATATAAGAATCGAAGTTATTGGAATGGGCGATAGTTTTTGTTTCACAATGTAAGGTATTTACCTGTCGAGGAAGGGGGGTGGAACAAAATTGTGTTTTATGTTTCATAATGACAAATTCTTAGCTGATTACATAATTCCCAAGGTGAAAATTGACGTTTAAAGTGAAGTTGAACGCCTTTAATACAATACTTTTTTTTTGTCCCGCGGATCCTAAGAAATAAAAGTTCCCACGTAAAAGTATGAGAGCAATCAAAGTTATTCAACTTTTATGAAAACAATAACCACGGCAAGTCACATCCTGAAGTCTCTCCTCGCACCTTATCAGAAAGGAAAAATAAATTGAATTTACCCCCCCCCCCCCTGATCCGTTGTATACAAACAGTTTTTTTTTTTATGAGTTTTCACATCTCTCTGGATCAACTGTGGACTTTTTTTTACGAGATCCACGCTCCCGTCCCGTACTTGATCCACAAAATTAGATACAAATTTAATAAGGTTGCCACCTACCATTCCCTTCCTTGCTGTAACATAGTTTAAGGGGTGAGCCGTTGCAGTTCATTATCGATTCTTCACAATCTCATTCTCTTTTGAATAAATGATTGGGATAAAAAGGCGGAAGAAGTGATGGAAGGAGGCCCTTTTGTCGCAATTTATTGATCCACCAGATTTTTTTTTTTTTTTCTGCGGCACAAAAGAGAAGAAGAAAAGCCAGATGCTGTGAGCCGAGAGGGATGGTGCGATGTAATTACAGCCTTAAATGCGACTAACCCTCGCCCTTTTCATTTTCATGTGTGGTAGCTCAAGGGGGCAAATGTTGCGAAAGGCTCATATATTTCGAGAAAGCGAGGACGAGGTTAAATGGAAAGTAAATTTATTAAATTCAAACTGCGTTTAATTCTTGTATCATTGGCGGGGAATCTCTTGCGTTATTTTGCAAGAAATGAATTTATTTGTTTAAGAAATTAGGAAGGAACGGTAATAATTTGTTGTTCTATGCATTCATAAACTAGACGTTATTGTTGAAGGCCTCCAGGATTAAAAACGCAAGACGAGGAGGACTGCATGAAACTGTAAACAAGTATTGCGCATTCACGTCCTTCTAGAAGTATTTTTTGTGCTTTGAATGTAAATAAAAAAATATTTCCTAGCAATGTAAAGCTCCTGGATTTTAATAAATACATAAAAAGACTGTTTTGTCGTCAAGTTCAAAGAGGCAACCTCCCTTTCACGAAACTGTGTTCCTCTCTTGAATAATCAGAGCCCCCCCCCCCACCACCAATTCCATCCATCTCTTGTACAACTGGGTTTGTCGTTTTGAGGCTGTTGGGGAGGAGGAGGAGGTTTTGTGAAAAGTTCCTTTAATTTTCAACGCTTCTGTACCACCCCAAACCCTCTAAAACAAACTTCCAGGCACCCTCATATACAAGTTCTCGCCCTTCCCCTCTCCACCCCCCTAACCAACACACACACTACCACCATCGCCATCAGAACAGTTAACCCTTTACATGCCCGATTCTCTCTAATTGCCATTCCCAGGCCCTCTTCAACTTGACTGCCATCTTCTGAAACTATTTTCGGCTCAATCAAGTTAGCTTCCTCTTCAAAATGTGTTGTGTGGGACGGGATGATGGTGGGAGGGGGGAGTTATAGAGGAAGCACCACCCCTAATTTTCTCATGATTTTGCGATGAAGTCGAGCGAATGAAGAGTTTCAAATCGATTTATGCTAAATAAACTGGGCCGGAAAATGCAAATTATTTTTTAAATGTAACGCAATGGTCGTGAGGGGGACGTGTCTACTAAATATTATTGAACTTTTTTGTGGTTGGGTTGGAAAGTTTAAAAGATTCAGCATTTAATAAACCCCTAAACCTGATTTTTAGACAAATAAACGTTAGTCTAAAAAAGAAAAAAAAATCCCTTTCATCCCGACAATTCACGTTGTTTATTTATTTTCAAAGGTTCTTAAAGCAACATTTTTATTTATTATTTTCACATTATTTAAGTCATCCTCTCCCGCTCTCAACAACCCCTTGGCTCAAAACCTTTTTCCCCCCATATACGGAAAAATACACGTCCTCCTCGTCTGGCACCAGCCCTTTTTAAAACCTACCTGCTTGACGTTTCTCCCCCCCTCCCAACCATTCTTCACCCTCTTTCAAGTCTTGTTTATACTAATGGGACAAACATGTGGTGGCATCGCATCAAGCCACCCTTAATTCTAAGGGGGTGCTTCCCCTCCCCACTGTCACCATCACTCCCTGTGGAGAGAGAAGTACAAAAGGGACAAAAAAAAAAACATAGTCTCTTTTTTTGATTTTCTAGAAACATTATAAATTACAGGAGTTGACATCTTTACAGTGCTATTCAAGGACTAATTTAGACTTTTTTCCCTTCTTTTTAAGAGCATAAAATAAAAGAGACAGCCAATTCTTTCAGGGTACAGACTTTACGAGAGCACTGTATTTCAGTTTTTGTACGTTACATACCTTTTTGTTTGTCTTATTAAAAACTTGGTGGTGAAGGGTTGGAAGGGAATGGAATATGGAATGAAACAGTCGCTTTGTAAACCTCCAACTCTCGACGAACTACGATAACTTTAAAATGAGGGGAATTCCCCTCGAGAAAAGAAGAAGAAGAAGAAAAAAATGGGAAGCCGAGTACCTAATTGTTTGTATTTCAGCGTTTCACATTCACTGAAGAAACAGACTGACTATACACACTCAACGTAAAATAAAATGACGGTTATGCAGGGAAACCGAGCGGCTCCACTCCGTGTAGCCGACTCTGCAACAGCTGAAAACGTGTTTTCGTCTCGTCAATTTCCGTGGTCAATTTCCGGGACAAACAGACGGAGGCATATAGGCGGAAACAGCCTATGAATCAAAATCACCTTCTACAACAAGAAATTGCTAGCTTAAGCGCCTTGTTGGGGATTGGTTTCCGTTTGAAACCGATTTCATTGGGTTTCCTCGTCCATATAACCGATTTCACGGGTTCTGTAAAACCTAAAACACCCATACCAGAAGAAAGCTGGAGCACGAATCGCTACATAATTGCTACATTCGAGAATAAAAAACCGCAAAAATGAAAGTTTCAGGCCTAATAATAAGAGAAATTCACGTTTTTCATCTGTACTTTCGCAAAATGGTAAATTCCGGGGCCTTTCATTTGAGCGGGTGTGGACTCCAGTCTGCAGGCAGTCATGATAGCGCCGGCCAAAGCTTGATGAATAGCAGCAAAATTACATCATTCGGAGCAAAATATCTGCGAAATTGAATGTTGCCAATCGGAATATTCTAAAAATAGAGAGTTAGCAACATTTTGGAGCAAAGTATCCACGAAATTGGAAGTTTCCAGGCTAAACATTTTCGAAATCGCTAATTTTTGGATTTTATTTTTGAGAAATTGCAAGTTTCGGGTCCAAACACTCACGAAATCACATGTTTCTGGTTTTAATTTTCCAAAAATTACAAGTTTCGGACGTTTCAACCATGTAGCTTTGTTAAACAATGCGATGGAAGTGACTTTTCGCCGCACTTTTCGACCTGACGATTCCTGTGCCTAGAGACCTATTTCACTCGTGTATCCCAGTCAATTTTACTAATTTCACGGGTTCAGATTATCATAAAACCTGATTTTGCGAGGATTTGTCATCCAAACAACTTATTTCACTGGTTTGACTAATTTTAATTACCAAATTCACTGATTTGGCTCTGTTGAACTTCAATTGAACGACACAGAATTGACTTCCTAAAAAAACCAATTTTCACCGGGTTGACTCTTCATGAATGCATTCCGCTCATTAGACACTTTCGATGTCCAAATATCACTGATTAAACACACCACAAAATCCAATTTCGTGGTTTTGGCTACTTCAATAACAAAATTTGCCGGTTTGGCACTTTTTGAGACCAAATTTGTCGAATTTCGTAGGCCAGAAACCAATTTCGTGGGGCTGACTACCTTAAGACATGCCAATTTAACGGGATTTCACACCTTTTTAAAGGATAAATGAGCGTACTGGCTCAATTTAAAGGGAAATTTCACGGCTCTGGCTCTTTTTAAAAACAAAATATCGCATGGCCCAGACGTGGTTCCAAGATTTAGTCAAGGAAGAGGCTTATGAAATTGTGTCCTTCGCTCTAATGAAAATGGCTTGCTATCAATTCACTGCCTATTCCCACCTTAAAACGCCTTAAAAATGGCCAAACTGGCAATGACCGCTCTAAAAAAAAAAAAAAAAACCCAACAGACTTCACGCGGTCTAAAAGTGGCTAAACTGACGGTTCGTGCAGCCCTGAAAATGCGTGGAAAGATCATGAATCCCGCTATGAAACTGGCTAAATCTTCCATTCACGAGGTACAACTGGCTAAAACTAGCGATTCCCGCTCTAAAACTGGCCAAGCTAACGTAACGCGCTTTAAAAATGAGCAAACTAACAATTCACGCTGTTTGTCCTTATAAACAGACAATTCCTGCCCTAATTATTCTAAAATCAACCATTGGCGCGCCAAGAATGCCCAAACTGACCATTCGGGCGTTGGCTTGAAGGGAGTAATTGCGTCACTAAAAAAGCAAAACTGACGATTCGCGCTTATTATAAATGACCCAACAGACTTGACGAACCCTAAAAATGGAAAAACTGACGATTCATGCTCTGAAAATATCACACTGGCTATTCAATTCCTATATTTAAATGACTGTGCTGACAACTTGCGCCCTAGATATGGCAAGCTGAACTCCCGTACCCTGTAAATTGCGTGACGGACTATTCGTACCTTTAAAAACGGCAGAACTGATTGTTTGCGTTCTCTAAAATGGTTAAACTAATAATTCACGCTATGAAAATTATAAAACTGAGTTCTTTACATACAATTGGCTAAAATGACGGATTCATGGCCTAGGAATGGCAGCGTTAAAATTGCCAAACTGGCTATTCACGCCCTATAAAATTGGTAACACTGACTCTATGCGGCCTACGATGAATGGTTAAACCGACAATTCACACTTTGAAAATCCCTAAACAGAAGATTCATGCCCTGAAAATGGCAAAATTGGCCATTCGCGCATTAGAAATAGCCATACTGAGCCTTCACGCCTTGAGAATGTCTAAACCGACGATCCTGGCCTTAAAAACTGGCTATTTACGCACTGTAAATGGCATACACAACTCGCACCAGCGATTCACGGTCTAAAAATGGCCTAACTGATCATTTTTGCTCTACAGAGGCTAAAAAGACGATTCGCGCCTTCAAAGTGGCTAGCTGCATCCAAAAAACCAAACAGGGCTATTTGCGCCCTTCAAGCAATAAACTGACCACTTGCGATTGCGCACTGAGCATGGGCCATCCTGAACAAACCCCTCCCCAACAACAACCAGCGTTAGCTGCATGCGTTAGCTACATGGACTGGATAAACATTTTGATTTGAAACTATAAATTGCTATAAAATTGCTTGATTGGCAAATCACGCCCTAAACATGGCTAAATGTGCTGATTTGTGCCAGTGAAATAGCGAAACTTACCATTCGTTTTGCATAAAAGGACAAACTGAGCCACCACGCCTAGAAAATGGCTAAAATGCAGAAGATTTGTGCCCTAAAAATAGCAGAACTAGTAGTTTGCGTCTTGGAAATGCCTTAACTGACGATTCATGCCATTAAAATGCCTAATGTGACTTGCTGCTGGTTGGACCTAAAAAAGCAATTTCACGGATTTCACTGCGCCAAAAACAAATTTTCGCTCGTTAGAACCATTCGAAAAATGGTGAATCCAGCGATTCACGCCTTATAAATTGCTAAACTAACCGTTCGCACCCTAAAATTGACTTTAAGGATGATTCGTCCCCTGGAAATAGTCAAACGGACTATTCACGCTCTAAAAATGGCAAAAATGACGATTCGCGCCTTCGAAATGCCTAAAATGACGACTCGCACCTTGAAAATGGTCGAAAAAAGCCATTCCGGGCCGTTGAAAATGGCTGAACTGACGATTCATGCTCTGAAATAACCAAACGCCTTAAAAATTTCAATCTTCAAAGTTTTGCTCTAAAAATGGTCACACTGGTCATTCGCGCTCTTTGGAAAGCGTCAGGGACAACGACAATTCGTCCCTTGAAAGTGGTAGACCAGACTGGACAAGGCCTATAATGGGCTGCTGGTCGTATTGACAATTCAAGCCCCCCCCTCCCTCACAATGGCTATACTGACAGATTTGCGCCTTGAAAAACGACCATTCGCGTTCCAATAATGACGAGATTGACCATTCGTGCCTTAAAAATGCCTGAACTGACGATTCGTACCCTAACTATCATCAAAACGACTATTCAGTCACTAAAAATTGCAAACTCATTTACTGACGAGAAGTCGGGTTTCAGACCGCATGGATTTTCTCAATTTCTCCCTTGGCAACAGTCAGTTTCGGTCGAGCAGTCAATTTCGTCCTTAAAACTGATAATTTCGTCTTTGAAAAACTCTCCACAGCTCTTTGCAATACGGCGAGTTTCTGGCTTTAATGTTAGAAAAATTCAAGTTTCAGGTTTTCACTTTCGCGTAATAGCAAGTTTTGGGTTATCCTTTGACTAGCCAGCCACGACCGCACCCAAAAACCTGATGAATAGCCGCATAATTGCAACATTTTGGAGCCAAATATCCACGAAATATGAAGTTTCCAAACAAAATTGCAAGTTTCTGGTCTTAATTCTCGTGAAAATGCATGTTATGGGTACGTGAAATTGCAAGGTCCGTGTCGTCTTTTCAGTGTTACCATGGAGCCCATTCTAGCCGGCCACGACAGCACCTGAAGTTAAACAGATAGCCGAAACATTTTGGAGCTGAATATACGCGAAATGGGAAGTTGCCTACCTGAATATTCTTGATATTGCAAGTTTATGGTCTTAAAATTTGAGAAATTTGTTATTCCTTGCAGGTGCGGAAGGATAGCTAGTTTGGCCATTTTTATGGCGCATAGTTAATAAGTTTTGACATTCAAAAGGTGCGAATAGTACGTCAAAACAGAGCGAGAATAGTCAGTTTTGACAATTTTTGACGTGCGACTGGTTTATTTTGCCATTTTCAGAGCCCCACTCGTCTATTCAGGCGTTTTCAGGGTACGAATCATCAGTTTGAACAATTCAAAGTCAGTCAGGCTGGAGGGGTCAGGGGGTGTCAGTAAAGTCAGTTCGGCCGTTCTCAAAGCTGGAATCACCAGTTTGGTTATTTTCAGCGTGCAAGTAGTCAGTATATCAATTTTCAAGGCGCGAAACGTATGTCCCCCCCCCCTATTTTTAGGGTGCAATTATTAGTTCCGTTAAGCCAAGCCAAGCCAATGGTTATTTTGGCCCTTCTTGGCCCAAAATGGTCGATTTTGCAGCTTTAAGGACAGGAATAATCTGTTTAGGCATTTTCATGGCACGAATAGTCAGTTTTGCCATTTTTAGGCGTTATATTAAAGTCAGTTCTGCCGTTTTCATACTGAGAATAGAAAGGTTAGCTATTTTTAGGCAGGCGTTGGCAGTCAAACTATTTTTCATTGAGTGAAGCACACAATTTGCCAAGCCCCTCCCTTGAGGAAATCCAGGATCCACATCTCATTCATTGTCTTTGTTCTAGCGAAATTGCATGTTTCTAAGCCTTGTGTGTACACCGGTTTCCTTATGCGAGGAAGCTCAAGCTGGCCCCGAATTCCCTCATACCCTGACAAATAGCCGTGTAATTGCAACACTTTGTTAATGCTGAACATTTTTGTCAACTCGTTGAATTCAAATTTGAGAGATGCCTCAAGTTTTTCGGCCCAGTCTTGCCGAAATTGAGAGTTTCGCGTCTTAATTGAAACTAAATTGCTAGTTTCAGGGGCTTTTTTTTAAGGGCAGTGGTACTCATACAAGCCGGCCCCAAAAGCACCCTTAGCCTGACGAATACCCACGAAGTTGGAAATTTCTTGGCTGAATATCCACAACACTGCAACTTTCGGGTTTAAAACTCCTGTGAAAATGCAAGCTTCAAGTTTTAACTTCGGCGACATTGAAAGTTTCAGCTGGATCGATGATTTAGCCGCAAAATTACATCATTCATATCAATGAATTTTCAAATTTCGGCCCTTGTGTCCGTGAAATCGCAATTTTTCTATGGGCTTGGATAGTTCAGACATCTTCAGTGATCTATTGCAAGTTTTTGTTTGCAATTTGTACGCTACAGGACCCCTAAAAGCCCCCTCAAGCCTAGGGTGCTTCTTTCCTAAATGGAAAAAAAAAAAAAAAAAAAATCTGGTCACTGTAACGTTAGGGCCTCTGTAAAATTAGTCAAAAATGGGCTATAGAGTCATTTATCAAAGTGTTTCGATTTGCTCCGAAAACAGTTTATGAGTCCCTCAGAGAGCACTTTTAAATGGCAAATTTCGCGGAATTACCGCTCATAAACGCCGTTTTTCGGGATTTTCACCTTGAATAAACCAATTTCGCTGGTTTGGTTAGTTCAAAAAAAAATTAGTGATTTTGAAAAAAAAAAAAAACAGCAACAACATCCCAGAGGCTTCTCGTCCAAAAGACACATTTCACGGGTTGGGCTCTTATAAATAGGGGAACGCAGCAAGCCGACGACACTCGACAGATCAAATTATAGCCGCGTAATTCGATAAAAAAAAATGGTGCGAATAAGCTGTCAGTTCAAACCACATGAGCCGTTGTTTTGATATACGAAGATGGAAAAACTTGAAATATTTTACTGACGAACCCTTTTGAGCTTTTTGTTTTGATTTAAAAGTTTTCCTCTTTCTCTTTTTTTTTTTTTTGGAAACAAAAACAAAAACAGAAAAATAAAGCACATTTTCCGAGAGAATTTTCAACAAGAGAAAACCTTTGTTTATTATGAATCTCGGCCGTATCGCTTGCCCCCCCCCAAACCATCCCCCGCCAACCATTCACCAACCAGTCTAACCATTATAACTTGCGGTGAAGCAACATTATCATGTCTTTCAATTTACCAAGTTTACGGAGTAATGGAAAAAATTATAAACTTCACTATTACACCCCCCTCCCTCTTCTTCTGTTACCAGTCTTTTTGGGGGAAAGTTCTGAAAAGTAACGCTTTTGAAAAGAGGGTGAAAAACAAAAAACTTTCGTTCTTTTTTGGTGGGAGAGAGGGGGGGGGGGAGGATGATGGGAATCGTAATTCGTAGCTGTCACTCTAAAAATGAAAAGTTCAAGGGTTTTCACTGAAAGTGTTGAAGTAAGCACCGTCAAAACAGTGTTTTAATTTATGCGAAATTCGACGATCTTTTTGGGTTGGGTAGGGGTGGGGGTTAAAAGAAACAAAAAAAAGGAGAGGGGGGGGGGGCTGAAAGGGCATGGCTGTTTCGTGCTCCTGTTTCAATATATTATTCTCTTTCATCTTTGTTTTTTTTGGTGAGTTTGCGACTTGCAATTGTTGTTTTAAGGGCATTGAATGAGTCGGCTATAATTATGCCTCCCCTATAACAATTCTCACTGTAACGTCAATTTCTCTGTAGCGCAGACCTATAATCAACCTTCTATTGGTACCTGCGAGTGTATTATGTGTATATATATATTTTCTTGCCAAGAACCGTTTAACGTAATAATCCGTTAGCACGTGCATAACTAATCAGGCTGTGAAAGGTGAGAGGGAAAACAATGGAAGAAACGGGGGGGGGGGTCAAGCGTGTTTCGAACTAATATTCCAATTTTTAGGGGATTACTACCTTTTCGTGATATTCATAAAAGGGTCGAATGTAAGCAACCGGTTTCAGTGTTTCAGGTTTCTAAATTGCAGGCTAAAATGCAATTTTCCTGACCAATGGATTCCGTGGAAAGTAATGGCAATTCCCCTGACCGAACCATTTTACACTCTTCTCCCTTATCCCTGCCATAGAAACCTGGAAGGTAGGAGGGAGTAAAAAAAAAAGGTCATCAGAGGCTAAATTACTGCCGATTGTGTACCCATTCAATTCGAGTCAAAGGAGCTTTGTGTATGCACTGAGAACGATGAGCTCAGAATGATAATGCGAAGACGTTTTAAAGATTTTCATGGGCACACCTTTGAGTATTGTTTCTTATTTTTATTTACTCTCTTTTCACCCCCTCCTTCAATTGTATTCAACTCACTTGTATTCAATTGTAAATTATGGGCTAAACCGATGTTCTCGATGCGTAAGAATTACTTAAACATTCAACTTCGAATCAATTAATAAAGCGGTTTAACTTATTTTCTTTAAATTGGAATTTTTCCAGGTTGCTTTTTTTTCGTATTCGTACGCCACAACGCTCTCAACTCTCATCCTTACTTTTACAAAGTTAATTCCCCCCCCCCTCTTCACTACTCTACCACAAGTAGCTGGATCTGGGAAGCTGTGTTGTTTAGAAGCGCGACGAGGGGTTGCGCGGCTGGGATTAAGAAGAGAGAGAGAGAGAGAGAAAAAAAAACAATAATAACCCACTCCACTAAAGATGAGGAATAGTGGGGAGATATAGGGAGAGGTTTGAGCTTTGTTTTATGTCGAGCACTCTTCAAAAAACTCCTGGAAAATATTCAGATGTGATGGGTTCAGAAGGTTCAAGCACACAGAGAAGCGAGATGAACAAGAGGTCTCTTCATCCTGTGTTGGTGAAGGTTGCGGCAGGGGGGGGGGGCTCTCGAGAGGTTTGATATAGCCTGAGGAAAAAAAATAATCCGCACGTTGGAAGCCACTTGCTAATTATGAGACTCGATGAAAGAAACCATTTCTTTAATTAATTTCTCTTTTCACAGAACGGAAAGTCCCCCCCCCTCCCCGCAAGGCAGAACAACCTCAATCGTTTGGTTTAGTGCGAGGTGAGTTGGCAGCTTCAAGCAGGGTGATTTGGACAGTTTCCCAGGCAAAGCATTGACCACCTTGGTGAATGAGCCAAATTATGCGCCGTATTATCAGTCACTGGTGTACTGGGCAATTTTTCTGGCGTGCGGGTAGAGGTGTATCCGAGTTTCTCGAACATTCGTCCTCCGGGCTTCCGAAGCTCCGACGTTAAGTTTCTTTTGTTGGTATATATGAGAACATTTTGTGGTAATTGAAACTGCTGCTGTCACCGGAATCACCGAAATGACGAGTAGAATCAGCCAATTTTCGCTGTAAATCGAAACCGCGAACTCGCGACTACCGCGAGTAGTCATTATAGGTGCGGTGTTGTCAAACCCTCCATGGATTTAAGCAGACGATTCGACCAAAGCCGGAGCCACGCCGTCCGCGCCTCCTTAAAGAAGCGTTGTCGCTTGGTTTCCTTAAGGCGTCATTCACACTGAACTAGCATGCGGCGTGGCACTTGCCATGCGACGAGCTATAGCGCACAATTCGGAAGACCAGACCGCTGTAATTGAATGAGCGCGTTCACACTGGTGTGTCGCATGGCATTTGTCATGCGACACGTGCAGCTAGAAGACCGGATAGTTGGTCTTTCGTAGCGTGTCATGCGTTGTGCGGGTGAGTATTCCCACCCGAAGCCTTTCCCGCCTCATTTTTTTCCTCGATGTCATCTTTTTTGTTCAATTTACCATTTCGAACATCGAAATCGTCATTTGATAGAAAATTTGAAGCTTTGCTGGATGATGGATAAGTTCCATGATGAGTTGGATGATAGCAGGACTGTTTTCTCGACGTTCCGCCTTTAAGGAGGAGGTTGCCACGTTCTTCTTTTTTTTATCCCCGGGCGCCTAACAATCAACGCAATATCATCGTCATCACAAGATTAGATCCTCGGTGCAGCAATCATCCTCACCCAGCGAAAACGAACTGAGTACACAAATACAAAAATTTGAGTTTGAGTTGTGTGTAGGAGGAAAGAAGACATTTGGTTTGTTCGTTTGTCGTCCGGAGCTGCTCTGGACTGCACGAACAGTCTGAAAATCGTTCTTTTGTAATCCCGAACTACACTGAAAGCGTTCGTTTGTCAAATCTCGGACTGTTCAGTGCAGCACTATCTACACTGGAAAATTAGGAGGAGCTTGCTGCTCGAAATTTTATAACCTGCTCATTAATTACCTTTCGTCAAACATTTCATTCTGGGAAGCGGAAATAAACCTTAAAGGTAACGTTTTTGTTGCCGTAAGGTTAACCATTTGCAAGATAAGCGTTCCTTTGATTTCGATAAATGACGTCAATCCCGGACCGCTCGAACTACACCTGCACCACTACACTGAATAACAAACGAACAAACCTATTATAAGTGCACCTGCCATTTCAGTGTGAACGCAGTTATGGCATGTGACATGCTGCATGTGGCTCTTGCCATGCCACATGCCGCGTGCTAGTTCAGTGTGAATGACGCCTAACTTCGCACATAAATTTTGGCTCCATTTCTGCACCAATATTCGGTTTCAAAGTCTAATTTCAATCTTCAGGAAGTTCTACAGTGACGTTAGATCTTGCTTTTCCAAACATCCCTGAAATTACCTTAAAACACATTCGAATTTTAAAGTGTATTGGGGTTACTTTAGGGATAACATTTGAAAAAGCAAGATCTAACGTCACTGTAGAACTTCCTGAAGATTAAAATTAGACTTTGAAACCGAGTATTGGTGCAGAAATGGAGCCAAAATTTATGTGCGAAGTTTAGACGATGGGCGACTGGGAAGGGGCCGAGGAAACCCACCTGAAACCCCACCTTAATAGTAACACAGTGAGGTCCTTGGACTCCTTAAAAATGCCACCTGTGTGGATCATCACTCAAGAAGATAGTCCCGCACCCCGTTACCTGTTCTCTCTAACCCCTTGCCCTCTTCACCATTGTCTTGCTCAAAACTTGCTGAAAAAAAAAAGCTCATTCGTGGTTAAGGTTCCTGAAAAGCACTAATTCACAGCTAAAATTGAGTAGAAGTGCTAGTTCATTGTTCAAAATTGAGAAAAACCCAATAATTCCGAGTTTTTGGAGGAATCATCGTGGCTTTGTAGATAGGTTTTAGGCTAAATTTGAGGAATATACCTCATTCGTGGCTAAAATAGAGAAAAAGCGCGATATGAGTGAGAAAAAACGCTAGTTTGCGGCACAAAATGAAGAAAAAAGTGAGTTAAAGCACTCATTCGCGGCAGAAATCGGTAAAAACGATAACTCGAGGTTTCTGGGGGTATATAAACTTTTTGTAAAATTGAGATGAAACGCTATATAATTCGCGGCTACGCCCCTGGGTTTTGCTTCGGCCATTTGTAAAGCGGGAACTTTGTTTATTTTCACGGCGCGAATGATCTGTTTGGCCATTTATCGAGTGCGAGTGGCCATATTGCCATTTTTCGAGTTCGGCCATCAATTCAGGGCAAGCATCGCCAGTTTAACCATTTTCAAGGCGAGATGCGTGTATGGTCAATTTGACCATTATTATAGAGCACGGAATGAATGGCTTTGAGAATTAGGGCACATAGCGTAATTTTTGCCCTTCTTTGGCCGCGAATAGACCGTTAAGACATTTTCTGGGGCGCGAATGCGGTCAGTTTGCCGTTTCTAGGGGGCGTGAATTGTCAGTTTGGTTGTCAGTACGGTCTTTTCAGGGCGTGAATAGTCAGTTTGTTCGTCTACATTCAAGAAACGATTTGTATAGGTTTTATCAATTTTGAGGTACGAACGGTTACTTAAGCCATTTTCAAGGCGTGAATCGTCAGTTTGACCTTTTTTGTGTGTAAATATACTCAATTTCACCATTTTTGAGGCGCTAACTCTGGTTGTTATGGTTACTTAGGGCCAATTTCACCACCGGGAGTTAGGTTAGAGTTACCTAACTCTCGCCTTTTTTCAGTTAATTCTGAGTTAACGTAACTCAAACCTTAACTCTCGGTGGTGAAATCCACCATTATTGTCAGTCGAACAAATTTTCAAGGCACGAATGGTCAGATTGGCCATTTTTCGATTGCGAATGGTTCGGTTTTGCCATCAATCACGCACGCATCCCCAGTTCAAGCATTTTTAATCCGTGAACCAACAGCTTTTGCCCCTTTTTTTAAGAAGTGAATTGTTGATTTAGTTATTTTTTATGACAAAAATAGTCAGGCTAAGTATTTCTAAGACGCAAATCCTCTGTTTTACCAGCTTTAACGCAAATGAATACTCGTACAAGTTTTGGACGCAAATAGTCAGTTTGGAAGCGACTGTTTGCTATTTTTAGAGCATACAAACAGCAATTACGGTTATTTTTCAATCGTGAATGGTCGGTTTATCCATTTTCAGGACATCCCACCGTCAGTTCAAGTATTTTTAAGGTGCGACCCATTATGACCCTTTTCACACTGATAGTTGGGGGGAAGGGGAGACTCCAATGTGTGTGTCACCTCGGAATAAGGCTTTCTTCCAATTTTAACCGCGAATTATATAGGTAGCTTGTACATGTAGTTTGTAAATGTATCTGCAAATTAACGTTTTTTTCTTAATTTTAGCCTCGAATCAGCGATTTTTGTTTTGTTTAAGTTAATGTGGGTAGTGTGGGTGTCGAGGCTATTTTCCATGTCTGTGAGTCCAGTATATGGCCACTGTTCGCACGCAGAAATTTTCCCACGGTTCCTTCAAACGTGACTCTATTGTAGAATGGCCCAGCGACAGTTTGTCGTCCATTTACGTATACAAATTAACGACTAATTCTGGGGGTTTCGTCCAAATTTTCACGTTCTTTAGGGAGCTCAGTTGTCTGTTTACCGTCATAGTGATCCGAACCAGCCGTGAAGTCCTGAGGGCGGGCTGTGCGACGAGGGTCACGCATGGCAAACTCAACTCCCAGGTCATGGAACATCCAGTACATGGGAACTGGAGCCGTTCAGGGCAGATTCTGAGTGTTTTTAGAGTGCCAAAAAAGGCGAAATGTTGACTAAATTGTTTCCCAGGAGGAAGTGGTTAGCTCGGTGGATCGAACCGGGTAGTCTCTGTGAACTGTTAGTTCCAGTCTAGAAACGAATAATTTTCTGCAAAAAAAACGTTGAAAACCACGCATGCAATTAGTTTGATTTACCCATACGCTCCGTTTGCCCATTACATCATTCAAGCTGGCCGAACCGAACTCCACACTTTCAGAAGTTGCAGCCGTTGCCGGAAAACAGCCTTCTTGGAAAGTCCGTTGATCCCAGTCTCGTGAGTATTTATGTTCAATCGGAACCAATCGATCAATCGTACTAGCGATCTGTATGAATTACAATAATTGACTCCAACTACACTATTCTTATTATACAATTCAGGAGATAAAGCGTCGAGAGATACCCGTGTTTGAATTGTATTTCGTGTGGCTCATCATGCCTATCACGTGTGCTTTCAATTTGAAAACATTTTCATGAGTTCTTGTTCGAAAGAGACCGCCCCCCCCCCAAACTAATTTGATATTGTTTTATACTCAGGCCGGACTAGACAGATGCATTAATGCAGGCTTTAACAGTCTGATTTCTGAGAGCATAAAGCAACTACAAAAAAGTTTTGGATAAAGCGATTTTTCTAGAAAATTAGCTGCCAGTAAAAGATACAAGACACCACATAATCACGCACAATAGTGTCTTACCTTTTGAGGGTTTCATTCCACCTCACTTCACCACCTACCCATTCCTACCCATAGCGCATCATCCATCACCTGTTGATGACTAACGACTGTCCCGCATTGAAGAAATCTTTTAAGTGTATCGATACCACCACTATTATACTTCCCTTTTTAATCAAAATTCATCACGGAAGTGATTTCAATGTTGTTAAAGACGTCTAGAGGACATCCCACCACTCCACCAGTCAGTTTAGTTTCTGGTCATCACCGGGAGCGGAGAAAGGAGTGAGTGCGTTTGAACTAAACGTAAATGGTATCAAGGGGTCGTCGCACGGTAGGGGAAAAAACGAGTGATGTAACGTTATTCGCGAAGCCTTCGATTTACAAACTGTAAATATTGAGATAAATACGTGCTTTAATACGTTTTTGATTGGAAATTCAGTCGAATAACCGTGCAGCACTTGACGAGCTGCTTTGCTGTAAATTAAAACTCAAGCACCTCTGATGTTTAATTAAAATTCTTCTGAAAAATCGCCGAAACTCATTTGAAATCCTCTCAATTAGGTAGAAATTAGCAATTAAAGCTCGATTGAGCAACAACTACTTGAAACTTTTTCTCTCTTTTTTAAAAAAAAAGATTTTGATCGTTCATTGGCCTTTACAAAACTGCACGTGATCACCGAATATTTTAAAGGTAAAAAAAAAAAAAAAAAAAAAAAAAAATCGTGCCCTCTCGCTACATTTTGAATTCAACAACAAGGGTGAAGAGTGTTTCGTATAAATTTTGTAACAGCCACCACAACCCCGGAGGTTGGTGGGGGTGACCGTATGGCTGGTGATTGACAGTGAACACGGAGCACTGGCCTTTTTTTTTTTTTTCTTTTTCAAATTTTCGATGAAATGCGTGGAAAAAAAAGTCTCGTGAGATGCAAAGTGAATTCGTGTGAATCACATGACTTCATACAAAATGCACGAAGTATTTTTTGCCACCCCACTACCCTTGCCAACCCCTAAACAAAACGTGTTGACTTACTGAAGAGTTTCCGATAGTTTTGTAATTCATAATGAATACATTTCTGATGGATAAGTTTGTATTTTTTTATCACCCCCCCCCCCACTTCTTCACTGACACATCACTCAAACGTGAACATTTAAACACTGCGAAAGAAAAAATTTCCCCACTCCACCGTTTTGAAAATAAGTATAGGGGGGGAGAGAGGTCATGTCTGTCCACTTTGGGATGGACTCTCGCTCGTCGTGTAGTTAGTGCGCGTGCTTTTAGCGCGCATTGAAATAATCGTGTCTTTAGCGCACATTACCTGTAATAACACCCTTGTCAAACTTAATCCTATCACTCAGCAGGCAAAATGGTATGTATAAAGCAGGCAAGACCTCAATAATACATAATATACATATATAAGGTACAAAAAAAAAAAGTTGATTCGCAGCTAATATTGAGGGAAAGTGCTAATCGGTGCCTATAACAGAGTAAAACGCCAATTAGCGAATACGTTACGAAAAACGCTAAAAAACAAAACAAAAAAACATCTACAATTGACAAAAAACACTAATTCACAGCTAAAATTGAGAAAACGTTAATTCGCGGCTAAAACAAATAAAATCGCTAAAATTAAGATAAATCGCCGACTCGCGGCAATAACACTGAGAAAAAGCAGCGATTAGTCGCTTCAGCACGCTCACCTAATATTGAAAAAAAACCAATTAGTGGTTTCTCGAGGCAACTTCGTGACTAAACTTTGCTACTAACTGAAATTTTTGATTTGAAAGCTTTGTTTCGCGGCTAATATTGTGAAAAACGGTTAAAAAAAACACCGATTATTGGATAAAGCGTACAAAAACGCTAATAAACAGCTAAAATTGACAAAATAACATTTATACACGGCTGAAATTAATTAATTAATTTGTGATTTTAATTAATTAATTTCCTTACATAAAACGACAATTCGCTGGCACAATCAGAAAAAACCGTTAAATCACGGCCAAAATTAAGAAAATCGCTAATAAACAGTTGAAATTGACAAAAAAACGCTCATTCAGGGCTAAAATTATGGAAAACGCAAATTATTGGAGGCTAAGGCCCATTTTCACCATCAAAATTGATCTTGTTTAAAGTTGATCGCGATTAGTTGCCAATAGTGACCCATATGAATTCACATATGTGTTTACATTGTAATCGCGATTAGTTGTTGATCTTGGTTTAAGAAGTCGGTGAAATCGGGCCTAAGACAGATAAATGGCGAAACTGTGGCTAAAATAGAGATTTATCGCTACTTCACTGCTATAACATTGAGAAATAGCTGCGATTAATCGCTCAGCAGGCTCGGCTATTATTGAAAAAAAAAAAAAAAAAAAAAAAAAAAAAAAAAAAAAAAAAAAACGCCAATTACTGGTTTCTAGAGGTAACTTCATTACTAACTTACATTTTTGGTTTTAAAGCACTGATTCACGGATAATAGGATAATAGAGAAAAAAAGCTCGTTTGTCTGTATGAAGAATTGAGGAAAATACACCAATTCTTAAGGCAACCAGCACGGCCAGGTATCTGAAGGCATATTCGCTACTAAAATAAAGGAAATGCGCAAACCATAATTTTTTTTACACCATTATTTCGAGGCTAAAATTGAGAAAGCGTTCAAGTGTGCTGATCTATGGGCAAGTACGCGACAAAAATTGTGTAAAAGTACTAATATTCGCGGCTGATGCAGAGGAAAAGTGCTAATCCCTAGCGAAATGCGACAAAATCACGAATTTTGAGAATAAAAAATTCTGAAAAACGCGAAATCACGGCAATACTTGAGAAAAATAGCTAATTCGAGGCAATTAAATTGAGAAAAAGCAGCGATGAGAATCACTCAGCAGGTTCGTCCCGGCTAAAATTTTAAGCGCTAATTCACGGCTAACAATTTGAAAAAATATAATAATTCTAGGACAGTTTGAGAAAACCCCTAAAATTCACAGGTGAAATGGGAAAAAATGCGTAAAATCGGCTAAGGTTGTCAAAAAGCACTAATTCGCAGCTAAAATTAAATGAAAAATCAATTTTAGAAAAATCGTTGATTCCCCGAGGCTAAAATTGAATGAAAGTGGTAGGTACTTCGCGGCTGAAACTAGGAAAATGGATAGCTGCTAAAATTGAAAAGAGGAAAAAAAACCAAAAAAAACCGCTAATTAAAATTAGGATAAAACGCTCACTTGTATCGAAAATGGATAAAAACGCTTATTCGCAGATCAAAAAGAGAGAATTCGTGAATTCACTGCAAAAACTGAGATAAAAAGCGGTGATTTTCGCCTTAAGTTGACAAAAGGCACTCATTTTCAGATTAAAATGGTGAAAAACATAATTTTTCGCGGATCAACATGAAAAAAAATCTGCGAATTCACGGCTAAAATGGAGTCGAAACTGGACCGAAAAAGGACCCACTCACCCTCTAGAAGACGTTCGCTCTTTAAACTGTCGATATCGGCCCAGGAACTGACATACTTGTGACTTGGAAACTGTCATCTATTTCCTCAAAGGTAACAAAAGATCCCAAACCGTGATTTCTAAGGATTTTGAATAACCCTTCACCGGAAAAAGTCTAGTACTAGAAACTGACTGTCAAATTCGTCCTTTTAACTGTCAATTTTGTTCTGGAATTGTCAACTTCGTCATTCAGGACTGTCAATTTCGTCATGAAAATTGTCGAATTCGTCCTTGGAACTGTCTATTTCGTCATGAAAATGTCATTTTCGTCGTTCGAAATGGTTAATTTTAACCTCTAGACTGTCAATTTCGTCCTTGGAACTGTTTTGTCCCTGTGTGTGTTGGAAAAGTAAATTTGGTCATTCAAAACTGTGTAAATTTAGTCCTTGGAAGTGGAACTGTCAATTCCGTCCTGTAATGCTAATTTTGTCGTTAAATTTCAAACTGCAAATTTCATGCTCAACCCTACCTTATTCGTCCTGGAAATGTAAATTTCGTCTTTCAAAGCTGTAAACATTATCCTCGGGCGGTTAATGTCGTCATATGAATGTCAATGTCGTCATGTAAACTTTAAATTTCGTCCTTCAAACTGCCAATTTCATCTTAAACTGTCAGTTTCGTCTTATAAATGTCAATTTCGTCGTTTAAACTTTACATTTCGTCCTTGAAAGGGTCAATTTCGTCGTTAGTACTGTCAGTTTTGTCATATAAACTTCAAAATTTCGAAACGATCAATTTCGTCCAATGAATGTCAATTTTGTTGTTCTGAACTGTCAAATTCGTCAGGGAAATGTCAATTTCGTCAGTCAAAACTATCGCAATATGGCGAAAGCCTCCGCATGGGTCATTCCCCCCTCACTATTGTAACACCAAGAGGTAATACAAAACTGCAAAGTTATCGTTCAAAACAGTCAATATAGTCCTGAAAACTGTCAATTCCGTCCTCGCAACTTTCAATTTTGTCGATTTTGTCCTTGGAACTGTCAATTTCGATCCGGGAACTGTCAATGACTTTTGTCCCGGAAACAGTCTATTTCGTTGGAGAAACAGTCTATTTCGTCCTGGAAACTGTCAATTTCGTCCTGGAAACTGTCAATTTCGCCCTATAAAAACTGTAAACGTCCTCGTAACCGTCAAATTCATCGTATAAACTGTCAATTTCGTCCTTGTGGGGGAGGGGGTTATAAAAAAAAAAAATGAAACACGTGTGAGACGAGATGAGAATGAATTTCACAGCCATTTGTTCATAAATTTTAGCTGTCAAAGTCAATCTCACTTCGCCTCATATGTGTTTCACTTTTCCATTACAACCTCCCTGGAAACTGCTGATTTCGCACTTACTGTTGATTTCGACGTTCAAAACTGTCAACTTTCAGGGCCCGACAGGGACCGAACACCATTCCTCAGATTAATTGAACAGTTCCCGGCTGAATATATAGTCAGCTCAAAAGTGCGAAATTACAAGTTTTTTGTGGGATCGTGAAACCGGATTTGACCTTTTCCACTCACGGAGATTGTCAAGGGGGCAAATTATCAAGTTTCGGCATTTCATAAAGACAGGATTTTGTGTTGAAATGGTCAAATAGTGCGATTTCTGGGGTGAAATACGCGTTTTATAGCCAAAGCGGTCAGGCTTAGAACGTTATTATTCAGTTTACTGGCGCGAAATTGCTTCCAATTTCCGTCTAAAGGATGAATCTGTGCCGATGGAGCAGACTGAACTTCGTGGCTTATGGTTTGTGGGAGCCCTGAAGGTGGTCCAATTCAGTTCGTTCGCCGAATATGATATTTTTCAACGTAGACATGCCCAGTACTCAGCAAAATAGTCAGTCTATTGGTTAATAAAAGCCACAGTGTATGTGAGGAGGGGGGTGAATTGACCGATTTCTGTCCGTATCGCAAGCTAGATGGGAACAATGTAGCAATTCAGTGTCACGTCGGGTGTTTCTAATTATTAATTACGCCTTTTTACGGCTTAGAAGTGTTTGTTTTACCAAATTGCGAGTGTTTAGACCCTAAAATCGAGTGTAGTGATTGACACCTACCGGAACCCAGGGCGGAAATCTCCTGATGCCTATTAATCGTTTTCCCAATGTTATACTTGCAAATTACCCCGGTCCCTCACAGGGTCCCTCTTTGAATGGGTGCCCAGGTTTGGTCCACCCCTCTTTTCACAAGTCGCCACGCTACGGTTTTCTGTTCAAATAGCCAGTTCCCTGCTGAAAATAGGCAGTTTTCTGCATAAATAACGAGTATTGTGCTTGAATAGCCGGTATTTTCTGCGTGCGTAGCCAGTATTTTTTCACCTTTAAGCTTTTTAAGGCCGTCAAAATACTTAGGACATGAATTAACTGGAAGAACTCAGTCGTGTAACCCGCCTCACGTTCGACAGGTATTTTGGACCTGAATGCGAATATTTCCGTCTGCCGGCCATGTACCTTCGAAAACTTGATTTGCTGCAAAAGGCCAACGCCCCTGGCAGTTGCCGACCGACGACGCTCACATCCATATTTAGTTCCAAAAGCGTACCGAATGAGTCAAGTTACAAGATTTATGTTTTTTCGGTTAATTAATAAACCCAAATTTATGGAATTTGACTGGCCGCCAATGAGGACAAACGCGCCATGCACACGCTCATATCTTTATTCACCTCAAAAAACCTGCTGCGTGAGTCAAGTTACAAGAATATGTTGTTTCGGCTAATTCTTTTTCCACATTTAGGGAAATTGACTGACTGCGGAGAGCAAGTGCCCCAGGCAGACACCGGCAGACGCCCATTTCGTATTCAGCCCCACAAAAGCTATGAAATGGAGGAACTAGTTTCATTATGACTTAATTAATATGTTCTTCCGGCTGAATGGAACTGTCGCCAGCTCTCGATCACTTATCAGATAAGTCGTCAATAAACAAATTGTATGGCCAAAAAGCCGCTCCATTGCAACATTGGAACCATGCCGCCACGAAATTGTTACATTTGGAGATTAAAATCTTCCAAAGTGCAAGTTTTGGCCCTAAATATCAGGGAAATAGCGCGTTTCTAGTTGTTATTTTTACGAATTGAAAAGGTTCAAGGATTTTTTTATAGGGAGCGTGGTGTCCAGTCTAGCCGGTCCCGAGAGCACCCAATGCTTCGACGATATTGCAAATTTTGAATATAAATATTCCCAAAATTGCTAGTTTCTGATCTATATTATGTCAATTAGCGCTTATGGCCAGTTTAAGCCACGAATTTCTCAATTTTAGCCTTGAATGAGTGCTTTTTGTCAACTTCTCCATTTTGGACGCGTGTATCATTCTTGTCAATTTCAGCCGCGGATTAGTAGTTTTGCCCCCCTGCCATGTCCATGAATTGGCGCATTTTCTCAACTTTAGCAGCAAATTAGAGATGTTTTATTTTTTATTTTTAGAAAAGGGAAGCACTTTTCACAGTTTTAGCTGAAAATTAGCATTTTTCTTTACTGTTTTCCTCAATATCAGCTACAAAATAGAGGGCTTTTCACAAATAGGATTTTTTTGGTTCACCATACGCTATGCATAAGCGATTTTTCTCAGTTTAACCCGCTTTTTCATTCATTGCCATAAATTGGCGCTTTTTCTCAATGTCTGCCTCATAAGTTGCCTTAAGAAGCCGCGAATGGCGTACCTATTTATTCAGTTTTCACTCAAATTATAATTTGTCTGTAGGCTTAAAATAAACCTTCAAAATCTCTTAATTTTGACCAGACTTATTATTTATTTTCTGAATATTACCCGTAAATTAGCGGTTTTTTCACAGTTTAGCACCGCATTAGCAAATTTTATATTAATTTTAGGTATAGATAATTGCCTCTCAGTTCTAGCCCATGAATCAGCGTCGTTTGTTCTTATAGACGTGCATGAATTTGCCGTTTTTTCTGAATTTTAGCAACAAAGTTGCCATCATAAATCGCGGGTTTATTAGATATTCACTCCACTTTAACCGAGAATTAATGATGTTCCTCAATTTTAGAAGTGAATTAACACTTTTTCAAATCTTAACAAGCGTAGTAGCGTTTCCAACCTGCGCATTGACCGAAATTTCGCAATATTTGCCAAGAATTGACGTTTAACTCGTTTGGAGCTGCAAATTAGATTTTTTCCATTTTTAGCAGAGAATTATCACTTTTTCCCAATTTGAAGTGATAATTAGCGTTTTTATAAATAGTAGCCGCGCTAATTAGTGATTTTTTTCAGTTTTAGCCGCGAGTTTGTGATTTTCTTCGCATTTGTATCCGCGAATTAACATTTCTCCTCAAATTTATATCCGAAAATTGTAATTTAGCGATTTTTCTCAATTTCAGCAGTGAAATAGCTTGTTTTGCTAATTTTGCGGTGAATTAGCATATCTATTCCCTTTTTTATACGCGAATGAACGATTTTTGTCAATTTTGGTAGTGAATTTGCCCAATTTTAACCTGAAAGCGTCGTTTATTTGTCAATATAGCGTGTTTTCACAATTTTAACCGTGGGGTTGGTCCAAAAACCACACTTTTGCGTTGATTTCCACAATTTATTCGTGAAGTGGCCTCCATGCACCAGTGAATCAGCGATTTTTTCTCAATTTTAGTCTGGAAGTTGCATCGCGAGACTAAGAATCAGCGATTTTTCGCAGTTATTATCCATTTTTTTTCCCGCGTCGGCAAGTTGCAAATTGCCGATTAGCACATTGTCGGGCTTAAGGACTTAGCGAAACTGGGGACACGGTGTATTTTCTCTTTTTAGCTGCGAATTGTCCTCAAAATAACGCAAATTTTCTCAATTTGAGCCATCAGAATAGCGCTTTCGGGGGGGGGGGGGCTCAATTGAATATTCAGCTCACGGTCTTTGCTGATAGCACTTTGCAACGTTATATTCTCCAGGTCGGATAAAACTGAAATTCGAAGAAAGTAGCCAAATCGCTGTCCAACCGTCCAATCGTGGATAACCTAAAAATCCTCATTTTTCCGCATTATTAAGCTTTTCGGGGGCCCTATCTGATAGGGAGACCGGGTTGGTCCGCCCCCTTACATCGGTACGCTTACTGCGTGGGGCCTGAAGTCCAAGGAAAAAGCTGGACGCACGCGGACCTTCTCGGGCTGCTTGACGTCTATAAGATCGGCCAGCTTCAACGAGAAACGCTCATTTTTGGAGATTTTATGGGGCTCTTTAGAGCTTTGGTATTTTAGTCCCCCTTCTTGGATATACTTGTAGCTCTGGAGGGGGGGGGCATCCCCTGTATCCCTCACGTACCTACGCGATGGCTGAATTTCCAGTTTTCCAGTTTTAATATGGAAGGGGGTAAAATTGTCAGTTACCATGACCCAGTTGTCATTTTTTTTTAGGAAGAATGTCCAATTTCACGGTTAAGGAGAGAGTTAAAATGCTCCATTATGCCGTTTTACATATCTAGCTAAGTTTTAAGCCTCATTGTGTTCAAGTTACTCAGCCCAAATGGACATTTTGCCGCTTTTGGCTAAATAAAATTCACAGTTGGAGGCTATTTCCAAGTTTGTGGGTTAGTTCTATCATTGCTTAGCCAGCATTGTGCATTCACATTTTATACTGCCAAATTTTTTTGACATCCATAAACCCGGAAGACGTCTTGCTCGTCAGTCCCTCGGGGTGATATTTTCTCACGTGATCTTCATTATGTTTTATGTACGTGCCGTATAGAAGAGAATGGGCAGCAAACTGTACAAAAGACCTTTTTACACCAGGAAAATCATGATAATACGGGTACTAGTCTTGTGTAGATAGAAGGTGATGAGAGGGGGGGAGGTTGGATTTTATGTATGCGTTGGACGGGAAAAAGGAGATTCAACCAATACGTGAGCTGGTTTTACATATTCCACCAAGTCAATTTCCAACCACAGTTACCGTACCTTGGTGATGTTTGACACGTTTTTCTCTTCATTTTCTCCACCCTTTCTTTGGTCCTTCGTAAAAGGCCACTACAATTTTTTTTCTCTCTCTCTCTCGATTCGTTAATAATATTTGAGTCGCTCAATTTCGTTAATTAAGAGCCTACGAAGCGTGACGAAGGGATTTTTACACCGTACGGCTATACAATTTTTATGATTTATCGTTTCTCACGGACAAGTTCAAGGCCTCACAGTCATCTTTTTAAAGAAGTAAAATCCGATTGAACCTCTTCGTCAAAGTAATCGTGACAAGCAATAATAGTAATGGTGTGTGTGGGTGTGTGTCTGTGTGTGCTTTTTAAAGGATAACAACAGAAAAATTATACATCCAAAATGCCTTTGTCTGAGGATGCGTGCACATTATTACCAACCAAGTTTTCCACTATTTTTCCTTTTAATTTTCGTGTAATTAGTATTGTAGCTACCTCGGCAAATTTACACTCAAAGTATGTAAGCTTTAAACTTTTTTTCTTTTTTTTTTTTTCACATCTTCCATCGTTATTTGTCTTATACATTTTTTTTATTGATGTCTATTTTTGACTATCATTTATTAACACAACCAAGGAAAAAGTTTAGAGGGGAAGGGGAATGATCGTATAACACAGCACTCAGTAAACAGGTATTTTTGGCAAAAACAACCCAATCTTTTCTCCCCGTAAACGAGTGAATAACAAGAGAGTTCATTATCGCCATGGTTATAGCACTCCTCGGGGGTCACGCCTTTGAACAAAAAAGCAAAATGGGAGTGAAACAGTGGTGAGAGAGATACGTTAACTTGATTATCGCTTGAAAACTAAAGTTTTTCGAGTCATAATTCAATCTTTGATTGGTTTTTGCATAAATTAATTAGTTTTCCGGGCCAGATTTTCCGAAGAGTTAATTAATCATTTGAGCGAAACTTTTACCAGCTTCCTACCAAGCCCTTTTTTATCGACCACCCCTTTTTTTGGAGCCCTTAACAAAAATTAAGATTTCGCTTTAATTAATGCATTTTCCACTCACATTTATTATTAATGAGAACGACGAGGGGGTTGGGTCGTGCATATCCTTGGGATTAATAGCCAAAGTCGTCTTATGTATTCGCTCCCCTCTCACCCCAGCAAGTTTGCCCCCCAAAACCCCCACTCCTTGTTCACTACATTTTGCTTGAAACAAAGGAGAATTTAATGGCTTGAAACCATGAGCCCAGCGGATGAGTCCCTACGTTAGGTACGGGGTGGCGATGAAGGAAATTCCCCTGATGAAAGCCCTCCAGTGGATTATGAATTCAATCTTGCTTTTAGCGAGATGGTCTCTTGGATTTTAATGATTCAAAGTCATCCTTTCAACCCCCCACCACCACCATCGCCACTACCCTTCTCCACCCTACCCATCAACCTTCAAAGACTTGGTGAGCTTCACACGTTGCGTGTGGGGAGGGGGCGGAGCACTCCTAAGATACAACTTGGAGGAGAGAAATATCCCTTTAAGACGAAGTTTTAGTTGACTTATTACCTATTTCCCTTCCTCTTGATGGTGTTGGACGAAGTGGCCGTTACCTCGGGCCTAATCAACTCAAAAGGAGTTGTGATAACGTTGGTTTTGAGTGCAAGGGGAGGGGTGGAACGAGAAGTAGGGTGGTGATCTTCTCTTTATGAAAATTTTAAAGCAACCCACCGGGTATACCCCTCTTCGCCCAAACCACCCAAAATTGTTGAAACCTCCAAGGTACCCCATGAGCTTGGGGCCATTTTAATTTTAACTTTCATTACTAAAACACTTTTTACGACCGAGATAACCAAATTTGTGAGTGTATGCGTGTGACAAGATTACAAAAGCGGAGAAATTGACACCACCTATAAAACTTTCAAAGCGAGCTACCGTTGGTCGTGGTGATGGAGGTGGTGGTGTGTGTGCGGTGGTACACTTCGAAACCGAGACACATAAAAAAGGATAAGGTTATGAAGAAGCCTTTAGATGGAGAGGTGGTTTGAGGGGGGGGATGGATGTAGGCAGGTAAAACCGGTCCCAAACAACAATATTTATAGGCCCATTACATCCAAAGGGATCCAAGAAAGTCGTGCCTTGTATTTTCTATCACTCTTCATCTCCTTCTAATAGTTTATTAACGCTTTGTTGTTCCATTCGCCTTGAGATAGCGTCCAAATTATTTCCGTCGAATCTCTCTAAAAGGTCATTTGTTTAAATAATAAACGTCAGGTTAATGATTTCCCACCCAAAAATAAATGGAATCGTTAAAAGCCACGAATTTACTGTGCAATTGCTAGAGAACGTACGTGTTATTAAACTCGGTGTGAATATACTGATGGGAAAAATGCCAGATTTCCTAACCCGAGAGAGCCCGAAGTTGTTTTTTAAACTATGCGGATGAGAATAAGGAAAAAAAAAGTTTTAAAAATAGAGCTTTTAATGGAAACAGATCAACAAAACTGCCTTCTAGTGAGAAATATTACTCGAATTAAAATTAGAAATAAATTTAGATATTACGTCCTTCGTTTATGAACAAAATAAACTCGCGAAAAAAGCTGAATTTGGACGCATAGTGTTGCCCTATTTATTATTCTCCTATCCTTTGGTCCTTTAAATCGGCTCAAACACAACTGTGCCACTGTGGTGTCCCTCCATCCAACAACGGAAGAAAGCTTTTGGATCAAATCAGGAGGCTCGTAGAGCTTTTGCACCCACTTTCACCGTATAGTTCATCCTGAAATTGTGCGGTTATTCAGACGAAAACTTGGACATTTGCTAGATTGAACATGTAATATGGCAGTTTTGAGCGAATAAAGTGACTGTTCTATTAAGAAAATGGCAACACCCTCGCCATCATTATTATAATCTTGAAAAAGTGCGAGTTGCTCGCTGTTTCGGTTCACTGAAACCCCACTAGCCCTAAAATTGGAAAATTTTTCACAAAAAACATTGTACAACTTTTTCTACGTAACAGAATTTGGACTCCCTTTCCTCCTCAGCTCTCCCGAATGCCTTTTGTTACTGGGTAAATAGTCAGCTTTTAGCGCAATTTCCGCAGATTTGACCTTTTCCGGTCGTAAAAAGTGTCAAGGTGCCAATTTTAAAGTTTCAGTAGGTTAGTATTTAGGGGTAAAATCCCCTAATGGAGCCAAATTAGTGGTATTTGCGCTGAAATATGGTATTTATAGCCAAGGCACTCTTGTAATGCATGTTAATTTTCAGTTTCTGGGGTGAAATCTTTGGTTTCCATCGGAAAATGGTATTTTTTTTTTCAAAAGTCTGTCTGGGCAAAATATTCTTGGCATAATGTTTTTGAGTGGGGACATATCAACTTTCGGTAGCCTGAATGTCGTCTATTCTGTTCGGTGGTTGCAGGCTTGTCGGCATTGGAGGGACACCGGGTCCACGCCTCGAGCCCTGCCTTCCGTGTGGGGGTGCCCAAAAAAAGAAAAGAGAAGAAATTGAAGCTTTATTGCGGTTGGAGGTTCTAACTGTGGTTGGAGCTTTGCTGTGGTTGGACCCTTGCTGTGGTTGGAGCTATGCTACGAATGAACATTTACTGTGGTTGGGGGTTTCCTGTGGTTGGGGGTTTACTGCGGTTGGAGCTTTGCTGTGGTTGGAGATTTGCTGTGGTTTGAACTCTGCTGTGGTTGGGGTTTTGCTGTGGTTGGACCCTTGCCGTGGTTTGAGCTCTGCTGCGGTTGGGGTTTTGCTGTGGTTAGATGTGCTAATTTTGGTTGGACCTTTGCTGTGCTTGGGGTGAATGGAAGTTCTATCTGTGGTCGGAGCTTTGCTGTGGTTGGAGCCAGGGCCGTTTTTAGGAGGTAGGCAGGGTAGGCAACCGCCTAGGGGCCCCGATCCATGTGGGGGGGGGGGCGGATTGGAATAAAAATAATTACAAAATAATCGTTCAGGAGTTACACTCGGCTGAATTCTTACAATTTTGAGGCAGTTCTGTTGATACGATTAAAATCGTGTTCTAAAATGCCCAAGCCGAGAAAATAATGATTTTTAATGGAGACAACATCCGGGAAATTTGTGTTTTACAGTGCTAAAAATCTGAATAATTTGGTTTTTGAAGAATTCAGCCCCACGAAATTGGATTTTCCAACCATGAAACTCCGTGAAATTGGCTTTGAAGGCGCCTCTTCCACAAAAAGGGGTCTTGAAAGATCCAAACATGTGAAAGTGAAATTTGCGTATTTGAGCCAAACACCCGAAATGTCCATTTTAAACAGTCAAATCCAAAGTGGACCAAACCGTGGGTTTTAAAAGAAGAGAAATCTGCCCAATTGACGCGTTAAAGGGGCAAATCCTGGAAATTCGATATTTAAAGATTCCGCGAAATTGCTCTTTAGAATGAGGGAAACGTCGTGAAATTGTGTTTTGAAGAAGACATAGTTACGAAATTGGCTTATCGGTTGAGCCAAACCCTTGAAGTTGATATTTGAAAGAGCCGAACCGAACTGACATGGACCCCCCCCCTCCCCCAATTGCTATTTTAAAGAGCTAAGCCCAATAAATTCGGATCTTCAAGGATCTCTCGGTACAAAAACTTGAACGTGTTTCAACTTCGGCCCCAGGAACGACGTGTCTCAATGGAGGCCACTCTTACTGTGCTTGCAAGTCTGCCTCTGCAGTTCGGCAATTTTCCACTTTCGATTCAATTGATCGTGTCCCGGCCAAGTTTGTGAATATTGCCCGTCCATGTCTTTCGTTTCAGCCGCTTATTTGAGGCACTTTTGACGGCTACAGAGCCGAACATTTATTTATTTTCAAACGAGTCAACGAATAAAACACAACCGGTGTTGATACTTTTAGGGCACGAATCTATTTTTAGGGCGAATTGAGTCAATTTTTCGTGGCGAAGTGAATACGGGAGTGCTCAGTTTGGCCATTCCTGGCGCGCTTTTGCCAGTTTCATAGCGGAAGTCATCTGAATAGGCATTTTTAGGGTGCCAATCGACAGTTTTTAGCCATTTTTAGAGTGCGTGAAGCCAATTTAGCTGTTTTTCGAACACCCAAGTGTCCAGAAAGCCAAGGCCACTTTTCGTGCGCGAATGGTCGATTTAGCCATTTTTAGGGCACGAATCATGTACTTTTCAGGTATTTTCATGGCTCTCTAATCGTACGTCTAGCAATTTATAAGGCTCGAGAAGTCAGTTTGGCTACTATTAGAGCGACAATCATCAGTTTTGCTATTTTTAGGTTGTAAATAGTAAGTTTAGTCATTTTTAAGGCGCGAAAATCTTCATTTTTTGGTGCGACTGTAGTCAGCTTATCCGGTTTTTTGTGGGAATACCTAGTTTAGCTATTTGAAGGATGCGAGTGGCTATCAAGCCAGTATTTTGTATTGCAATGCATGCAATTTCTGAAACCCCTGCCTTTTAAGCAAAACCTGAATCCGCGTCTCCACCCGGCTGCTAGGGGGCCCCCCGATAGTCCTCGCCTAGGGGCCCCGCGAGGGGTAGAAACGGCCCTGGTTGGAGCTATGCTACGGTTGAATATTTACTGTGGTTTACCAGTTTTCAGGCTAAGAAACTTGATAAATGACCTTTAAAAGCCTTAAGGAGTGGCCTGCAACTAGAGCTGCGATTCAACTATGTCGAGACAGTGTTATTAGAAGAAGAATCACCAATTATAAGGGCGATAGCCGAAAAAATCGGGTTTCACCTGAATTTGGCTGAATTTTCTGTAAAGCGGCCCCTTAAATTCAAGTAAACGGTGACAAAATTTCCCCGAGTTTTGTGGTCAAAATGTGTGTGACCTGATGAATTGAGAATCATGAATGAGTCGAACTGATCGGAGAAAGGGTATTAGTGGGCAGAAAACGCAAAATTGGTTTTCAGTGAGCGTAAGCTCGCGAAATGTGTTTTTTTAAGTTTGGGAGATCACAGAACTTTATATACCTAGAGGTACAGGCCAAGTGCCTAAAAATAGTTAATTCAGCCCTCTTGAAGGCCAATTTTGATATAAATATAGGTTACTTCCACAAGAGAAAACTTGAAACTAGCACATTGTGTTTCCGGAAACTGTCAATTTATCACAATGAAACTAGTTTTAGCCCCCCTCCCCCACTCTCATCTACACGTGTATATAACTTGGCTTGAAAATATTCAATTTTTCCTCAGAGTGAAGTTTTGTCCGTGAAACTATGACATTTCATCACTACAACCTGATTTTCCGGTCCAAAAATACAGAATTTCTTTACAGAGTCTCGCACGCGTGACACGCGCTTTTCCTTGTAGAGAAACTGGCGTTTAAACGTGATTCTGGCCCGGAAATGACACTCTCGGGCCTGTGGTGTAAGGGACAAGATAGAGCTAAAAATTGAATTATCTCCCCCCTGTATTCCCGGTGAATCAAATCAAAATGTCCACATTAAATAGATGATGACCGGGAAGTGACGGGGGTGGGTGTGGGTGGGAGTCATTATCATGATCATTAGATTTTCATTCAGGGGGTCCACCTTTTCATCCCTCCCGCCTTCCCTCCCGCCAATCAGGGACGGCATCGTGGTCCCATTATTCCTCTTCCTTAACCCATCGAAACTACCCTAAAGGTCTCATCCACTGTTAATTTTACTTCACTAGACGAAAAAACTGATAATTGATTTTTCGCTCTTTCCCCCTCCCCTCCCCTGCCAGTGGGATCATCACACAACACTTCTCCACTCTTTCCTATAGCGACACGAACAATCAATCCCAAGAGTTTCAAGCGATTAAAATCGATGGAAGGGGAAGACTTTAATCGGAAATTATCACTTCATCGTTTCCTTTTCCCGAACCTAATAATTTTTGCTCTTCAAAGTTAATCCCTCCAACCACCCCCTCACGCACCCCCACGGTGCCGGAACCATCACGTTCTTTCGCTTTGAAACTCTCAAAATGAGCGTTGGTTGGGTGAGGGGGAGATTTGTAAACATAAACGGCCTCCCAATTTAACAGATTGCTCTTTTAAACCTGTTATCATGCCTCGAAATGATGAATTAAAATCCTAAAAAGCAAGCATCCCCTTTGTAGTCTCAGTTAACGGTTTTAATTACTACAACTTTATAAATATTGTTCGGAGACGGTTGATAGCGTGAGCTATGGGGTGGTGGTGGTGGTGGTGGCGGTGATGGGAAGGGGCGTACAAACAGTAATCCATTTAGCGTGAGCTACAGTGTTGCTTTACTTGACGAAGTACTTTAAGATTGGGTGGTTATTTGTGCTCCCTGGATGAGTCGTGGTGAAGAGGGGGGGGTGGAGGAGAGTACTTCCATTGCAAAGCACGAAAAGGTCTACCGTTTCTCCACCCCTCCCACCATCTATAGTCCACGCCACCATACACCTTTCTCACGGTGTATGGTCACGCGAACCTGCTAACACAGCGTTGTAGAAATGGACTTGTTAATTTCCAAGCGTACGATTTTGTGACGTTGAAATGGTTGGTGAAGGGGGGGGTTGTAGGGAAAAAAAACTGGGCAAAACTCTGGTTCCGTAAAGTGCGGGTGACGAAACGTGCAAGGAAATGGGAAGAAGAATAGAACTGGGAAAAAGGCTACGGAGGGGATGGGTTGATGAGGGTTAGGGTTGCACTGAAGTTTAACATAACGACTGTGTCAGGAATTGGTGAGTGTTTGTGGGGAGGGGGGAGATGGTATGGTCGTGTGTGCTTGGAATTGTAATTTGACTCTTTCAGGAGGAGGGAAGAAAAAAGCAATGGACTCATTTTGATGGTTTCTGATAATTATTTTGGACTCTTATTACGATTGTCCACGTGTCTTTTTTTGTGTGTGACAAGGCTTAGCAGTACCTAGATCTAAAAAATTTAATAAAGCAAAAAGATACGATATTAAGTGAAACACCGAGCTGGAAATTGCTTTTTGGTAGAAACTGTCCTTAGGTCGACATATTCAACACAAAGGCCAAGCCTAAATGGAGAGAGACAGCATTGTAACCCTCAAAAGGGGCCTTTTTCCCTTTTCAGTCTTCCCCCTTATATGGTGCACACCCGAAACGTCATTTCAAATTTAACCCTCCGTCACGTAGTAATTTCATTTTCGTATGTGTCTCTCCTTTGAAGCGTGAGGGGAAAAAACAAAAGAGAAACAACTTATTAAACTGATTGCTATCACGCAGCACTAATGTGTTAACATTAAACCTTCATTAACGTTAAACGAGAGATCGAAAAGAATAAGTAAAAATAAGGTTAAAATGTGATGCTGGGAGTCAGTTTCATTAAAGACAATGACTGTGAAGGGTGAAGGGGGGGGGGTTCGCCGAAATATTATCGTTTCTGACATCTCATAAACGCCTACTTACAAGGATGATGAGGAGCTCTTGCATCTTAAGAGACTCGAATTTTGTAGAGGTGAAAAGACTCGAGGCCAAGCCAGGCGAGGTGACCCCCTCGAGAAAGAGAGAAAAAGGATAAAAAACATGAGAGAGATTGATGAGGGGTATGAGAGAGAAACTTTCACCGCTCGCTTGCTCGAGGCACAAGTACAGATAAGGAGGCAATGGCCTCAGCTGACATTTAAAACAAAAAAAAAAAAAAAGCTTTTGGAGTTGAATTACTTACAGACTCTCAACAGTCTTGTAAGATCGAGAAAAAAGCGCTCTCGGAGGACTCGATTAATTCGGCTTAACTTAAACCTCAGCCCATCCACCCCCGTCTCTTCATCTCCCACAGGCTGAGATTGAGAATGAGAAACGATGACTTTTGCTTATTCCGAATGACTCGACGATCTTAATTTCAACATCGTCTTTATCAGGCACAGCCTCTTAAAAAGATCGGATGAGCAGTATCTTCACCTGAAGCTTGAGCGAGTTGCCCCTCCACCCCTCCTTCTTATAATAGGAAGCGGTCCAAAAGTTTGCCCGCGAGGTCTAAACCCTATTTCCGAACTGGTGAACCGGTCTGCTTGGAGCGTTTAATTAAATAGCAACAAGACGTTGTGAAAGATTGATAAGGGTTGGTTGCGGCGTGGTGGGGTGGGGGTTATACGGAGGTTTGGGTTGGCCACATTCACCTAAATCACGTCATGCTTGATGCATTACAATACTGAGTCGACCAGTGGCCTGGTGATCGCATCAAGCGGCAACCTGCTCTTGTAGGAAGAGCAAGAGCATGCCCTGAAATGCCCTTTCACCACGTTAAAACCAAAGGCCGATTTGACACTTTAAAACCCGAGATTTCAAGGGTTGACTTTTTTTCCAAGGATAGTTTGCGCAATATTTATTGTACGTGTGTGGGCTGCCTTGCACGTTTGGGGACTCCATGTAAGCTATTCCATGGTTCGGGTCTTTCTAAGATAACATTTTCGGTACTTACAGAGACCCAATTTTACTGTTTTGGCTATTTCGAGAACCAAATTCACCGTTGGATCCATAAATACAAGTAATTTTGGTGGTTTGGCTCTTTCAAACTTCCAATTCGCACTTAGTGGTATTGACTCAAACAATACATTTCACGTCTCTGGTCTGTTGGCGGCGCCCCTCTGCACGTGATCGCGCCCGACTTCGGACTTTACAGCGTGATGCACTGCACTGCTTGCGCCCCGCATATAACACTATCTCTCACATCGCGATCCAGATCATCTGCGGTGTGCCCCCTATCGATCTGGACCTCGACCACGTCGTTCTTTCGTCACTTTTTCATGACCGGCAAACTCGCGGCATTATGATGGTCAACTCACTGAGCTTCGCGATCGACTCGTCGACCTTCCCGATTCCGCCATGTTGGATTCTCTTCTCTCGAGTCCTCCCTGCTGGACCAGTGGCAACAGCGCTGAGACGCAGGCCCCACCGCGCGGCATTCCCACCACCTGCTGCCCTCCGTCCGCACTCGCAAAGAGATGTCATGGTGGAGTCTCTCCACCGCAGTAACTCAATTGGTTTCCTCCTGCCATGGCGCTTTCAACTTTCGTCGACGAGAATCCCCTCTCTGCCCTTGTGGTGCCCCCGTCGAGGAAACTGCCCACGTACTATGGGACTGCTCCTTATATGCTAATGCTCGCTCCTCATTTTCCATCCCGAGCAGAGACGCCTGGACACTGTCTTCCCGTCAGGATCCCTCAACCTCTTTGCGCAAGCCTGGACCAATTGACGTCGCCACCTTGAGTCCTGGGTTCCCCCGCGGAGCGCTGCTACTGCCTCTCCTACTGTCAGCTCTAGCGACTGTGATGAAGAGAGCTAGCCCTCTCCCCCTTGCAACCCTTCTTTTCTTTTTCCTCCTCCTTTCTCGACCCTATTTCGTTACACCCTCTCACGAAGAGCGATGATCTTCGCCTTCGGGCAAACTCCGTCCTCTTCAGGACGCGTCCAGCCTCTCACTGCAACCCAGTAAAATGGCCACTCCCACGAGGTTCACGAGGTCCACTCCGTGACTCGTCACCTGGCCAGTGACGGGAACCAACGGCCAGAGAGGCTGGTAACCTGAGACTTGCACGTGTCGGGGCCATCTCTTGCCCTACCACCTGACTGCTGGAGGGTGATGGGTCAACCCTGCCCAAACCCCCAATGTCATGAGACACGACACACGCTTGGGACCCAAAAATCGTGATTTCGCGAAATTAAAGGCCATAATCCACCAATTTCACCAATATCCAGACACGAAACTTGTAATTTTGCGAAGGTGAAGACCAAAAACGTCTAGTTAAAGACACGAAACTTGCATTTTCATGAATATTCAGCCAGAAAACAATGCAATTTTATGGTAATTCGTTTAAATTTTCCTCGAACACTAAAAAAAAGCCCCAAATGCTACAAATACAATATCATGAATATTTAAACCCGAAACTATAGCAATTTCGCGAGTATTTAGAACCGAAACTAGCAATTACGCAATTTTTTTTATAGCACGGTGTGATTTGTCAGGCTTCAGGTGTGGTCAGGGCCGGTTAATCCCGATTTTCACGGTCTTTAAACAAAATGGACCCTAAACGTGACAAATAAAGACCAGCAACTTATAATTTCTTGTACATGAATACCATCAACTTGCAATTTCACTAATTTCACCGTGAATTAGCCCATTTCCTTTAATTTTAGCCATGAATTAACGATTTTATTCACATTTTGCTAAGACGAATTAGCAATTTTTCTACATTTTTGTGCTTTTAGTCAAGAAGCTGGTTTAGAAGCCACGAATCCGGCATTTTCTCAATTTTGACAGCGAATTAACGCTTTTTATTTTCTTAATCCGCGAATCAGACCCATTTCTAAAGCATTTCGTCCGCAAATTGTGCTCAATATAAGCCGGGAGTTGATGTTTTTTTTGTGTAAATTTTCTGCCACCTGCAGTTAACTTTTTTCCGTTTTGTAACCGCTAAGTAGCGTTTTTTTTTTTTCAACTTCGGCATCTCAATTTTTGCAGTAAACTAGCGATTTCGTTCACTCAGCCGTGAATCAGCGTTTTTTTTTAGTGATTTTAACCACGAAGTTGCCTTTAGACGATACGAATTGGGTTTTTTTAAATTTCTGCAGTGAAGTATAGCGATCAACTTAAAGCCACGAATTATTTGCATGTTTCTCAGTTTTATACAAGATTTTGTCACTGTCAGCAATGAATTAGCGCTTTTTCTCAACTTCAAGAGCCATTAACAGTGAAGATTTTCCAATTTAATTCGCGAACTAGCGTTTTTACTCAGGTTAGCGTTGATTTAACGACTTGAATTAGGCGTTATTATCCTCAAATCCCCCCCTCCCACAAGAAGTAGCGATTTTCTCACGCGAATTAACGATTATAGCACTATAATTCAGCAATTTTTCTCGAATTACAACCTTGAAATTACACATTTTTCGTGTGTCTCAACTTTTAGCCCGCCCCCCCCTCTCCGTTTTTGGCCTTTCTTAGCGGTTTCCTGAATTATGGACGTGATTTTCTCATTTGTAGCAGAGAAGTAGCGTTTTTTCTCGATTTTAGTCGTGAACTTGGCCTGAGAACACCACATTAACGTCCTTTTCATATAAATTTCTCTCGTAAATTGGCTTCCTATACCGGCCGAATCTGTGCTTTTTCTCAATTTCAGTCGCGATTTATACATTTTTTCTTAATATTGGCCTCGAATTAGACATTTTTCTCAATTTTTGTCTTGAATTAGCGTTTTCGCTGATTTTTTTTTTCATATTTGACCACGAATTGCGATTTAAAAAAACGATCCTGGAACGTGGCCCAAGATCCAGCACAATAGCGTGTTTTCATAATTTTACTCGCACAATGCCCTCTAGACGCCATCCATCCCCCTCGCACTGTTACAATACTGATGCCCAGAGTTCGTCAATTTGATGCCAAAAATGGCTTTATAATGGCAATCTTCTAGTACTCACTAGAACGAGATTGATCCAGGGCGCATATTGTTCCCAGTTGGCAGATAACTCCAGTGCCGTGTTGCGCGGGGGAACGAATCCTCCCTCAGTGGGCAGCCCCCAATGAGATTTTACTTGGGCTGCAGTAGCCCAATTCCTCGAGTATTGGCCCCAAAGTCGCTTTTAAAATAGCCCCCAAACGCGACAAGCCCCAATCTGACAACTCTGCAGGAAGGTTCCTCTCGGCAACGCCAAACTAGAACCTTGTGATACATTTAATACATTTAAACAACCCCTTCAGCCGAACTTTTAATTAGCTAAAACTCCACATCATTCAATAGGCTGTTGAGTTGGTGGGGGGGGGGCGAGTTGATAGAAAAGGTCCAGATTCTTGCTGTTGCCGCTTCCCGCCCCATGAATCCTTAAAATCCGACACCAGCAAACACTCGGATTCATTGCTCCGAGGAGGATATCTCATGAATAAAGAACGAATTAATTTTAAAAGACATTAGAAATGGAGATTATAGGTGAAAACAGGGGGCCCAATTTATGCCCTTTTCCTCCCCATCTCACCGGTTGTAGCTCCCCAAGAGTATAGCTACCTGGCATACGCATTTGATGTAAATTCTCGGGGTGGTTGGGTTGGGTGGGTGTGGTGGTTGGGTTGTGTTTAGGGAGAAATCGATGGCACCTGTAAAAACAAAAAAACAAAAAACCCTTCAGGGAATTGAGTTTTTTATGCGTACAAACAGGGTCTTCTTATAATTACACTAAATCACCTACCTCTCTACCCTTGCCCTCACTAAACCATTTCCATTATTTCGGTATACAATTACGGCACATAAAAAAACAACAAAAAAACCTTAAATTCTTAAAATCGAACACTTTGAAACCTTTTTATAGTTTAAATCGTCCTCATATATAACAAAGAACGAAGAACCGCATCAATTAGCTTAATTACAAGGGCAATTTAATTTGAAAGGGTAGCCTCAGAGGGCCAAAGCCAGAGAGAGCAAGTTTTTTTTTGTAAAAAAAAACTCTATCCCGTAAAACCGGATGATATAAGTTTTTGGCAAAAGGACTTTTCAACTTTTTAATGTTTATTTTTCCACCAGTTAAACTTGAATTAAAAGAAAATAACTTTGAATGACCGTAATTAAAACGAAAAATACTCTCAGGCCCTCGTCCAAATTATTGAAAATATGGAGATTGCCCAAATGACAGGGAAGGGGGGAAGAGCTGCATACGGTGCAGCAATATTTAAAATTAGTTAAGAAATCTACGAACGACTCCCCCCCCCTCTCGCCAAGTAAAACTTGGCTACAGTTCAAAAATTGACTATCACTGAATGACGTTGAGACAACGTGCGTATGCAAGTAAGGAGCAAAAATATCCCATTTCTTTGGACAGAGCAGTATGTTTTTTTTCTTGCATTCGGATGTTTTCGTGACTGTATTATCGATTTCCTGGAGTCAAAGAGTACCAATTCAGTCATTCTGTCAAAAATCTTCAAATTTGTTAACGCTCCGCATGAGTCACATCACTAGGTATAAAAATGAAAAGGAATGGCCCAGCCCAATAATATGGGAAGGGGTGAAGTAGGGCTATGAAAAACGTCAGCCCTTTACACCTTTGATTGTTTCTTTTCAGGATGGGTAACTTGAAAAAAAAAAAAAAAAAAAAGAAGAAAGACCTCTCCCTTGTCTTTTTTCCCATTCTATCTCGCCCCTGTCTGTCCACTATTCAAAAACGTGATCGTAAAATCCAAATGTTTATTGCTCCTAGGATGGTTTGACTCACACACACACACAAAAAAACTATGGTTACTCCTTGACAATAGCCCGAAGGGTCTTTAAGAAGTTTCGGACGGAATAACAACTAGTCTCCGGAGATTTTCTTTCACACAAGCATTATCCTTCCCTTTCCTTCGGGGATGAAAGCATAAAATTTGAAGCTGTGGGTCATATACCAGAGGGACGTGCACCTGCTGAAACAGGACCCTCCTACTCTGTCGGTTACATTTTTTGTTTAAAACAAAAAAAAAAAAACACGCCTTGTCAGCTGAAGGGGGTTGAAAATTACGAAGAGCGACGTACCGTGAGTCCGTTAGTTAGGGGTTGGGTGGGGTGGGGTGGGAAGGCATCCATTAGAATATGAGTGTTATTTCTGCCCGCATAATGAGCTGAATGAGGGTGCCTCCCTGAAAAACAAGAGGGTAAAACGTGTACTGTGATTGAAAAAAGAGGGATGAGGGTGCTTGTTCGCTGGGGTATTTTTTTTCGGGGGGGGGGGGGGCTCTCTTTCGCCCTTGTAAATCACCGTGTATTTCTCGTGGAAATTATTATTTTGCGTGAAAGGCAAGCCTTTTCCACAACGCTGCCTATAGCGTCGAGACTGATCTGAAGTGGAAAAGTAGGGTGGGGACTTTTCTTGTTAAATCCCGGGTGTATAGGAAGGGATGAATTATAATTTTGGGACAAAGGACTAAGCCCTTTTGTGATATAATAATAAGGGGGAAAAGCGTGAAAACGAGGAGACATATTATTCAATAGATTAAAAAGCGGTGGCATCAAAATCCCCCCCCCCCTTTATCAAACCAGCATATTCTGTGTGCTTTTAACGCCAAACCCACGTTTTCACTATGTATAGTGACGATGAAGATTCCTGCCGTGTGCGAGGAGAAGATTGCTGGCTGTGTGTGTCATTCCCCCCTTGTCACAAATTGTTGAGTAAACAGCAACGCTGAAAAATGACGCCCCCACTGCGGTACACACACTATTCACTGGTAGTGTCTCGTACGAAATTGAATCATCCTGCCAGAGTTGTTTTTGAATTTGTTTCGTGCCTTCTCGGATCCGGGGAGGAGAGATGGGCACAGAATTTCCAGCCGTCTTACTATGATTCCTCGTCCGGATCAGCGGCCGGTGTACCAGCCGACGACCGACCAGTGGCGGATCTAAGGGAGGGGGCCATGGCTCCATTTTTAACCGAGAAATAAAGCCCCTTTAACGATCCAGTAATGAATGTTTCACGTGGTGGTCGTTGGTATCAGCCGGTTGTATCGACTCCAGGGTCACTAGTATGAGCGGTTGGCAACAAAAAACAGCGGTGTCGTTGCCACGGCGTCTTAAACAGCGTTCTTGGATCCCTTATGCGGCATTTTTTCGAGACCATTTGTACCTAGGCCCCTGAGCTGCCCAGAGAGGTCCACAAGCATCCTTGGCCTTCAGACTTGTCCGAGGGAAAGTTCGGGTGCGGGAAATTAAAAGTGAGAATCTTTCATTGATATTCTTCTGATCGATAATTTGTCTCAATTTTCATTGCTTGGAAAATTCACTGTTTCGCTTTATTAAAAATGGTTTGACAGTCATTCAATGCCTAAAAATAGCTAAACTATGGCTGTGCCCACCATATAAACGGGTAAACTAAAGGTAATAGCACCCCAAAGTGGTAAAACTGACTATTAGCGCCTTGCAAATGGCAGATCTGACTAAATGTGTAGCAAAATTATCGCTTTAAAAAAAGCTAAACTGACTTCAAGCACCCTAAAAATTACTAGCCTGACGATTCTTGCATTCCTGAAAATAGCCAAACTGACAATTCGTGCTCCAAAAATGACCAATACTGACCATTCCGCGCCTTTGGCTTGACGGAACATATTCGTGTTTCAAATAAAACGGTTAAACTGACTATTCGCGCCCTGAAAAAGCCTTAACAGATGATTTCTGCCCTGAAAAGTGCAAAATAGACCATTTGCGTGTAAAGAATGGCCAAACTGACCATTCGCGCCTTTGGCTTGATGGTGACTATTTAAGCCCTAAAAATGGCAAAACTGACGATTCGCGCCTTGAAAACGCCAAAGCTGTCTAGCGATTAGCCATGGTGAAATTGACTTTACGTTCCACAAATTCGCGGCCTAAAATGCCTGAATAGGTGATTCCTGCCCTTAAAATGGCCAAAACTGACCATTCGTGCATAGAAAATTACTAAACATGCAGTGTCTGCTGTAAATATGGCCAAAACTGATGATTTTTGATCTGAAAATTATCGCTGAGGCGAATATTCATTCCTTACACATACAAATGACCTTGGAAATGGCAAACTGACCATTCGCAACCTACAAGTGGTGTGGCGGACTATTTTGTACCATAAAAATGGCAAAACTGAGTGTTCGTGTCCACAAAATGGTTGTACTAACGATACTCGCTAAACCGAGTTCGTCCTCCAGGCTAAAAAGACGGATTTGTGCGCCCTGAAAATATCACACTGACTAATCTCGCCCGTTAGAAATGAACATACTGACAGTTTGCGCAGTAAAAATTAGTTAAACTAAGCGGCTATAAATGGTTGAACTTACGATTGATGCTTTGTGCTGTAAATTGCTTGATTGACTTATCACGACCCCAAAAAATTGCTAAATCGACAATTCGTGCGGGAAATGGCAAAACTTACCATTCGTGCTTAATAAATGACCAAATACTGAGCCCTCCATGCCATTAAAATGGCTATACTGCGTTTGCGCCCATGTATTCGGCTTATAGTTGACGTGATTCGTGCCAATAAGAGGCTATTCGCGCCGTAAAATATTTATTGACTTAATCGATGAACCAGTCGTTCTCCCCACCAAATAGGACCGTCTCCAACTTACCCACTGAACTGAAAGAGGAAGCTCAAGCCTCCTGAGCCCCTCCGTGGATTCCCGCCTCCCAAGGTCGAAGTTTTACCGAGTGCCGTGGCTTGGAGCTCTGCTGTAATTTTGGCAGCTGTCGATTGTGTGGATAGCACGTTCAACGTGCTGTCCACACAACACCACCGGCCACCACTTCAACCGGCCATCTGATCGGAAACTCGTCTCGATTTTTCGACTCCCTGTGTCGAGAAACCTCTACATTTGCGGTTTTGCCATTTTTTTTTATTTAAAAAAATTTAATCATTTTTGCCAGAAATTGCCCAGGGACGGCTTTTAGGCTGAATGTTTATGTTTTCAAAGTGTTTCTATTTGAAGGGGGCGTGGTCTATGAGTCCTTTGGACAATGCTCAATTGCCCCTAGAAAACGAGTCGCGAGGTTAAACTCGCAGGTTATTGGGTTCGTCGAGTCCAAAACTCAGAAGTTCCAGCGGCGGGTCGTGAGATGTCATGCTTTCCCCCCTCCACCATAGGTTGAGTTCATTTCATTCGGGACGAGGAATATTTTGGCCAAACAGTTACAGCGTTTCATGGGGGTTATGGCCCCCTCCTTGAGCCGACTAGGGATCCACGCCTCAAAATGATCTTTTTTGCCCCACATTAAAGAGCTCTTTTGGTGCGATTTGGCCGGGGGACCTGAAAAATGTGCGAAAATTGCCTGCCAGAAATGTTCTTTTAACCAGCCCATTTGAATTGACGCCCTTTAGGGCGAGATGCCAAGGTTCATGGAAGTGAGCCAGCACATGCAAATTCTGGATGGAAACGCCCCAGTGGTGGATCTGCACACCTGCACTTATTGTCGCCCTGGGTGGACAAGATATAGCAATGAAGCCTCTTAGTCTCTAAATAAGCAATGAACATACTTTTTAGCCACTAAGTTGCCTCCAGAAACCAGGAATTCGCGTTCCTTAATTTTGACGGCGTTTCAGCGTTTATCTCAATTTTTGCCGCGAATTAGCGTTTTTCTCAATGTTAGCCTTGAATTAGCGAATTTTGAGTGTGAATTATAGCGGTTTTTATCGATGCCAGTAGTGGACTTGCCCCAAGAGCAGCACATTAGCATCTCATCTATATCATCTACATTTTAGCCGTAAAAGGGCCTCTTTAAACTGCGAATTAGAGATTGGAATGACGAGTAGGGACTAAAACTTGTCAAAAACGATGATTTTCACAATTTCTCTGGGTGTTTTGTGATTACTTTCGTTCGTAACTAAACCTGACATCTGATGGAAGGCCTACAAAGATCCTCGGTGAACGCCACTGGTGGACGTCACTGGAGTCACTCTGTAGTTGAGCCAAAACGGCTGAAACCCACAGATATTTGGTTCCTGTGGTTGCTGAATCATCAACTTCCAGGTTGGAACAACGCAGAATTATTAGTTTTATGGCAACAATACCATTAGGAAGCTTCCTGTTCTGAAAAGTGACTTGTGGGAGCAGGAGGAGGAGAACGGTCAAATAGACAGTTTTTGGGACAAATCTACCAGTTTTGGGGCCTGAATTTCCAGTTTTTTCTATGAATCGTTTGATTCCGGAGCAAACTGACCAGGGGCTTTATTCCGAACAGTCGTAAAAACGTGCCGAAAGCGGGATCCAAGGACTCCGAATAAGAAATAACATTATCCCGCCATAGCAACCACACTTGCGGCATTTTTCCCGACGTTTCTGAATAGGGCCCCAGTTTGGGACCAAGTTAGTGTGTTTCTTGATTAATAATTGAGTAAGATATTGTCTTTGACCCTCAACGGTCCTTTCAAGTCACGGTTATTGCCAGTTCTTATATATGCCATAAAACCCGACTCGACCGTTTTCTGTTTCAGTTACTAAGTAGAGGAGCGACAGATCAATTTACACGTTGAAACAATGAGTTTTGGGGACAAATCTGAGGTAGAAACACGTTTTATAGGAAAACGAGTCTTGTTGGGGGGCTGTATTTTCAATTTTATGGATAACTCGTCACCGTTAATTGACAAAAGAAACATAAATAGCTGGCTTAGTTCTAGGAAAAACACTATTCCCACTTAAAATTGGGAGAAGTAGCTCATTTGAGAGAAATTACATCATCCGGAGCTGAATATCTCTATAACTAATCTTAATTTGCGCCAAATTGCAAGTTTCGGGGCTTTTTTTATTTTTTGTGTGTGTGTTGGCGGAAAGCGGGCTAGCCTGCCGTGACAATATCCGCTAAATTACAACATTTTTAAGGCAAATACTCGCGAAATTGCAAGAGTCCTGGCTACATTATTTGCGATATTGCAAGTTCCAAGTCCTAATTTCTGCGGATTTGCAAGTTTCAGTTTCGAATATTCGCGGATATTGCCAGGGTCAAAATATTCGTGAAAATGCCAAGTTTCCGGTCTGAATACCCTCGAACTTGCTCAGTAAAGAACGATAAAGGCGTTGGGAACAGGACCCACCAAACAATCACGAAAAATTGCACTTAAGGTGCGGTCCAGTCTCCGTTTTGACCTCAGACCTTCAGCTACCTGAGCTATCTGAGCTACTCGGTCCTGGGGCCTTATTCCGAATAGTCGGGAAGAAAATGCCGCAAGAGGGACTCAGGGGCGCCGTGTAAGAAATAACGTTATCCCTTCGTGGTAACCGCACTTGCGGCATTTTTTCCTGACACCTCCGAATAGGGCCCCTGCGGTCTCATCGCCCGGCAATTGAGCCGAGTACGGAGCCCGTTGGACCACCCCTCAGCGGGAACGGAGGTGCCCGCCCCCGGCACTCCACGCTACCCAGCAAAAATGAGCCAGGGAGGACCCGGCTCACCAGGACTGATGACTGATGAGAACCGTGAGGGTGAAACGGGAACTGAGGATGTTGTGGCTAGGCGCCACGGCCGAGTTTAATAAAGAACGCGACAAAGATGTTTCTCGAACTTGCTGATGGTTTCCGGTCTTTATATTCGCGACATTATACAATTTTGTGGGCAGGGGGGGGGGAAGTCGGCTACGACAGCGCCCAAAGTCCGACTTTGAACTCTGAAAGCTGCTCACCCTTCTGTCTAGAGATAGCTACACTCGTGGTTGTCAATAAGCGATTTGTCTCAATTTTACACCTTACAATTACACAATTTTACACTTGTGCTTTTACGCATTCAAGTTTGTTTTTTTCTCAATTTTGTCCGCTATTTAGCACTTTTTATGAATTCTAACTGCGAATTAAGGGCTTTTATGCATTTCAGCTTTTCAGCCATTTCAAAATTAATGGTTTTGGCATTTTTTTCCCACGAATTTCTTGCTTTTTCATCGTCCTTTAGCAACGAAATTACTTCGTCAATTATGCTGTTCTGGGGTCTAAATTTTGATTTTGCGGCTTGAATAGTCATTGTAAGGAGGGAGGGGAGACGTCATTCTTAATTTACAAAAGGCCAGTCCACCGTGAGACCTACTGCGTCGTTGGCGTTGACGCATAAATGCCCAGCAATTTTTTAAGGGAGGGGGGGGGACAAAGTACTCAAAGTTGCGTATCCTCCAACTTTCTGCTGCTAACGACCTACCTACCCGTCCACCCATCATCATCGATCATCTCACAAGTGGCTCCGGGGGAGACTCTTTGAAGCGGCATACCCACCCACACGGCATGTCCCCCTCAATAAACGACGCACCTCTTCCTATAAATTATTCACTTTTAAGTCAATTCTTTCAGTCCTATAGTTAAATGCATGTTTTGCTTCATCCAAGCAGCTAGACGTCAGAATCTAAAAGAAATAAAGTGAATTTTAAATCAAGCAAAGCCCGCACTCTCAATTAGCGTACAAATAAGGGTTCTACCCCTCTCCACCCCTCGAGTGATTTATCTGATGCTTCGCAGCCTGATAAGGAGCACCTACTGTAATCAATCACGACGAGATCATTACGAGAATCAGTAGGTAAAAAGGATATGGGCTTGGGCATTGGTGGTGGTGATGGTGGGGGGGGGGGTGAGAGAAAGAAAAAAATGCAACTAGGTTCCCATTGAAACGTCCCCCTCAACTTCTTCTCCTATCCTCTACAACACTTTTCCATCCATCCTCTCCTTTTTTTTTTTTCTCCTTGTGAGTCACTCAAAGACGATGGGACGGCCGGCGCGGTGAAGGAGGTTTTTTCTCCTTCAAATGATTAATCAAAAGCTGAGACTGCCTGGAGCTCATTAAATTACCACGAAGCTCAGGTGTGCCCCCCCCCCCCCACCGCTCAATCAGTCTCTCTCACTCGCGCAATTGAAAAAAGGCCGTAATGAAAACAACCTCTCCTCGATGGCATGTTTTGAAGTTGTAGTTGCGCTCAATTTATTTTAGACGAACGACCCTTCAAGAATAGTTCAAGGCGTAGGGGGGGGGAGTAGTGAGTGGAAAGGAAATTCGCTTAATAAAATGAAATTTGTCTAAAATAACGTGAAGGGAATAGCACCGTAACACTTTTTCTCTTTAGTAAATGGAGTGAAGCTCTTTTGTATAAACGTAAGCTTCTCATTGTTCGTTGTGTGCCAAGGAAAAATCGTTCTCCCAATGGATGAGAGAGAAACTTTTTTTTTTGAAACATTAACGGGAGAGTTGTAATGAAGTTGCGAGGGTGTAATTTGGAGGAGTGAAGGCAAAAAGACAAGTTTTAGAGACTGTGAAGCGCTCGAACGTTAATATTATTAGTCATCTCTTAGCGTGAAAGATGCCTCTTCCCTCTTCTCTCCTTGATCCACAATTTACAACTTTTATAAACTTTTTTTTTTCCTTCCCTCTTCTCTTTCTTCAACAACAGAACTCTCAACTCTGCCGATATACCATATCCTCTTATCTACACTCCAATCCGATTTACGCATATTACAATAAAGGATCAAAATGGTGCGTGATATTGGGTTTTTAGAAACGGGCTGAAAGGCTTCTCATAGGAAGAATGATTGGATTGGTGGGGGAGGCTTTTAAATTAAAGCAACGGACGATATAAAGTATATAGAGGAAGAACAAACCTACAATCGAGAGTCTAGGGGGAGCTGTATAACAAAAACTTGGCACCTAAATTACCTTCAAGGTGAATTGCGACAGTTTGGGAAGTTTTTTAGAATGAACGGGATGGTGTGGGGGGGGGGGGGAGATGTAGGAAATAAAAAAAGATGAGTGGGTGGAATATATATGGGGAGACGAAAAGATATAAGGGTCGTGGAGTGGGGGATGGTTATGGGGGGGGGGGTAGTCAAGGAGTTTGAGTTGGAAATAGATACAAAACAACTCCAGCAACTTCGAACATTTTATTATGAGTAATGAGGGGGGAGGGGATTTGATTTAGAGGAGGAATATTAGATGGATTCGTATGCATTGGGTTAAATGTGATATCTAACACGTCGATTTACGCGTGTTTGGCATTCATGATGGTCATCTTTCGGTCCAATGGACTGTAACATCAAAAAAGAGGAAAATCAAACATAATGACTTTTTGGACATTCGTTTGAGTCAATAACAACTTTTTTTTCGGGAAATATGATGGAAGTTTGGATAGAAAACCTAAAAAGTGAAGGAATTATTACTTTCTACCTCCCTCCCTCTGTAGCAATCACTGTACTATGACAGACTCCTTCATTTGTTCTCTTTTATTTTTTTCAAGCGATTCCTTCCGCATGCTCTTTCATTTTTTCTCTCAGTCAAGCGTAATTTTTGATAGAGATATTCCCGTTATTGAGCATCATTCAATACGCCCCATTCGAGTTCACGACAAAATGATGGAAGATGATATTATGACGATCGGTGCGGCATGGTGCAGTGGTGAGGAAGGGAGTTTACACACGAAAACCACACGCTTTCATATACCTCTCGCACAATACAATCAAATCACGCCAGTGACCGTAAAGTTAACCCCCTCCTCCCGCACCCAACCCAGGATCCTTCGAAAACCACTTGCACTCAGCACATCAGGCAACAACAATCACCACCACCACTACCATACGTAGCCCTCACAGTGTACACGCACACAACCTCATCCAACCATTTTCTATCTTTCGATCTTTTAAGTATAGCGCATAGAAGGGACCCTTTTTTCCACATCACGTGATTCTTTCCTGGTCGGTTGGGCTGGTGTTGTGTGGGAGGAGAGGAGAGAAAGTACGTGAGAGAGAAACAAGTTTTCAGCCAAAGGGATTCAACCCGAAGTGGTTGATTAAAACAGTTCGATGAAATTCGAGTGTTTAAGCGAAATTGTTTATATGAACGAAGCACACGCACAAAAAACTGTTGCATGATGCAAGGCTGTATTGAAAAATACGTCCATTGGGGCTTAAAACCTTCTTTATATATATATATATAGTCTGTTCTGGTAGCGCGTGTTTATTTTTTCCACCCCCCTCCCAACTCACTCGATGTAAGCAATGTTTCCCTACTGCTTCCATCGCTGAAAATCACACGATTTGTTTTCTCTCACGTCACAATATATTCCACCAGCAGCGTTTGGACCCCCCCCCCCCCAGCCACTGTCATATTCACCGCAGTCCCTCTTTATTCACCCCCTCATCACCACCGCCACAGAAGTCGATTTTTACGCTTCGATCAAAATAGAGTTTCAATATGGTTGTCGAGGAGGGGTGAAAATTAAGTTGGTGAGGGGGTGATAGCTTTTTTTTTTTATGTTACACGTTCATCTTCCGGACTGCTCAGTGGCTTTGGAAATAAGATTTTCTGGAACGTTTGACTAGATGGTTTCGCGGTTGGTTGGATGGCGTTGATGTGGTGTGGGGGGGGGGGGCGAGCTTCTAAACCGAACGAGTTAATCAATGGGAAAGAAAGAGCCTAAAGTGTAGGTAGGTATATTGTGAGGTAAAAGTCACGGAACGAGAAAATTTTATTAAAGATTTTTCCTTTTAAAAAAGAGGGCTCGCTAAAAAATTTCTTTTCCTATAGCACGACACTTTTACAACCGGTCATAAAATTGTAGTTGAGGAGAATTAAAAAAATAATTTCACCCTAGTTCGCTCACTTAAGCTCAAGACCTTCGTTTGGAGTACAAAATGCGAAGTGGAAGTCATCCAGATAAAAAGAGCACAACGACGGGCGTCTGTGGTTGAACGGTGAAGATGAGGAAGAAGAGGAGGAAGAGAAGGAGGATGAGGAGGAGGAGGATAGAGCCTGGCCTTTTAAAAGTAATAGACTTAGCGTCTACGGCTACTACGTGCTCGACGACGATAGAATCACTTGAATTTTGGTTCGTGTGGTGAGGGTGAAGGGGTTAAGGAAGAAGAAAAGAGAAGCGAGAAGAGAGGTTGTTCTTTCCAAGGACTTCAAGATCATAAAAAAAAAGACCTCTCGACGACACCAGAACACCAAGAGTAAACAGAAGCTCTACACCGAATAAACACACCAACATCCCCCCTGCCCCAGTCACTTCAACAAGAATCCTCCACTCCTAAAACACCACCCTCTCCTCATTAGCATAGTACTGTCACATAGGGGAGGGGTCACCCATTTTTTAAAAAAAAAGTTGGGACCAGCTTTTGAACTTTCCACGTTAAAATTAGTGAAATTCCCGCTTTTATTTCGTAATTAGAAGGGACCATCCCCTTCTGATACGTAACAAACTTATCAAAACATGTTAAAAGGTATATAGGTTGGGCGCGGGGGGATCGCTATGACGTTAGGAAGTACCTCTCTCTCACTCCTTTTTAGACGACTCAAAATTACCGTGTCGCATTCTGTTTAGGAAATTAACTTGGAAACGAAACGCCAGCGAATGATAATTAAGCATTTAGGGGGGAAGTTTATGCTCCCGAACCATCAACCCGCACACTCACCACCATACACAGTGTGTTTTGACAGTGTTCAAGTAGGACTACGGTCGATGTCACAGATAGCGAGCGAGTTGTAAGTCTGTATGTGAGGGCGGAAGGGGGGGGGGGTACGTGAAACTAATGAATTTAATTTGAAGTTGTTGCTGGGAGCGTTGCAGGAAGATTCAACTTTCTCTTAAACTTCCCCTGCCCCCCCTACCGTACTCACCGCCACAACCATCGCCATCAACTAAGCCTTAATGTTGTTAGCGATAAATGTATCGTGAACGTTTTATTCTCCGGATTAATAGTTACATACGGTGAACCGAGCTACAGTGGTGAGGGGAGGGGTTGATGGGTTAGTCCTATTCAAAGTTCGCGAGGGGTTTAAATGTCAGTCACGGAACGTCCCCTTAGATTTCAATTAGTCAAGAGCGGAATTGAAACGATATGAGTGAGAAGGCGGTAACGCAATGGGGGAGGGGGAATGGTCGCTTTCTAGCGATGAGATTATCGAGTGGAAGGGGTGGCACTATGATTTTCCTTTGCATGGCCTATACAACAGAGATTTTTATCCTTTTTTTTTTCTTCTTCTTTATAATATACGTGAGAGTTTCTTCTCAAAGGTTGAAAGGTTGTAATTAGGATGTTGTCTTATTGTTGGAATGAGAGGACATGAAAAAGGCCTGCGATCGGAGATATCCATTATTTGCCCGAGGATTTCTCAGAGATCATAGTAACATTCACCATTGATGCAATTTATTTTTTAAACAAATGAAAATCATGACTTCATTAGAGATAAAGACTTTCAGTTGCTGTTCTCTTCTTCACCCACGAGTTGGTAATGTTCGCTGACGATGCCTGGATAAGGTAGATTTAAAAGATGTCCATTGATGAGTGCGAGATTCTTGCTGGAGTTGCAGTGAATTATCAAGCAAGTGTTGAAGGAGAGGGAGGGGGGTGTGCTTGGGCGATTAATGAGCTCGGAGTCACTTCTCGAGGATGGAAATTAATGGGAACTACGGGAAACGGCTCAGCTGCGGTATGCTGCAATGATTTCAGAGGTGAACCTCTCCGTGTTTCAGTTACGATGCCCCCTAGACGATGGATCTCGCCTCAACGAGGGCCAGAGGGAGTTGAATAGTCAGATTTTTGGGACAATGAGGAAGTTTTATGAGTCAGAACTTATTCATAAATATATTTTTTAAAGGTTTATTTACACTAAAATAGTCGTGATCTGTTCGTAAAATAATCCAACAGTTAATAAATATGCGATTTTTGAAGTTTTAGGTCATTTCAAACACGCCAGGTAGCATATTTGTGTCACCAGTGCCTTCCGAAAAAAAATCACCTGTAACGTTGCTATCGGGGAGCGGTTTTTTGTGTTTTTTTGCCTAATTTTCTACTAGGGCTCTCCAATAAATAAACAGGGGCCTTATTCACTAACTTTTTTCATCATTGCTTTTTTCAAAAATCTTATGTTTCCGTTCAGTTTTCTTAATTTCATGAATGAGATTTCAATGTTTCTACCAAAGCAAAGTTTCTATTTCGTTAGAGAATAAGGCTCCAGATGAGCTATTTAGAGGCATGAAAAGGACAGAGACTACAAGGTATATTACAGGTCCGTTCCATTGTTTCGCTACTGCTCTAGCCCGTCAAGTTAAACGTGGACCTCGCCCTCCTGTGATCAGCCCCTCTAGCAATTATTCCTAACCCTTTCCATGAAACTTCGGCTTGATAATAACACTTATCTTTGGTGAACAGTGGGACAACCAATTCGGCAATGCAAGTAATCGAATGAGAGAGCGCAGGCCGCGGGTGTTTATGTTCTTTTTGAAGGGCTATACACCGGTGTAAAAAACCATGTGTGATTTCATCAACTCATTCTGAAAAATTGAATGAAACCAGATGATTTTCTTCAAAAGTGTAGCACTCGCGAAACAATGGAACGGACTTAACGTTGCGGAAAGTGTTCGTGTTGGCGGGATATCAAATATGCCAACTTTGGTTAGGGCCAATTTCACCACCGGGAGTTAGGTTGGAGTTCATAGAGGTAAATAACTGGAGAAAGCCTGAATGAGCTGGGGGGTGGGTAGAAGGGTTGTCACAAATATGACCGCCAAAGTACACCTTCAGAACCTTGAATTTACCTCTACATCGTCAGGTTATCAACAAAAATACTCACCCCTCCTGAGGTTAATGCAAAATTACAAAAAAAAAGAGCCCGAGTTAGAATGAACAAGGGGTATCGGTCGCGGTCAGGTTGCTAAGGAGGTTACACTGGTTGGAGGGCAAACGACCCCCCTCTTCACCAAGTCACCTTGACGACAACAACTGAGCAGTGATGATTGAACCAATTGAACTAGTGAACTTTGTTTGCCTACCAACCAACCTGTCACCCCTGACCGCGACCAATTTCAGGGAATTTGTTCGGTAAAAACTAAATCCAACTCGTCAACACTCTCGTTCTCAAAGCGTGTATGACTTGATGTTCATACGATTTCATTGTAAATGTCATCGATCGTGTCACGTAGCCGTGTTTTCAAGTGTATTTTGGTGTTTATTTTCTAAAATAAGTGGCCCTGATCGCGTTCCATCAACATACTAGGAAAAATATTACATGGGCGAGACAGTCACGAGTTCAGAAAGAGCCGCTCCGTCTCTTGAGGAATGCGAAACAAGGATTTGAACAAAAGTCGCCACACTCATGAAGTTCTCGCTGTGCTCGAACCACGGGTCTTCCCATTCGCAGTGTTGGTACATAATAATGTTTCTGAATTAGTTCGTTTCTTGCTTGCAAGCGATTATTATGTGAAATAAACGTTTGTGATTTCTTAGCCCTGTATTTCTCTTTGCTATCAGAGGATCGACCCCTGAAGAAACATACCCAAAACTACACAACACATCAGTAAAAAACAAGTTATCTTGAACTCAGAAACATGACGTATTCCATAAAAAAACATGAGTGACGGATTTCCCGGTCGCTTCTGTCGTGATTCCCGGAAGAGGATTGGAGCTACTTGCACACGTTGAAATATCCGGAAAAGAAGTCCAACAACTCGCGCATGGTCGACCGTTTAAAATAAAGATTCTCCGGAGTATAGTTGTGGGTTATTCACTTTATTAATGCCCAGTGAAACAATCTAAAAACTCGCAGTGACAATTTCTAGACATACTGGATGAGAAAAGAACAAAACTAGAAATTCAAAGTGGATTAAACCGTAACTTGCCATGTTCTCAATTTTCGATCATTTCAGCCACAAATTAGCGTTTTTCCTAATTAGAGGTTTTCCGCATTTCAGTCACGAGAGTTTGAGTTTTTCCCAAATTTGTATTACGGACTAGTAGGTTTTTTGTGAATTTCATGGGTGGAATTGTAGCGCATTTTCCCCATTTTCCCCCAGATCAGAGATTTTGTTCATTTTTAGCCACGATTTGTCCTTCGGAAGTCGTAAATTGTTGATTTGTTCATGTTCACCTCGAATTGGCGATTTGTCCGCACTTCAGCGCATCTTTCTCATTTCTATCGCGGTGCATTTGCGACTTTTCTCCACTTTAGCCGCGAATTCGTGAATGGTTCTTATACTAGCTCGTAGCTCGTAAGCTCGTGAGTGATTTTTCCCAATTTTGCCGGTAAATTAACGCTTTTTCTTATTTTTAGCAGCGAATTAACGACTTTTTACTTCCATGTTCCCTATGGGAATGGAAGTATGGTGTTCGTGAAAGAAATCGAGTCCAAGCTGACATCCCTTTCTTGATCTACATTTCTTGACGGCGACATTGTGTGGTTTGCATTGTGACAAATATGTTTATGAAAGATGTTGTCTCCACACGTGTTTATTTTATTTTACAACCAGAACCGGTTTTCTGCCTACTTTGAGGCCATCCTCAGTGGTTCTATCTTAAAGAAGCTTTTGAGTGCAGAGCACTTCGTCCAATTTTTTACGGCTTTCGATTACGTCTCACACGAGTTTTTGTTAAGTAAGTTGTCCAAGTTCAATTTTTCCGGAAGGGCCATTAAAATGATAAGGTCATACTTGATGAACACGTTGCAATGCACGTGGATTTCGCATAATAATAAGTCGAATTTCTCTGTGGTCACCATTGGCATTCCCCAGGGGTCGATCCTGGGCCCAATATTATTATTGATTTTTATTAACGACTTGTCTGGAAGCTTGGAGGGCTCATTTGTCTCTCTACATGCCGATGATACGGCGTCTGCTTGTCAAGGCCATGACCTGGAGGCTGTGAAGCATAGGACGGACTGTGGTAATAAAACCATACTCAAGTGACTCGATGTGAACCAATTGAAATTGAATGTTTAAGGAAAAATTGTGATATTGATACCAAAGATACAGTTTTTTTAGGGTAAAACTTTGACAAGAATTTCAATTGGTCTGATCAGTGTGATAAGTTATCAAAATTTTGTTAAAAATTGTTTACTTGCTGAGATGCTTAAAATCTAATATATCTCACTCAGGTTTCCTTACTTATTATTACAGTTCTCTTCAATCTTTAGGCCCGTATGCCAAGTCATTCCTCAAATTTTCCTCAACCTCAAAGCTCCCTCCCAAACTGGAAAAATTATAAAATAACATGGTGATTCTACAGTTTGCGAGGAAGGTTGGAATCGAGGAAAATGTGTAAACTTCCTCATATGAATCAAGAATAACATTCTGCGGTAAAATTTTGCTGTTTCTGACATTAAATTGAACGCTTTCTGAGACCGAAAGAACCTTTCAATATCACCATTCATCAAATCGGGCCACCGCATCCACGTCAGTCACCTCGGCATGAACAAAAGTCAATGGTGGGCTAGAAAAACATTGTGGTGTCCTGGGATGTCGATCAAAATCACTGAAATGATTGAAAAATGTCCCATCTGCGTCCAACACAGAGTGAACCTACGAGAACCTTTAGTTCCAAACGAATTTCCATCTCGACCTTGGGAAAAAGCTAGTATGGATCTCTTCAAGCTGGATGGACGTTGGTTCATTACTATAACTATAATCGGTTATATGGTCTATAACCGACCAATTTTCTCGGAATTTCGAAATAGTGACTTTGAACACACTCACGGCGCGGCGTCTGAAGTGATTGAAAGATGCAAATCTACGTTTTCGAGACACGGTATTCCGGAAATTCTTTTCACAGACAGCGGCCCGCAATTCAGAGTGCATAAGAATAGTGTATTTTCCCATTTCGCTAAATCGTACAATTTTGTCTGTCGTACTTCAAGTCCACATCATCATCAAAGCAATAGTTTATTCTCTGTTTTCATTCAATAAATGTAATTATCTCAATTTTAGCATGAAAATTAGCGTTTTGATCAATGTTATCCACGAATTCACCGCCGGTCAAAATCACTCAATTAGGGATAATAATTAACCGGAAGAACAAAGTCCGGAAAATGGTCTTATGCAACAGGTTTAACGCAGCTGTACACGAAAACGATCGTCTGCCGTCGTCTGTCTAGGGCATTTGCCCTCTGTGGCTCGTCAAATTCACGAAATTTGGGAAATTAAAATTAACCGGAAGAAAACATTCCTGAAACTGCTCTTATTCGACAGGTTTTTTTTGGAGATAATCGCGAATATGATCGTCTGCCTGGAGCTTTCCCGTCGGTGGCCAGTCAAGCTCCATGGGATATTTATTAACCGGAAGAACTAAGTTGAAAGGTTTCATATAGCTGAATACAAAAATGATCGTCTGCCGGCGTCGGCAAGGGGCATTCTTCCTCAGTGAGCAGTCAAACAGCGCGAAGGGAAATTGCCGCCAAGGGAAAATGCCCCAGGCAGACGACGGTAGACGATCATATTCGTTGTCAGCTCCACGAAACCTTTCGAATGGGACTAGTTTCAGGACTATGGTCTTCCGGTTAATTATTTTCCCTCTGTGCAGCTTGACTGGTCACTGAGAGCAAGTGCCCCAGGCAGACCACCATTTTCGTATTCAGCAACACAAAACATGTTGCATAAGACCATCTTCCGGACTTCGTTCTTCGGTTTATTGAAATTCCCCAAATTTCGTGAGTCTGGCGAGCTACAGAGGGTAAATGCCCCAGGCAGACGATCATACTCGAAATCTGTTCCATAAAACCTTTCGAATGAGAAGAGTCTCAGGACTATGTTATTCCGATTAAATTCATATCCCAAATTAGGGACTTTAGCTATAAAATCCTTAGGCCCCAGATACGGCATGGCCGACTCCCGAACTCATAAATAGGAGGTCATAAGCTATCATTTTGCACATTTTTCATGACTATGATCTTCCGGTTGAATGGGACTGTCGCCAGTTCTCGGTCTAGTTGAATTGGCAATTTTCCCCCACGCTTAGTTCGATGTAGTTTTTTTCCGAATCTTAAGCGCTAATTAGTGATTTGTAGTGTTTTTATCCCACTATTTAGCTCTTTTTATCACTTTTAGTCGCTAATTAGCGTATTCTCACATTTCTACCTGCGAAGCAGCGATTTTTTTCAATATCAGCAGCGTATTAGCTCTTTTTCCCAATTTTAGAAGAACATTATTTCTCATCTTTAGGCGAGAATAGCCCTCCCACTCCAAACCAGCGGCTACTCTCAATTTGATCCAATACTTGTTTTTTTCCTATCTAATTTTAACTGCAAATGAGGTCTTTTTGTTAATCTTAGCCGCAAATATACGCATTTTCTGCATTTTTATCCATGTTACCAAGGGAACGAAGTATGGTGATGCCGCAAGAAAAAATGTTTGATGTATGTGACATAATAGTTCATAAGTGTTCCTGAAGCTCTAAAAATTAGCCTGGAATCAGCCATTTTTTCTAATTTTAGTCCTGATTCAGCCACTCAATTTAAGCCGGGAATTAGAACGGTTTCTTTTTTAATTTCAGGCGCGTATTAGCGCATTCTCTCAAATTTATCCGAGAATTGCCGTTTATCCCCCATTCTAGCTGCGGATGAGTGCTTTATGTCATCTTTTGCCACGAATTAGCACTATTTCTTCGTTTCAACCGTGAATCAGCGCGGTTTCTCCATTTTAGACGTAAATTTGCGATTTTATTCTATTTATACCCATGAGAATTATCACTTTTTCTCAAATTTAGTCACAAAGTTGCCTCGAAAAACCAAGTGTTGGTGATTTGTCAATTGTAGCTGAACCTTCTTGAGCCAATGATCCCCGCTTTTTCTAAATTGTATAGCCGCGAATCACCACTTTTTCTTAATTATGGCCGCGAATTGGTGTTTTATCAACGGTTATCATCGAATTAGTTAGTTTCTCGCTATTTTAGCCATGAATAACGGAGCTTTTTCCAAATTGTTCGTTGTGAAAATTAGCACATTAGTCCCTACGCCTTCCCAGTTTTAGCAAGCTATAAAGGACCTGTTGAAATTTAGTGTTACGATATGATCTCTAGTTTAGCCGTCAAGTTATCCTCAGTTACCACGAATCAAGTTTGTCGACAGAGGGGGTGGGGCTGGATCCGTTGACTCCGGGCCCGGTGCTCGGAATTCAAGAAAGGGATGACAAGAAAAGGACCAAGGAACGCTTACGTTGGTTTGAAGCTCTCCTGTGCAGTGATTGGGTCATCTTCATGGTCGAAGATGGTTTTTAATTGACATTGACCCGTTGTTAAGCATTATGGCATGGTTGCATGACAAAACAGCCAGTTGTCAGGCGGGTTGAAAAGATTGCCTGAGGGGTTACGAAAGATCGGATCTTGGTTGAACCAGATTTTAGGGGGCTGAATTAACATTAATCTGTTCAAATAGCAAGATTTATGAGGAATCGCCTGCATTTTTTGAGGGAGAATTTGCGCGTTCTGAGGGATTTGCTTTCACACAGGTGATTGCCGCAGTTCGCGTGGTAATCGCCAGTTTCCAAGACACTTTTTCCGTTGATAAAAAATTGGTTTTCTCAGAAAAATGACCGTTTTTCATGCTAAAAGTCTGTGCCTTTAAGCATCATGGCTACAGTGGCGTACCGACGTGGTGACGAGAGAGGCTTAATTTTTGGATGGAGAGTATGTTTCTAGAAAAAAAAAAATTAAGATTTTTGATTTTAGGAGGGCGAAATGTTCAATTTAATGGTTCGAATGACTAAATTGATGGTTTCCCGGAACAGCCAGATTCGGGGATCGTCAATCAAGTTTGCTAGACGCATTTACATCGTTTCCAGGGTGTAGAAGTAGCCGGTATTCAGGCCAATAGTTGGAAATTACAAGTACTTACTGGGACATAAAAACCCTCGAATTTGGGGCTTGAATTTAATAAATCACTAGTGATTTTTGGCTAAAATATGACAGTTATCGAGCGAAACGAAGTTTTGTTGTCAAATTCTCAGTTTTGTGAAAAATCGGGCGGCTTTTTGGGGCAGAACTACGCCAGCTAGGTGAAAAAACGCGGAATTATAGGGCTTTTCTGTCTGAAGAATGTTCATTTTTATGGCAGAAAATCACAATTTAACGTAAATTCGCTTATTTCTATCGTGTTCCGTACTTTTTTGTCCATAAAAAAAAAGAATGAGAGACGATGCCCTCACGTAATTAAGCTAAATTCCACAATTTACTGTACTGTAGGGAAGAAAGAGAGAGAGCGAGTGAGAAATAAAATTGATTGGAAACCCCTTCTTCAAAGCTTGCACCTCTTCTCCGCCACTGTATAATAACTTGTAACAATTCGCTTCGAAGAACTTCGTTGTAGGTAACGGATGAGGGTCATAAAAACCTGTTGCTACAACACAGAACTTAAATTGACACTTGATCTTCATTCCCTAGCTTCACACCAAGGATTTTTCCGGTTTGAAATTATCCCCCCTCCTTATGGAGCTCACCGATGGAACCAACCGATGGAGCTCTCGTCGCGTTGACATTTCAAACAAATGAACAAAATAGTCCACCTTTTGACTGCCAAAATATTCAAAATTTAAAGTCTGAAATCCCTTTCTTTTAAAGATTTGTAGTCAGTGGAGGATTACAGCCCTCTAAGTCGACTTCACCCTTTTAAAAGTAAAATCAGTTGCAATAAATTTACATACAAACTACTGGGCTATCTGGGCCCTATAGAGAAAAGTCGATTTGACAAAACAAGAAAAAAAAAAGTGTGTTGAGTTGGGAGGGGGATAATGACCGTTTTAGACCGATTTAGAAAGAACTGAAATTATCACGCGGATCAAAAAGCTTTGGGTTGGTGAGGGGTGGGGGGGGGGATTTGCTCTCAAGTTTAACGAAGCGTGTAAGCTGAGGGCAATGAAGAAAAAGAAAAGAAAAGAAGAATTTGCATTAGATACGCACGCTCACCTCCTTTTTTTCTTCTTCTTTCCTCTTCTTTTCTGTCCCTCTTTTAATGTGCCTCCACCCCCCCCCCCCCGTCTTTTTTTCAACTCGAAAAATTTACTATTGTGACCAAGGTGCGGGGAGGGGGTGGGGACCCTAGCTGCGCCAACTTAAATTTTTATGGTACCTTTTTTTTTTACGGCAATGGAAGGTGGAGAAACTCGTAAGATAAAGAAAACGGAGCATGTAAATTGCCCGTATACGTTCTTCGCTCTTTTTTTTTTTTCATTTTAATTTGGAGGACGAGAGAAAGGAGTTTAAAGAGGGAAAAACTGCTCAGAAATTTGATTCCCTCCCTTCACTCTCGCACCCTCTCCAGTAACACTTTTAAATGGAAAACGTTCCAAAATAAAGGGCTTATGGTTATGGATCATGGGGAGCGTTGAATTTCTTGGCTTTAGATTAAACGGCGCGCTCGCTTGTAGCGCGTCATTTTCTGTCCTTTCTTCGGATTTTCGAGACGTTTTTTCCCACCCCAGTTGTTTGTAAAAGCGGTATGATCACGGTTAGAATACAAAGCGAAATAAAAATAACGATTTGCCTTTCAATTTATACGTTTCATTTGGCTTCATCTCCTTCGGCCCTGTAGTTTATTTTATTTATTTTTACTTTTTGGAACGCTCCGCAATAAAAATTTGCATAATTTACGTTGAAACGTACACACATCGAACCCTATAGAGTCATTTATAGCCGTAGGGGAAGCGAATAATTTGCGATGACCGCCATAAAGTAACGGTAGTAAAGGAAGGGTCAACTCTAAGGGGTATAATATCCTGAAATTTTGAATTGATGTTGCTGTTGAGGTATTCGTGAAGGTGGTAGAGGATGTGGTGGTGGAGGGGAGAGGTCGTAGGACACACCATTCGTGGGTGAAGATTCAAACAGTATTGGTTCATATCCTCGGGCATTTGGGTCGTAAGGTTTATCACTGAAGTTATAGAGGAGGGGGGAGGCAATCTTCCTATTGCTGAGAGTGACGGAAAAAGGGATATTTGAAGGTGGAACTGAGAAAACCGATATAGGCAATAGAAGATCCGTAACCTCCTCTCCCTCTCCACCTGCTACCCTTACCCTTAGTTTCTGACTTGATGTTACAGGAATCCGAAGTAGAGATGTCGTCGCTTTATTTACTTGACACGGAGAAAGTTTCACTATAGGTTGTTGCCATGGTTTCTACATGGATTGAACAGATGGAGGGAGGTTTTAGCGAGAGAACGTGTGAAATGACGCGGAATGCAATTGAAAATTATCGTCAGTACGTGCTTTTGTACTCTCTACGTTTATTATTTTCTGTAATAGGGCACATAATGACTATAGTGGACCGCCACTAGACTCGGAATGCCCCACTTTTCGCATGTTTAAACTACCCCCTGCAGGACGAGTAAAATGGTTTCATCGTCGATGTTAAATATAATGCAAGTTGTTGAGAGCTCTTCAGTACAGCCCCCAACGGATCATTCCTCATTTTCATATTGGTAATGTCTCACTTGGTTTGTGAACTCGTTTGCACCTTGAAGACTAACAAAACCTCAAAATTTTGTCCTTATACCCAAAAATTCGTCAAACTTATGGTGAAACGTTTGTAAGGAGCGGGCATGGTGCCTGTAGCCCTGTATTGATTCGACGCTAGGTCTTATTGAGACCATCAATAGGTACGAACGATTTTCGGATCTTGAAACGTTCCATCCAGCCTCACGTGAAGCTGACAGACCCTGCACTGTCTCCGCAAAACGCTATAAAATAGAACACTGTCTATATTTTGAAACAATAGAAGAAGAGCTCGTTCGAAGTGATGGTGGGGTGTGCGGGAGGGGATGGCGTTAAGTTCTATCAAAGATAAAAATAAGGGAACAGGTTTCAGCTTCAAAAATCCTAATTCATTCGTTATCGCTACAGTTGTCGCTTGAAGGGAGCCTGTGCGTAACGATGTTAATCTAAGAAACGTGCTCCGGCTACGAGAAAAACTTACAATAACCCATTTAGAATAACAATTTTCGAGGGCACGCCACAGCAAGAAGAAGAAAAAAAAAAAAAAAAAATCTCCCCGAAGAGAGAGTACGATACGATTTTTTTTTATTTCCCTCCCGTTGGTGGATGCGGAGCGCAAAAAGACTTTTGGGTGATTTATCACGGAGTCGTAATAAGACGGCGCGTATAATGTTTCTCGTTTTTCTCCCCACGGGTATTATCAGCCGAAGGATTAATCGTTAAAATTCTGACAGAACTCTCGAATCGCTCATTTCAAGAGGAAAACTCCTTGATTATGACATTTTGTTTCCACCACTCCCCGCCCACTATTCCTCTTACAAACTGAACTGTCGAGTGCCTCGCGTGGCACGAAGAATAATGTCGGAAATCCTCCCCCCGCTGTCGACCATAGTATACGGCTACTCTTCATGGTCATAATAACTGTCCAAAACCTCGCGTAGTAGTGATGATGTTAAGGGGTGGAGACGGAGAGGGTTAGGGTGATGTGTCGAGAGAGATGACATTGCAAAACAAGAGAAGAAGAAGGAACATTTGCATTCAAATGACCATCGGATCAGCAGTATTTCACAGTGCGCAAGGACAACGCACGGACAGAAAAGGGAGAGAATAAATCGTTTAAAAATCGTTTTTCGCCCCTTCCCACCCCATCAGACTATTCAAAAATTGCTCCCATCCCCCTCACTACTATTATTTTTAACGCCCAGGAATAGAACTCATTTCATAACGATGACCCATCTGAGCCCTTGGGCGTGCGAGTTAGGGTCTATCTCACTCACCCACTCTTTCTCTCTCTCACACACATGTCGGCGAGTGGGTCATCGTCTGGTTGCCACACAGGAATCGCGGGAGACGACATTGTGAAGGAGTTGCGTGGCCTTCGTGATCAGTTCTCGGGCTCCTTTAGGGTTGCCAGATAGCCAAGGCTATATTCGCCCAGAGATATATGTATGTACAATTATGGTTAAAGAGGGGCAGGAGAACATATATAACATATCGACACCTGATGAGCGCCCGAAGGGCCAATCTGTACTATTTAAACACAAGAGCCGAACTGGATTAATTGGACCAATGGGCGAATCTGAAAGCTGTTAGTAGTCCTAAATCGGTGGGGCCAAACTGAAATTTCTCGAGCATGTTTTTAGGGCCAATCTTCAAGTAATCTTTACCCCATCAAAATATGTTTTTGTCAATCCAAAGGTCCATAAATACTTCGCTCATTCATTTTAAACTCATCTGCCCAAACATTCTGGGAATGATGAGTCTTTTTGTTTAGTGCTTCTAGTGGTTAGAGTATACAGCGGATCCGCAGATGGGGACGCGCACCCACCTCTAGGCCATTCCTGTTAGTCGACAACACTTAAAACTTTGACCCGCGATCTGATAATCCAAAAATGGCCCGTTCACCTTCAAAACAGAATTGTGCCTTCAAAGCTTGATTTATTAGCTCAAAGAATCGAAAATTCAGTCCGAATCAAGTTTACAGCCGTGTGCTGTTAAGCTCTGAAATTTAACACTCTGGACTGGACCAAAAAAACATTTTGACCAAAGAAAAGGCTAAACTATTCGATTCGCGGTTTTCACCCCATTGAACTCGAATTTCACGAATTATTGGCACTTGCGCAACCAAATTTCTCGGAATTCACTCATTAAAAAAGCCGAATTCGCGGGTCAGCACGTAAGAAACCAATTTCGAGCAGTTGACCCCCTTAAAAAAGCCAACTTCACTGGTTTCACGCCTTCAAAATCAGAATTTCCGGACATTCGCTCATTTTGAAAAGAAATTTCGAGGGTCTACTTTAAAAATCCAAATTTCGGAGGGCTGGCCCATTTTCAAAACGATTTTCGCGGGATATTCGCTCGCCAAAAAGAAATAATGTCGGGTTTAGCCAACTGAAAGAGTCAATATTTGGTGGATCTTGTTTTTTCAAAAATGAAATTTTGCAGTTTTGGCTCTTTAAAAACCAATTTCACGGGATTCACTCACCCAAGAAACCAAGCAATTTCGCGGGATTTGCGCTGTTCAAAAAGCAATTTCGAGAGATTTTCTCATTTAAATAATCACTCAACTGCGGATTTGGCTCATTCAAATCCGAAATTCAGTGGATTTGGCCCTTTCAGGGACCATTTTAGCGGATTCGGCACCTTCAACGGCGAAATTGTGAGTTGAGACCCATATCGCCTGCTATCTAAGAGGGAGAGAGTGCGTGAGAGAGAAAAGGCTGTCTTAGGAAATCGCTGCAACTGTGGTATGGTTATAACTCGTTATAATTCCCGGAAAAACATGAAATACGGGTATGAGTTTTCCTTGGTTGGTTTGGGAAGGGGGGGGGGCTTCTTTACGCACCTTCGCTTGAGCTGAACTCTGAATCAGCGTCTGGTGGACCAGGATCTTGTGGTTCGAACGTTTGGGGTTCGGAGCTATGTGTGAATATATCGCTGATTCGCTGTTAAAATGGATTTAAGTGCTAATTCGCTGCAAAATTGAGGAAAACTGGGATTTGCTCAAACGGGGAGAGATAAAGTTGAGATATCGCTAATTCGCGATTTCTACGGGCAACTTCATGTAAAGACATCGCTGATTTACTGCTGAAGTTGAGGGAAAGCGCTAATGCGGGGCTAAAATTGAAATAAAATGCTTATTTATTCACTGATAAAATTGAGAAAACGTCAATTCACAGTTTCTGGAGGCAACTTGAAAGTTGAGAAGAATCGCTTATTCATGGTTGAATATGAAAAATGGCTAATTCACCGCGGAAATTGAGAAAACTCATTAATTCGTGCCAAAAAAACATAGATATTTTCGCTGCTAAAATTGAGAAAAAGCGCTGAATCGCTGCTAACATTGATAAAAAGCGCAAAAATGGCGAAAATTAAAGCGCTAATTCATGGCTAAAAGTGAAATTAATAGCTAATTCACTGCCGATATCAGCCATAGGAAACTCCAAATATTGAGGGTCTATTATTCACCTAGCTTCGGCCGCTTGCCGGTCTGGTTTCCATCACCACAAAAAAGGCTTCGAACCATGCAATTTTCATGATATTACTGTTATAACTTCTAAACCTGCAATTTCGCGTAATTTAAGGCTCGAAACTGTACATTTCGCGTATATTTAGACAGGAAACTTGTTATTTTGCTTAAATTAGGACCCAAATGTCCAAAAAAGAAAATATTCAGCTCTAAATATTGCATTTTTACACGCGGATATTCGTTAAGGCTGTGGATACAGTTGAGGACGACTAGCCCAGGGTACACGTCCACTAAGAAAAAAAGGTCCTCATTCTTGCATTTTCACGAATATTCAAGCAGAAAACTTTCAAATTTGCGGATATTTAGCCTAAAAATGTTTCAAATGTAGCTGTTCGCTGCAGACCTTGGGCTCTGTTGTGGCCAGCTATAGCCCGAGTTCCACGGTCACTTGGAAAACGCCCCGTAACTTGCAATTTGACGAAAACAAACACAAAGAACATCAATTTTAAGGGCATTTAGACCCGAAACTGGAAATCTGGCTGCTTTTTAATCTCGGATGTAGCAATTTGTTTGTTTATTGACTGAATATATGACTAATTTGCTGTCAATGACACTGCGCGTAATCACATTCAAGAGTTTTTCTTTACAATAATGCAATTTTTTCCCTCTCAAAATTGTCCCTTCGTGGCTGTTTATCTTATGTGAACTGCAGTTTCACGACTAATTAGCACGAAACGCAAATTTCGGGGATTATGTAGCCAGGAGTCTTGCAATTTTTTAGGCTATTCATCTATCTTTGGTTGCCATCGGCAATTTTTTAGGCTATTTAGCCTCGAAAATGGCCTTTATAAACCTACTTAGCCTTGAGCCCTTGCAGTTTCCTGACTATTCCTTGCCCGCACCAGTAATTTCACTGTTTCACCTTCAAAATTTGTGTTTATCGACCATTCATGCTCAAAACTGTTGATTCAGTCCCTGCAGGATGAAGTCACTGCTTCCCTTCCAGCACATACTCACATCAGACATTTTAATAACACTCAAACTGTGAGAAGAGGCCTGAAAACTGGCTGTCAAGCACGGAAACTGACTGTTCAACCAGAAAACCAACTGATACAATGCAGAAAACTGTCCATTTGAGGTGAAAAAAAGACAGTTCAAGATGATAACATGGCTAAGTGAAAGGTGAACTGGCTGTAAAGTAGAAAACTGCCTATTCAAGAAGAAAACTGGCTGTTTTAAGCGGCCCATACACGTACTGTAAAAATATTGCGCAAACTAGGGGTTGTAAAATAAAATTGATCGTTTGTGGGTTGTATTGATGAGTTGCACAATATAATTTACTATTTTGTGCAATAATATTGTACGTCTATGGGCCCCTTTAAGCAGAAAATTTGATATATGCAGAAAACAGCCTGTTTTTTGCTGAGAACTAAATATTTGAGCAGAAAACTGGCTATATCCAGGCAGGAAACTGCTATTTAAGTAGACAACTTGCTATTCAGGAAGAAAACAGTAGCGTAACGACTTAAGGGTGTTGGGGACGGACCGGCCCTGGGCTTGCATTCAAAGAGGGGCCCCCAAAACGCATAAAGACAGGAAAAATACTGGCTACGTACGCAGAAAACTGACTATTTTCAGCAGAGAACTGTCTATTTGAGTCGAAAACTGGGCTATTTTAGTGGAAAACTGACTGGTTAACAAGAAAACCATACAGCGCAATGACTTAGGGTGGGAGGGGCCCCCAAAAAACTTAAAGGTGAAAAAAATAAGGATTGTAAAGTTTAAAAGCTTTGATTAACGGTTAGTATTGAGAACAATCGCTCCTCAGCGCTCAAAAATACACCAATTCAAGGTTTCTGAAGACAACTTTGCGACTAAAACAGAGAAAATGGGAGAACGCCAAATTTTAGGCCCTCAATAGACAGCTAAAAACGAGAGCCCCCCCCCCCCCTACACACACAACAACAACAAAAATGCACGCTAATTGGCTTATCTTGGGGGGAAGCATGCGGCAAAAAGAATAGAAAAGGCGTTTGCGCTTTTTACAGAGCTCGAATATTTATATTTGCGCCTAAAATAGTGAAAAAGCGCTAATTCATATAAAAAAACTAACTAATTCGCGGCTCAAAATTAGGACAAACGCTAATTCACGGCTTTAAATAAGAGGAAGCGCTAACTCCCGGCCGTAAAATTCACAAAAAGCAGCGATCAAAACACAATGAAGATATTTAAGAAAACGAAAGATCTCTCCCACTTGTTTGTATTATTATAAATTTCGGAACCGCGGTAGTTTTTAAGCGATCAAAATGTCTCGCAGTAAAAACGGAGAAGTATAATTCGCGGATTTATTTGAGAGAATCCGCTGATTCGCAAAAAACTCAGAAATTATTCCGAATAAAGCTCTCATTCGCAGTGAAAACAGAGAAAAACGCTAATTCGCGGGTCAGTTCGAGAAAATCCTCTGATTTGCGGTTATAATTGAGTAAAAGTGGTATAATTTTCGGTTAAAATTGAGAAATAATTCGTGACTTTTTCAGCAAAAACTACAAGTCTCAGATCTTTACTTGTAGCGAAATCACATGTACTTTGAGCGAACCTTTTTCGACGAATTATACATTCCCACTGCCGTATAGCTTAATGGGTTAAAGATCTGTCGGCCGTTATTGTGGACAGCCACCAATTATAAGCCTCACGATTGTCATTGGCTTCAACTCGACCCTGACCTGACCCAGCAGAAATCAGTCCTCACGCATGTTTGTGTCAATCTGGGCGGTCACTTACAAAGTCAAACAAACTGCGTTCCCTTCGTCACACACCATTTAGCGCTAATTTGGAACGTATTCCCAGTACGAGGTAGATCTCCCCCCCCCCCGCCGACCGCTCAAATTCCCACCTCACACTACGTGGAATATTTAACAACTCGTCGTATTTTTTTCGAGCACTTGAAAATAAATGAACCCATACGCGCTCACTTGTGGTACAGAGGGGCGGGGGGAAGTCCAGTAAAATACGGCTCATTTGTTATTCTTACTGGCTTGTTTTATTATTTTCACCCAAACGAATAAGGTCAACATCCATGCGTCAGTATAACGACCGAGACGTGATATGAAAAGCCAACGAGGGATGCCTCTTTCAATTGAAACCAATTGGTCCCTTTCCTAGCAGTTCTATTTAAAACTTAAAACCACCAGTTTTTTTGTTTAATCATTAAAAAAAAAAAAAAATCGACGAATAGAGGCTGAAAGATGATTTTGTTCGTCATTGCGGACGTACAGAAATAACCTGTTTGTTTTCTTTCGCTTTCTCCGACTCGTTCGTTTTTTTTTTCCTGGTCATACAAATCAGGTTTTTATTTTTATTTTTTTATTTTTCAATAAAGAATGTTCAAAACACGTTTAAAACTGCGTTTTAAACAACGTTTTAAAAATGATGAAACCAGCCGATAGCTTTGCATCACTATATTGCCCCCACGCACAGTTGAATCGAATTTACTCCGCGTATATAAATTGCACGCGAGTTTCTTAGTTGAATTGAAATTCGTCAGATGTGACGAGGTTGCATCTGAACACACCCGCGGCGAGATTCAATAGTGCAAGGACAAAATGCGATAAGACAAAAAACCAACGACATTTTGCGCCCGGTTGTGTGTGTGAGTGAGTATACGATAAAAATAATTCTTCAGTCCTCTTCCAAGGACTCCAGGAATCTGTTGTGGACTCTTTATTTCTTTTATACAGAGATTTTTATTTCCGACAATTTTCACTATCGGTAGCCTCAACCTTATGAGGTCGGCTGAAGGTATTGAGTGTTGAGGAGGGGATGGGGCTTTAAAATCACGTTTTCAAGCAATTCTCTCGTCCCTGTAACGAAATGTCACTTTTAATCTTCTGTTCCGCGTATAAAAGAAACCATACCATTACCGCAAGAGGCGTGAAGCCCATGCATACGAAGCGAAAATAGGAAAACCTAATATAAGAGTACACTTAACGTCTCTTGAGGTCAAAAAGGTGAGAATATGATATAAGAGGGGAATGGTGGGGAAGGTTTTTTTTTTCATCGTACCCAAAGTTTCTAGTTTTTATTTTCAATTACATACGAAAGCCCAATCTTCCATGCGGCTTTCACGGAAGAGAATCGAAAAGCTAGAATAATGTATGTCTATGTGTGCGTATCGGTATAAGAGGGGAGGGGAGTGGAGTGGTTTTATCATTTCCTACATTGTAACGCTCTACGGGCACGATTGCTGGGGATATTTCCACTCAACTTTTATAATAAAAGTCCCCCTCAAATGAAAACGACACTGATGCGCGGACAAAGTGCCGATTCACGTTTTTTGGAGTCAAGTTCGTGGCTAAAATTATGAAATCGTGCTAATGGGCAACTCTTGGAGGGGGCAATAAGTCTCATGGCAAAAAGTTGAGAAATAGCGCGAATTCGCGGATAAAATTTATTTTTTCCGCGCTTCGTATGATAAAAGTGTAAAAAACGCGAGCGTGGGAATGCATTTTCGGGGACACAGTGAACTGAGACTCGTGAGCCTTCGCTGACGCTCACGCCGCGCCGTCCGTCGCGGCCGGTCGTAGTCCTCGGGGTCTAAGCCCACAAAAAACAACTTCAACTCGCAAATATTGCTCCCCAAAACTTACATTTTATCCTAAATTAAAAACCTGAAAAATGAAATCAGGTAGGTACACTGAAAATAAAGACCCTAAATTTCAATTTTTGTTGGGAAAATGCCGAAACTTGCATTTCAGCTGATAATCAGCCTGGAAACATAGTGCTCATCAGGCTTTGTCCGGCCTGGTCTCCACCCTCTCCTTCACAAAAGTGGCCCGGAGGGCCAAAACCTTACAAATTCACTGAAATTGACTCTCAAAACCGTCACTTTGACGAAAATTTAGCACAAAAAGGCAGTCATTTTCCTGATATTCGCCTGTCTTTAGGCGTATGTGTCATTTCACGTGAATTTGGCCTTTCTCGATGGCTTTTCTTCTTTATTGTTCTCTCTTAAATTGGCGTTTTACTTTATTTTTCCCCTGAATATCACGTTTCATGTGTATATTTAGCTCTGAATGTTGCGTTTCGCTCAAATATTGCTCTAAAATGAGTCATTTTCCACAAATTATGCATTCATTGTTACGTTTCACATAGATTTCTCCCTCGATAAGACTGTGTTCTTCAAATTTCCCCCAGAATTTTCCGTTTAACACGAATTTTACCCTGAACAGGGTCGGTACCTACATAAGAACGTTGTCTCTTGAACTGCATGAAGTCTTGGTGACAGTCCACGCCCTATGAGCTGCTTCATTACCCACGTGATTCCTTTGAGCTGACGTCATGCCCAGGTTTTGGTTCCATAATCTAAATTTGTAGTTAATAGGAGACGCGGATTTGGTCAAGGGAGGGGGGCTTGAGAAATTGTGTGTTTTACTCTGCTCCGCGCTAAAAATGACATTGACATTTATAGTCATTCGACTAAAATTAGCTATCCCCTCCCCACAAACATCCGATAAAAACGGCTTATTTGACTATACAAGCGCTCCAAAATGTCAAAATTGACGTGTCGAGCGTTCAAAATGGCTAAACATGACTATTTGCCCACCTACAAATAACAAAACTGGGCAAAATTCCGACTCTAAAAATGACTTCACGTGCCCTGAAAATGACTAGACTGACGATTTCTGCGGCCCTGAAAGAACCTGAACAGGTATCACCATTCTCATCCTAACCACTCCCTGTACGACCAATCTCGTGCCAAAAATTGCCAAGCTGACCAATCACACGCCAATAATGAACAATCGCGCTAATAGGTTCGACGGAATAATAATATTGGCACCTAAAAAACTGTAAAAACTGGCTATCGTGCCCCCCAAGGGGCAAAACTGGTAATTAATGATGACTTGAAAATGGCTACATTGACTATTTTGCCCAACTAAAAATAGACAAACTAGCAATTGTTTTTACTGGTCCAGAAATGACTTCACGCGCCCTAAAAATAAACTGTGACTCTTCGCGCCTCAAAATGGCATACAATTTGCGTTTTGAAACTGGCTAATTTGACTATTTGGGTTTTGGAGGCGCAAAATAGCCAAACTGGCCTTGAAATTGGCAGTGCAGTGGATGTATGCGGCCTAAAAATGGCTAAACTAACGATTCCCGCTGTGAAAATGCCTGTACAGTCAATTGCTGACCTGCAAAAACGACCATTCCCGTTCCAATCTATGACCAAACTTGAAAATGCGGTGCCTTGAAAATGGGCAAACTAACGATTCGTGCCCTCAAAGTGTCTAATCTAGCAAATCACTGAACCGAAGGACCCACGAAAGTCTCCAGGGAACGGATGTACGATTCCTGTCGTACGATGAAAATGGTCCGCTCAAATGGCCAACTGAGAGTCTGCTCATTGAATGGCTAAGCCATCGCACTCGTCCCCTGAAAATAGTCAAATTGAATAGTCAAATTTCGATCTAAAAATTGCTCTATTATGCCATACAATGGCCAAAGACGGCGCTCGCCTTCAAAATCTTCAATCCGACGATCACAGTGCTCTGCACATGGCAAAGCTGACCATTTGCGATAAAAATATAATGCTCAAAATGACCATTCGCGTCTTGAAAATGGCTAAACTGACGACTCGCGTCATAAAAATGGCTAAACTACAACCGTTCGCGCCCCGAACTGGACCATGGACATGATTTACCACCTGAAAATAGTCATAGGTGACTATTCACGCCCTAGAAATGGCAAAAATGTGCTATTAAAATGGCTAAACTGACGCTGTACTCCTTGAAAATGCTCGAACTGGGCGCTCCGCACTCTTAAAAATGCTTAAATTGACGATCCGTGCCCTGAAATGCCAAGACTGAACACTTTTCGTTAGCATTCGTCTCCCGCTCCTCCACAACTTCATGCGGGGATGATGAGATGGTTATACGTAAAAAAAAGAAATAAATCAATGAAATGAATTGACTGAAAATGTTTGGAGTGGGGACAGCTACACTAGCTCTGAATCTGGCTCCTCCGATGTCGTGAGGACTCCGCCAACATTGATGCCGAAACAAATTATTGATCGTAAAAACTCGCAATAAACAGAAACACCTGTCTGCTAGGGGAAGCCGTCCATTCATTCAAAAACGAGATTGTTACTGCTAACGTTTTGACACAAATAATTCGCTTGGCACGCAGTACAGGACATTTCCCCTGCTATCAGGGTAGCTTGTATGCCCCTAAATTCGATGGTTTATAAGCAATAAACAAAATTGCGTGACTTTAAAAATAAATTGCCGGAGTGGGAAAGAAAATAGGTGGGAACACGCACGGAATTCTGAGCACAAAGAGAATTCAATTATCACAGGGACTTGTGGAAAATGTCAAAATAAGTCATTTTTACTTCAGGCCAAGGAGGGCCTTTTCGATACCTTGCTGGCTACTATTATTGAACGATATAAAGGCTTCCCTTCATCGCATCACCACCACCCTTCAGATCGTTTAATCAAGTCCTCGCGCACTTTGAGGTCAACTCCCCCACTCCACCCAATTCATGCCCTTTTTAGAAGTTTTTTCGACCCCGAAATACAGTTTCAAGTCCGTACGTGAGCTGATAAAAGGAAAGTGCCCATCCCTTCAAAATACTCGCGGAGGGGGTGGAGGGGAAGGTTCTGAAAACGCTGGCAAATTACACTGAAGCTTAGAAATGGAGATACGTGCAATGCTATTTGATTCCCTTCTTGAAAACGTTAATGCTTATTTTTTTCTCACTGTGGCCCCCTCCTTTTTCAACCCCCCCCCCCTCGTAATGGACACCATAGCAACGAGATCCAACTCACCATCAATCTCACACACTCGCAGAAAGGAAAAAAAAAAGTTCAGTTGGCCCTTATATTGTGTTAACCTTTTAGTGAGTCCCTTCGACTTTCTCCCGCTATCAATCAGTAGGTATATTGAATTTTAACCCATCCTTTTTTAGCCATTTCCTTCCCCCACCCCACCACTATTCATCCCCGGATAAAAAAAAAGCCTCCTCGTACTAGTAGTGATTTCCCTTCCGAACAGTTTAATAGAATTTTCCGAAGTTACTCTCTCATCCTTACTTAGTGTTTCGAAAGAAATCTGCATCCCCCCACCCATGGAAGGCCTTTCGTTGAGCCCCACCATTAACTCAATTTTTTTTCTTTCCTGTTCAAACCCCCCCCCCCTGACAAAAAAGTTTCCACGTGTAACGGAGAATATTCAAATTTAGACCTCTAGGAGCGTTCTTTATCCAGTGGTCTTCCTTTTTTTTTTCTTTCAAATTAAATTTTATCTTCATAACCCAGGTCTCTTTCTCCTCAAGTTTCAACTTTTTTGAGGAGGGGAGGGGGAGGCTAGGAGCTGGAAATAAATAAATAAAAACCCGCTCCTCAGAAACCTCAACCACAAAACCTCACCATTGACCTCCATCGTATTTTACTAAAAAAGCTTTCATCCCTGCCCCTATGTCGCCCCCACCACCCCCTTTCAGCCATAACCATCATCATTTCAAAACACCATGAAATGGACGAGTGGTGGGGGGGGGGTGAGGGAGAGAGCCGAGGGCGCTCATTTAAAACGTAGGAAACCGGACTTCTATCGTTTTCTCTCTTGTATTATTATACTATACCTTCTCTCCGATTGTGTATACGATGCTTCTGCCTCCCCATCTCCTACCGCGGTTAATGGCGTGCGGGGGTGTGGGTGGAGGGGTGAGCGCTTTATTTTATCTGATTTCGTGACTGAAACTTTATGAACGCCCTTTTGCTTGAAAACAGGCGTTATCAACTCCTTGACGTTTCCCACTTGGAAGAAGGTTTTTTTTTTTTTTTTTTTTATTATTTTAATTTTTTTTTATCAGGGGGTGATGAAAAAAGAGCGTTTCTAACATCGAAATAAACCGAAAAAACTAGCTCATGTTCGTATAGGATCATTGAAGAAGGGTGGGGGGGGGATAAAAAGTCAAACACGGTTAAATTTTTACAGTTTTGACCTCATAAAGAGAATAAATAAATAATTAATCGAAATAACTGCGCACTCATTTTCTGATTATTGACAAAACCTAAATTACTACATGGTGTGCAGGGGTGGAGTGGTTACAGGCTTTGACACAACCTGAAGTCTTTGATCCCGGCTTATTATAATCAAACGATCTAAAATATCCTAAATTTTTAATAAAAAAATAGAATAGAAAAACACGGAAAATATTGTTTTCCCGTTAATGTAAGCTCATTTCGTACAATTACCGATCGTAACAACTCATCTTTGATCTTTGCGGGACAACCCCTTTCGTCCTTATAACTTGAAAAGATTTTTTTATTTGTGAGGATGGGGAGCTGTTCGTGATTCACGAGTGTTTTATGTGGTAGTGGGTGGGGGGGGGACTACAATGATTACCTGGAATCAAAAGGAACCCTAAATTTATATTTTTGTGGTAGAAGGGGGCGGAGGGGTGACTTTTTTGTTGTTTCTTCTTCCTCTAAGTTTCTTTTCTTATTAGCTGAACTTTATCGTGGCTGTTTTATAATGATAGCCTTTGTATAAGAGAAAGATGGGTCAGATGCGGTTGCCATATTTTTTCGGCAAGATATTAAGGTTGAGACTGAGCCCTGTATGGTGTAATCATGACACGCAGAGAAGGGGGTTACAATAAAATACACCAACTGTTAGTTTTTAATAACAGAGTTAATTACGCATGATAGAGTGAGCTCCAGATACGGGGATTTTGAAAGATTTCCGGTCTTAGAGGCGCTATATAATCAGATTGCCCGTCAATGCGATTATACTTTTGTTAAGGAACTAAAAAAAAATCTCCTAGAAATGGGCTGAAAAGAAAGACTGAATGTTATAACTGATAATTCCGTTCCAAAAACTGTTGGATCGACTTCAATTTTGAAGTCGGTTTTAATTTTTTCGGGGAACTTATGTCACTTCAAAATGGAATAGACTGACCCGCTTTCCTACCAGACACCAGGAAATTTGAAAACTAAAGTTTAATTGACGTTTAATAATTTTACACACAATGAGCTCAGCACCAAGGGAAGCCATGGCTTCGATAGGTTTTTTTTCCAAATTCCAAGGAAGCCCTGATGGGCCCATTTAGATAGATATACGCCAGCCTGTGGTTTTCGAGCCTTCAAGTGGCGAAATTTCACAGATAATTAAGGCTACCAGCAATGACCGATAAAAAGAGAAGGTCAGTGGTACACTGGAGAGGGGGGAGGGTGAGCCACGCGAACCCCGTGGCGATCTCATTATAGTTTCTGGTCATTCAACGTGAATTACTTATCGGAAACCCAATTTGAACGTTTCGTGACTATTTTATTTGGAAGAACTGTATAGTATAGTTTATGCGAGGATACGCTGCTTAAATAATCGAATAGAAGCGTTTTAGCCAAACTCGTTCGTGATAATAGAAGGGGGTGGGGTGCTGGTTCTAATGGCAGTCATCAGTGATGTTTTTCAAGGCACAATCACCTTTTTTAAGGCGAATAACGACTCGTGAAACTCACTGACAGTTTTTTCGTTTCTCACGCGAAACTGGTTGAAAAGTTGAAAATACCCGGTTTTCAACCAAAAAACTGGACTTCGTGGTCAGTGGCGGACCTACAACTGTCGGGGCCTGGGGGGCGGGAATATCTATGAGGCCACCTAGTCCCAAAATTAACATGAGTTTTGCTAATTGAGCTTTCATACGAATACGAATAAGGAGCCCGAATAAAAATATGTAAATAATTAAATAGAAATTAGCGATTTCTTTTAATTTTAGCACTGAATTAACGCTTTTTCTCAATTTTAGCCATGAAGTTGCCACCAGATTGAATCGTAACTTGCCACGTTCTCAATTAACCGTGAATCAGCAATCATTATCAATTTAACCCTCTAATTAGCCATTTTTGATCATTTCATCCACATATTAGCGTTTTCCTTAACTTGAGATTTTTCTGCATTTCAGCAACGAGAGTTTGAGTTTTTCCCAAATTTGTATTACGGACTAGTAGGTTTTTCTGAATTTCATGGTTGGAAATGTAGCGTTATTTCCTAATTTTTCCGCGGATCAGAGATTTTGTTCATTTTCAGCCATGATTTTGCCTTCGGAAGCCATAAATTGTTGATTTCTTTATATTAATCGCGAATTGGTGATCTTTCCGCACTTTAGCGCATCTTTCTCGCAATTCTATCGCGGTGAATTTGCAATTTTCCTTCATTTTAGCCGCGAATTCGTGAATAGTCCTTATACTAGAAGCTCGTGAGTGATTTTCCCCAATTTTACCGGTAAATTAACGCTTTTTCTTATTTTTAGCAGCGAATAAGCGACTTTTTGTTTCCATGTTCCCTTTGGCAATGGAAGCATGGTGTTCGTTAGGATTTCGGGGTGGAGGGTGGGAGACAGAGTAATAACTTCTGATCACAGGCCTATTTTGTTTGAGCTAGGTGTCAAGAAGGAGCTAAGCCTTCCTGTAAGGAATCCAAATGCGCATGTGCATTTTCCAGGGTGTAGGGAGGAGGCCATTGTCCCCAGTAGACACGGCCCTCTGGACTGCGGAATGGTCAGCCGGTGCCGCGATATAATTAGCAAACAACGGTTCGACTGGGCGCTGAAATCCATGGGGTCCTATACAAAGCGGCGGGATACGACGGAATTTTCCCCTGCCTACACCAGAGAGCGGGCGGGCGGGCCCAGGCAAGAATACGGGAGCTTTTTGTTAGAAGTTTGGCCGCAGGACAGGTACTGACAGCGTGGAAACGGGTGAGAGTAATTTTCATACCTAAAGGTGGCGGGAGGCATGATAAAGCGGATAATTTTAGACCCATAAGCCTAAGTTCGGTTATCATGAGATTGATGGAGAAAATATTGGATGTGTATATTAGGGAGCGTGTAGAGAGGAGAAAGGCATTTCACCCGCGGCAGCATGCTTATAGGACAGGGAGGTCCACAGACTCTGCCCTGGGGAAACTAGTGGTCAGGTTGGAGGAGACGTTGGCTCAAAAGAAGTATGCTTTGGCACTATTCTTAGACATCGAGGGGGATTTCAATCAAGTATCGTTTGGGAGCATAATGGAAGCTCTAGAACTTTTTAGGGTAGAGCCAGTGCTGAAAAACTGGATAGGACATGCATTGAGACACAGGAGGGCACAGCGGAATTGGGGGGGGGGTGGAGAGGAGAGCCAGCAAGGGAACCCCCCAAGGCTCAAGCCTCTCTCCACTCCTATGGATAATGGTAGTGGATGGATTAATTAGGTTACTGGAAAGCGAAGGCTCTTATACCCAGTTCTTTGCCGACGATGGGGTGAAAGACCTACCGACGCTTTGTGCCCTGATGAGGCAGGCGATTTGGTTAGTGAATGGATGGTGTGAACCTGGAGGCTTGAGGATAAACCCGAAAAAGATGAAGCTGGTACTTTTTACTAGGAGAAGGGTTATGCGGGGGTTAGAACCCATATGTTACAAGGGGGAGGAGATCGTTTTGGCGACGGAAGTAAAGTATTTGGGGGTATGGTTGGACCGTCGGTTAACATGGTCGGCCCACATCAGGGAAGTGCAAGGCAAGGCGGTAAACGCCTTTCATCAAGTAAGAAGAATAGTTGGGAAGACGTGGGGACTAACCCCGGGAACGACCTATAGGTTATATACGGGGGTAATAAGGCGTAGGATCTTTGGGCGGTAGTATGGTGGAAGGCGGCCAGCAAGGCCTCGAATGCAAGTAAGCTGGACAGGATTCAGAGACTGGCGTGTCTTGCAGTGTTAGGAGCGTTTAGAACGACACCAACTAGGCCGATGGAAGTAATACTGGGGCTAAGACCCTTGAGCCTAGAGATCAAGGTGCGGGCCATGGAGGCAGCTTACAGGATGGACTGTTTGGGAGGGCAGAGATCAAACAGTGAGAGGGGGAGAATAGGAGATGTTCAGAAGTTCATGAATGAAGTCGCCCCCAAGACCAAGATGAGATCTGATCAGGTAGCACAGTTTGCGGATTTTGAGACATCAATCCCAATTAAGCTGAGCGTAGGGTACGGAAGGGGAAGAAATCCGGATGCGGACGACCATACGGTTCTGAAGTGTTACACGGATGGTTCGAGACTGGAAAATGAGGGGGGGGGGGGCGGGCATTTACGTGCCCGACCTGATGTTTGAGGAGAGCATCACGCTTGGGACACAAGCGACCGTGTTTCAAGCGGAAGTAATAGCGATTGAGACATGTGCAATGGAACTGGGAAAAAGGGAGACAACAGACAGGCGAATAACGATATACTCCGACAGCCGGGCCGCCCTCTGTGCTATAGCCAGGCCGGTAGTAAAATCCGGGGTGGTAGCGAGCTGCAGGAGAAGTATCAGAGAATTAGTAGAAAAGGGGAACGAAGTGACCTTAGGTTGGGTGCCGGGGCATGTGGGTGTACCGGGCAACGAGAAGGCTGATGAGTTGGCGAAAAAGGGGGCCTCGACACAATATGTGGGACCGGAACCCGTTTTGGGGGTGACAAAAGAGTCTGGTTTGGGAGAGATCAGAAGATGGGCAATAGGCCGCGCTCAGGCGATATGGCAAGAGGAAACCCACTGACGGCAGGCAAGAGAAGGCATCAAGGGTATGGATAGGAAAACAATGAAATGGCTGCTTAGCCTAGGGAGGAGACAGACTAGAAGGGTAATGGGGTACTTCACGGGACAGTATGCTGTGGAGAGACACCTATACAAGATGGGGGCGGTCGGTAGCCCTATCTGTGTGAAATGCGGGTCTGAAGAGGGGACGATGAAACACATAGTGTGTGAATGCGATGGGTACGCAAGGACGAGATTTGAAGTTTTGGGGGACGACAAGATACCCTCTCTAGAATTCTCCCGGACAAATGGGGTTCGGGTCCTGGAGTTTCTCGAGAGGATTGGGATTTTAGCCACCTAAGAACCTGGAGAAACTGGGGATCAGCGTACTTTCTCTATTTTAGCCACTATAATGTAGCCTACAGAAGACGGGACTTCTAGGCGACGAAACGAAATAACCGTTTTAGAGACTATCGCAATCGTGTGCTGTGGGTGCCTAAGATTGTCAATATGCCAGCCTCAAAATCAATACCAAGGGAAACTTGGGATCTGTTATGAGGGGAGGGGGGAGGGAGAGATGGGTTCGTTATCACGGTTGAAAGTATTTTAACGGAGTAAAGTTTCAAGGGTTCTAGCCAATACGAATGACAGTCAGAAGGCCGGAATTGACAGTTTTTCATGTCTACCTGAAGTTTCGAGGGTCGACCCCGTGTAGTTCCAAGGTAAAAGTGTCGAGCAATCAGTTTCAGTGTTCGAGATTGGCTGTTTACCGTAAAATTGTTAGTTATACACTTATACAGGACCAATTTTTCGACTCCTCGGGTAAAATTCACGTTTTTTAGCCTTTCCTATCAGCCCCCCCCCCCCCGGAGCTTAATTTCCAGTTTTCTATAATAGCCCGCATTTGGTGACATTTTCGATATCCCAACCCGTGAGGGGCAGAGGCTTTTAGAGCAAATAATTGTAACGTTTGTGGGTTTTTTATGGCAAAATGTCGTGTCAGTGAGCCAGTGTGGCGCCCTAAATTAACATTTTTTCTTATTTACCGAGTTTCGAGTGTTTTTCCCCGCATAGGTAGACGTGCTCATTGTCAAATAAGAATGTTTGGGCGGGGCACAGATAAAGTTTCACTCTTAATGAAATAATACCCTCAGAAGACACGCTAATTTGCTGTTCTTGGGGAAACTACGTGGCTACAAGTTTTAAAAATGCTGATATTCTTGGCTCAAATTGCGACAAAGCGCTCATTCGTGGCTAAAATCGAGAAAATGCGTCAGTTCGTAGTTGCTGATGAAACTTAAATTAAGGTGAAGCGTTGATTCACGGATAAAATTAAGAAGAAGCGATCATCCAGAAGTTTGGCTTAGGAAAAGTGCAACCCTGCCAAACGAATTTATATTGGAGGGAAAACAGCCAAATTGGTTTTAAAAAGATAAAGGCATGAAAATTGAATTTTGGAAGCGCCAAAGCGCCAAAGATTCACGAAATTTGGTTTTCTGGGAGAACCAAACCCTCGAATTTAGTCATTTGGAGAATTAAAAGATGATAAGGGGCTCGTAGAGATTTCTGCCCGGGCTTCGAGAGGTGTAGGTGCGCCACTGCGTTCCGGGTATTGGCCAATAACGTCATAAGGCTGCCGCGAGATGTGGCACAGCACTCTCGGGTCTCGGCTTTGTGTAGGTGTTCAACAAATCGCGCACCGGGCGAGGAGCCCGCCTAGTACGGGCACATAGTGCACAGCTCGATCAGGTTGTGTCGCATGAAATGGAAAAAAATGAATATTTTTTTCACCTTCACCTCTTTCTTCCGGTTCAATTTGTCTTAGGTATCTCCCTCTCTCGCCTGATTTTTTTTTTTTTTTTTAATTTTGCCGCCCCTCAAAAATTTGGTAGGCCCTCGCCATGATCCGGCCTTGTCCGGGACTAGGACAAAGATACACTATGGAAGCTTTATCGATTTTCGATGAAATGAATAATAAAACCAGCCTGATAGATGCCCCTTCTCACAGTTCGATTACCAGTTCAAATAATGTGATGTTTGTTCTAACGTTTTGTGTTCAACTATATTACTTTGTTGTTCTTCAATTAGGTAAAATATTAATAATTACTTCCCCCCTGCATCCCATTATCAGGATCTGGGCCCAGCTAATTTTGCCCATCGTCCCCCCAACGAAAACCTAAACTCTACGCCTCTGCTTAAAAATACCACAAAATCTTGAAATTTCGCCCAAGAACAGAAAAAAACCTCGAAGAAATTGACGATTTTCCGTGAATATAGACAAGAAACTGGCTAAGTTGCTTGTAAACAGATAGTTACCCCCCCCCCCACTCCTTTCCATCCACTCACTATGAATGACCATTTAGGCAGAAAACTGCAAATCGGTTTACCAATAAATTGTGAGTTAAAATCCGGAAAATGCAAATTTGACTCGATAAATGACGGTCAAAAGTGACTTTTTGACCGATATCCGCAAAATTACATCGTATATACTGAGCTGAGTATTTGCGAAATTGTAATTTCTGGGGAAGTGAGTTTCCCCCACCTTTTTTTTTTTTTTTTTTTAGTGCATTTCATTTTGAAAAATGTACCTACTTTATAATGCATGCAGGAGCATAAGTTTTTTTTTCAGTGGATCTTGCGTGCTTCCAGGCCGCGACAGTACCCAAGGTCGAATAGCCGCGAAAATTGCAGCATTTTGGAGCAAAATAGCCTTGAAATTGATATTTCCCTGGCTAAAATGTACTCAAAAGTCACTGATTTTTTTTAGTGAGCCGAACCCGCAAGATTCTGCAGTGAGTGAAACCGGGAAAATTGATTTCCAGCTGTTCGATGAACTCATAGACCTCGTCGAAACTCGACGAAACTTTTGAAAAAAATGGTTTTTGGGATGTTCCATGTCAACAGCGCTACTCTACTATAATCCACTGTTTATTGATGTGTTTCTTTTGAATTTAGTTTTCCAATCGCCTCAATTCCACCAAAATATCCTTCATTTAGCGATAGATCCCCTCCCCCGCCTTGTAAGGTAACTCTGCTACAAAATAGGTTTTTTGTTCCTCCCTTTTTTCCAACGAAAAAAAGAAAAAGACGCAGGAGCGAAAATAATGACACCGAGAATGCCGCAATCTTTCTTGGCAATGATTTCCCCCTGTTTTTATTTAGGAAATGTAGCCAATAAATTACGAGGGAGCTAACTTCCCCCCCCCCCACCCAACAATAGGGACTTTAAGCTATAATAATACGGACGCGGGCTAACATGTACTTCTTTTCCTTTTTGCTGTGTACCAGGAGTGGGAGTAAATTAAACGACGATAAATTTGTAACCCCCTTCACCGCCCCTTCTGCCATCGCATTTGTTTTTCAACTCGAATTATATTAACTGAACGAGTTGGTGATCAGCAGGGTGGGAGGGGATGGGAAATATAAAAACAGTTTGAACTCTAATTTTAACACGGCACGGCAGGGGCCTGTCATCGCGAAAAATTTGTGACCTTGAAAAAGTGGGATAACGAGTTTTTATTGTTTTTTTGTTGTTTCTTTGCGTGAAAAATTGGCGCCTTGCGGTAAATACGTTTTGAACGTCTTATTTTTGGAAAGCAGAACAAAAAAAAAAAAAATTAGCCCCGGTTGGATAGGCGCGATAATTCTCATCACATGAGGAAGCGTGAAACCTTTTTTTACATACTCCTTCGATTGCATAATTTTTCGAACCTTATAAATGTCCGAAACTACAATGGTTTGTGCAAGCAGATTGTTGGTGTTGTTGTTGTTGTTGTTGTTGTTGTTGTTTTTTTTCGGGAAGACGAAGCCCACGGGTATAATGTGACCTCGAACAAGAACAAGAACTCTAAAGAAAGAAACCGGTTTCCCTCACTTCAACTTGGTCATCATCGGAGAGGATCATCTCCTCTCTCACAAAACGAAAAAGAAGAAGAAGAAAAAAAAAAGAGTAGGCGGCTATTGTCGAAGACTTAGAAAGATGAAGTGATTGCTGTGGTTCAGGATGACGAGGGGAGGGGGAATAATAATGAAAAAAAAAAAAAAATACATCAGGATTTCATGGCATGAGTGTCAGAGGTGCGTTTAAAAAATATATTAATGAGTCTCTTTTGTAAAAGTGAAAAATAATATCCTGAAAAATGAATCTTTTAGCGATGTATAAAGCTTGAATATTTACCGTTGTTTACAAAAGACAGGCCTTGTGCACCTTCGAAACACGCGTAATACATTGCTTCGGGCTTTATTCAGCACTCTTTAATCTTTCAGAGACTTATCTAACGTATTCGGAATCGAAAATACCCGATAGAGCGTTTCCAAATAAGAGTAATTTTCATCTCGTATAGAATGGAAATGAAGGGGGGGGAGAGGGATGCTCTTAAACTTCCTCTTCACGTAGCCCAATAAAAAAAGAGATTAATTTAGAAGGCTTCCCCATTTGCCCCTCTTCACTTTTTTTTTTTTTACTGGGTACCTACTCATTTATTTATTCTCCCTTTACCATTTTGCTGCTTTTAACATCTGCTCTTCGCTTTTTTTGTCGCTGAATCGCTTTTTACGAGCAGTGTTGTCGCCTAGTGTTGTGTTTCTGCTCTTTTTAAATAAGCGCTAGTGATAAAATGTAATATTCTTCATAACTTTTAAATTTATCTTTACGATCGGCACTTTTCCCCAAACTTCTTGCATCCTAACAACTAAAAATTGTGTTGTTCTTGTGAATAAATAAAAAGAAACGGGTTCTAACGTCGTGGTTTATTTGGCAAACGTTTTCCTTTGATGTAGTTTAATTGTTGTTTATCGCTTCACTTAACCTCCCCCCTCCCACATAAAAAAAACCAGAAGTAGTCCCTCTCACACGTCTTCTTATCATAGGCAGAACAGCAGGTATGAACTCTCCTGGCAGTAGATGGGCCCCCTAACAATTGATTCAGAGTGTAAATCCCTGTTCACAAGAGGACCCCCCCCCCCGTTCCATCAGCTGAGCCTTTTTTTTTTGTGTGACACTTTAAATTGTTACTTTCAATTTTTTTTTTTCACCCTACAGCCATGGAGCTCACGCATTGAACATGTTTTGTATACAAATCCATCCCTCTACCTCTGTGCCAACATCTTTTTTTATCTTCCACTCTCACGCACTCATCACTGCTCTTGCATAAAACGTTCCTCCACCCCACCGCTCCATCCACCTCAATTGGGGATTCACAAGTTCTCGATTCACTGGTCAAAACCTGAAATCTACCCTTTGCCATCCTTCAATTATACGAAATACGCACTACGCATTGAAACGCGTGTTGCGTGCACCCTTTTTTCTTCTTCTTCAGCGCGGGTTGCCATGGGGAGGGTATTCTCCCTTTCGTTTCAAGATTAAATATCAAGAGTGAGAGAAGGGGACGAAAGGAAAGGGAATTACGCACTTGCAACCCCCTCCCGTACCGCTACCAATACCGCCTCTCACACGGCTACACAATCCCTAAAATCCACCCAATCACTCTTGATCCCTGGGACATAGACTTTACTATACGTTGAATGCTTCTGATCGCCTCACGGCTTAAAGCTATATATCCATTCCCATCAAATCAACCCACTCTCCTTCTCCCCTTCAACATACTCACACTCACACACGCCCTTTAATTCCCTTTCCGGGGGCAAATCACTCACCTGAGAAGAGCCTTAAAAGCTCACTAAAATCCCTGAGAGTCGGGGAATTGTTGGTGGTGGCATTGTGTAGATGAGAGGGAGGTTTTTTGATTTGGTGAGTCGGTACCATTCAGCTCGGTTCTAATTTTTTTTTTTTTTTTTTTACTGGGTACCTACTCATTTATTTATTCTCCCTTTACCATTTTGCTGCTTTTAACATCTGCTCTTCGCTTTTTTTGTCGCTGAATCGCTTTTTACGAGCAGTGTTGTCGCCTAGTGTTGTGTTTCTGCTCTTTTTAAATAAGCGCTAGTGATAAAATGTAATATTCTTCATAACTTTTAAATTTATCTTTACGATCGGCACTTTTCCCCAAACTTCTTGCATCCTAACAACTAAAAATTGTGTTGTTCTTGTGAATAAATAAAAAGAAACGGGTTCTAACGTCGTGGTTTATTTGGCAAACGTTTTCCTTTGATGTAGTTTATTTGTTGTTTATCGCTTCACTTAACCTCCCCCCTCCCACATAAAAAAAACCAGAAGTAGTCCCTCTCACACGTCTTCTTATCATAGGCAGAACAGCAGGTATGAACTCTCCTGGCAGTAGATGGGCCCCCTAACAATTGATTCAGAGTGTAAATCCCTGTTCACAAGAGGACCCCCCCCCCCCCCCCCGTTCTATCAGCTGAGCCTTTTTTTTTTGTGTGACACTTTAAATTGTTACTTTCAATTTTTTTTTTTCACCCTACAGCCATGGAGCTCACGCATTGAACATGTTTTGTATACAAATCCATCCCTCTACCTCTGTGCCAACATCTTTTTTTATCTTCCACTCTCACGCACTCATCACTGCTCTTGCATAAAACGTTCCTCCACCCCACCGCTCCATCCACCTCAATTGGGGATTCACAAGTTCTCGATTCACTGGTCAAAACCTGAAATCTACCCTTTGCCATACTTCAATTATACGAAATACGCACTACGCATTGAAACGCGTGTTGCGTGCACCCTTTTTTCTTCTTCTTCAGCGCGGGTTGCCATGGGGAGGGTATTCTCCCTTTCGTTTCAAGATTAAATATCAAGAGTGAGAGAAGGGGTCGAAAGGAAAGGGAATTACGCACTTGCAACCCCCTCCCGTACCGCTACCAATACCGCCTCTCACACGGCTACACAATCCCTAAAATCCACCCAATCACTCTTGATCCCTGGGACATAGACTTTACTATACGTTGAATGCTTCTGATCGCCTCACGGCTTAAAGCTATATATCCATTCCCATCAAATCAACCCACTCTCCTTCTCCCCTTCAACATACTCACACTCACACACGCCCTTTAATTCCCTTTCCGGGGGCAAATCACTCACCTGAGAAGAGCCTTAAAAGCTCACTAAAATCCCTGAGAGTCGGGGAATTGTTGGTGGTGGCATTGTGTAGATGAGAGGGAGGTTTTTTGATTTGGTGAGTCGGTACCATTCAGCTCGGTTCTAATTTTTTTTTTTTTTTTTTTATAATCGAACTGTGAGGGTGCAACGCCGTGTTTTGCCTGTCAAAATGAGCCAAACGCCGCAGAAGACTTGGAAATAATTATTAACGGTGAAAATCCATCTTTTTCATCTCTCTACTAAGCACCACTACAAGTTTATTCAGTTGACCTGAAAACCAGTTTTTATCGGACTGCCAGACTCTACTTGTTACAGTTTAACCCCTTCCTCCATTAGCCACATTATTCTTGTGCTCCTCCGCCCCATATTCCTCTTTTTATTTTTGCTAGCCTATAGAGAGCTTCTTGAATTCAAATGTAGGCTTGTATGGGTGAGGGGTGGAAGGACGAGGATGAAAAGATTGATGCGAGCTCATCTACAATCTAAAGCTGGCCATTCACGAGCGCTGCGAACGGCCTAGCGCGGCGTGTCAGCGGGCCAAATGGCTTGAGGAAAAAACCAGAAAATGTCCTTGGCCATTCACGATCACGCCACTCCACACCGTTTTCAGTAGTGTTCTGGATTGCCAACGAGTCGCTTCTTTGCTACGAACATGGACGACGATACTCTCTTTTTTTTATGCGACAGTGCGTTTGTTCATAAAACTTAAAAAAAAAAACCAAAAGGGTGTGGGTGAAACGGTGGCTTCAAAGGAGAAATCAGTTGACCCACGTCAATTTATTGAATGAGTTGGTTTGCGTGCCCAATGACTGGAAAAACTATGTAAGAATGGAAGAGGGGTCCTACAGGCTTCTGCTGCAAATGGTGTCTCCCCACATACAGAAAAAAGACACCAACATGAGGAAGTGTATCAGCCCTCATGAGAGGCTCGTGGCTACCCTTCGCTTTTTAGCAATGGGAATGAATTACGAAGAACTGAAGTTCGTGACGGCTATATCACCGCAGCGGTTGCGTGTCATCATCCCTGAAACCTGTTTGGCTATTCTCAAGACTTTGAGAGGCTACATGAAGGTAAGTATTTCTGTAAAGTTTTATCATGTTATATCTGTTACTCTTACTAATATTATGATACTATGTTATGACGATATGTCGATAAGGGAGGGGGTGAAGGACATATTCATTCAAAAAATTATCCTTTTATTACGGGGCGTGTGTACAGCTCAAGAACAACGCTGAACGATACATGCGTCAGCTTTTCGAAAACGCAATCCGAGAAAATAACAATTTTAATAATCACCATCTCTGACGGAATTCAGCGCATCGAGATATGCAGTGGTGGTTGTGCTGCGGTCATCGGATGCAGTGGTGATAGGGTTGACTGTGCTGGGCTCATTGGATAGGAGCACATAATCTGGTTGACTCTGGGCGGGAGGGTGTGAGTTCAGTGAGAAATCAGTTGTGACTCGTGAATTCATGTTGGCGTAAAAAAGCACGTCACTGATTAGTTTGAGACTGATTGCCACCTGCCCTGGTGGCATGGAGCGTAATTGCTCTGCGACGTGAATTCAAAACGACTCTTGCTTCTCTTTGACAAACTCCCCTTTTGGCTGGTCTAGACGTATTGAAATTTTGTCCAACACTTGGTCAGCTCGGGAGGCGGGTCGCTTGAAAGTGCTTCGAGTTTGAGGTGTACATCTCGTAGATGAAGTGGATGAGGTCTGGGACTGGGTTTCTGAAAGGTTGCTGTCTGCATCCTGAAAAGGAACGTATAGACCGTTATGCATGTAACAACTGGGTATAGATATAGGAAGAACAAATTAATGGAGTGAGGGGCATATTTCAGGGTTTCATCATGAATGGTTTGTTTCAGACGCCAGGGACTCAGGAAGAATGGATGGCCCTAGCAAACGAATTCGAAAGCCGGTGGAATTTCCCAAACTGTCTCGGAGCCTTGGATGGAAAACGTATCCGAATTACTCCACCACCTGGGAGTGGATCATATTTCTAGAATTACAAGCATTTCAACAGCCTCGTCTTTATGGCACGTGCTAATGCCAATTATGAGTTCGTTTGGTGTGAAATCGGTACTAATGGAAGAATATCAGACGGTGGGGTAATAAGAAACACGGAATTTCACAGCAAGCTGATCTCGGGGAGTCTCCATTTTCCTCCTCCCCGTCCAGTCAACGGTAGCATATATTCGTTGCCGTACGTACTGGTAGGAGATGAAGCCTTCAGCTTACGACCTGATTTCATGAAGCCGTTCAACGTAAAAAGTTTGAATGAGCAAAGACGCATATTCAATTACAGATTGTCCAGAGCTGGACGAGTGATCGAAAACGCTTTTGGCATCCTCGCCAACCGTTTCCGAATTTTTCATACCAACATCAACTTGGATTTGCCCAAAATCGAAACAGTGGTGCTCACTTGCTGCGTCCTACACAATTTCCTTCGCAAAACCAGTTTCAATTACGCACGACCCGAAGAAATGGAGGAAGACTCGATCTTCGAAAACCAGTTGACGTCACTGGAAAATACTGGGGAAAATTCAACTAATCAAGCCAAGTATATCAAAGAAATGTTCGTTGATTACTTTAACGGGGAAGGAGCAGATGAGTGGCAGTATGAAAAAGTGAGGTTGTAATCAAGATCATTCATGAACCCCCTGAATTTCGCTTGAATCTACAAACTAGCCATTCTAAACACTTTGCAACCATACAATTTTGATGAAACATACCCACTTTGATATTATGTAGCATATTTTAAACTAAAATACATTCGATGAAAATTGCGAGAGACTTCATTTTAGTTTTTACCTCATTTTCTTCAAAAGGCATTTCATCAATCAGCGATCTCAATGAGTGCGATGGCCGGGGAACGTCTTGCTCCTCCAAGAAGAGCAGTTTATCATAGTACCAAAGTTTTGGCACGTGCACATCGTCTGTTCCAGAGCCTGATTTCTCCGACGCTCGAACCTATGAATTAATAGAAAAAAAATTGTTTTTCTTGGCGATCAACAACCGAAGTTTCGTTGCCATCGATGGGTATTATAACAAACCTACCTTGTTGAGTTCTTTCTTGAAACTACTTCTCATGGAAGCAATTTTTTTCGTCACGACTTCTTTCGTAGCACCGGGGTCGACAGTTTTGAAAACCTCCAAGAGCTTTTCAAGTGCTTGGTTGCGCTTGATTTTGTCGTGGTCCCGAGAAAAGGGTTTTCAGTATGGGTCAATCGGTCGAAATTGTATTTATGAATGGAGCCAGACCCCGTGGCCGAGGCATTGAACTTCAAAATGAGCAACCCCACGGAATTGGTTTCTGAACGTGCCAGATCCGGAAAATTGCTTTATAGTTTTTAACGACCCAAAGGTAAAATTGGTTCTCTAAATTAGCCAAACCAGTAAAATTTGGTTTCTGTAAGCAGTTTGACGAAATTCTCGTCATATCAAACGGATTTTGAAAAAAAAAAGGCTGACGGGGAAACAATCAGTCTAAGGGATGACGGATTTTAAAAACAGAATTTCGGAAATCACTGAATGATTTTTATTATTATTATTTTAATTATCTTTATAATTTTTAAACACAATGGAGCGGGAAAAATTGTGCAAAGGCGGGGGAAAACTCTGACTCTCCGTCACCGTCTCTCTTTTGTCAGCGTTTGACTCCCGGGTCCTTCTCGTCTTTCGGAGCTTTTCCACTCCATGAAAGTCAAACGGGCAGCCAAAAAATATATCTGTCAGGGTTAAAGAGCACACATCGGAGAATGTACTCATTTACCGGTAAAACAGCACCTGTCAATGTGTTCATTAGTCTTATATTTTTTCTCAAATTTAGACAAAGTTATATACCTCTTGATCCCATGAACTCAGGTTTTTCACAATTTTAGCCGCGATTCAACAGTTATAACACTTTTAGCAATGAATTAGCGCTTTTTCTCTGTTTTTGCCGAATTTATCCCCAGAAACCGCAAATTTGCAGAACTTTTTCTCAACTTTAGCAGGGAATTATAGCAATTTTTCCCCTTTTACTTTCCATGTTCCCGTAGGGAAGGAACTTTGATAATGGCAACAAAAAAATTAGCTGACACCAGATTCGTGTTCCTGGACCCCGAAAATGCCTAACTTTCGATTTTCAGTATGACGTCTGTCGTCCGTGTCTTATTAATGAATCAGGTTTTCACTTATGAATAAGCTAAATTGCCTCCAATTACGGAAAATTTATCTTTTTTCAATTTCAGTCACGAATGAGCGTTTTTTTCTAAATTTTAGCCATGAATTATAAGCGTTTTCGTTCGATTTTACGTCAAATTGTTCTCTATAATCCAGCTATTTCTCTATAATTAGCGCTATTTCTCAATTTTAGCTGCAATTTAGCGTTTTTTTTTTTTGTTTTTTGCTTTTTTTTTTGTTTTCAATTTTAGCAGTCAGTCTGAGCAGTGAGTCCTGGCCGGGTGTTTGGCCACCAAAAACCACACATGTTCCCCTTTTCTCAATTACAGCAGCGAATTATCTCTGCTACTCATATTTAGCCGTGAATTTGCGCTATATTTATCCATTTTTGGCGCGTATCACTGTTTTTCTTATTTTTGGACGTGAATTTGCAATTTTTCAACTTTTAGCCGTGATTCATCACTTTCTTTTTCCAATTTTAGCCGCAGGCCATTAGCGTTCTTTTTTTTTTAAATACAGATTTCATCGCGGTCAATGTACCGCGAATCTGCGATTTTTTTCTCGATTTGGATCTTGGTGTGGGGGTTGGGGAGATTGTGCCAGCGAGAGAAAAATCAATTTCACGGTGTTGGCTTATTCAGAGGTTGGATTGCCGTGTTTGGCTCGTCCAAATATCTGAATTTGTGGATATGGTCTCACTGAAAACGCAACTTTGAACCCAAAATCTGTGATTTATTCACAATTTTATCAACAAATTAGCGCTTTTTCTCAATTTTAGCCGCAATTTAGCGGTTTTTTTTTTCAATTTTAGCAGTCAATCGTGGTCTTGCAGTGCATGGAGGCCATTCTACGAATAAATTGTAGAGATCAACGCCAAAGTGTTGTTTTCGTGCTTACCCCGCGGTTAAAATAGAAAAATCATGTTATATTGACAAAAAAAAAAAAAAAAAAACGCTTTCAGGTTAAAATTCACAACTAAAATTACGAAAAATCGCCCATTCGCGTGTTAAAAACGGAATAGATGCTAGAATCACCGCAAAATTAGCATAAAACGCTATTTCACAGCTGAAATGGGGGAAAAATCACCAATTTGCAATTTGAAAATATAAAGGTGAGGAAAAACTATTATAGTCCGGGAGCCCACCGTATGAAAAATCCGGGTCATTCAATCGTGTCTGGAACCTGCGCAGGACGTTTTCTATGGTCCCAGAGATGCCACTTCAATTTTAACGCCCCCCTCCCAACAAAAAAACATCGTGTTTCGAGTCATTTATGTCTACATGTGCAAAATTACAATGTTCGGTTCCAAAAATCCGAATTATTCACTAAATTTACAGTGTCTTCATGAAATTCCATTGTTTCTAGGCTAATTTTTCTGAGGTCGTCCAAAGGCGCAGTCTTATTATAACGCCAAGATGAGCCGAATCAACAGTATCGGTCACAGCGTATTCAACCGGGAAACTGCGGGAGGGGTAGCAAGAGTATATTATGCCCTGAACAGTGGCCTACTCCTATCGGAGTCGGGGGTGGAAATCTCTATAGAAGGCTCCTTAATAGGTCTCTAAATATACAAAGAACATACTATTCTACGTAGAGTTAAATTATACGTATTTTTCTCAATTTTATAGTCACGAAGTGGCCTCAGGAAACCGCCAGTTGGTGTTTTCATCCTCAATCTTAGGTGAAAATGAGCCCTTTTTTTCAGTTTTGACCGTAAATTTGCTTCTTTTCTCAATTTCATCCCCGGATTAACACATTTTTCTCATTTTTTCTCAGTTTTAGCCGCGAATGATCGTTTTTCTTCATTTGTCATTGAATAGGCACTTTTTATAAACTTATAGCCCGAGTAATGGCGATTTCTCACAATTCAAGCTACGAAGTTTCCCCGTGAATCCGCGAATTAGTGTAGCGAATTAACGCTTTTTATTAAATTAAACATCGAATAGGCGCATTTTTTAAATTTTATCTTTGAATTACTGTTTTTATCAGCGTATTGAAGTTTTCTCAACTTCACCTGTCAATTAGCACTTTTTCTGAACTTTTATAGCCGCAAATCGCAGCGCTTCAGCTCAATTTAGGCTGGGAATTTGGGTTTTTCTCAACTTTAGCTACAGAAGAGCACTTTTTTCTCAATTTCAGGCGTGAATTAGGCGGAGGGTGCCTTGCATGTGCGAACCGAGAAATCTCTTCAAACTGCTGCCGCGTAGAAACCGAATTTCGGTTCACACATACGGGAGGCACCTGCCCCCACCGCGTTCCCCCACCCCAGGCGCTGTTCAGGCACCCAGCGCCTCGGGAAACCACGTATGTATGAAACGAGCCTTAGCGTTTGTTCTCAATTTCATCCGTAAATCATCGCTCTTAGCAATTTTATTCGCGTATGAGCGCTTTTTCTCAAATTTTAGCCACAAATTAGCGCTTTTTCTCATTTTCAACCGCAAATTGTAGAGATTTATCTCAATTTTGGCCGCGAATTACCGTCTTTATCAATTTTGCCCCAACAAAGAACACTTTTTCTCAATTTCAGACACGAAGTACGGCGGCTTTTCTCAATTTTAAAAGTGAGTTCTAGTGATTTTTACTTGAATATGTTGTCTCCGTAGGAAAGGTCGTGAAAAAAATCGAGTCCCTGCTGACTACTACATATTATTGCTACTTTCACACCTTATCAACCCAAAACACTCCATTATTTCATCTACAAGGTTTTCGAGGGCCCCATCCAAAGTGCGCTTGCTGGAGGCGCTCTGTCCCCCTCCCCCTTATCGGTGCATTAGAGGGCCTAAAATGCCTTTTCACAACCTATTTTAACCCAAATTTTACCAATTTGGTTATCGCAGAACCCAATGTCACGGGCTACGCTCACCCAAAAAGTCCTCCTGGGAGACGAAACAGTTGATTCCCGAGTCATGCACCTTCGTGGTCTTGTTCACACCGATGGCTAAAACTTGTGTTTTCACTAGCTTTAAACCCACATTTCGGGGATTTGGCGTTTTTTTTTAAAAGTACAATTTTATGGGTTCGAATCTTTCAACGCCCAAATTTTGTGAATATAGATCTTACAATACCAAATTTTGCTGGTTTCGCTTACCCAAAAAATCAATTTTACAGGACTGCGTCGATAAGCCAATTTCGAGGGTACGGCCTTTTGAAGTTTTGTGAACTTGGCATTCAAAAAATCCGATTTCGCAGTTTTTGAACAGGTAAAAAAACTTAATTTCGCATATTTTACTCCCTAAAAGGCGCAATTTTGCGAGGTTGGTCCGAAAAAACAATTTCGTGGGTGTGGGGCCCACTAAAAAAGTCAATTTTCACGGTGTTCAAACAGGCCATTTCACCTGTTCCATGGGCTTGGCTCTTTCAAAGTTCAAGTTCCACGGATTCGGTAACCCAATTTCTCTCGTTGTGAAGGGCAACATCAGTCATTGCGCCACGGGTCTGGGAAATTTCGCACGGTTGACCCGAACCCGAACCACTACCACTATCCAATTTTGAATTAAGCCCTGGCTATTAGTGAGCCTCGTAATTACACATCTTCTGAAGCTCGCTGATGACGCTGTCTACAATATAATTGGAAGGCGTTGTTGGTTTCGTAACGTTATTGGTCGTGGGAAACGACCGAAAGGTGTGTTTGTCCCATGGGAAAATGTCTGGTGATCTTAGAAGTGTCCAAGACAAACCGTTTTCGCCTGTTCGGCATCTTCTGTGTTTGAATGTCGACTAGAAAACTCCGTTTTTTACTGTAGACGTTTAAACACTGAAGATGACGAACAGGCGAAACCGTGTCTTGGACACTCCTCAACGAGGTATGACTGACTACGTAAGTCACTACGGACGGCTACGTATCTAATTTGTGAGGAATAACGTTGGTATGCGGCGAACCAAATTTTACTGGATTGGCTCTTGTAAAACCCCAATTTGGCGAGGTTGAATCATTTTCATTTTCCAAACTCGGTGACCACGAACTGTGTGACATTCTCTCCTCGCGACCATAATTCGGGCCTCAAACAATCATCTGAGGCTCCGAGTCTAATTATAGTTGTTCCCTCCTCCCTCCCCATTCCACTGCACACACGCCCTCTACGAAGCTCTTTCATTCCTTAACCAGTACTGTACGTGTACAGGGCCAGGAAAACATTGAAATTCGTGGATATTTCCCTTGAAAGGAACGATGGGTTTTCATTGTCATTATATTGGTCGCCTCAGGCTACAACTTAACGTCACCATAATGGCAATAAAGTCTCAGAAAAAAATGGGTTGCAGCAGAAATTAGTCGTTATCGTGACAAACTACGTATTTTACCACGCACTCCCACAATAATTCAGTCGGGAAAATCAAATAAAATACAAAACAAAGGAAGATTTCTGGACAGTATAGGCAAGAATCCGCAAGACACACTTTTTCCCTCTTCAAGAGACGACTGGGAGACGGAGCACCTTCTTTCTTTATTCAATTCTTTACGATCATTGCTGCCCAGTAGCTGTATAGTTCTTTTGTTTCCGTGTTTGGAACGGGCTTCTTTCTGCCTACCCACCCGTCACCATCAAACCATCTTACAATAATCTCAAAGAAACGTACCCTGAAGGCTTACAATTCAATTTTTTCTGGGTCATTGTGACAAAAAAAAAAGTACTTATGATAGATGGAACTACAGAGCAGTGTTCAGCTTTAATCATTACATTCACTCCTCTTTTTAGTATTTCTGGGTGTTTCAGGTAGATTTTTAAACATTTCTGAATCTATTTCAAATAAGCTAAGCAAGTTCTTTTCCTTCGCTGGTTCAACTCGTAGCACAGTACTACAAACTACAATTATTGGAATCATCGTGCTTCCTACCAATGAGACTCCCCCCCCCCCATCAGCACACGAGATCATCATTATTTTGTTCGTAAAAAGAGGGTCCCGTAATCGGGACAAAACCCTACCTGATTGTAATCAGAACGTGTCTTCGAAGCTGAAAGAAAAAGAGTTGTTTTTTTTCCCCCAAACTCATTAAGTCCCACTCATTTTTTTTCTTTCGACGAATTGAAACAGATAAAAAAATTGCCTCCCCAGTTTTAACACTTTCCCATTCTTAACGCGTGTTTCTCTCTCTCTCTCTTGTTCTTTTTCTTCTTCTTCATCATCATGAAACAGGCCGTTATTTTGTTCCCTTCTTTTTTTTTAAGCTCTCTATATACGCCCCAGCTCGAAGAACACGTACTCTCTCGGGGACAAGGCTAACAAGGCATTAAACGAGATCAAATTGAGTTTATGCGCGTCCTATTTAAAATTCTAGTAGAAAAACGACCTTTAAAAACGCGCATTTTGTTGGAGACGATGGACAAAGGGCGGAGGGAGGGGATGCTGTGTTCAAAATCTAAAAAAAAAAAACGGCGGAGGAGAGGTCGTGGCCTGAAGAGAGAGAAAAAAAGAAAGTTCCGAGGAAGTTGACGGCATAATCAGATCAGTAGCTACTATATAGCTATAGGTAATGGGTTGTTGAATGAATGGGAGAAGGGGGAAAGGTGTATACAGCCTCGGGTATCAAAGGAATGGGGGGGGAGAGGAGGGGCTCAAAATTGCCTGCGTAATGGAGAACACGTGTGCGTGAAATAGAGTGATTCTGTGAGAGACTGTGGTAGTGGGGGAGCTATGGCTTTGTGAGAACAGTGAAAAAGAATTTGTTTATAAAAAAGACTTCTATACATATAGCTCGCTTTTTAAAATGATATTTGCATATTCAACGTACACCTTCCGGATCAGTGAATAGTGCATTTACATTCTCTGATGCGATTTTAATTACTCTGTTCATTAGAACCATGTCGATACTTTTTTCAGCTCTCCCTCTCTCTCTATTTTAATCAACTTAATGCCACCGAATTCATAAAGAGTACGCGTGTCGACCCCGCAAACCAGCGAGAGAGGCGTATCAGCACTGAAACGGCTATAAATAAAAGTAAAAATATAGCCATTACGTGAGAGGTTGAAATTTACCTAGAAAAGAACAAGCGAATCCCGTTAAAAAAAAAAAACAAAAAAAAAACGCAGAATTTAGTATGTAGAACGGTCTTTAATCTATTCGAAACCAACAGTATTGATGATAAAATGATCCTACAAAACTCATCTTCCACTCGAACTAACTCAGCCGTCGCAGTGTTTTTTAATCCAATAATTGCGAGCACTAGTTTGATTTTTTTTTTTTCTCAATCGGGGCGGTTTTTGTTGTTGTTGTTGTTTTTTTTCTGTGGTTTGCGAGGTTCTTGAGATGGCGAAAAGACAGAAGAGGCAAAGTCGATAATAAATCTCCGGAACAATGTGATTAGAACGGTGGGTACAATGCGGAGAGGAAAAAGAGTCTCTGCTGGAGGGCGTGTGGTGAGCCAGACGGGAGGGAGGGTGGAGGGGTTGTATCGGAAAAGAAGGGCCTTGTCTCTGAATTATGCATAAGGTAAAAAGGCAAAAGGTTGAAATGGAAGCGACCGTGAAGGTGGAGGTTGTGGTGGGAAGGGAAACGAGGTTGAATTGACTTTATAGGGCGAGGGAGGGGAAGTATGTTGATGATCTGGAAGAGGGTGAGTGTGTCTAAGGGGAAGAGGGGGAGGGACAGTCTCCTTTAAGAGCTTATAAAAGAACGTTTTCTTAAAAGGTAAAACACAAACTGGCTTTTGAAGTCTTTACGTGATGCAGGAAGAGAGCCAGATGTCGCCGATTGCACTTGTTGCTAAGAAATCGCGCTATTCGGTCGTGAGTAAATCTAAAAACCCCAAGGTGAAACACGGGTTTTCCGGTCCGTTTTAAGGACACAATAGTTTTAAATATCGAACAAAGCAAAGATGTGTATCGTACGATCTTTCGAACTCCACAAACGCTACAATAATCCAGCTATTTTAGGGATTTAATTAGGCTCTAGAGCGTGAGTGTATCGCTCATCGATGCCTTAAAACTCGCTCCCCATGAAACGTGGACGTCTCAGACCCAACAAGCCCCCTCCCCAAAACACATTGACATCGTCAATCAGCATGCACTGCAATTGAGTCGACTACAGAGGAGGGAGGACCCATGCTCAGAGTATCTGATTTGACAGGGTCCCAACTTCCCTGTCACCGAGTTTCTGTCGTTTGTTTTTCGATCTTTGCACCCTTTTATCCCCCGAATAATAATAATGTCCACCTTCTTTCGTGATACTGATCATTGTTAATTTCTGCACTTCTAGTTCTTCACTAAGGCACTGGCTGTAGCTGCGCTTCAATATGGAGAAAACTAGGCGACCACGGTCTGTCCATGGGTTTGTCCATTGAATCTATAGATCAATTTAATGAGAAATACTCTCCACTTTCGGACCCTAATTTCTTGGATGTCACTATAGCCAAACCACAAACTCGCGAAAGTCGACGCCTCCCCATCACTACGAAAATTGGCTGGCCAGTCTCTCAATGTTACGCCGAAAAATTCAACGACACTCAACAGAAAAAATTAGACAGTGGGCAGGGGTGGGCAGGATACTTGAGTATTTAAAATACTTTGTATTTTAAGTACAAAATACGTATTTTGTAATTGTATTTAAATACTTTTGGACAAGTATTTGTATTTCTGTATTTAAAATACATTTTTGAAAGTATTTTGGGCTTTGTATTTGAAATACATTTTCAAAAGTATTTTGTATTTCACACTCAACGAAAATACAAATACAAATACTTTTAATTTCAACGTTCTTTAGTTTCCACTTCTTCGCCACCATTCACCAGTATAACCTATAACTTAGTGACACCATATTTGGCACAAAAACCCGGTGTAGCAGCCTTCGATTGACGTTTTCATTTTTCGAAAAAGTGGAGAGGAAAGGGTAGTGATGGTGGGAGGTGGAAGTTCCGAATTCCTTGTTAGCACAACTGCCGCAAAAATGATGCTAGCGGATGGAAACTTTGCACACAAATGGATCATACAGAGCCCTAGCCTACAAGTACACAAAGCTGTACAAGTAAACAAAACTCGTGGCAATTATTGCGAAAAACAACGCTAATTCGAGTTTAAACTGGACCAAAATGGCAAATTCACAACTCAAATGGCGAAAAATCGCCTATTAATAAAAAAAAAAAAAGAGAATAGATAATGTGCTAATTCGCTGCAAAATTATCAGAAAACGCTATTTCACAGCTGAAATGAAGAAAAATCAATAATTCGCGGCTGAAATTGAGAAAACGAAAATCTGTATAGCGTCTGAAAGAATCGAGGCTCAAACTGAGAAACAGCGCTAATCCGTAGAAAAAAATTGCTCACGCGGGCTAAAACCTAAAAAAACTACGCGGCTAGAATTGACAAAAATATTAATTAGCGGGGCCAACTTTAAGGAAAACACTAATTTTCAACTCAAACTGAGAAAAAAGTGCTAATTGGCTGCTAAAAAATGTCTAAACTGCAGCTGAAAATGAGGAAAACGCCAAATTGTGGCTAAAATGGAGGAAAATCGCCAAACAAACGAAAGAATCCCTACTGCACTGCTAAAATTGATTAAAAGCGCTAACCCGTGGCCAAAATTGGTTAAAGTTGTAGCGTGCCAACAGCTAACAAACCTCAATTTTTATTTTGAAAAATAATAAATATTATGTTAAAAAAACAGCATTAGTCAGTTTCGTATTTCGCGAGTTCGTATTTTCCCAATTTTTCATTGTCGTTATAAAAAAGATCTCTAAATTTTTCGTTGGCCGTTATTTTGTATACCGAAGAGAGCGCGACCCACAAAGTCACTAAACCTTGAAAAATTGACAAAACGCAAATGCGTAGCTTCTGTTCGAGGCTAAAACTCAACAATAAACGCTAATCCATAACAAAAGTTGAAGGAAAAATGCCAACGAGGGACTAAAGTGTAAAAAAAGCCAGCTAATATTGAAAAATTCACTATAATTAGCCTGTCATAAATAAATAAAAACTCTCGTTTTCAGCTCAAATTGGGAAAAAGTATTATTCCCGGCTAAAATTTGAGGAAATCATGAATTCGTGGCTGAAAAGTTAAGGTAATTCGCGAATTCACAGATTATAGAAATGCTTCAAAGCAGCTCAAGTTGAAAAAAACGCGAGTTTACGGCTAAAATTGAGGAGAATAATCGCGGATAAAGTGTGTTGGAATTTCTAATTCCGCCTTCTGACAACAACTTTGTGGCTAAAATTGAGGTAAATGGCAAATTCATGGTTATAAGTAAAATAAAAACCACTGATTCACGGCTAGAACTGAGATGAAGCCCTATTCTACATATAATTAATATTGAAAAAAATTACTAATGCGGTGCCAATTTGCGGCTAATATAGAGAAAATCAGTAATTATTCTGGCTAGAATAAAGAGAAAAGTGAATTTTCAACCTAAATTGAAACAAAAAGTGCTAATTCAGTGTAAAAAATGGAAGAATTGCCGATTTGCAGTAAAAATATCGTAAAACGCCAATTCGTGGCTAAAATGAACAAAATTCGCTAATACACGGGCTAGAAATAGCTACTGCACTGCTAAAATTACGAAAAAGCGCTAATTTACGGCTAAAATTGAGACAAATTTAAATTTGAGTCAAAAATTGGAAATACGTCAATTCGCGGCTTCCTCGGGAGACTTTGAGGCTAAAATTGAGAAAAAGCGCTAATTTATGGCTATGAGTGAAAAATTCGCAAATTCGCGGCTAAAACTGAGACGAAATCGCTATTCCGCAGTGTATGGTTACGGTGAACAAAAAATGCTAATTTGTGGTAAACATTTCGAGAATTTTACGGCTAATATTTAGTAATTTTCAGCTCATACTGAGTAAACCACTGGAAAAAATCGCTAATTTGCAGCTAAAATTGTGGAAAACGCCAACTCGAGGAAAGTTGAAGAAACATTGCTGATTAACAGGATACCAAATCTACTTTGCTGCTAAATTTGGGGAAAAGCGCATGTTTATGTCTTTATGGTGGGAGGGATTACCCCGCTAATCAGTTGCGCGCACCGACAAACCGCGCACCGACCGAAACGCCCGCGTAGTACGGGTGTGAAGTGCACAGTTAGATCTGGGTATGGCGTAGGAGCCCAAGTGAGGCTTAGGTGCCTGGCGGGGTCAAAGCCCGGCGCCCCCGCCAAAAAAAAATTTAAGATGAGAACGAATGGCTATACTCAGTTGTAAAATTGATAAAAACGCTGATTCACGGCTGAAATTGAGAAAAATTGCTGAAATATTTGGCTGTTAATATTGAGAAGAAGCGCTAATTCACAGCTTACATTGACACAACGCAAAATCACGAACTGTTAGGGCAAAGTAGGGACTGAAATTTAAAAAAAGCGCTAATTGACGTATGAAAACGTGAATGAATTGACGTAAGCGCTAATTCAAGGATGAAAAGTAGAAAAAAGAAAATTTGCGTCTTAAAAAAACAAGAAACACGCTAATTCACAGCAAAAATTGTGATAAAATGCTACAATTTAGCTGGTGTAAAAATTGAGAAAAAGCGCAAATTCACAGCCAAAAGGAAGAAACGCCAACTCATGCATTCTCGAGGCAACATTGGGACTAAAATTTAGAAAAAGCGCCAATTCCAGGGTGAAGTAGACAAAAACGTGAATTAGCATCCTAAATAAAAGTGGAGGAAAACTTAGCTGAGGTATAAAAATTTACGATTTTACGGGTAAAATCGAGAAAAAACGCTGAAAATCGTAGAGAAATTTAAGAAAATGTGCTAATCTACAGCTAAAATTTAGAAAAAAACGCAAACTCGCCGATTCTTGGTGGCGACCTAGGGGCTGAAATTGAGAAAAAGCGCTAATTCACGGATAAAAGGACAACAACTTTGGGAATAAAATTGAGAAAAAGCGCTAATTCGCGGTTAATAAATAGAGAAAAAGTCGAATTGGTATTTATAATGGGAGAAAGCGCCAATTCACAGCTTAAATTCAGAAAAAACCTAATTTGCTGATAACATTGGGAAAGAGCACTCAAACGCTACCTAATTTGCGTATTATTGAGGCAAGAGCTTATATGTTTATGTTATTCCCAATTCACCCATCCCCCGAAAAATTTACTTACAGCGAGTTATGGGCAGTGCGGAAAGCTCACAACGCGTCCTGGGTAATTTTATTCACCCAGTGGGCGGAATGAAATACCCATAACGTGTTCTGGGTAATTCGTTTTACTCAATAGCTGAAATAAAGGTTAGGGTGAGTTTATTTCGTGGCGTAAAAGCCAAAATTTCGAGGTCCTCGCTCTTTCAAAACACCGATTTCACGACTCCCAAATCAATTTCGCTACATTGGCTCCCAGAAAAACCAAATTTCGCCGGGTTTGCTCTATTGATTACGAAGATTCGCGGAAGGTGCTCTGTCAATAGACCAGAAGGTATACCAGAAGGTGTTTGCCTCCGTAATTTTGTTGTTTTGGCTCTTTTAGAGATGAATTTCGGCAGTTCACGAGGAAGAATCCCGATCCGACTGTAGGCCTTCTGGGATGATGGTGTTGGTGAGAGTCATGTGAAACAAGCATCTAAGGCTTCCCTCAGTTTTTGCCGAAACCGGATCTATAGTTCATAATTGAGCAATGTCCCAAGGGACTGATAAGCCCCACGTGAGACTCAAGCCGGTCATAATTTATGTAAAATGGCCTAAAAATTTGAGAACGTTAACCCTATATACATAGACGATATTTCGGCATAATCTACTCCAGGCCGCGTAAGCCCCTCCCCCTCACCAACCTAACTGATGGAAGCTATTAATATTTTAGCGCACTCACTAAGTCAGGCAGGAAATTAAAAATAATGAAAAAACTTATCTACCTATACAGCCTTTCATGTTTTCAACAGATTTCTCCTTGAATTTCCCAGCTTTCCTTTCAATCCCCTGCGCTGAAGGAAGAATGAACCGGCTCTCCACAAAGCTCAACCCTCCCTCCCCCCTCCACCCCTCCCCCCTCCACAAACCCCCTCAGCCCCCTGATTTTTAGCACGTGCATACAACATTTGTCAAAAATTAGCCACGCTGTAATGAGCTGCCGTTGACTGTGAGAGGTTGATACGGTTGGTCATGCGAGATTCAAATCCCGTTTTTTTTTTTTTTTTTTGGACTCACGAGAGCAGCCGGTTTGCACGTATTTTAAGGCTCGTTTAACACAGTTTTTTAGCTTGTAACCACAGGGGGATTATTCTTATTATTTAACTCATTGGAAATTGTAGCGTTTTCACGATCGTTTTAAAGCTAATCTTCTTCTTATTTAAAAAAAAAAAAAAAAAAAAAAAAAAAAAAAAAAAAAAAAAAAAAAAAAAGTTACGACTCAAATCAAATCCACCAGGTTTTGTTATACGATAGCCTAACAATTCTCATTGAGTAAAAACTCCACTTCCCACTCACTCTATCTCTCTTATCATCATCAGCATCATCATTAGGCCCCAACCTCGGATTATGATTCACAGGGAAATGAAATTGTAGATTATGATGAGTTACACTGGCGCGGAAACAGAACTTTCGCAGTTAAGAGACTTGTAACTGGTTTATTAGGGCTGAATAAAGCCGAATGGATATAACTCCCCCTGTGGTTTATTCAGAGTTTAGAAACAAATCCTTTTTCGAGTTGCGCGCGCGGAATTAATAATTGTTGATGGGTGGGTGGGTGGTAGGGGGTTATAGAGAGAGTAAAAAGTTTAAACTCCATTTTGATAATACGGGCAAACTGAAATTGAGAGCGGAGCAGAGATTTATAATGAACTTTGGTTGGAATGGTAGGGGGGGGGGTTGAGGATACATCTTGCATTCATAATGGGTAAAAATAACTAGAGGGATCCATCATTCTTATTTTTTTCGTCTTGTTTTTCTTATTATTCTTTTAAATTCTTTAAAACGCCGCTAAGAATAAATTAGGTTATTCAAAGAGCTACCGTATAACCATCAGCAGGGGCTGCATACTTGGGGTTTGTTAATTCCATACACGGGGCCATCCACACCAGCACCAGTCGCTTGGAGTGTCTCTCGAAACTTAATTTATCCCATTTGACATTCAAGGTTGAAATATTTCATTCCGTAAATTAACACTCGTTTAAAAACACTTCTTTTAAAATGCTTTCCTTATTTATTTTTTCTTTTTATTTGTCCGTCCCTTCAACATCCCACCTCGCCAAGTCACATCAATCATCACGATCCCTGGAAAATTGATCACCCGCTGGTGAGAAATAATTGTCCTTTGATTGTTTCAATAATTTTATACGCTTTCTTCGTAAAAAAACAACAAAAAAACACAAAACAAAATAAACAAAAAACTGCGAGAAACAATAATTCGATTAAAATGATAATGGTCTGGGAAATTTATTTCTAGAGGAATTTGCGGACTAAGAAATTGATTAATGTGACCGCCACGATTTCAAAACAACAAAAAACGACTAATAACGATCGCGTCTCTAATCATTTTCAAGTTTATCTCCTGTAGACAGACGGTCGGTCTACAGTACAACACTGGGAGGGAGAGAGAAAAAATTAATTCAGATAGCTGCTGAGCGTTTATTCAAACGGTGACGTAATTTGTTTTCAATAATTCGAGATAATGTACCTACCCGTGGGATTAAATTAACAAAAGTGAAGAAACAGAAAAAAAAAAAACAGGCGAGACATGATGTTAAAGTAGGTCAGGTTTATTGATTCATACCTTACAACAATTTTGTTTTTATGTGTTTTCAGAAGGCTTAATGTGTCTGCGATTCTCTGTTAACGAGGGCGTTTAATTAGTTATTGCGCTATAAACCGACCGGATGGAAGAGAAAAACAGTAGTAGGGGCACATGCCGGTTTAATGTTTTCCTAAATAATGATATATACGCCAGTCCGGAGTTTCAGGCGTCCTCGTGAATCCATAAAAATATTGTGTGGCACAACACTCAGCACAAAGGGAACCGCCCCGCCCCGCGCCACGCGGAAAAAAACGTGCCAAAGTGGCCTCAAACGGTTGGATCACGTTGAGAACCTCTTCGTTTTCTTCCAAATCAGTCAGTTTCTAGGGTAAAAATGAAAGTTTCCCGTCCATGCCAGTGAGTTTTTGTTGGTCTCTGATGAAACGAGCACTCATAGCTGGCCCAATATCCTACGCCGTCTAGCAATTGCTTCCTTGGTTTACAGCCTGACTATACGACTGTTTAAGGACTAAAATTGAACAGTTTTTGACTGTCTGGTTAAAATTGGCTCGTTTGTCCGCTTGAAAAATGGTGCAGTAATTGATATTGACCAGGCTAAGATACATTGAAGAGCATCAAAGGCTGATTTCACGGGTTTGACAAGTCCAAACATGACATTTTGTGGATTGATCCCTTTCAAAGCCCAACTTTGCGTATTTGTCACCGTTAAAAGTAGTTTCATGGGTGTTAGATTTTATAAAAAACAATTTCGCTGAGTCAGTTTACTAAAAACCAGGGGTTGGCTCACTCTAAAATGAAATTTAGTGGATTTGGCTCTTTCAAAATGCAAACTCTCTTGAGTTTTTGGCTCGTCCCTGACCTCCTTTCAACGGTGTCCTGGCCCTAGCTGATTTCCCCCCACCCACTCTTCAAAAAAACAAATCTAAATAACCAAGTCACGCGGTTTCTGTGATTTGCAACAAGCCTTGATCGGTCTTAACCATTAAAAGGCATCGTATCAGGCCTGTGGCGGGTTGTCTGACATTTACGGCTCATAATACACCAGTTTGACGACTGTTAGTTTAACTGTTAGTTCATTTAAACGCATTACCGATTATTGAACCAATTTTAACACTTACTGACGGTTTTGAACGCATGTAGTAACCATTTTGAACGCTGAATGTTCCTGCTTTTCTCTCCTTTCGAATCGACAGGTTATGCGATATTCAAAATTTTTAACGCCTACTGACCAATTTTGAATGCTTGATGACCATTTTGACCACTAAATGACCATTTTGAAAGCTTAATGACTATTTTGAACTCCGAATGACTAAATCGAGCACTGAAATCACTGAATGATCATATTGAATGCTATAGTCGGATCGGTGAAAGAATGTGCATGAAATTTCCCTCTCTCTTTCCCCTAAACCCACATGACTTACCGCTACCACACCGTCACCTGAGAGGAGCCTCTCCTATTTTATCGGTAAAACTCTCTGTTATTGGTTGCAGTTGTTTGATAATAAGAGGAGAATTAGAGAACCACGTTAAGAGAGGGAAAAATCGGGATTATGGCCTCCCACCACTAATGCACATTCTTTCGCCGATCCGACTATTGCTGACCATATATTCCATTGATTACCATGGAATGGTTATTCTGAATTCTTACGGGCCTATTTTGAAAGCTGAATGACTATTTCGAACGCTTAAGACCATTTTAAACGCTTAAGAGCATTTTGAACGCAAAATTACCAATCTGAACGCTAAGTGACCATTTTGAACGCTGTATGACCATTTCGACTGCTTGAAACGATTTTGAACAATGAATGACAATTTTGACCACTAATTGACCATTTTGACCACTAAATGACCATTTTGAAAGCTTAATGACTATTTTGAACTCCGAATGACTAAATCGAGCACTGAAATCACTGAATGATCATATTGAATGCTATATAGCTGACCATATATTCCATTGATTACCATGGAATGGTTATTCTTAATGCTTACTGGCCTATTTTGAACGCTGTAAGACCATTTCAACCGCTCAAGACAATTTTGAACGCTGAATGACCATTTTTACCACTAAATGACAATTTTTACCACTAAATGACCATTTTTACCACTAATGACCATTTTGGTTAATTATTCATTCTGATTAATACACCTATGTTTTCGGCCAGGAAAAAATTTTTACAACCCACCCTCGAACTTTTTCAGTGTCGAACATGTCTCGATTCCATTTCTGAAATGCCCGTCCACCGGTCCACCGACCACCGTCCGCCGTACGCCGTCCGGGCCATATCTTGCCCTAGGATTGCTCGAAAAAACTCGTTCATTCGCACATAAACTCCGTTTGGGATCTAGTTGGCCCTAACATCTGATCAGTTTGATCAACTAACTTCCCGGGTTTTTATGGGCCGAAAGCGGGTTCAAAATGGGGATTTTCAATTGTTTTGAGATCATAAGGGTCTGGGGTGTCAATTTTCATGTAATTTCAAGCCGGATTTGGCTAAATTCACGAATAATAAACCCATGTGTAAAATTTGCAGCGTTTTTACCAATAAGACCATTTCGACCGCTTAACACAGTTTTGAACGCTGAATGACCATTTTGACCTCTAAATGACCAATTCGAGCTCTAAATGACCATTTCGATCGCTGAATGATCATTCTGAACGCCAACTGATCATAATATTGAACTACTAGTTACCAATTTCAACGCTGAATGACTATTTCGAACGCTTAAGACCACTTGAACGATTAATGACCATTATGGAGGCTTATTGGCCACTTTGAACGCCAAATGACAATTTTGAACGTTGAATGACGTTGAATGAACTATTTCTGATCATTTTGGTCTACATAATAAGACCATTTCGAACGGCTAAGACCATTTTTGAACGCTTAACGGCCATTTTGAACGGTAACTGACCGTGTTGAACGCTTAAAGAATATTTGAAACGTTTAACAACGTGATTTTAGCGGTCATTTCTTCTTTTTTGAATCGGTAGTTTAAATGATGATCAACATCAAGACTATAGTCAAGACAATATGGTTCGTTGAATGAATCATTAGTTGAACAATTTTGTGGACGCAAACAATCAGTTTTGCCATTTCTAGGGTGCAAACGGCCAGTTTTGCTGTTTTTATGGCTCAAATATTCTCGTCGTGCAAAGGCCCGACGCGAATGGCCAGAATTGTCTTTCTTAGCGCACAAAATGGTCAGTTTAGCCGTTCCTGGCAGGCAACTGGTTGATTTGGAATTTTCTGAGCAGGAATAATCTGTTTGGGCCTGTTCAGGGTGTGAGTCGTGAGATTAGCCATTTTCGGGGCGCCTAGAGCCAGTTTGGCTATATTTTCAGAGCGGGAATCGCCAGTTTGGTTATTTTTATAACGCATAAATAATCAGTTCAGCCATTTTCATGGTGTGAATAATTAGTTTGGCAATTTTTTATGGTGCAATTAGTGGCATTTTTAAGGTTCAAATAGTCAGTTTTTGGCAATTAGATGCACGATTACAGTCAGTTTAGCCATTTCCATAGATAGTTTAGTTATTTTTAGGCAGTGGCTGTGGCTGTCAAGCCATTTTTAGTATAACAGAAGCCCCTCCCTTGAGCAAATCCTTAATCCGCGTCTGTGTGTAGCCGTGTAAAGTCACTATTTAAAAGGCTGGCAGTCACTAATTTGGTCCCTCCACGCCGCACCACCAAAAAATCCTTTAAAATTGGCTTGATCACTGACAACGAAAGCTGAAATGAACCTGCCAACCGGTGACAGGCTAGCAAGAAATCAGTCAATCTAGAAAAAATCGGTACTTTCCCGGGGCTACTGCGATGACCATCAGGGCGAAGGCTTTAATTACACGAAAGTAACAGGGCCATTCATTGGCAAAAGGCTATTTAAAAAAAAAAAAAGATAATAACGGGCTCTCTCGCTTCAAATTATTTTTGTTCCTTTTTTGTACTCGATGTGAAAAAATAACAGTGGAATGAGCCCCATGTTTCGCTCGGTTGGTCTTTAATTTCTCAAATAGTCTTTGTATAAACAGGAAATACTAATTTAAAACTTGACAAGACATTGTTTAGTTCTCTTATTTGAAGAAGACTTTTTTTCTTTTTTTATCTCGATATAGAAAATTGTAATTAATTAAAGCAGGAGCCTTACATCCTGTTTATCTCGATTTTGGTGCAGTAAAAAATGGCAAAATTAATCAATTAAAACAGTTTTTTGTCTCACAATAGTTGTTTTAAGGTGACGCGCGACGGTGAAAAACTTTTAGTGTAAGTGTAAAACAGGACCCCCCTCCCCCCGAAATTTTCAGCGGCCAAACTTAGCAGAAGGTAGGTGCAGGTGTGAAGTTTCTGAAAGCTTTTTTAGGTTTGAAAAATCCCCCCTCCACCCCCTCCACCACGTCGATCCCTTGTCCAACCTTGCCACTGAACAGTGTTTACGGCAGCAGGACCATCGATAATTATCTTTCAGGCTAATGGGAGGGGGGGTACACTCTATTTGAATTTATTTTAATACGGGAGATTATCCTCTGGTGTTGTCTCCCTTGTTAATCTAACTCACGCCGCGCCGCACCTTCTTTTACGGGGACGCATCTTTCTTTTCTTTTTCTTTATTTATTTATTCGTTTCACATTCGTATATTTCCTCGTCGTCGCTGTCTAATATTTATTCTCGTCTACCCACACTTGAACGTGCTTTCCACGATGGGATGACCTCGGGAGGGAGTCACCTTGTCATAAGTTTTTTTTTTTTTTTTCCTCCCTACTCTTGAGAGTAGGTACTCATATTGATGTTTTAGAGAGTACAAACAATTTATTGCACCCAATAATTGCCAGAGGAGGACCGGAGGAGGCGATCCAAGGATCGCCTCTAATATGCAATCCACATCTGAGCTACAGTTTCAGTGGCTTAAGTAACTCTGTAAACGTTAATAACGCCAGAATAATGAATCATCAGGCACAGGTCATACTATAGAGCCAGAAAAATTCCCCTCGAAACCTGGCAATTCCGTGGAGCAACCGTCAATTTTGCCACAGAGTCTTTGATCTCTGACTAATTTGTACCAAAAATCATAAATTTTGACGATGCCCTAGCCAAAAAATGATTAATTACTCCCCCACCCACCCTCCCTCTCATTCTCCTGGTGTGCTCGTGCCTCTCCATATATGACTTACCAGCAACACGTTCGTTTTTTTCACTTAAAAATCACCTTTGCCCCTCTCATTCTTTTGTTTTCCCGGAACTCACCGCGCCGTCGGATATGCCTGCCCCCACGAACAATTCTTTAACGAAATTATCAACTTTTTTTTTTTCCTACAGATTGCGAGTCGCACGCAAACCGGCTAAAGTTGGGGAAATCAAGTAGAGTGATGATGAAAGGATCGCAGCATTAGCTATTAACTGATGTAGAGTAGAAGAAGTTAATTTAATGAAAAATACATAAAAACCGGGTTTTAATATAAGGTGAGCCCCAGTGAGAGGACCTTTTTATTTTCAATCTCCTGATAAAACCGAGAAAAAGTATCGTAATTTCCTGGGTGTATAAGAGTGGTTGAGAAGGAGGTGGAAAGCCTTCGCTGAGGATAACGGGAGAGAAAATGAAGTGAAATATATGGTAATATCTGAGTTTAATAGCGCCATTTTTCTCATTTTTAAGATTGAAATTTATTAAAGTATCAAGCAGCTATAAGTCACGACATAAGTTTCTATTAACGATCCGGTTTCTTCAGCATTAAGAGCTTTCACGTCTTTACTTGCGTCGCGTTATAACTGTGCCTCCCCCACCTTACACACAAATCTCCTCAAAACCAGAGCCTTGATGTGGGCACCCGTTCCTTGTTGCATTAACGGCCCTCATGGAACGGGTCTATGAAGCACAAAAAAACGCGAATCTGGGGAAGTCTAAACAGTCGAAATGTTTTGAATCCTTCAGAACGTAAATCCCAAGAATTATTGGAAACAAGCGTTGAAGAGCCGCTGTGATGTCACTATTTTGGCCGTTTTGGCAGCGTTCTCATCGGGGCCAATACAAATTCAAGTGTAATCAACAGCCCTGAAGGTTATAGGAAGAGCCGATAATGCTAGCAGACTTCGATATGCTTTTGTCGAGAAAAAACCCTCAAAAGCCAACAACCAGTTGAAAAATTCAATTTTCAACATCGATGGGACCTCTGGGGTGGTTTTTTCCTTGGCCGGAAAAATTGTGACGCTAAAAACCATTCACTTAGCCCATCGGATAGTTTTGGAATGAACTCGCGACCCGACCGAGTGATACACCGACGTGACAGCGAGGAGAATGGACCAACCGGGGCCCCCTAAAAGCTAAAAAAAAATGGGGATTTTTAGGTTTTAAAGCATCGATTGTGAATGAGGGCACATTTGCCGCAAGAATTACAAAGCATATACGCCAATGCGAGGTATCTGAAGACAACTTCCCGACGAAAATAAAGGTAATACGCTGACCCCAAGTATAGGCCCTTAATAGGTAGCTAAATTTTACTCAGAAGGTGTGCTAATGTGCTAATCGTGTAGTGGCAAGTGCGCGGCTAAATGTGCCGATAATAAGAGCCAATAGCATTAATAACCGCGGAAAGCGGTAATTCGTGATGAAAAAAAATCACTAATTCAAGGCTGAAAATGGAGGAAAACGCTTATTCATGGCTATGATTGAGAAAACCCTCTAATTCTCGGCTATAAAATTGAGAAAAAGCCGGGATGAATAGCTCGGCTAATACAAACGCTAATTCGCGAGAAAAAATCGCTAATTCGAGGCTGAAACTGAGATAAAGCCCAATAAGAGAGATAAACGCTAATTTGTGGATACGCGGCTATAAGGTGAACAAGATACGCTCATTCACAAATTATAATGTAAGTATTTCAAAAAACGCCAATGCTCTGATCAGTTCATGAAAATCCGCTAATTCGCTCACAGATTCAGTGAAATATACTTTGCAGCTAATGTAAAGTTAAGAGATAATCCACGTCAAAAACTGAGAAAAAACATTGATTCATGGCTAAAATTGATTAAAAAACGCTTATTCACGGATCTAATTGAAAAAAACCCACTAGTATGCGGCCGAAATTAAGAAAATCCGTCAATAAATTGAGATAAAACATTCATTTGAAGCTAAATAAAAACGCTATTTTATTTTGAGGAATTGAGTAAAAGTGGTATTCTTGGCTGAATTTAGAAATAAAACGGTGAGAAATCGCTAATTTCACGGGTATATTATGAGTAAACCCACTAGTTCACGGTGAAAACAGATAACTCGCTAATACCTAGCAAAAACTGATAATATGCGTTCTGTGTGTTCGGGTCTCATAATGAGGGGGTCTCCTAGAGATTTCCGCCCTGGCCTCCGGTGGGTTTGGTCCGTCACTGGCCAAGCCGCCGCGGAATCAGAGACGTATTTGTCGGGTAGAATTGAGAAAAAACGCAAATCCGTGGCTGAAAAGCAAGGAAAAAGGCGAATTCGGAGCGAAAATGGAGAAAAATTGCTAATTTGGGGAATAAAAAAGCTACATTACGGATAAAATTAGCCCGCAGCTAAAATTATGAAAAACGTTAAACCCCGACAAAAAATTAAGATACCTATACATCACTATTTCGCGGCATAAAACGCCAATTCATGGGCAGGCCCGTTCCTAGCCCTCGCGGGCCCCCTAAGCGATAACTATCGGGGGGAGGGGGGGGCAGCAGCCGGTGGCGACGCGGATTCAGGTTTTGCTTAAAAGGGAATGGAAAAGGGAAGGGAAAAACTGACGATTGTCGCTCAAAAAATAGCCAAACTGGCTTCTCGTGCCCTATAAATTGCTAGGCGTACAGTTAGGGCGCCACGAAAATAACTGAAAAGTTCTTGCTTCCCTCCCTAAAAATGGCTGAATCGACCATTCGCGCACCAAAAGTGGCCTTTTGGCTTCCTGGATACTTGGCGTCCTAGAAACAGCTAAATTGGCTCCAAGCACTCTAAAAATGGGTAAAAACTGACGATTCGCGCCTTGAAAATGCCTATACAGATGATTCCTGCCCTGAAAATGGCAAAAACGCGCCAAGAATGGCCAAAACTGAGGATTGACGCCTTGACTTCGTGCCCTATAAACTGTCTCTATACGCCCTAAAAATAGCTAAACTGACGATCGTGCCTTGAAAATGGCTGAAATCGCAGTTCGTTCTCAGCAATTGACTAAAATAACGGATTCATAACAAGTATCAACACCGGTTGTGCTTTATTTGTTGGCTCGTTTGAGAATGATGGCGTTTCCGAAACTGAGATCACGATAGTTCAAATGAAACAAGTGAGAGAAGATCTTTTTTTTTCAAAGTCAATTTCGCGAATTTTCATGGTTCAAAAATCCAATTTCGTGGGGCCGAATTCTTCAAAACCCCAATTATTCGGATTTTAGCTCTGTAAAACCGCAATTTCCCGGATTTTCTCTCCATTAAAAATCCTTATGTTCTGGGCTTGGGCATTTCAGAACACGATTTTAAAGTTTCTACAGAAGTGCCTCAAAATTGTAAAAATTAAGCCGAGTGTAACTCCTAAACGATTATTTTGTAATCATTTTTATTCCAAGCCGGGGGCCCCGTCTGGTCCTGCGGTCGCCTACCCTGCCTACCTCCTAAAAACGGTCCTGTTCATGGGTAAAATTGAGGAAAAGCTTTATTTCACTGATAAAACTGAAGAAAAGTGCTAATTCACTGCTGAAATTAAGAAAAGTCTCTAATTCACGGGATAAAAACACAGTACTTCGCAATACTGAGAAAATACATGTCAATTCATCGGCTTCCAGTGCCAATTTTGCGACGGTAAAATAGAGAAAAATTTGAGAGAAGTCACTACTAATTCGCTAATTCATCGATTAAATTGAGAAAAAGTGCTAATTCGCGGCTAAAATATCGAAAAAAGCTTACCTTAAAGCTTACCTTAAAGGGAACATTGGGTGGGTGATGGCCCCCCTGCCCTCCCCTGACTCTACGCCTCTGAGCGGAATTGCAAGATTCGGAAATGAAAATCAGCAACATTTTTCAAGTTTTGAGTACATGTTTCCCGGTTTTTACCGCCCAGTCTCGCGAGCTGGTCCCGATAGTGCCGAAGCCTTCATGAATATCCACAAAATTATATCTGAATATTTTCAAATTGGCGAATTTATGCTCTTAATGTTTCTGAAATGGCCGGTTTCGGGCCTTCTTTTTTAGTGACCGCGGAACCCGGGACACGATAGTGCCCAAAATTCTGACAAATATAGAAGCATAACATTCGCAAAATTACATTGCCCCTGGTCTTTATTATTATACAGGGTGGATCCGTATAAGTGTAACCAAAATTCTTGGGTAAAACTACGTCAAAATTGGAGTAAAATGGTACCTTTTGAAGTGTCCTACGTCGATCCATTCCGGAGTTATGATTTTTTTGTATTTAAAAAGTATCCGGTGCTTGCTTTAAAAAATCCACGATTTCTCGGCTTATATCGCCCTAAATCAAAGATGTAATACAATTTTTAGAAACTACGGAACATTTCCTTTAGGATGGAGGCCATTTTATTGCTTGAAATAATCGTTAACCTCCAGAAATCTGGCATTTTTGCCATAAATTCACGCGGCCTCCGAAATTTGTACGTTTTACGAAAAGTCGCTGTACGCAAACGGCTTCCTCTACAGACTTCCCGTGTATCACAAGAACCTCTTCATAAGGTTCCTTTTGGCGTGTTTAAATTTCATGTTACCACTGACGTTCCTCACGAAAATGCACAAAAACCGTGTTTTTGGCCGTGTGTACTACTTGGCATTACTTTGGATCCGCGATTGTTTACAAGCTGGTTCTACATGACCCAGACTGCGGCACTTGAAACACCGGGAGTCCTTGAATTTGCATACCGAGGCTTCATGATTGGGTTTTTTACAATTAAGGCACGGTTTTTTCTTGAACTTTTCTTTGAAACGAGACGACTCATTATGTTTCAACGCATTCACCGAGTTTCCTGGCCTCCGTCATTGTGAGATATTGTAGTAGCGGCCATAAGCAAGTTGGTCTCGAAAACGAACGCCAAATCAACCGCTTTGGTGTACGATTGGTCCTGGTCGTTGAGCAGCATAAGGGGAAGTTGTTTGTCTCTTATACCCGAAACGAATTGCGTGCAGAGGACTTCGGGAAGCCAATTTTCTGGAATACAGCAGTGACCGAGTTTTGAAGACGTGCTGCGAATCCCCTCAATGTTTCAGACGGGTCTTGCTTCTCAAGGTGAAATTTTATTCTCTCAGCAAACTTGCTGGGACGCTCTAAGATCTTCATGAGATCTTCGAATTGTTTCGATTCCGGTTCATCAGGCTGTCACACAAAGTACGTAACTTTTCGTACACATCCTCTCCTATTGAGTGCAGAAGGGCCAACGATTGCTTTTCGAGAGGTACTTCGTAAAGTAAGAAACAGTTGTTTAAACGTTTCTTGATGTCTCTCCACGAATTCCTGGGATCGAAAGACGGAATTTGAAACAAAAACATAAGGTTCTTCGAAGAATTTTTGTCCATATCCGATGACTTCTGAGAGTTCCGTGCAAAACTTTCTTCTTCTAGTGATTCTTTTCCCTCGAACGAAGACAAACGTCTACGCCATCCTCCTGCTTTAGGCATCCTCGTTCGCTAATTTATTATATATATTAAACGCGCAATTACGAGATCGAGAGAAAATCCAAAATTGTCATTTTATAAGGAATACCGAGAATAAAAATAATGATCACGTGGCAATGATGCCACATTTACTAGCTGCTCGTCTTTATTCTCACGAAATTGCCCCGGGACCCCGGGAGCAAGCCAGCTTGGCTTGTGTTGGACAGAGAAGCGCGCCCTCAACGTATTTTTTGTGGCCACGCCCATTTAAAAGAACAAAAGGAAGCGTGGGTGATACCTTGAAGTTTATAGTGTGGTTTTCTGATTACTATTGTGAATTTGAGAAAAATAAAGAACAGTTTTTAGTTTAAAGTGGTGTCTTTTGAGTAAACTCGACCCCGATCTCCAGTAGATCCAAGCTTTTGACAACATATGGCGACTAGTGACAAGACGATGGATCAACTGGATAAATTGAAAAAAGCTAGAAGAGTGAGGCGTTGGGCCTTCAAAAAGCTCTGCGACGAGGTTGAAGCGAAGACGTCGACGGAGAACGTATCACTCACAGAAGTGGAGTCTCTTAGAATAGTTCTCATGGACAATTTTGAGAACATCAGGAAAATGGATCACGAAATATTCAATGAATTGCTTGAGAGCGACGAGCCCCAGTCTGAACTTGACTCGGAACTCAACGAGAGCGACGCACTGGTGAGTCGTTTTGAATTTATTAATATTTCCATGAAGAAGTTGATAGAGAAAGGTCAAGACTTGTGAGTGGCTTCCAAGAAAAGCTCGTGCTCATCCGACAGCTCAGTGAAACGGAAGTACAAGTTACCGACACTCGAGCTGAGAAAGTTTGATGGGTCGGTAAAAGAATTTTTACCATTTTGGGCCCAATTTTCGAAAATCGACGAAGATGATTCTCTCGACAGTTCTGATAAGTTTCAGTATTTACTGCAAGCAACCCAAGCAGGATCAAGGGCACGACAAGTCGTTGAATCCTACCCGCCGACTGGAGATAATTATCAAAGAGCGGTACAAGCTCTTAAAGACCGGTTCGGACGAGAGGAAATGCTCGTAGAAGTATACGTTCGAGAGCTGATTGGCCTAATTATGTGCAACGCTCAAAACGGGTTCAACAAGAATCTTCATAAATTATATGACCAGCTCTCTGCCCACTTAAGGGCCCTTGAAACGCTCGATGTGACGACGGACAAATCGGCGATTCTTTTTCCGTTAGTGTGTCTGCCTGAAGAACTACTCCGAGCGTGGAAAAGACAACAGGCGTCCGTAGCTCTCGACTCAGTTCAAACCAGAACTTCAATTACCATGAAAGAAAAGATGAACAGTTTATTGAATTTTATCAAATCGGAGGTGGATAACGAAGAGCTGATCAGTCTCGCAAAGACAAGATTCGCTCTGGAAGGGAATGCCAAAAGGACTCCATTACCAGGAAAGCAAGTCCACCCGTCCGCTGCCGACTTGGTTTCAGTTACTACTCTCAAATGTGTCTTTTGTGGTGAAGATCACCCTTCTGCCGAGTGCGAATCGGTGAAAAACTGGGCGTTCGACAAAAAAAAAAAGGCAAATCTTGACTACGAAAGGGCGTTGTTTTAAATGTCTAAAATTTGGGCATTTGAGTAAGGCATGCCGCTCAAAGGTCACTTGTAGCTCTTGCTCAAAGGGAAACGCCTCGAGCATGGGCCCTGATGATGATGGCCCTAAAAATAGTTCATGTGAGCCGGTAGAAAATACATTGGCCAGCGTAACCGCTTGTCCTCGAGTACTGTTACAGACAATCATGCTGAATGTAAGGGCCCAGGACAGAGATGAAGTAAAGAAAGTGAGGGCCTTGTTCGACTCCGCTTCCCAAAGGAGCTACGTCTTGGGGTCCACGGCTCAATCGATGGGATACGTGCCCACCCGACAAGAAGAAATGGTTCACCCGCTCTTCGGCGGCCACAAGACGAGACCTGTGTGTCACCAAGTTTGCAGAATACACGTGAGTAGTTGCCAAAGAAATTATCATTGCAACTTTGAGGTTTTGGACCAGGCTGTGATTTGTGATTACTGAGAACCGTTAACCGGCGAAGACAACAACCGCTACTTGCAACAGTTTAATCATGAAGAGTTTTCTGGACCCGTTGAAATCCTGATTGGAGCGGACTTTATGGCTAAACTGTTGACGGGAAGACAACGAAAGGTAAACGATGGCCTTCTGGAAACCTCGTTAGGTTGGATAGTGATGGGGAAATTAAATTGTGAACCACATGTAAACGAAGCGGTCACCTCAACAGTCAATTGCCTTGCGACCACTGATCCAATATCAAAATTATGGGAGTTGGATGCTCTTGGAATAAACGACCCACCGGCTCAAATTCCACAGAAGGAGCGTGTGGAAGAAATAAAGAACTGGTTTATGAAGACCATCCAGCAGAATAAAGGTGGACGTTATGTAGTTAAGTTACCTTGGCTTCCTGATCACCCCCCTCTCCCAACTAATTTTGATTTGGCCCTAAAGAGAACGAGCGAAAAATTAGAACAACTGAGAAAACGAGGCCAACTTGATGCTTACATGCACGTTTTCAGAGAGTGGGAAAATGAAGACATTATTGAGAGTACGTCCCCTGTTGAAATCGGGCATTATTTACCACATCGACCAGTCTTTAAGACAGAGGGTACGACTAAGGTCCGCCCTGTCTTCGACGCTTCGGCGACAATTAGTGGACATCCGTCGCTGAACGCTTGTTGGTATCAATCACATAGAAAAAATACCAGATCTTTTGATTAAATTCCGTCAGTCTGCCATTGGAATCACTGCTGATATTAAGAAGGCATTCTTACAAATCGAGGTACACGAAACTGACAGAGATTGTTCACGTTTTTTTCTCGAACACGAAGGTCAACTGGCGACCTACCGTCATAAAAGAGTCGTGTTTGGTGTCTGCTCAAGCCCGTTTATGCTCGGGGCAGTTATTGACCACCATTTGTCTAAAATGATTCGTTCCTGTGAGCTTGGAGTAGGTTCCTACGATATTGAAATGTTGGAAAAACTCAAAACAAGTTTTCACGTAGATAATTGTGTCACGAGTGTAGGGACTCTGGATCAAGCTTGTTTATTCCAGGAGACAGCAACGAGAGTGATGGCTGAGGCTAAGTTTCATCTACGGGATTGGAATCGATCTGAGAAGCTGAGCTCTTCGTCTGAATCAGCCTCGATCAAGGTTCTTGGACTTATTTGGGAACGTCACAACGACGTTTTAAAAATTAATCCGGACTGCCTGAAGCTCATGGACATGACTCGAGTCACCAAACGAATGATTCTATCGACTGCACAACGCGTCTTTGATCCTGTAGGATTCTCGTGTCCCGTCACGTTGCTGCCTAAAAGATTACTTCAGGAAATCTGGCAAATGAATCTCAAGTGGGACGAAGACGTTCCCGTTGGGATAGCAAACCAATTTCGTCGTTGGTATGAGGAGTTACATCTGCCGTTTTCGTTGTCGGTTCCAAGGTAGATTTTTGGAAGTAGGGGTAACAACTCTCTCCATGTTTTTTGTGATGCCAGTCGCGATGCCTACTCAGCGGTAATTTTCGTCAGAGTCCAAGAAGAAGAAGCAGTTAGAGTAAACCTGGTGGCTGCAAAATCACGAGTGTCCCCGATTAAAAAGATCACCATACCTCGACTGGAGCTTTTAGGAGCACTGATTGCTTCACGGCTTTACACAGCGGTCCGAGACGCCTTAGATGACCCTGATATCAACACGTTTTTTTTGGTGCGACTCCACCACTGTCTTAGCTTGGATTGAACGTCAAGAACCGTGGTCGGTCTTCGTCAAAAACCGAGTCGACGAAATTCGCAAAACAGCTCCGGCGGTAATTTGGCACCACATACCTGGTGAGTTGAACCCGGCTGACTTGCCGTCAAGAGGGGCTACTGCAAGTCAATTGGAGAGGTTCAAATGGTGGGAGGGGCCTACTTGGCTGAAAGAAGATCCATATTCGTGGCCGAAATCTTGTGTGTCGGACAATGAAGAAGAAATTTGTCAAGAAAGGAGAAAAATGACAATAGCTTGCGCGACCGTCGAAAGCAGCGACCAAGACATCAGCTGGTCTTACAGATATTTTTCCAGCTACACGAAAATTATTAGGATGGTCGCTTGGATTTTTAGATTCATGTACAACTGCCAGCACCCCCTTCAACGCCGACGAGGGGAACTGACGGCTGACGAGTTTTCCGTAGCTGAGGACCACCTTCTCCTAGCAGTCCAACGAGAGACCAATAAAAATGGCCTTTCGAAACTTGGTGGTATAAACTTATTTTCTGACGAAAAAGGCACGCTCAGGGTAAAAACAAAGCTCTGTTCTAGGGCCGATGACGACAAATTTGTGTGTCCAATGATACTTCCAGGGCATCACCCTCTGACCTGGGTAATGATCAGGCGAGAACACCGAGATAAACAGCACCTGGGAGTTCAAGACCTTCTTGTGTCACTTAGAGAAAGGTTTTGGATAACGCAGGGCAGGCGGACAGTAAGATCAATTGTGCGCAGCTGCGCCGTTTGTCGTCGATATGAGACTAAAGGAATTCAGCCACCGTTAGCCAGCTTACCGATTGAAAGAGTTTGAGACGCCGCTCCATTTGAGACCGTTGGAATTGACTTGGCAGGTCCATTGTATTTGAATACCGGTGAAAAATGTTGGATATGCCTCTTCACATGCGCTCTAGTTCGGGCAAGTTCACATGGAACTAGTCGAAAGTTTGTCTACTGGAGATTTTTTACTCGCGCTGCGTAGATTTATAGCGAGACGGGGGCGTCCGTCCGTCATTTTCACAGATAATGGAACTAATTTCGTTGGAGCCTTTAATGCACTAAATTCCATCGATTGGGATGAAGTGAGCCGATTCACATCGTCAAAACAAATTCTTTGGAAATTCATTCCGCCCGCAGCCCCTTGGTGGGAGCGGCTAGTAAGACTTGTGAAGCAATTGCTGCGGAAGATTCTGGGTAGAGCAGCCGTTACTCGTGACGAATTAATCACATTGTTGTGTGAAACGGAGGCGTTGATCAACGACAGACCACTGACATACGTATCAGATGACACGAATGATCTGGTTCCTTTGACCCCGTCGACGTTCCTGCGTGGAATAAAAGAAACAGGAGTCCCGGATTTGGACCGCGTGTCCAGTGATGCCACCTGCCTAGACCGAAGACTGAAGTATCAAATTACGTTAAAAGGTGAACTGGTCAAGCGTTTCCGTAGTGAGTACTTGGCTCAGCTCATACAATCAACGAAAGAACGGAATACGACCCCTTTGAAGGAAGGAGAGATCGTTCTCATTGGTCAAGACAACGTTAAAAGAATGGATTGGCCTCTCGCTCGCATTATTCAACTGATTCCCGGACGTGACGGAGAGGTCCGCGTCGCCAAGCTGCGTACTGCTTCGGGTGAGTTGATCCGTCCCCTTCAGAGAATCTACGCTTTGGAGATACGGCTTCTTTCGGATAATTCTTCCGATTTCGAACGATAAAACTTTGTCCGACGGGGCAAACTATGAAGAGGTCCGCGATTCTGAAATTATTGAAGCTCCCTTGCCTTCCAAAACCCGGGCGGGCAAACAAGTAAAGGCGCCTCAACGAATGGACTTATGAAAAACATGTATTTCATTTTATACGTTTTAATTTGCGTTTTTGTTTAAATTTTGCGATTTAAAGGTGGGAGTATGTTGGACAGAAAAGCGCGCCCTCAACGTATTTTTTGTGGCCACGCCCATTTAAAAGAACAAAAGGAAGCGTGGGTGATACCTTGAAGTTTATAGTGTGGTTTTCTGATTATTATTGTGAGTTTGAGAAAAATAAAGAACAGTTTTTAGTTTAAAGTGATGTCTTTTGAGTAAACTCGACCCAGATCTCCAGTAGATCCAAGCTTTTGACAACAGCTTGTACTGCGCCCAAATCCAAACAAACAAATATTGCCGGGAAGTTACATCAGTCTGAACTGAAATTGCAAGTTTCAGCTACAAAAAATATCCGTGAAAATGCTTGTATATGTATTCATATATCTGGTTTGAATAATCGTAAAATTGCAAATATCACGGTTTGATAGTTTCTCGTCTTTATTTTCGCGACGCAGGTACAGCTGAAATCAAAGCACTTTGCCGCATATTATGCCAGGGTAACCGCACGAATTTTCCCGCGGACAAAATCATCTGAAGTCCAAAGAGGAGCCTTGAAGCCTGTGATTTGATGAACGATTAACATGTTTCTTTTGTTGCATTCCCTGTTCCCCGTGATTTCACCCCCCTCCGCCGCTATTCACCGATAGTATATGAACGTCTCCAAGCTGACCACTTTATAAGAGGCCTTCATTGAAGTTCCACGAGTCCCCCGGGGCTAAATCCTCGAGGGTCCTTGAGTTCCACTTTATAATTTGGCGAGGGTGGGAACGTTCATTGAGGAGATTTTACTGTCAATAGTCAACAACAAATTATCTGCCCACGAGTGGAAGCGTGCCAGCGCCAGAAGGGCTCGTCTCAACATTTCAAGTTTCTGATTTAAACTTTGTCATTCGACAAAACTTATGTTCCTTCAATTTTAATTATTTCTTCTTATTTTTTTTTTATGTTAGCGCATAAATTAGAATCGTAAACTTTCTCGTTCGTGTTGAAGCCTGCAGCCAGTTTGATCGATGAAAAAGATACACAAAAGATAGGGAGTGAAACAAGGTAATGCCCCAAGGGGACCATCACTCCAAGAGCGACAGTGAAAACCAAGATAGCGCAAAGAGGCGTAATGCGGCCACTGGGAACGGTGTTAGTTCTGTTAGTGGAGAAGAGTTTGTTGGTGGTGTTTGTGGGAAGGGGGGGGGTCTTTGAGTTTAAGATTGAGAGTGACGTTTGTAAAAATGCCATTAAATTTCTCTAAGAAGGAGGCTCATTTCCCCTTTTACGCTTCCTCCGTAATTTCCCTGAGTCAACAATATTTTTGTAAATTAGATTGTTTAAATCCCCCCACCACACAGCCCATAAAACCAACTCTCCTGACGACCCTGAACTTTATCAACCTTTTCTTTTATCATTTCCAACGTCTCTTACGCTCGCTCAACCCTTTCCTCCGTCCTGAAAACCATCAATTTTTCCCCCTTCTCACCCTCTTCCCATGAATCTACTGGGGAACCATTAGACAGTTATCGTAAGTTTTGAAAGATTTAATTATAAAAGAGAAATTGCTTCCGCACCATCATCAATTCCTCTCAGTTCGGTTATATCCGAGCATCAGTCTTGTTCATTAGTGGCGTCAACCAAAAACTTTTACCCTCTACCCCACACCCCTCAAAACCTACCACCTTCCAAATTCCCTTTAGAAAGAAGGGGTGAACAGAATGCTTTGAGGCAATTCTCCCCCCCCCCCACCCATCAAAAGAAACGACGTTTAATTGGGCCGAAAAGGTGCTTTTTAAAATCTGCCCATGACGGGCATCGAGAAAAGAATATTCGGTTTCGTTGGTGGTGCTGGCGAGGGGTGGTGCCTGTCGGGGACGGGTAATTATGAAATCACTGACCGAGGAAAAAAATAATAGATCCACGTCGATTTCTATTTTTGAAATATTGTGGAGAAGACAAATTTAAAATAATGTTACATAATGGAACTAGACTGGTGCAACTCAGGGGAAAACATTATCATCAACGAGGGGGGCTTTTGTGTGCAAATGGTTGAAATTGTCTGCGTAGGAAACTAGTTTTAGCTTCTATGAGAACTCGAATTTATTAGACCGTAACTTGGGTTGTAGAAATGAAAAATATAATAAGAAAGAAGACAAGTAGAAGGGATGGGTTACATCTAATAATATGTGCATATCAAAAAGAACGAAGAAACAATCTTGAGATAACCATCTACAAGTAGTGAGCTACCTGTTTTCCCTTCAATCTCAAAAAGCAATGTTTCTCACCGTAAATCTCGCCTTTCCCATTTAAAAAAAACAGCGTTCTCATTAACGGTAATTAGCCTTTCGAAGAAGGGAAGTAGTGAACAATAAACGAAAAAATAAAATTACTCGTGACTTTATCATCACAACGTTGATGATAAGAAGAAGAACAGAAAATGTCCTTGACCTTACTAAATCGAGTTTAAATGAACGAGGATATATATTTTCTCGTTGCATTACCTCCCCCCCCCCCATCAACATTTTTGTTCAAACAATCTCACAAAACATAGATTAGATTTCTTTGTTTTTTTTTGTTTTTTTTCTATACGTGATAATGACATTTTGATTGTGTTATCCACGTAATTTACCTCGTTACACAAACATTAAAAAAAATGAAAATTGAGGAACGTTAATACGGTTGTAGAATGGCCGATTTTCGTGCTAAGCCTCCATCGAGGTGGAAAAAAAGGGTGGAATACTTTATTCCCACCTCTTTTTCATCCCCTACTTTAAAAAAAAAAATATTTAACTCGTTCACCCACGTGCGCCTAGGTAATTTCATTTTGATAGTAATTTTCGTCATGGCGGGAAAGGTGAGGGGGTACTAATAGCACCGTGGTCGCTAGGGCCGATAAAACGAACTTAAGTTTGGTTTAAAGTAAGTATAGGAACAAAATTTGCTTTGAATGCACAGTGTAATACTCCAGTGGTGTGGAAGGTTGCAATAATTAGGGTAGATTACTTTTTGTTTCATGTTGTCAGAGGAGGTGTAGGTATGATGTGTTCACATTGTCAGTGGAACCTCTAGTGTACCGTGGCAGGGGCGAGGGGGGCGGACCGCCACGGGCCACCGTTATCGGATGGGGCTCCTGAATAGCGTAAAGATGACAAAAATTTGGATTTTTGATTAGATAATATGAGAACGAATGGCTAAATTCACTTGTAAAATGGAAAAAACTCTGATTCGCGGATGAAATTGAGAAAATTTGCAGCAATTTATGGCTGCAAATTTTATGGATAAAGCGCCAATTCACAGCTGACGTTGAGACAACGCAAAATCACGAATTGTTGGGGCAAAATCGGGACTGAAATTATAGTCCGGGAGCCCACCGTATGAAAAATCCGGGTCATTTGATCGTGTCTGGCACCTGCGCAGGACGTTTCCCATGGTCCAGGAGATGACACTTCTGAGATCGCCAGAAATTTTCCGTGGGACATGGGCTCACAGCAGAGCTAGCTGTCGACAAACACATCTTTGGGAGCTTTGAAAATTAATGGCGGGAGTAAAAAGTCGTTTCCCACGTCCAATACATTACGAAATCAGCAACGCCATCTAATTTGACAGTGGATAACGCCGTCAGCGAGCTTTAGAAAATGTGAAATTTTGAGGCTCACCAGGGTTTCATTCGAAATTGGATGGCGGTAGTAGTTTTCTAGTTTATTGTTTGCAAAGAACCAATTTTTACACTTGCCAGCCCTTTTCAAGTAGCCAAAGGGTGTGGTTGCCAACAGATAGCTCTGTTGTGAGCCACTGTCCCACGGAAAATTTCTGTCGATATCAGAAGTGTCATCTCTATAGAAAACGTCCTGCGCAGGTGCCAGTCACGATCAAATGATCCCGAATTTTTCATACGGTGGGCTCCCGGACTTTTAGGAAAAAGTGCTAATTCAACTGAGAAAAGCGCTAATTCAAGGATGAAAAAGAGAAAAACGCGAAATCGTGTCTTGTAAAACAAGAAAAACGCTAATTCACAGCTAAAATTGTGAAAGTGCTACAATTTAGCAGCTTTAAAAATTGAGAAAAAACGCGAATTTACAGCTAAAAGGGAGAAACGCCAACTCATTGGTTCTCGGGGCAACATTGGGACTATAATTTAGAAAAAGCGCTAATTCGAGGGTGAAATAGACAAAAAAGCAAATTCGCATCTAAATAAAAGTGGAGGAAAACTCAGCTAAGGTATGAAAAACTACGATTTTATGGATAAAATCGTGAAAAAACGCCAAACATCGTAGCGAAAATTAAGAAAATGTAATAATTTACTGCTCAGATTGAGAAAAAAACGCCAACTCGCTGATTCTTGGGGGCAACTTCGGGGCTGAAATTAAGAAAAAGCGCTAATTCGCGCGGCTCAAACTGAGAAAAACGCTAATTCACGGATAAAAGAAGAACAACGCGAATTCGAGTCTAAAAATAGGGAGACACGCTGTTATGATAAAGTGTTACAATTTGACAGCTTTAAGAATTGAGAAAAAGCGTGAATTGACAGAAAACGCAAACTCGCGTACCTTGGGTTTGGGGTTGAAATTGAGAAAAAGTATGCTGATTCATGGCGTGAAATAGAGTAAAATACGAATTCGCTTTTAAAAGTGGAGGAAAACTTTAATTCACAACTAAGATATGGAAATTTTCAATTTTAAGCGTTATAATTCGCTGCTAAAATTAAGAAATGTGACCATTGACTACTAAACTTGAGGGAAAAAAGGCTAATTCACTGCTGAAATTGAGAAAACGCCAATTTTCAGATTCTTGGGGAACTTTGGGAATAAGAATTGAGAAAGAGCGCTGATACAAGCGGCTAAAACTGTAAACAAAAGAGCTAATTCGCAGGTAAAATTTAGAAAAACACGAATGAGGAAGTTTCTCATTTTCCAAAAAAAAATTTTTTCGAGGAGGCATATCAAACCTTTCACGTAAATTAATAAACGAAAATTGAAAACCCTTCAGAAATATTTTTTATTTCTTAACAAAAGTTGGCATATTTGAAATCCCGCCAAAACGAACATTTTCAGCAACGTAATATCCCTTGTATTCTCTGTCCTTTTCACGCCTCTGAATAGCTCATCTGTTTATCCTCCATTATTTTATTATTGAAGAGCTCTAGTAGAAAATAAGGCAAACCGCTCTCCGACAGCTACGTTACACGTGATGTTTTTTCGAAGGCGCATATGACACAAACATGCTAGCTGGCTTGTTTTAAAAATGACCTAATACTTCAAAAATCGCGTATTTATTAACTGTTGTATTATTTTATGAACGGATCACGATTAATGCTCTATTTTAGCACAAATAAACCTCAAAAAATAGATTTATGAATAAGTTCTGACCCATAAAACTTCGTCAGTGGCGTTTAAAATGGAGAAAAACACTAATTTGTGGATAAAATTTGGACAGAGCACTCAAACGCTATCTCTTCTTTGCGGATTCTGGCAAATTCATGGCTCAGAGCTTAATATAAAAAGCGACGATTCATAGCTAAAAATGAGAAAATGGGCTAAATTGGCTGCTAAAATTGGGAGAAAAACGCTATTTCACAGCTGATATTGATAAAACGCCAAATCGGTGATTTATGGGGCAATTTTGTGAATAAAATTGAATAAACAGCTAATTCACGAGTAATAAATGGAGAAAAACACGAATTGGAATTTAGAATGGAGAAAAGCGCCAATTTACAGATGAAATTTAGAAAAATTCCTAATTTGCGGATAAAATTTGGAAAGCGTACTCAAACGCTGCCTAATTTGCGGATTCTTGAGGCAACTTCACGGCTCACAGCTTATAAAAAGCGCCGATTCGCAGCTAAAAATGAGATAATGAGCTAAATTCGCGGATAAAACTGGGAAAACCGACATTTGCAGTTTTAGGAGGCAATTTCATGGCTAAAATTGAGGAAAATATGTACTTCAACGCTGCTAAAAAGTATATTCCTATAGTTTAATTAGAGACTAAAGGGCCTCCTAGAGAATTCCACCCCGGGCCCAGATAGGTCTTGTTTCGCCACTGTGTTGAACCCGTATATGTCGAGTTATGTACAGAAAAAAACAATAATACGAAGAAAATCTCGTGGTATCCCTTGTTCTGGAGTTGAGGAGGGGGACCGGCGGTTATCGCGTGTTTCCGTACTCGGGTTATATAGTAGCCTTAGCATAGTTTCGTTGTATTAATTAATGATGTTCGGTGTGTCGGATTTTTTGTTGATAAGCAATCGCTCTCTAGAGACGCTTATTTGAATAAATAAATAACAATCGTCAATATAAGAATTATGGCATTCCGATCTCTCCCTCCCAGAGCAATTTTAGCCAAAGTATTCTGACTGAATATAACGGCCGATTAAAAACAAAAATACCTAGTCATATTTTCACTCACCGATCAAAATTGGGCTTATTATCAGCTTTCCATGACTGAGTGAGTGATAAAGTATAGTACTCGTTCCCTATAAGCACTGAAAAAGTGACGTCATTCTTATTACAAGGCCCCCAAGGGATCCAATTATAAAGAATAACAAAAAGAGGAACCAACTTCGCGGGTTTGCGGCTCATCTAAACGCTAAATTTTGCGTGATTGGCACTAACTTTTAAAAGCGACTTTCAATTCAAGGGTGGGATTCTTTAATAGATAACATTTTACGGACTCAACTCCCTGGACTCTTCCAGAACTCAACTTCCAACTCCGTCAAAAGTTTTTCAATTGGTGGTGGAGAGGCCAAATCTCACGCGTTTGGCACATTTAAAAGCTGAATTTCGCGCGTGTGGCTTTCTAAAAGATAAATTTCGTGGACTTAGCAAGGCCAGAAGAGTCATTTTGATCCTGAAGCGTAGAAACAATTCTTTAACTCTCGCAGACATAGTCCAAAGCCTCTCAAATTTTGTGACTTTTCATAACTGTATGTTACATAAATGCCAGTACATTTTTTTTCCTCATTTGCTTCCATTTGTTGAGGATTAATGATGTGTTAAGGTGACAATTTCACGAATTTTACCATCTCAAAAGTCGTTTCACGAAGGTTGCATCGTCTAAAACTTATAGCGTTTCCCATTTGAATTAAATTTCGCTCTGAAGCCGAGAATTTCCACCCGTCTTCTCCGAATTATATCATATGGTAACGGAGAAGACGGGTGGAATTGCTCGGCTCCAGAGCGGAATTTTGTGTAAATGGAAAACGCCATTAATTTCACGGGGCTGGACCCTTTGAAAAAGCAATGTAGAGGGTTGGGCAACGCGGGTACGTTCAATGAAAATGTCATAGATTAAGCTTTTTGACTTTTAAGAACTCAAATTGGCGAATTTTGATCAAAAAATAAACGTTCCGAGGGATTAGCTCCTTCAAAAATCAATTTTACGGTTTTGGTCCACTCAAAAAGTTCATTTTGCGATTTCACTTCCAAATATCTAACTCAGCGTGTTTGAATGCTCGAAAATACCAATCACGCTTGTTTGGCTTGTCGAAAAAAAAAGTTTTAGAGAGTTTGTCTCTCTTTCAAACATCCATTTCACGATTTAGCCTTTCCCAGTTCCCCAACTTGATGAATTTCACTCCTACAAAGCCAAAAATCAATTTCGCGGGGATGACTTGCTCGATTCAAAAATTTCGCGGGATTTTTGGCAATATTGAAATCAATTTTTCACAAAAAAATGACTCCTGAATACTACGGTATTTATTGGCGTTTTTATCCCACAAATTAGGGATTTGTCTCCATTTTTGCCACAAAGCGTTTATGTCCTCGATCCCAACTGAAATTTAAAGGTTTTCTTTATTTTAGCCGCAATAATTTGTGCTTTTCTCAATATTTTTCAAATTTTTGTTATGGATTAGCAATTTTTCTTTTCTCAGTTTTAGACTCAAATTATCCTTGAGGTGCTAAGGATTGGCGTTTTCTCAATTTATCTGCGAATAAGTGATTTTTTTTCACTTGCATATCCTTGTTATAGCGCATTTTCCTAATTTTAGTCGCGGGCTTGGCCTAAAAACAGCACTTCATCGTGTTTTTTTTTTCACATTCAAGACGTAAAATTGCCTCTATACACAGCGAACTAGCGATTTTTTCTAAATAATGGTCTGAGCGCTTTTTCACAGTTTTAGCCACGAATATTAGCGCTTGTTCCGAACTTTTTGCCGCCTACTTGCCCCTACATCGGCACATTAGATCGCCTTCTCAATTTTATTTTTATCTGCTTACGGAACCTAAAGAAACTTTGGAATTACCGTAAATTTACCTCCAGAAGGCGCGAATTTTTGTCAACTTGAGCCATCAGAATAGCGCTTTCGTGGGATCAATCGAATATGTGCTAGAGGGCCCTACATGTGAGAGGTGTGCAAGTGTGCAAAAAAAAAAAAAACAAAAAAAAAACCGCCGAACAGCTCACTCTCCACCGAAAAATTCCTTCAGTGGAGAATTCCATTTTTTCGGTGGTTAATCTTCACCGAAGAAGGCAGCCATATTATAAAATTACCGCCGATGGTTCTGCGGTGGAGCGTTCTGCGGTCGTACAGCCGAACGTAGGTGAACATTCACCGCAGAAGAAATTACTTCTCCACTGAACTATTTCTTCGGTGGCTTAAAATTCGATGACACGCTGAATAAAATTTACTGAAGATCGGTGACATTATTTCGGTAGTTGTTTTACTGAACGTCGGACGATCCTCAGCTGAGCATCGGTAAATGACCGATGCTCAGTGACAAATCTCATGTCTAAGGGAACGGGTACTTCGTCGCGTCTGTTCCGTTACGCGTCATTTCTTTCCGGCTTCGACTACACCGTGAAATTCAAAAAAGGAGTTGAGAACCAGAATGCTGATTGTTTATCGCGCGCACCAGCTCATCAGTCAAGCGATTCGAATGACGAGTTAATAGGTAACGAAGTCAACCTAATTTGTTCTCAAGTCGTTTTTCAGATCTCAAACGACAAAATAACTTCCGCCGTAATAAAAGAAGGAACGGAAAAATATCCTGAACTCGTCCGTAAACTCTCTTCCTCCTCAGAAGATTCAGAATACACCTTGTCAGATGGCATACTCTTTAGAAATGATCGAGTCGCTATTCCCCAAAATCTTCGTTCCGGAATTTTAGACGAGCTACATGGAACGCATCAAGGCGTTACGCGGATTAAGCAGCTCGCCCGTCGTTACGTTTATTGGCCATCCATCAACCGAGACATTGAACGCTTGGTAAAAGAGTGTAAAAATTTTGCTCTCGTAAAATCAAATCCCCCCAAAAGTCCCCGTTCATCCGTGGAATCTACCAGAAGAAAACTGGGACCGGGTTCATATTGATTATGACGGCCCTGTTGACGGTTACTTTTTTCTAGTTTGCGTCGATGTGAGATCCAAGTGGCCAGAAGTCCGTGTTACTCCGAATTCACCAACCACTGCGGACACCATTGCACTACTAGAAAGTATTTTTTCGTTTCTCGGTTACCCACGAGTTATTGTTTCGGACAACGCGTCAATTTTTACAAGTAACGAATTCGTGGCATACTGTAATACCAAAGGACTAGCCCAAAAACTTATCGCGCCGCGAGGCATCCGGCGACCAATTGAAAGAAACATCAAAACTCTCAAAAATAGGCTGAGAGCCACCTCGGATTAAAATCTTCCAATTCAAGAGAAGATCAGGAAAATACTTTTCCAACATCGAGCCACCCCCCCCCCTTTCATGTGGAGAGTCTCCAGCCGAAAAATACTTACACCGCACCCTCCGCATTCGTTTAAATGCTATTTTTCCGTCCAATTCCGTACCATCGCCTAATCCTACTCCTTCTTCATCTCGTCCTTTTCGTTCTTTTTCAGTGGGCGAGAGAATTCAAGTAAGGGCTGTTTCTTTAAAAACTAACAAACCCTAATGGGAATTCGGGGAGATAAAAAAAAGGCTTGGACGTTGCATCTATATCGTTCTCTTGGACTCTGGGAGGACCGTGAAACGCCACATAAATCAAATGAGGTCGACACTCGTCACCAACGCAATTTACGGGACCAACGCAGGTGTTCGAAATTCCCAGACCTTGCTCCTTCTTTGGGCCAGATCTTCCTCGATCTCCTTCCACGAGTTCGATTTTGCTCCCTCGTGCCTCTCTGCTAGCAAATGACAATGAGTCTTTTGATAGTCATCTTCAAGGATCTCCGACCACTTATAGCCCTTGTCGGCAGGAAGTTCGACGTCGTCCCCGGCGGAACACTCGCTTGCCAGTTCGATTCAAAGACTTTGTGATGAATTAGTCATCCTCTAAGCTCTTTTATAAGAGGGGGAGACTGTTATGGCTTCATCACTTCAAATTCCCTATTTTTCGAACTTCAGAAACCATTATTTTACAAATCATATTTTTTTCATTCTTAATAAATTAGATTTCAAACAAAGAATTACCTAAAATACGCGTGCAATATTTCTTAACTAAGTACAAAAAAATACAACAATTCCCCTTTCTACTGACTCATTCCGCCCTCGCTGAATTTCGGTGGGTGGCCATACCGAACTTCAACGCTAAACACCGGCGAACTAATGCTGAATATCGCCGAACGTGAGAAACAAGGCACTTGCCCAAAAATACGGGTTGCCGAACTATGGAAGCGTATAATTCCGATCATGATCGGTTGCGCACCGATATCAAGGGACTAGCCACAGAACTTCTGGAGATAGGCTGGAGAACCTAGGCCACGAACATAGGCATAGGCGACCGAACATAGGTTCATTGAAGACGAAGTTCGGAAGCAAACTACCGAAATTTTACTCGGCGGTTTTACACCGAACATCACCGGAGAATGTTGCTCGAAGAAGATCGGTGGTATTTTCACCGCCGAAGGCCTCCCTCATTTTTTCTCTCAGTGTAGAGTGGAGGAGGAGACAACGGGTCACTTAGTGAGAGAGTGTGAGGGGTTTGCGGCAGCGAGGTTTGCTGTATTTGGGAGGGATCGGTTGACCGACCTAGAACTTACCAGGGCTCAGGGGGTCCGAGTACTGGAGTTTCTGCTGGGGAGGGTGGGGAGATTTGAGAGCTATGCTAGCCCTTCCGAGTCCGGGACCCGTTGGGTATGACGTTGGGGCCCAATTGGTGGCCTTGACGTCGCCGGACTCGGCTTGGCCGGGATCCCCCCCCCCAAAAAAATTGTAGCCACGCTGCTTGTTGATCACCATTAACGTTCTATTAGCTCCAGATCGGATGGACTGAAAATCTTCGAGAGGAGCCAAATCGCTGTCATTCGTATACTAAAACTCCTTTTCACGTAACTAAATCCACGAATGTAGAACCAAAAAATCCAAAACTCCATATTCCCCTACTCGCCCCTACCACGGTACGCGTTTTTAGATATCTATCTTCAGTTTTTAGAGGTGAGGTGTGATTTCACTGTGGGTGATTTTGTCACTGTGACTACTCCGTCACTGATGGCTCCGGTGACAACCACATTGAAATCACCGTTCCGACCCTCTAACGGTGACATTCCTTTTCACTTATAATCGCCTCTTCATTCTCTTCAGGTGAGTTTTTCCCGACAACTTGGAATAAGGCCCCTGTGCTACAGTGATCTTGTATAATTTTACTTTTTTTAAAAACACCTTCCTGGGCAGGCGCGTAGCCAGCCCTTGACCAAAGGCTGGACAGAATATGTCGGACGTTATGGAAACTAGAGACCCCAACAAAAGAACTGGTAGCGCAATAAATCGTCAAATTCTTCCCCGGAAACTGAGTTTTCACAAAAAAGGGTCGTAATCCATCAAAAACTAACATCTTCGTTCGGAAATTATCTGTTTTAGCCTTCTATCCCTGATTTTCTATCCAAAAACTGATAATTCTATTCAGACTTTTTCTATTAACAGACAATTCGATTTCCCCGGAAATCGTTACTTGGCATTCAAATATACAGGGTGACCGTCTTTTCATCGACGTCTTGTCTGAGAGACGTAAAAATTAAACATTTTTTAACCAAACAATAACGGGTTTTAACTCAAAACTGACGTTTTTTAACAAAAAAACTGAATATTTCACTCTAGTATAACTGAATATTTTACTTCAAAACTGACGTTTCTACGCCAAAGACGAAGTGTATACGCCTAAACTAAAAATTTCACAGCACAACTTTTAAAATCCGAGTCTTTACCCCCAAAACTGGTGAATTCCGCCTAAAAATAGCGGGTTTAACCCAAAACGGATAAAAAAAAAATGATCTTAATTACAATTAACAGACCACTCAGTACTAAAAACTGCCGATTATATCCTTCAATTGGCGATTTTAGTAAAAAAAAAAAACAAAAAAAAACAAACAAAAAAAAAACGACAATTCATGGCCATGTCTGGCGTGCCCCCCCCCCCCCCCTCAAAATTAAGATGCTACCACAAAACCGGCGATTTTAACCTAAAACTAAACTTTACTGTTCCATTTCAAAATGAATATTTTACACCCGAAACGACAATTTCCCCTCAAAATTAGATAATTTACTCCAAAACTGACAATGTCACACTTTAACTCAAGTTTTCCTCAAAACCAGTGATTTTAGACCGTTCTGCCTTGAAAACAGGTGATTTCACAACAAAAAATGACAAATTCATCGCAAATGTGACGATTTTATACCAAAACAGACGATTTCACGCCAAAGCTGACGTGTTGCCCCATAACTGATGACTTTAATACAAAACTGGCCATTTTACCTCAAAACTGACTGTTTTAATTCCAAAACTTACGATTTCATCACAAAAACGTTCCTAAACTGAAGATTTTACCCTGAAACTTGCGGTTCCACCCCAAAAATATCACTTTACCTCAAAACTGAATATTTTACTTCAAAATTGATATTTTACTTTGTTGGGTACAGCTTTTCAGGGCACATAGAGTAAGTTTTGACGATTTCAAGGCTGGAAAAGCTATAATTGCCATTTTTAGGGCGCATAAAGTCAGTCTTTCCAGTTATAGGAGCGAACAGTACGTCCCAAGTCAAGGCGAGAACAGCCGGGTTGGCCGTTTTCGGCGCTCCGAATGGTCTATTTTGCCATTTTCAGGGCAGGAGTCACTTGTTCAGGCATTTTTAGAGCTCGATTCGTCGGGTAATCCATTTCTAGAGCTCGTAAAGTGAATTCGGCAATTTCTAGGGCTCAAATATAGTAATTTTAGCCATTTCAAAGACACAAATCGTCAGTTTTGCCATTTTCAGGGCTCAAATACCTAGTCCATCAAGCCAAGGCCATGAAGTTTGATCATTCCTGGTGCGCAAATTGTCGATTTTGCCATTTTCAGGGAAGGAATCATCTATTTAGGCATTTCCAGGACACGTGAAGTCATTTTGGCCGTTTTCAGGGCTTGATTAGTCCGTCAAGCCAAAAGCGCGCATTATGGTCATATTTGGCTCAAGAATGGCCAGTCTGATCAATTTTAGCGCACGAATGGTCGATTTAGCTACTTTCGGGCGGTAGACATGATCTTTTTAGGCATTTTCAGAAGTTCACCAGTCGCCACCAATTTTTAGGGCGCGTGAAGTCCAGTTTCAGCCATTTTCAAAACGCGAATCGACAGTTTTGTATTTTTAGGCGTGAGTTTAGTTACTTTAGCCGTTTTTATAGTGCAAATAGCTAGTTTTAACTATTTTTAGGCAGTGAAAAGGCTGTCAAACCAGTTTTAGTAGAGCGAACCACAGCATTTCTCTAGCACCTCTCTTGAGCAAATACTGAATCCGCGTCTGTCTGCGAAAATGGTAATGTAGGACGAAAAAACGGCGAATTTGGTCTTTGAATTATGTCACCCTTGCGATGTCCGTTTTGTGAGCGACAAAACCCGTTGAAATTTATTTTTTTAATCAGTGAAATCCGTGAAGTTATTTTTTTAGTGAGCGCCGACGAAGCACAATGTGATTATCCTGAAAGATTTTTACTATCAGAATGCATCTAGGGGTGGGCAACTGCCCCGCTTAATCTGCATTTTTGAGTCTAGGGGAGGGCAGCTGCCTAGCCCTGCTCCCCTCTGGCTATGCCTATGTTCCTAGGTAAATTCGTGCCTTGCAGTTTTTGATCCATGACTCACCTTCATGTTTGCATTTGAGGCTGTGGGTTCGCCGTTCATAGGAGTTTTCCACGGATAAAGTTAGAAAAAGAATTATAAATTTTTTTTATAACCGATGCAAACAAAATTGATTTGCGAAATCGTGTCTCTCATTTGCCCTATTAATAGGCTTTGTTGGGTCTGGGAATGAAATTCACACAGATATACCGGCTCAAACAAACTGCTACAGGGGGCCTGTCCTGTAAGATTTCAGGGTTCCTAGGAATATCCTTAAATCACATGTTGATTGGGAGGACGGGTGGAAACAAACAGTGATAGGGACATTAAAAAGCTGTAGAACAGGCCCTCAGTAGTCACTTAAGTGACAAAATCACTGGTTTTTGTCACAGTGACTGCACAGTCACCGGAGCTAGTTGTCACTGTGACCGACAAAAGCTGTCACGTCACACCTCTATCAGTTTTATCACCGTGGTATCAATTTTTAAGAAAAATGTCGATTGTTTTCAAATTGAAGACTCAGATCACGTTTGATACCGTCTGAGGTGCGAAACATGATTGCTGGGAGGGGGGGGTACAATTTAATTAAATTATCAAGTCAATCGCGAGCATTATACTTGTCTTTGAACAAAACCCCCTGAAGGCTACTCGCCGTATTACTTTTCTAGAACAATAGTTAACGGCCTTCTATATCTATTTAATCACCCGCCGCGCCACACCGTCTACTGCCGCGTCGATTTTTTTTTTCCGGGGCTTCCGCGGGTGTAATTGCGCAAAGTCTATATGTATATACAAGGAGAAATACTGGAGACTCGACATTTGCATTAAATTACCTACACCAAAATGCAGAATAATAAAAAAAAGACCATTAAAGTTGTGTAATTGACTGTGACGACGATGGACAGAGAGCACTTTGCTTCGCCGGTCGAGTGAAACATCCTTGAAATTTCACCTGCTTAAAAACTTACACCCAACTTTTGTTTATCATTGAGACAAAAAATAATAAAAAGTACATTATAACGAGGATGAGGGCGGAAGTGAATGTGGGTTAGGAGAATAAACATTATTCAATTTTCTTTCTTTAAACAGCAAGACATGAATTCATTCAAAACTTCTTGGGTAAGGTCAGTATTTCGTTCATCGCTCAATAAAGTGGAACGAATCAACAATCAAATTTAGAAGATGGAAAAAAAAGAACAGTTTATTGGAGTGTTTGATTGATCCTGAATCAACAAATTGCTATTTTTAGGATAAAAAAAATCGAGAGCATCACACTCATGACTTGAGTGTTTGTTGTTGACTAAATCACGAACTTTTGTCTGAAGCTTTATCCAACTATTTTTTTCTTTTTTCGAATTACATGTTATGCACTGCTCGTAAACTTTTTCATTCCTTTCAATACAGGCCGTTTTAACACTTCCTTGCTCTCATAGAAATGTTCTTTTTTTTGCTATAACTAAGAGCCTGCAATAAACCTAAAACATTCAGTTTTGTCCGGAATTGAGTGCACTGCCGCCCCCTCTCACACCACCCGCTTTTTTTAATTGCTGCGTCTGCTATTGAACGACCCCGAAGCTACACTTTTAATACCTTCCTGAAAAAAAAAAAGTCATTTCAGAAAAGAAAAGCTTTAAAATGACGATAATAGCCGCAGTTCATCTCGAAAAGGAATTGAAAATAATGCCTGCCTCATTTTTTTTTGCTGGGTCTCACAAAAGTTGGCAGTTTTTCCAAGTTTTTTTTTTTTTTTTCGCACTGCGTCTTCAACTTTGGGTGAAAATTAAAATTTTTCGTAGTGGCAGGCGAAGTATTGTAAAGTTGTTCATCTCATCTTTGACAATAAAGGAGGGGTGGAGGTGGAAAAAGAGGGTGAAAGGTCTCACGACGCTCGCTTTTCGAGCCTTCACAAGTGTGACAGACTTTGTGAAAGGAGAGGATGGTGTGCGTGTGTGTGTGTGACTCATTAAAACAAGTTATTTATGCTGGAATATCGGCGTTTGGTGGAGTGGTCGGGGGGAAGGGAGGATTTGGTCTGGTAATAAAACATGAGGGCTTTTCGAGAAAAAAAAAAAAACAAAAGGGAAAATGTGAAATAAGGGTTCTTCGTTTCCTTCTTCCTTTCCCTTTTAAAGAGGAGGGACTGAAACACCTGCCGTGCATCTTTTCCTTCATCCCTTCAAGGGCTTGGATATGTCCCCCCCTCAACATCATCTATTCCAGTATGTGTTCCAGTGTTCTTTTCAAAGAAAATGTTCGCCTGGGTTTTATAGTTTTACGACCCCCCTCCTACCACCTCACGCCATCAGCTACATCATTTTTCACGGACAAGAGGTCGATGGTTTTTACAATGTTGAGTTCTGATGTAGAGGAAAAGTTTTTGGAGGGTGCCTTTTTCTAATTTCAGTATCGATAAGTAGCAGCGATACATAAAAGTTTTGTTTTTACGAGCTATAACGATTCCACTCGTGATAATATGAGTGGAGTAGTACTTGCCAGACAAGAAAGAAGATATAAAACAGAATTACGACTCCATGAAACATGGATAAAAGCTAGGAGTTATGACGCTTGAAAACGTTGGATGTGGTGCGATATAAGCTGGATTTGGAGAGGAGTGAGCTGTGGAAGGGGTGGGGAACAAAATTGAAAACCAATCCGTTTTTTCTGGAGGCCGAATTCACTTTAAGCCCTTTTAATGACGCGTCATTTCACCCCATCGCACAGTGTTTGTTAATTTTAACATTTCAATAAAACAAAAAGAAAACATTTTTAAACAATTCAACAAATCCAGCAGGACAATTTCAGACTCAAAGGACGACATTCGAACATGATTGGATGGTTTTGAAGGGGGGGAGGGGGATTTCACGGTCTTCCAGACCCATGTTTTATCTCACTGTTCAATGAACGCCTTTGCGTTCCTCGAACGTTGGAAGCTCACCCATTTTTTTCTCTATCTCCTTTTCCTTTCTCGGTCTTTTCCAATGGAAAAACACATAAACTAGACGCTTCATTGGGCGTGGAATACGCTTCACACACTTTCCCCCCGTCCCCCGTCCAACCCAGCGATACTCCACTATCATTCCCTTTTACGAACTCAGTCGCCTGGCAATGGGGATTCATCTGTTAAATACCTTCTATGCCATTAGTTTTTTTTTTTTTTTTATTTCAGATTTTGAACGTTAGGGTGGTCTCCTCGATATTTTCGGGGAGGGGTGTTAAGGGAGTGTTGAAATTTATTGCCCGGCAGGCCTGGGATCCCTAAATTCCTTTTTTTTTTTTTTTTTTGTTAAACGACAGATGTAAAGGAAGCGAAAAAATACGATTTTTCTGGTATATGTGATAAAATAAAATATCGTTTTGTTTCAGACATGGAACTTAACGGCTTGGTAATGCTGAAAATATTTCGTCTCGATGCCTCATAAATAGTTCGATATCAAGGAAAAATCGATCTCGATGGGTTTCGCCGATCAGCTTGACGATTTACGAATAAATTGTTTCTTTTTAATACATTTTTTTACACGATAAATTCATGATTTCAAGTTGTTTTTACAGCATCAAAACGACCCCACAGTTGAGGGGAACGGCTGCAACCGGGTCACTCCGGATGACAACAGTGTTTTCGCTCTATAGTGTCGCACTATAATAAAGAAGAAGTCAATTGAGAGACGCTCTATAATGTCACTCTTCTATGTGCCTATAGGATTGGCTGGTTGGTATAGTTCAGCAGGGTTGCCAACTGATATTTCACTTTTTACGTCAAGAAAAGCTCAAAATTCCGTCAGCAAATCCAGAGAAGTTCCCGTTAATCCACTAAAAAATTAAGGAAAAGAGCCCATTTTCTATTTGTCGACAAAGCTGTTCTTGTGCCAGCCCGCCGGGCCACACAAACCGCTGCTATAATTGAGAAAAGGCGCTAAATCGTGGATACATTTCTGTAAAAGTGCTCATTCATGGCAGTAGCGTACCGACGTGACGGTGAGAGCGGGCTCTGGGTCATCGTCCGGAGGGGGCCCTCGCGAAAGCATAGGGATTGAGAATAAACGCAAATGTGCCACTAAAATTAAGGAAAGTACATCAGTTAGAGGCACCTGAAAGCAAATTTCCGTCTAAAATAAAGGCAATACGCTAACCCCAAGTTTCATAGGCCCTCAAAAGAGGGCTATAATAGAGAAGGCGCTATATTGTGCTGTTGTTAGAAGAAGTATGTAGTAAAAAGTTTAAAAAAAGGTTTAATACAGCGGAAAATAACTGATTCGTTCGACTATAACACTAATTCGCGGCTATAAAATGGGAAAAAAACTAATTCGTGGTCATAATGGAGAAAAATCGCTGTGTCGCTGCTGTAGAATCGATAAAAAGCTACTATGAATCGCTCAGCAGGCTCAACTGATATTGAAAAAACGCCAATTCGAGTTGTCTCGAGACAACTTCATAACTACAAATGAGAAAATGCGCTAATTCACCGCTAAAATTAAGAAAAAGCCGTTAATTCTCTGCGTCATTTCTCGGCTAACATTGACAAAAAACGTTAATTTGCAACAAAACTGAAAAAAAAAAAAAAAAAACGCGGATCAATTTATGAAAATCCGCCAATTCACGGGGACTGAAATTGTGTACAAGCCAAGCGGGGCGAAACAGGGAGAAAAGGTAGTAGTTAATGGCAAAAATTGAGGACAAGCCTTGATTCGCAGCGAATATGAAGGGAAAACGCTAATTCTTATACATCTGATTGACAAAAACTGACTAATACATGTCTGAAACTGAGAAAAACCCGCTAAATCCCTGCTAAAATGAAGATAAAGCGCTCAACCTCAGCTATTTCACGAATCAATTCGAGAAAATCCGCGAAATCGCGGCAGTTATTTACTACAAGCTGTAATTCTCGGCTAAAATTGATAAAGCGTGCGAGCACGCTGCTAAAATTGAGAATATACGCTTATTTACTTGAGAGAGAGAGAGAGAAAACGCCAATTCGAGGCAAAAAGTGAGAAAAATGGCTTGTCCCCACGGCTAAAACTCGGAAAACACTCTCTTTCACAGATCCATTTGAGGAAGTCCGCTAATGCTTGACTCAAACTGAGAAAAACCGCAGCTAAAACTGGGATAATCCGCTCATCTGCAGCTAAAATAGAGAAGAACGATAGTGGAAATTCTGAGTCGCGAAAAAAATTCGCGGCTAAAATTGAGAATATTCACTATAGCTCCTGGCTAAAATTAGTATAAAGCTCTTAATCACAGCTAAAAGTGTTGAAAACCCTCCAATTCATGTCTAAAATGAAGAAAAAGTGTTAATTTGTCGGCTAAAATAGAGTTTAAACGGTAGTTCGTGGCTAAAATCGATTAAAAGCGGTAAATCGTGACTATGATAAAGAAATATTGCTAATTATCTGATAAAATTTAAAATAAGCAATGATTCACTAATGCTGCTGAAAAAAAAAAAACCGCTAATTCACGCCTAAAATTAAGAAAACTCGTTAATTCATGGCCAAAATAGAGATAAAGCGTTGGCCAACACGTGATTTCCTATGAGAAAATCTGCTAAATCGCGGCTAAAAACACCGTAACACGTCAATTAGAGTTATGTTGGGTGGGGCCCTAATGGGCCTTCGGGGATTTCCACCCCAGACTACGGTGTGTGTCATTTCGCCACTGATTTGTGGATAAAATTAAGGGAAAACGCCAATTCATGGTAAAAATTGAATGGAAAACGTCTATTCGCGAGAAAAATAGGGAAAAAGCGTCCGTTCGCGGCTGAAATTGAGATTATGTAAGCACTAATTTTGGGTGATCAGGGCAAAATTAAGAAAAAATAGCTCGTTCACAGTGGAATCGACAAGAGCATCTGATTAGCGGCTAAAATTAAAAATAAACGCAAAGTCACCGCTACAAAATCGAGAAATAGCGTCAATTTGCGGCTTAAATTTAGAAAAAAATGCTCTTTTGCGGTGTTAAAATATAAGAAAAAACGCCCCAATTCAAGATTTCGCAATGAAAAACGTAGAGAATGCACTAACTCACGGCTTATGGTGACCTATTTGCAATAATTTTTGGTAAAAACATAGGAAAAACGCCAATTCAAGGCTGAAATTAAGTGAAAACGGTCAATTCTTGGCCAAAAATTGCTGGAAAATGTCCCTTGGGTGCCCAAAAATTAGGGGAATCGTTGTTGAAGTGGGGAAAAGTCATGAAAAGCGAAGAAAAGGCGCTGATTCGTGGGTTGTTCGGCTACAACTTAGAAAAAGGACAGGTTCTCGTTAGAGTTGAGAAAAAGCACTCGCATTTGAGTTTAAAATGGTGGTGGGAAAACTTTAATTCGCGGCTGATACATTGTGATATAGAGCTCGTAAACGGGTATGAGCTCAGTTATTGATGTGGTAGGGGGGAGGGGCGGAGGGTTGCAATGATGAGAATCTGGTCACCATTGTTCAAATTGGGTCTTTTTAATGTTATAAAGTAAAAATACTCTAATGTTGACACTTAGCACCAACTGGAGGCTCAGGAATTAACCTAAAATTACCCAAACCAATGAGATTTGGCTTCTTTTCGGTGAGACAAGCTTTAAAATTGGGCATTTTGAAAGAGTCAAGTCCACTATTTTTTTTTTTTTTTTTTTTTTTTTCAACGAGAGGAACGCGCGAAATTGGTTTTTCAACAGCCATAGAGCATAAAGCTACCGTGAACTTTGTTTCCTGAAAGAGCCAACCCGTGAAATAGTTGAAATGGAAAAGAAATCCTCAAAATCTGGCCGAATCCTCAAATTTTAGGCTTATGAGACGAGCAAAACTCAAAAAGCCGTTTTAAATTATCTAATCTCGCGATTTTTCCAACGAGTGGAACAAAATAAACTGTTATTTTTGTTTTGGTTTTTGGTGTTTAAGAGGCTAAAGCTGCGAAATTTGTTCCCATGAAAGAGGAAAAATGTCAAATAATTGATTCTAAAAAATGGGGGTTGAACGCGAAGTCCATAAAAGGGTTGGGCTCAAGAGGAAGGGAAATATCAGTCACCCCATGCCCTTCATCACAGTTGAAAATTCAAGATTTTGTAGACATCCGTATAACTACTTTGAAATTCAACGTTGCACGGCGTAAGAATGAAGACCTACCACCATTTACCGCACCCCCCTCCTTCTAGAGGGGTTTATGTTTTTTTTGTTCTAAACAAATGTTCCATAGCGGCGGGGGTTATTGTTTTCACACCGCGGTGCAACCATCCAAACTGTTCATTACTTTCTAACAAAAAAAAAAAGTCAAAGACCTCTTTAAAACACAAAATTACCACCAAAATATACCAAGCGTGGGGGACCATCAACTGTTTTTTTTTCTTAACGCGTTCTGGACTATTTAGCTCGAACAAAAACCTCTAAAGTCGACCCCAAAAATTAGAGTATCTTTTAATTTCATTAATTTCCTCTCATTCTCGGTACTTAACACTCGTCATCCCCTCCCCCTCACACACACACTACAATGTCATCAAACAACAACCGTTGATTATATGGCGGTTGGCAATATTGAAATTCGTTCTTGTCTAAAAATGAGAAACAAAGCAATTGAGTTTTAAATTGGTCAATGTCACTATTCCCCCTCCCATTCTACCCCTTCCTAGTAAATTTATTATTACGTCCTCAGTACGGGGTCAGTCAACTCTGAACCCTGAAGGGGTTGTTGTAGCAAAAATAAGTGTGGGTAGAAGAGGATTTAAGTGAAGCCTCGTTTTTAAATATTAAAATCGAAACTCTCTATACGAGGAAACATTTAATGAACGAAACGGTACGAGACTGACAGTTCATTAACGTGACAAAGGTATGTTACTGTACAGTTGAGTGTTGACACACGAGGGAAATGTCCGGGGGATATTTTAAAGTTTTAAAAGATAAAAGGGTAGTTTTTTTTTGTAATTTTTAATGCCAGGGGGCTTACACTTTCAAAATAGTTTGACGAAAGCGATTTTGAGAGTGATAAAAGTCATTTTGAGGGGTATATAGGATTAATTGTTAGTGTTGGAGGGAAAACATTGCCATCATCCTGCAGCCTTTGAAATGAAATATCCAGCATAACAAGAGATAAAAAGTTATCTCCCTATTCACCTTGTGATTATTTTTCAGCGGTTTAAGGCGTTTCATCATAACCGTTCCGGTGTTTGAACGTATATGCTGGTGTATACGGTGAATTACCATTTCAGCATTATCTGAATCGTAAATTTGACAGATACGATAATTAGAGACGTTTCTCTCAACCTCACACCCCACCCGCCCGTCACACACGCCACGGCATTGAAGCCCTCATAAGCGGCGTCAAGTCGAAACTTCTCATCAGGCCTGTCAATACACCCCCCTCACACTCAATGGGCTCATAGCGCGAGACGAGTGGCAACTCTTGTTCCTTCAAGGGATCAATACTACTTGACGTCTATTGTTTACAGCCCAATTTCTTCCCCCGCAGCCCCCCCCACCAACAAACCTATTCAACATCTCCTCCATGTACTAATCGTGGACATCCATAATATTGGTCTGAAACGTTTCAAAACCGTGAAAATTTATAGTCGGCTATGTTTTAGCCTTCCCACCCCCACCGTGGCCAATAAGGCCACAGTCAAGCACGCGTTTGGTCTCTCCTTCCTGGTATATTATTGTAATTCACAGCAGTTTATAACGCAATGTATTTCCAGTTTATGGCTCAAAGAGGATCACGTCCAACAACTCCGTATGCTCACACACGACGAGCTCCCCATAATTAATCATATTTTAAGGTTTTGGTGTTATTAGCAGCCTGGTGGGGATGGGGGTATTTTAAGCTCGAAATATCTCGAAATTGAATTACGGGCGAACGAGAGAGGTGATCGCTATAAGCGCGGAGGTGAAATAAGGTATTAACCTATTTAAATGGAACACAATTTAAAAATCCTCTCACTCCCCTCCCCCCATCCACTACAGCGCTACTTTTCCAGCATTCTTGTAAATATTCAATTTCGGCTTTCAATTCTGCGTGAAAATTAGCTCTCACCTCAACGCTCCCATATAAACAGAGTAATTATATTGACTATCCCTCTTTCAATTCCAGTTGCAATTGATTTCCCTGATACCGCCTTCCGCGCCCCATCCATCAGACAATCTCCCAGGCCTAAATCTAAATTTAGTCGCTCTACAGCCTTTTAAAACTGACTCCCGAAAAGTCATAAACACTCCTCCCGTGCCCCTCTCTCTACAGCTATTTTATTAGTTCCGAAGCACAAACAACGGAAATGAAAGTAGTTAAAATACATACAAACTTTATGCAGTTTAGTGTTTACACATAGGTGGTAGGGGTTCAGGTATTTGAAACTTTCAACAATTTATTTTAGTAAGAACGATGCCAGGGGCGTATAGGTACAGGGGGGATAAGGAGAATAGATCCTCCCCCCCCCCCCAGAACAACAAGTTTTAATTTTATTCATTTCTCCTGTACCACTGAAATTTTTCAGTGTGTGGGCGCATTTATAATGTTAGAATTGCAACTCAACATTCGGCTACCAGCGACTCAGCTGAGCCAAACGTCCAAAAATGAGCGTTTCGCGATTTAGTTGGGCAGCTTTTCTCGACTCCATCAAGCGGCCCGCCGAGGTTCGCCGAGCCGCTTCCTTGGATTTCAGGCCTGATGTGGATTGCGTGGTCATCGTGATGGGGGAAAATTCGTTCAGCTCCTGAAAGCGGGTGAAAGTGGCCTCTGTAACGGCGACATCACTGTGTCCAGTGGCGGATTTACGGGGTGGGTTTTGGGGATTCAACCCCCCCCCCCTCAGACGATGGTGACTGCTATAATTTTGTTGATAATAATTCCAGAGATTTCTTTTTCGTGCACCAAAGAACTGTTAAAGGGGGAGCTGCACAGATGATTCCTCGACTCCCCACTATTCAACCTTTTTTTTTTTTTTTTTTTTTTTTTTTTAGGGCTCGGACGGTTTCCCTACTCCGAAGGTGCCAATAGCCTCTCGGCCCATACACCATACCCGCTAAGGGCACTAGGACTCGGAAGAGCCTAGTACGGCTCCTCAAACCTATTTTTATCCTTTCCAGCAAACGAGAAGCTGGGGAAGGATATCCTATCGTCACCAAAAATGGTGTATCTGGCCGCCGCGTAGACGTCACACTCGCATACGACGTGCTCCGCGGTTTCCTCAGCCTCCCCACATCTTTCACAGTCGGGCTCCCCTACTGCCCCCATGATTGACAGATACCTGTTAAGGGCGTAATGTCCTGTATACATCCCTACTATCCGCCTAAGCTTAACCCGTGTTAGTCCCAGCAACCATGCCGAAGCTTCCTGGTCTTCCTCATTGATTCCCAGTTTTGCTTGCCGGCGCCCGGGTTCAGTCCACCATCTCCTCAGAGCTTGGTCGCTGGCCTAGGCCCTTATTTCCCTCAAGACCACCCTTCGGGCAATGCCCACCGATGGTTCAGGCCCTATTACCGGCTGGTCCGCGCCACGCTTGGCCAGCTCGTCTGCTTTTTCATTTCCCTGCCATCCTCTGTGACCCGGGATCCATCCCAACGTTAGGGAGTTCCCTTCGCCTTGGAGGTCCCGTATCCCCACTCTGCAACTCGCCACGGCCGCTGAGTCCACCACAGGTTTGGTGATCGCCCCCAGCGCCGCCCTGCTGTCAGAGTAGATACCGATTGCCCTACCTGTCACTTTCCGCTTCAGTAGCTCCCGAATACAAGCATCGATCGCTACTACCTCGGCCTGGAAAACTGTGGTGTGTCCCCCTAGCGGGATACTTATTTCCACCCCCAGCCCCGGCACGAAAATTCCAGCTCCGGTTGGCCCTTCCTGACCCTTCTTGGAGCCGTCCGTGTAACACACCAGCTCCCCTTGCCGGGATTCCCAACCCTCTTCTCTCACAATGACTCTCTGTTTGATTTTGGTCGAGAAGTCGTTCCTTTTAACCACGTAATCCGGCCTAAGTGCCGAGGACGGGGATACTCTATTTAGTTCCCCTTCCCAGTCCCATTGGCCCTGCCTGGCCCGCTTTAGGCCTCCCTGGCAGCTCAACCTGTAGGCAACTTCAAGTGCCCGACCCCTGACTTCAATGTCCAGGGGCTTCAGGCCCTCGTAGGGGTTGTCCGGAATGGCCCCAAAATCGCCAGGCAAGCAAGCCTTTGTATTTTTGCGAGCCTATCCGCCCCCCCTCCCTTCTCTATCACCCTCCACCATGCGGCCGCCCCGTGCAGGATGCGCGGTCGGATGATTCCTGTGTATATCCACTTCATGACCCGTGGTTTCAGGCCCCAGGTCTTCCCCACGATTTATCTACATTGGTGAAAGGCCACCACAGCTTTCTTGTAAAAGCTGTCTACGTGTTCTTTCCACTTTAACTTCTCTTCCAATATGACTCCCAAATACTTAACCTGTTTCGAGAGGGCGATGACCTCTCCCCGAAAGTGGATTGATTGCCATCCCTCCCTTTTTCTCTTGTGAGTGAACAACACCATATTCATCTTACTGGGGTTTATTGTGAGACCCCTAGGCCTACACTATGCCTCGACTACCCCCACCGCCCCCCTCATGAGGGAACACAGTGTGGATAAGTCTTTACCCCTAACCACTATGGCCCCGTCATCCGCAAAAAATTGCGCATAAAAGCCCTTTTCCTCTAATTCCCTTATAAGACTATCTACCACAAGTATCCAGAGCAGAGGCGAGAGGCTTGAGCCCTGGGGCACCCCCCTACTGGCTCGTTTTTCTACCCTATCGCCGCCCACCTTAGCGACCACCCACCTATGACTCAGTGAGTAGTCTATCCATTGAATCAGCCTCGGCTCCATCCCAAAGTGTCCTAGAGTTGCCACAAAACACTCCCTATGTACCCTATTAAAAGCCCCTTCAATATCCAAAAAAAGAGCCAACGCGTACTCTTTCTGGGCTCCAACCCTCCCCAGTAAGTCGTGGAGGGCCGAGTCGGTCGACTTGCCCGCCGTGTACGCATGCTGGTTCTGGTGGATCACTCCCCCAGTAACCAATGATTCCCTCATGTATAATTCAATTATCCTTTCCATCAGTCTTAAAAGTACACTGCTTACACTAATAGGCCTAAAATCCTCCGCTTTGGCATGCTTCCCGCCACCTTTAGGAATAAAAACAACTCTCACCCGTTTCCAGGCCGTGGGTAGTTTCCTGGCTGCCAGGCACCTAACGAAGAGTCGTCTTATCCTTTCCTGAAGCCTCCCCCCGGCATGCTGGATGGCGCACGGGTGTATTCCGTCCAATCCTGCTGCCTTGTAGGGTCCCATGGAGCTGAGTGCCCAGTTGAATCGCTCCCTTGAGATCACCACGTCGCATCTATTGCACTCCTCTTCGTCCTCAGTTCCACCCCTAAGTGGCACGACCTCCTCGCTCCTGCACCCTGGAAAGTGAGTATTTAGTAAGTGTGTCGCGATACCTAATCCATCAACCACCGAACCGCCGTCCGGAAGCGTTAGTGATCCTACATTACCATTCGGTTCTGACCGTACAATACGAACGAGTCTCGCCGCCTCTCCTGTCTCCTCAATTTCTTCGCAATAGGTCCTCCATGTATCTTTCTTGGCGCGACGAATTCCAGTCTTGTATGCTTTCCTAGCCGATCCTAGCCGATGAGGACTGGTAGGCCTCCCAGTCCTCATCGTTCCCTGTTGCCTTCGCGGTTTCCGCAGCCGCTCTGGTCGCCCTTTTGAGCAAGCGGAGCCCTAGGCCCCACCAAGGGGATTTTTCGGGCTTCCTCCTTCGCTCTGGGCAGGCCACCTGAAACGCTTCTGTTAGTATTTCCCTTACCTCTCTTTCCTCTTCGTCAATGGATAACCCCCCCGGTCTCCACCATTCTTCCTACCTCCCGCTCGAACCTTTCCCAGTCGGTATGTCTGGGGTTTCGTCGGGGTTCCGCTTTGCCTCCTTCGGCTCCTACTGTGAACATAATTGGTCGGTGGTCCGACGTTATCACCCCCTCTTGCACCCTCCAGTTACTAATTAGCCTACCCATACTCCCCAGGCTCAGGGTCACGTCAATGACCTCTTGCCTGTTCCTAACTACAAAGGTGGGCTCATCCCCCCCTATTCTCCAGAAAAAGACCTATTCTTACCGAATCCTCCATTAGCTGCTCCCCCGGTCGGTTTACGGTCGACGACCCCCACGCCAACACAGCCACACATGCTCTCGGAGCCAGGTCTCCCTCAGTATAAAAAATCTTATAATCCTTATTTCCAAGATAACACACCCTGTTCCCTGAGACATACGGCTCCTGGAACAGGCCCACCTCAAAACTTACCCTACTCATCAGGACCGCTACATCCGCAGCCGCGGTCCTACTGTGCTGCAAGTTTGCCTGGACGCACCTCACTTTGGCGAGCCCAGCAACAGGTCCTCCTCCAACTCATGGGCGGTGAGGATTCCCCCCCCCCCCGTTGCTGTGTCGCTATCTGCCCCTCCGCTCCCTCAGCTGGCCTTGGAGTTCCTACCGGGTCCACTTCCATATCTGACCCCTCGCTGTCCATTTCACCCATCCACCTGTTAGGCAGAACTCTAAACCTGACTTTAAAGAGTTCAATACCCACCATGGGCTCCTTTTTAATTTCCTCAGCGTCCTTCTTAGGTACCTCGAAGGTGATTTGCACCCTCTCACCCACCATCTCTCGGGGTCTTGCTCAAAACCCACCATCTTCCACTCCTCGAACGAAAATCTCCTCTACCAGTTGGTGAGCTCCATATGGGGGATCACGGTCTCCTTGGACATCACTAAGCCCGATATCATCGCCCTTATTCGGCTAGGAATCGGTAGGTCCGGTAGCCTACAAATCACCAAATTCCGGGTTTTCCCCTCCTCCTGCAAAAGCTCACGATCCTCCCCACCTCCTCGGCCGTTTCACAGGTGAGTACAAAAATCTTACTGTCATGTACCAGACCCGTGTTGACCAGGGCGGCCCTAAATTTCTTCTCTATTTGCCTCGTGCAAATCCATTTTCTGATCTCTAAAACCTCCTCGACCTCAAAAGGTTCTCTGGCCTCTTTGACCACACACACTTTTGTCCTAGCCGATTCTTTTAGTTTAGTGACCCTAGTGTCGGTCACCGCCCCCTACCCCCTTGGCTTCTTTACTGGAGCCTTGGTATCCGGGGGCGTTGGCTGTGACACTGACCTCTGCCGTTTACTGATTTGTGCCTGTACCTGTTTCTCCTGGTGTGCTCGTTGTTCCAGCTCAGCCCGTCGATTTTGAGAACGGGATTGGAAGCTGGTTAGGAGTTTCCCCTAGGAGTTTCCCTGCCCGGGCCTTGGCGCTCGGGGTTCTGCTCAAGGACGGATTTTCGTCCCCCGAGTCTTTGAGCTTCAGTTTAGAGGCCGAAACCTCTAAAATTCCGCTATCACGGGGCTTATCCTCCATGCCCCCCCCCCAGACCACTCACACTCGCCAAACTTTCACCTCACTTTCCCTCAAAGTTCCGACGGTCCCGCACAAAAAACAAATGAGAGCACGCAGTCCGCGTCCGAAACTTCCCGCGGCGTACCTCTAATGACCTCAAAACTATTTTTAAAAAACCGAAAAAAGTATTTTTCTAGAGGGTCGCTATCTCTGGTGTTGCAACCTTGTCAAGCGTAACCTCCCGAGTCCAACCCTTAGAGAGATTCAACCCTTAGTGTGCAATGCAGCCACACCCATCAATGCCATCGATGGTGATGGTGAGGCCACCATTCAGAGGGGGGGAGGGGCACCAAAAAGCTTGGGAAAAAAATATTGGGACCAAGCGCTTATTTGCCACTTGAGATACATTGGGGAAAATACACCAATTCTAGATACATTAAGAGCATCTTCGCCGACAAACAGAGAAAATACGCTAATCCCAAGCCTATCAACGTATTCACTTCCAGAAGGCTCAAATTTTCTCGATTTGAGCCATCAGAATGGCGCCTTAATGATCTCAATCAAATATTCGGTCACACTATTTGCTGATCACCAGCAAACGTTCTATTCTCTTGGATGGGTGAACTTTAAATCGTCAAAAAGAGCCAAATTGCTGACATGGAACCTGAAAATTTTCATTTATCCGACCTTTTAAGCTTTTCTGGGGCCCTTCGCCCCCACCACGGTACGCTATTGTATAGATCACTGAGCTGAAAAAAATGCCTTCATTATCCGTCAAATTGGCAACGTTGCAGTTGTGAGCTGAGTCGTCAGTTGACGGCAGCGGTGTTCCGATGGAGCAAATCAGCCAAAAAACGAGCCATTTTGGCTTTAGGTTTCACAGGCTCACAAAAAATATAGCAAACGAGCGCGACACAAGTTAATTAGAGCCTTCAAAATTTAATGACGTGAAATCGTCCAAGTTCTTGGACGTCTATAGCCACACCCTTTGAATTCTAATTTTTCGGAATTTTACAGTTTGACAGCCACGTGATCCACGTCTAATGAGTTCGCTATACCGTCAATGTATAAAATATTGGGAGACCCCTCCGCCCTTCATTTGAACCGTCTACAGCATCTTTCTTTCTCAGTTATAATGGATTTGTCGATTCTTTTGTCCTTGACAGTTCCACCAACCTCCGACCACCCCCCCCCCCCGCGCCTTGTTCCAATGAAGTCATCCTCTACATGATTATAAAGGAGCGCAAACGAAGTCGGGACGATGAGGGGGAAGATGGAGGGATATGATGAAATATGACGATAGTTTGTTGTGAAATGTGATTAGAGAAGGTGATTGATAGTAATGTTGGAAACTTGACCTCTTGCGAGGCGGTCCGGCCGGCGCGGCGCGGGAATCGCTCTCGCTTCAATATAATATTTTCTCTCTCACACACTCCGTTACTACACTGCCGCTCTCGCCTGTTTTCCGATAGACTTCCTTCTCTCGAGAGATCATTTTTCAACGACAAAACAAAACAAATAATTCGATAAATTTAAGAAGAAAACAACTTAAAGATATTTCCTTTACATCGGCATCCACCAAAAGTGAATGAGTAGAGGATTGCCCGATGTCCGCTATAGTCACAGTAAGTCCTACCGGATGCAAATCGACAAAATTGACTATTATATGTAATGCAGAACGCTCACTTTTAACCCATTTGAGGACGCTGGCGGCCATTCAATGATGTTGAGGAAGAAACCGGCCACTATGGTCCAATGAGCATTCTCCACGGGACTCACGTGAACGCCTCAAATCGAAATACCCTGAGAAAATAACCCTAAAAATCACTGAGATAAGGAGTGAATTGCGATTTTGGAGGAAACGACCAAAATTTAGAAGTGGACGATTCCGTCCACTAAAATATAGGATTCTACTATAAACACTTTAATTTTTTTCAGAGTTTTAGCCGCAAAATTGCCTCTAAAGGAACCATGAATTTGTGTTTTCTCAATTTTAGCCATGAATTAGCGATTTTTCCCAATTTTTGCCGCGATCTAAGCAAGGCAACTTATTTGTGGCTAAAAGTTAAAAATGCGCTTATCCACAGGATAAAATTGTTATTGCTGGGCTAAAATTTAAAAACGCTGGCAAATTTGCGGATCATTTTGGGAAATCACTTATTAGCGCGTCTAAAATTAAGAGAAACGCTGATTTTAAGTTCAAATGAGAAAAAGCGCTAGTTCGCCGCTAAAAAGGGGAGAAAAATATTGCTAGACAGCCGAAATGAAGGAAAATCACTAATTAGCGGAATGTGGTATTAGTTCTAATTCACGAATGAAATATAGAGCAATTTCAAATTTCTTCTATGTATTGAAAAGACGTCATTTCACGGTTTCTGAAAAAATGTATGCTTGTCTAGAATGAAGAAAAACGTTAATTTCATAGCTCAAATTGCGAAAACTGCTAATTTATTAATAAATCACTGAGTAATTGAAATTGAGTTCAAAATTGAAAATACACCAATTCTCGGCTTCAGAAGGCAACTTGTTTCTCCCCCAAAATTGAGAAAAATCGCTAACCCAAGGCTAAAAGTGAAACATGTGCGATAAAGCGTAAAATACTCCGGCTAATTTCGGAAAATTCACCAATTAACGTGGCTAAAATTTAAGAAAAACGCTAATTTCCAGCTTGAATTTAAAAAAGTGCTAATTCACCCTGTTAAACTTTCTCGATCTCTTAAAAACACCAATTCGTGGCTAAAATTGAAAAAAAAAAGAAAGAAAAAGCCTACTTTGATGCTAAAATTGATAAAAGCATTCATTCGCAGGTATAAATTACGGAAAAATTCAATTTGCAACTAAAACAGCGGGTTTTGATGGCAATTTTGTGGTTATAAAAATGGGAAACAGCACACATTCTAGACTTTAGGAAAAAAAAGGCATTATTAGCGGCTAAAAAAGATAAATAGGTCAATTTACAGCGTAATCTGATCATAAGCGATAACTGACGGACAGAGTGTAGAGATATTGCTATTTCGTGCTCAAATATGGAAAAGCCTTAGTTTAACGCTATTATACGAACAAATTATATTTCTCATTTATACATTATAAAGACTAAGATGCCACGGGCCCCGATAGGTGTAGGTCAGCCCAGTGACGTCTTTAGGCGGAGGCCCGACGGGCCAGGGCCCGATACGCGTCTTCCATCGATAGGCGACCAACTTTGATCGAACTTAAGGTTAAATGTTTTTTTTTATGAGGTTTTTGTTTTTGATTCAGAGCTTGTAGCGCAACGACGAAGGGATGAGGTGGCTAATATTAAAGGGGGTGGGGGTCCTTAGCTAACCCGCGCCAAAAAAAAAAAAAAAAGTGATAAACCCTGATTCTCGGTTGAAATTGAGAAAAAAAAGCGCAAATCCATCGCTATGATGTGAATACACCGTTTATTAGCTGCTAAAACGGGAAAAATTACTTGTTTTTTCGAAATAAATTTGGGATTTTTTCGCATTGAACAAGGATTTAGCTCTTTTTCCCCATTTTATCAACGAATTAGTGATTTTTCTCAATTTTAACACCATAAATCCGCAGTTTAATGCTAAAATTGAGAAAAATTGCTAATTCGCTTCTAAAATGAGGAAAAAGCGCTAGCTCGCATGGCTAATTGTAAGTGTTGATAAAATCGCATATTCGTGGACACAATTAAGAAGTGCTAATTCTGGCTAAAAATGAGAAATATGCTAATTCGTTGCTACATTTGTGAATTCATCACCAATTCGCTGGTAGTATGGAGAAAAAGCGCTAGGTTCACTTTTTAAATTGAGAAAATTATTGATTCGCGGCTAAAATTGAGAAAAAATGCTGTCTAATGACTAAATGTGAAATAATTTCGTAAAGCTCTTATGCGCGGCTAAATCTGAAGAAATCGATAATTTGCGAAGCATCCTAATTAACTGACGCAAGCAGAAAGCAAACTAAAATTGAGAAACATTTCTAACTTGCTGCTAAAATGGGGGGAAAAGTGCTAACTCACACGCTTAAATTCGAAAAAAATTCAAGGCCAAAATAAAAAACAAGTGCTAACTGGCGCTAATAATGAGGACAAGGGCTCTTTTAAAGCTGAAATTGAGAAGAGGAGCTAATTCGGGGCTAAAAATATGAGAAGAGTGCTAATTCTTTGCTAGATACAAATGAATACAACACTGCCAATTCGCTGGTAATATAAATAAAAAGCGCTAATTCGCTACTGAAACTGGAAAATTTGATAATATCACAAGGCTAAAAATCGAAATAAATTAGTTGAAACTGAGCGTTGGCGTTGCCTTTGGGCCTTCTGGAGACGAATTCGCAGCAAACATAGAGAAAATAAAAACGCTGATCTCCATTGTCTGGAGGTCCTTAGGCAGCTAAAACTGATAAAACGCCCTACTGTCCTACTGTGCTGTCCTTGAGGCAAATACGTGGCTAAAATGCTGAAAAGTGCTCATATTCGAGGTTTCTAGATGTAAATTCCAGAACCAAAATTGAGAACGACGCTATTTAGGGGCTAAAATTGATAAAAATTGCTAATTCACGGTTGAAATGAAGAAAAATCATTGATTAACGGATAGAATTTGCAAAAAACGCTAAATTACGGCTAAAATTGGGGGAATAGCCAATTCACGTCACGTGGTTAAACGATACTTCGCGGCTAAAATTTAGGAAAATGCTAAAATAACGGATAGAGTTAAGAAAAAGTAGTAATTCACGGCTAAAATCCTCTGCGCCCATTCTTGGCTAAAATTGAGAAAAATCGATAATTGACCAAACAATAGAGACTAAATCGTGGGAAAAATGCGAATTCATCGATAAAATTTTGAGAACACCAATTCGCTTCTTGTGAGCTCAAGTGAAAAACCGCTAATTCATGGCTAAAAGTGAAAAAAAATCTCTAATCAGCCGCTGAAATTAAGAAAATGCGATAATTCTCGGATAGAGTTGCTAATAAGTGCTCAACACAGCGGTTAAAATCAGGGAAAACATTATTTCACGACAAAAATTAAGAAAAGTTGCCAATTCGCGGCTAAAATGGAGAAAACTTCAATTTGGGGCTTTTCATGGCTGAAAATGAAAAAAATCGCTAATTCGCGGCAAAATAAGGAAAAAGCGCTAATTGGTGGATAAAATTCAGGCAAAGCGCTGATTGCAGTGAACATTGAGAAAATTGTGGTTCAAAGTAGAAATGAAGAAAACTCGCCTAAAGTAAGGAAAAACGCTAATTTCTGGCTAATGAGAGGGATTAACTGTGGGGGGCGCCTTCTGAAAGACTCGCGCGGGGGCGCAAAATGTCCAAGGCCGGCACTGTTCGCAGCTAAAATGTGGAAAAAGTGTTCACTCATGGCGCGGGTTGAAATAATTTCGGAAACGCTCTAATTCGCGGCTAAATTTGAGAAAAGCGTTAATTTGCGGAGCATCCTTACTCATACAGAACAAAATTGAGAAAATTCACGGTTTCAACGGCTACTTTTTTGCTGAAATAAAAGTGATAAATCATAGCTAAAGCAAAATAAATTGCTAATTTGTGGCTAAAATCCAGAAAAACTCATATTGTCGACTAAAATGTGTGAAAAGCTCTAATTAACCCTAAAGCTAAGAAAACTATAATCGCGAGTAAAAGTGGGGAAAAAAACTAATTCGCGTCCAAAATTGAAATTTCTTGCCTAAAAGAGTTCATCAGAGGCGTAGCCAGCCTTTGATCTAGGGGTGGGCAGATTCACATGAGAAAAAGCCAGAAACATCCCAATGCCTATGGCTGGCTTATATTGGGAGGTGAGTCCCCAAAAAGAGAACTCGGTAGCTCATCAATTATAACGCGGGGTAAATCGACGTGAGAAATCGTCGATTCGACCCCGGAAACAGAATTAGCACAGTTAAAGGGTCGTAAACCGTCAAAATACAACATCTCTGCTGTGAAACTGTCTTTTTGCAGCCTATTTCGGAATTTCGGTCGAATAACTGGCGATTTTTCCCCCCGAAAGTGATACTTTTTATAATTAGGCTTGGAATTTTCGTCTTCTGGAAGGCCCTGCCTGGGATAGTAACTGCGGTATTCTGGTTTCCCAAACTGGCCTCTTTCGTCGTGGGAAATGGGTTTTCAGCAACAAACAGCCGCAAAATTGTTTTTTCAGCAATTGAACAACTGCAATTGGGTTTTCTGTGAGCCAGAACAGCGAAAATGGGATTTTAGCGAGAAAAAATTTGCGAAATATGGTTTTTAGAGGATGAAATCAGTGAACAAAATTTTTTTTTATAATTCAGACCCGCAAAAATGGGGTTTTAGTGCAAAAAAGCCATGGAATTAGTACATCATAATTATTCAAAATGTATTTTAATGAGCGAAATTCGGTAAAAGAGGGGGCCCACTGTTATCCCGGGCCCGGAGTCCCAACTTCAATAAAGACGGCCGTGGATCCGCCAGTGGATTTATATTTAAATTTTTATCATTTTTGTAACACAATAGAGCAGGTGAGTGATTCTCCAACTTTTTAGCATCGAATTTCATATCGGAAAGTCATGCAATTTCAATGATTTTCTTTTAAAAAATCAATGAAATTGAGAATTAGGTGACTTTTTGCTACACAATCCGATGCAGCATAGTTACAGAATACTCCCACATCAGGGAAAAGTTTGCCTATAATGAGGTTTTTATAAAATGAGAAAGAACTCATTCTATTACAGCAATGCGTTAGTTTATTTTTTAATTCTTTAAACCAATAGTTTTGTGTAAATTAATAGGAGATGAACGCGGGAAAAATAACTTTGTTCTTATCTTAAACTTTTTGAATAATAGCGAAACCTGTCATTAACAAGCCATTAGTTACAAGTACTTTTAAACCGATTGTACATTTGCGTGTTTTACGACAGCCTACAAACATTAAATATACACGCTCTTAAAGAGTGATTGTACCGTTAATATTTAGTTTACTGTCTCATTAACGATGAAACGCTATAAATTGTTTCTAAATGCAGGATTTTTGTGTGTGTATCACCGTGCTTATCGTTTTTTTTTTAACCGATGGGTGGCATCTCCCACTTTATTTCTTGAAGAACATTTTCCCCTGCCCATCAACTGAAACACTTCACCCTATCGTCAAACTGCCATGCAAACTCCTCATTTATAAACTTCCCCTCGGAGTAAGTTCAATGAAAAGGCGTCTGTGTATAACTTGACCTCTCCACTTCCCCGCCTTTTATTTCCGCGTTTTTGGGGGCGAGTGAGTGTTGAGGATGATAAAGGGTGAGGGGGTAGTTTCGTTTTAGTTCCTCCCTTATCTGCTCTTTAAAAAGAGGGTTTTAAGGTGGTGAAACGAGGGGGTGAATAACTCGGAGAAGAGAGAAAACTTTTTTAAAGCAAAATATTAGAATGAGAAGAGGCCGCCGGTGTCCAAACTTTCCCGTGTGGGAAGTGTTCAAGTTTTCGTCGTTCTGAAACTGAAAACGACTCTATTAAAACTCTTTGGAACGTATATACGAAGGTAAAGCACCGTGCCTCTAAAAGCAAACGCATGAACACAAGAGTTCACATTTTATATGAACAGCGTGAACCCTCGTTCGAATAAATCGCCCCCCGACGAGCAACTAAACTGGAAATAAAAGATAACTACGTTCAAGAGAAAACCCGCTCGACCGATAGGCCGTGCTTGAAAGTGTCTATACTTCCCTTCTATTTGCGTATTGAACTAGAACGCAACACAGGACAGTTAGGAGTTCAAACTTAAAGCGCAATGACAAATAATTACAATAATAGGGTCACCCCACCCAACCCGAGGGACACCCCTCCACGCGTAAATTGTACATTTCATTCTTCGTGTTAATCGTAGCGTGAGCATGGTCGGTATAGTTCGAAGCTATTTCAACTGTTGAAACTTTTCGTAACAATCGACTACTTTTCCAAACGAAGCCGGCCTACTGGATTTTCCGCCCCCTCCTGAGCTATAACTTTTTTTTTTTCCAATTCCCCACAGGATTGTTTTATTGAACTTTCAACGAGGCTCTCCATTATTAGTGAAAAACTTTATCGCTATCCCACTCGCTCTTTAGAAAGGGAATTAATTGTTCCAACCTACACATTTTTTTTTCATGGATCATTCATGCGAGACACGCCCCCTCTCCACCACCGAAAAATAGGGGCCAAATTCTCGGCCCCTGATTGGAAAAATTGGGTGTCATACCTATAAGAGTACACACACGTGAAAATTAACAGTTATACGCCACTCGTGCGCCCATTAAACCGTATAGTTAATGAGGCGGTGGTTATGGTAAAAATCGTCTCGTGACAGTTTCTTGGGGTTGCACTTGGAAAACGTCTTGGTGAGACCAACAAAATTAAATTTAAAGTCGTTTTTTACCACCGAATGACTCGTCTAATTACCGATTCAACGAGAAAAAAACTTTGCAGGCAGCGGCAGATGGGGCTGCTGCAGGTGTATTCTTTTCACTACTAACCTACATCATTTATTTCCGCCCCTATTTGGGAGGGTGGCTATTATATTATATTAATATAAGGCCTCACATTGATAACCTAATTAGTCTCGTTAAAAAAGAAACGTCAGAGCTGCTTTATATTTCTCCTTGCTGATCCCTAACAAGCGGGTTATAATACAACGCCGAATCGGCATTTTTCCTCTCTGGACAAAAATATAGCTCTTTAATTAATGACATGATCGATATAGCCCCACGATACGAAAGCTTCGAGGCCCTTTATATTTTTCCTCTCTCTCTCTCACCTTTCACCACACTCTCCCTTCATTACGCTCTTCTGATCCTACGAATTCAATACCGCGATAACTCGTGGTTGACCTTTCTATACGTTTTTCTTGTTATTCATCATCAGGTCGTAAAGTTTGAAAAGAGTCGATAGGCGGACAGGCTGACGTTAATTCTACGCTTTGAACCGTGTGATGGTGGCGGTTGGTTGGTGGCGGGGGTGGAGAGAATTGTGTGAAGGGTGAAAAACTGACGGAATTCAATTTCATCGTGTTCTTTCCGCCTCGAGATTCTGATTATTTCATCAGTGACCCGAGGCAAATTGATACACGTCCCCGCCCCGTCACCCCAATCACATTCCAATACTGCTCCCTCTTATCAACCTCCATAGAGATCTGCACTCTGCATAACACCATTCGTGTTATTAAACCCACAGAAACTCACAGTTAGGCGAAAAACTGTGTTTACTGATCCTTCACACGACGGAAAATTCAGGGCCTATCACTATCGGTGCCCAGAAGACTTTATTCACTTCAAAAGAAGGACTACGAGCTCGAAGCCGTTCTACAGAACAAAGATGGCAAAAAACCCTTCACGCAGCCCACGAAAAACAATTCAGATATTTAATTATTTTACAGATAATTATTCATCAACCTTTGGGCGCTCTCGAGAACAGCTGAACCGCGGCCATTAAAATAATGAAAAAAAAATCCCGAAACTTGCCAATATCACCGAAATTAAGAACAGAAACTGACTTTCCCGCAAAAATTAAGACCCGAAAGTTGCAATGCCATTGATACTCATTTTTTTATCTGGAATACTTTTAATTTTGCTCAAATTTGGACTCGAACTTGCAAATTTATAATTATTTGGCTTTAAATGTTGCAATTAAATGGCTATTAATCAGGCAATGGGTACCAGCCGGAACTGGATTGTCCTCGCCCACACACAGATAAAAGACCCGGAAAATATAGACCGGAAACTGGCAATTTCGCGTAAGTGAAGACCTGAAACATGCAATTAAACGAATATCCAGGCAGGAAACTTCCAATTTCGAGGGTATTTAGCTCTATAAAACGGCCATTTTACGGCTATTCGTCAGACTTTGGATGCTGACGTGTCCGATTAGTTCGGGCTCCACACAGTGACTACGAAAAACTGAAGAAGCCACAAAACTTGCAACTTTACAAAAAAAAAAAAAAAAAAAATCGCAGAAACTAGCAATTCTAATAATATTTCAAAACAAAAACTTGTAATTTTGCGGATGACATTGACTAGTAACTACTGATTTTGTCAATATTTAGGCACGAATCTTGTGATGTCGCCGGAAGCATGACATTTTATGAATATTCAACCACGAAACTCCCAATTTTACGGATATTTAAGTCCAAAAGGCTATTTTTCAGAGTTTAGGCGCTGTCGTGTCCTATTGGACTGGGGTCCAAGGTCACTGAAGAGAAGCCACAAAACTTGCAATTTCGTGAAAATGATGGCCAGAAATTTGCAAGATTGCAAGACGAATATTCAGCCAGGATACTTCCAATTTCGCGAGAGAAAAAAACGAATATCTTCAAACACTGCCATTTTGAGGCTATTTGTCAGACTTTGTGTGCTGTCCTGTCCGAATTGACCGGACTCCGTAGTGACTTGAAGGAAGCCATGAAAATTCAGCCAAGAAACTTCCAATTTTGCGGATATTTAGCTCTCGAAAGGCTATTTTGCGGTTATTCGTCGTGTCTGATTAGATCGGGCTCCATGTTCACTAAAAAGTACTGAATATGCCACGAAACTTACAACTTCGAGGGACACATTGACTAGTAACTGCTAATTTCGTCAATAATTTAGACACGAATCTTGCTATCGCGATAGTAAAGAGCAGAAATACGCAATTTGACGAATATTCAGCTAGGGGACTTCTAATTTTGCGGCTTTTTAGCTCTCGAAAGGCTATTTTGCGATTATTCATTAGACTTTTGGTTCTGTCGTATCCAATATTAGATCGGGCTCCAGGTTCCCTAAGAAAGACTAGAAATATGCCACGAAACTTGCCACTTCGCGGGAAAAATTTACTAGTAACTACTTATTTCGCGAATATTTAGACACGAATCTTGCTATTTCGTGGTAATAAACACCAGATCCTTGCAATTACCCGTAAATAAAGGCTAGAAACATGCAATCTGACGAATATTAAAACCATGAAACTTCCAATTTTGAGGATATTTATCTCCTACAGGCTATTTCATTGGACATTGGATGCCGTTGTGTCCGATTACACTCTGGTCTCCACGGTCACTAAAAACAAGCCACGAAACTTTCAATTTTACGAAAATAATGACCAGAAACTTGAAATTTCCCGAAAGTCAAAACCAGAAACAACTACCCCCTCACCCTATTCCTAACATAAATTCCATTTGTTGAATGATCAGAATGGAGAAGCCTATTCTTGTACCACCGTGAAATCCGAGGAAATTGAATATCCCGTAGTGGTCACGTCACGCACCAGGAAATCATTTATAAAGGAGTGAAATCAGCCAAAATACGTGTCATGATGGAGCCAACCCCGCAAAAAACAAACGAAATCACCAATTTTTACTTATTTATTATCATTAGCGAACACCATTCTGCCATGCCGAATTCAAGGGCGCCAAAGCCGGGAGGTAGCCCAACATTTTTGTGGTTCGAACTCGGAAGACTTGAAGGAATCATCGAAGAGCCACGAGTTTTATTTGAAGTCGTTAGACCGAAAACGCTGGAATCCTATAATTCGAACGTAAAATAACGCCTTGAACTAGCCGCAGACGCGCGAAAATGCTTCATTGAAGGACCCAACTCCTCGAAATTTGGTTTTTGGACTATAAAAAAAACACGCGACCTGATAGAGCTGAACCTTTCAATCATGCTTCCTGAAGGAATGCAATCCTCATGAAAAAAAAAAAAAAAAAAAAAAAAAAAAAAAAAAAAAAAAAAAAAAAAAAACGGCGAAATTGTACCTGTTTGAGAGCACATCCCGTGAATCTGGTTTTTCGATTAGGCCAAGCTCCTAAAATTGGGTTTTCCGAATAGCATCATCCCGGAAATTTTGTATTTGAAGCCATACAATCAGCGAAATTCTGTTCAAATTGCATTTTGTATAGGGCCTCTCCCTCAAAGTGATAAATAAACGTGGGAAATCTGCCTAAATCCACGACTTGAAAGAGCCAAATCCACAAAATCGCTCCTTGAAGGTGCCAAACTCCCTAAATTTAGTTTAAAAGTAAATTAGGACTAAAAGATCCGAAGACCATCGAAGCACGTATAGACCTCACTGGCCGGTCTGGATTCCCATACGAGAAAAGCTGCGAAGTTTGAGAAATACTTATTTTTCGCCGTTTTACGGCCCTTAGCTGCGTAATCAGAAAATCAAGACGAGCCATTCTAGTGGTTCTCACCACTTGTGTGCTCCTTTGATGGGTGCGAGGAGGGGTACACTATTTTTCCCGCAGACGTTGCAACGGTCATGCAACTGCGGACAGCCTGTAGACGTCCAAAAAATACGCCTCAATGCTCGACAAAGGGGCAGGGCCATTTTGCAGCTGGCAAAACCCACACTTTAGGTGTACAAAAGTGACTGACAGTGGCCAATCTATCGATATTTTGGGCTGAAGCCTGCTCTAGTTCGCCAAACCCGAGAAAATTCTGTGCAAAATTGAATTTTAGAAGAACCAACCCTTCGAAAACATTTTTAAAGGAGCAGTATTTGCAAAGTTGAGAGCTGAACCAGCTAAAAACGTAGACTTAATCACGGAGAGAGCACACCCAGCGATATATACGGCTTTTGAAAGACCAAAATTCGTGAAATTATTATTTTTAGACGAGTCCCCTGCGACAAGATATTAAAAGAAGTGAAATTCGTCGAGAACCCACAAAATTAGGTTTTTAGTTAAATTAGGTTTACGAACATGGACGTAGTCAGCGGGGGCAGGGGTGGGCAGCTGCCCTCCCCTAGACTAAAAATCGCAGATTTCATGGGACAGCGGCCCTTCCCCGAATTTCATCAAAAAGTTAAAATCCAAAACATTTATAATGATTAAAACTTTCGCAGGACTCAGCAACGGAACCAATTCCTCGAATTTCGCTTACTAACACACACAAATTTCACTTTTTTGAAACACAAATTTCTTGTACATATTTCGCTTCATAAAACAAATTTTGCGGATTTTTCTCACTAAAAGAAAAACAACACATTTTCGCATATCGGTTTCACCAAAAATAAAAAAATTGCGGATGTTTGTTGCTGATGAACTGATTTCGAGGGTCAGCTTAACTTTAACACCGATTTTGCTGATTTTTCGCCCTGAAAAAAATCCCATTTTCGTAGGTTCGACGAGCAATTTCGTGTGTTTTGGCTAGCTCGAATCGTGTTTAGCCCACCGTGCCATCCAAACTTATGGTGGGAGAGGGAATGCCAGCTCTATTGACTGTCTCGGGTCTAACATTTAAAGTTTAGCTCCAAAAGTATCACTTTTCGGGCTTTCTGGAAGGAGAAGTTTCAGTTTTTCGACATAAAATCCGAAATAGGAGGCTACAAACGACAGTTTTCCAGTGGATACTTATTTTTTGACGGATATCTGTGCAAATTTAGTCTCTGATGCCGTGAATTGACGCGATTCTAACCTCCAGATTCTGTTATAAGCCTGCAAAAAAGCAATGGTGCATCTGATATTTTCGCCAGCGAATCTGCCCACAGGCGTGGATCCAGTTTTTTTCAAGAGCAGTTGCACAGAGTATTTTCCCCGATTTCACTAATGAGCACTGTTTTTAGCCTTGAATTGACGTTTTCCTTCATTTCAGCTGAAACTGAGAGCTTTTTCTCAATTCTACCTCGAACTAGCCCATTTACTTCAATTTAGCCGTGAGATGAAGGTCTCAAAAAAACCGTGAAATAACGCATTTTTGATTTACTGTTTCAACTACGGCTAGCAGTGGGTATCGCCTAACCGCGCATTGGTGCGTTCTGTCAATTTCAGCCGCAAAAGAAAAGTTTTTCCTCAATTGGATGAACGCTATTTTTTAATTTTAGCCACGACAATTCCACCAATCAACAGAAAACGGTGACAATTTTACCAATTCATTTCCCCTCAATTTTAGCCGCAAATAAGTGCTTTTTTCCAATTCTGCATCGAGTAAATTTTTTCCCCTTCAAAGTTTAGCAGTGAAAAGGTCCACATAATCCGGTTGTGAGCGAATTTCATAAAAATTTTGACCAGGATGTTGCACCGCGAAACTTCGAAATGGTTATTTTCCTCAATTTCACGAGCGGGACGAACAATTTTCCTTAATTTTAGCCGTGAATAAGCAGTTTTTTCAAAAATGTATGCGCTAAGTCGCGCTCCTTCTCAATTATACCCGCAAATTTGCCAAATATATGAATAATGTATAAAAACGGTCAATCAGAACTTTTCGCAATGTTTACCGGGATGTTGTTTCCATAAACCACGAACTGGCGCCTTTTCTCAATTTTACCTGCGTGAATAAGTTCCATTTCTTAATTTAAGCCGTAAATTGGCGTTTTTCCTCAATTCTAGCCGCAAATGAATGATATTTCTCAATTCTACATTGAACGAGCAATTTATTTTGTCAATTTTAGCTGTGAAAAGAGCTCTATAATTGGTGTGTTCTCTCAATTTCAACCTCGAAAAATAAGATTTATTTCTCAAGTTTGACGTGAATGGGTGATTTTCCTCGGTGTTAGCCCCAAAATGTCCTTTTCTGAATATCATTATGCGAACGAGCCCTTTTTCTCAAGACGTGCGTCCCTCCCCCCCGCAAACTGTGAATCCGTGCCTAGCTGGCTGTCCACCCCTTGATCAGGGGGCTGACTACGACCCTGTTCACGAACTAGGAAACTAGAAACTCTTCGAAGCTGGAGCTACCACTATGAAATGATTCTTATTTCTTATAATATACGAGTCTACAACAATCCACAAACTCAAGGACACAACAATCCACAAACTCAAGGACACAACAATCCACAATCAATCACGGCTAGAGCCGGGAAATTGTGCTTCTTGAAAGAGCCAAACCCGTGAAAAATATCTTCTGATGTGAGCGGAACTGTGATAACGGCTGGAGCGGAACGAGCCCTTTCGGGCGCGTTTTTAATTGAGCGTGGTCCGAACAACTGTCATAAACCGCATTCAGCTCAAACAAATGAATGACCAAGAAAAAAAAAAAAGGTGGGAAACATTGGAGATGGAGTCCCCTGCCCAAATGTCACCTATACGATGGCGGGAGAAAAACAAGAAATCGATTTAGAGGGATTTCTGCAACTGTCTTGTTCTAGCCTTGCAGGCACATTCAAGTATTTTATGTGTAAAAAAAAAAAATTAAAAAAGTGAAGACATGTTTTTGTTTCGGACAGTATTACCACTCCCTCCCAAACCACCTTACTCATTGAATTTGAGAGCTCCATCTCGTAGTCCCTTAGTCAGCAATCCTCCCACCCTATCGCCCTTCACCGTAGATAGAAACAGTTAGGTAAAGAAGGAACAAAGCGGCGCTAGGCTCGAAGAGGGTTTGAATAGGATGGGTCGGGGTCGAGTCGATAAAACTGCTTTAGGGGGCGCGACAGATGGGACAAAAAGAAAGAACCAAGAGGGGGCTGAAAGGGCGGAATTAGGAGAGCGTTGCCCTGCTTTGTCGAGCCTGAGAGAGAATTTCAGTTTAGACCGTGTTAGTCATGGAGCAGGACGGCTTTTTTCGAGTCAACCTTTTCAACAAGGCCGAGAAGAGGAGAAAACCACAAGCTCCACCCTACATGGATGACTTTGAACTGGAGGACCCTCTGCGAAGTACGTTATTTTCATTCCTATGTCATTTTTTTTTCCTTCATAAATAAATAAAGTGAATTGTTCCAGTTGGGGTTCGATTTAATGCCGAAAAACTCGTGGCCCAGGTTAAAGCTCGACGTCCTCTTTACGACTTTAATTTGAAGGAGTACTATAGCAAAGGCCTCGCTGAAATTCTATGGAGGGAAGTGTCTGAAGAAATGAACATGAGTAGTATGCACTTAAAATTATTTAAATAATTTTTGACTATGTTTAAAAACATTACCCACTGTTTCATAGTTACAGAAGTCAAAAATAAATGGATGGGGCTTCGAAACTCGTACGCGAGGTGTCTTCGTCTAAGAAACGCCAACGACGGTTCGACTGGTCGTAAGAGGCGACGCCCCTGGTATTTATCGGACGCCATGACATTCCTCGACGAGTTCATGGTGCACAATAATCGTAACGGGAGAACAGAATTTGACAACTACGAGGACACCATACCCCTGCGAAATGTCCAGGCGGTGCCGCCTGTCTGTAAGGACGACTACGACAACGACGTCGATGAGAACGGTGAAGACTCCGCCTGTGATTCAACGGACATGCCGACGACGCCACCGGTTTTACAGTCGTACAACCAGCGAGTCGCCTCCACCGAGCACGAGGACCCCGAATTACTTTTCTTAAGGAGCATGCTTCCAGACATTAAAAAATTGACGAGAAAACGACGTCTTGAGTACAAAGCGAAAATTTTCTCTCTTTTGAGCACCATGCTTGATGAGGACGAGAAGGAAGAGGCCAGCAGGGCGAAAGTGAAGGAGGAAAGCGAAGATTAGAACCGTTTTTTTGCGTGTCAGTTCCTTGATAAAGAGCTTAGTTTTTGCCTCAACACTTAATGCCCCCCACCCATTTTTTTTTTGTTTCGAGACCCTTGCCATTAAGCCTAAGAGAAGGGCTGCCTTCCTCGAAAAGAATAAACCAACTCGTTTTCTTTGGGTTGGTTGGGTTACGGAGAGACATTTTTGAGGGCAAAAATTGATTTTAATTGGAAACAGTGCTGTGAAAAATAAAAAGTCATTAAACAAAGTTTTCTTTTATGTTGTTCTTTCATCTCCATTTTTTTTAATTATTCTTTTTTAATGTTTGCATCATAAGCAGAACTTGTCATACTTTAAATGAGATGCTCGAAGTTTTCTTTTGAAAATTGAACTCTGTTTTCTTTTGAAATTGAACAAAGATGCTAAGAATTTCGCGCTCAAAACCTGTAGGTACAATTTTTTTTTTTTTTTTAAGCCAAGACCCGCTCACCAAACACTCTTTTGGCATTAAAATTCTAATCTCACTCACTAAATTTACAACCCCCCCTCCTCCAACACCCCAACCAGTCACTTAAAATGACATCTCCACCACCCCATTTTGAACCTTTTGAAAATTCTCCTTGTAACGACAGAGTGAAAACCACTCGGGAGCAAGACAGTATTATAAATAATTTAATTAACTATTAATATTTAAATTTTTGCTTTTTAAAATGTAAACTGATGCTTGTCACAACGTTGGAATTACCGTAGGGTTAACTCTATCTCTTGAATTTGGTGCGAAGGGGGTGGGTGGGGGGCTTTTCAACCAATTATACGAGTCGAATGGCTCTATAAAATTGAATTATCGTTAAAAAGCTCATTCGTCCCCTCTTTTTTTTTTTTTTTTTTTTTTAATAATAAAATTACGCAGTTAGAGTTTCCACACATTCGAAACGGGTACGATCTCTTGACTCTGTTTTCATGCTGCTCTTTTTTTATTTTCACACTCGTTCAAAATATTAATGACGCGATGGCGTCGTAAAAATCCCCTCGCTGTGAGGAAAACGAATTTAAAAGCTGCGTGTTTGACCAGGATCTCAGATGGTCCACACAGTGGGGACGACACGGGCAATTCGAAACTTTGAAACGGATTTTGAATCCTAGGACTACTGAGAAGCTCGTCCTCAACCTGCTCCAGGGTTATGAACCCTGGGTTTGTCAATGTAAAACGGTCGCGATCCATGAACGGTGCCACGAGCAGCTAGGGAAATAAAAGTCACCCACGGCAGAGCCCCGCATGACGTGGGAAGGCTTAATACTCAGGGAGGTCGCCTGGTATCCCTGAGGCTCCGTTAAATACACAGCTCACCCTGTGTCACGCACCCTTCGGCACGGATCGCATAACGCCTTGGGTTGGTAGCGAGTTCTTTTAAGACCGTGCCCTCGCCACTACACGGCCCATACCCCTCCTCCATTTGTTAAGAGAATTCTCCGTAACAGGGCCGCCAACCGTGCCGCGGATGCCACAGCACGGCGCGTCAAAGACGCCGGGAAGGCTGGAGGTCGGAGTTGGGTGGTCAGTGGCTAGCTGCACCAAAATGCATGGTGCCGTATTTTTAAAAGACGCCATGAAATACACGGCGTCAACGCATAACCACCCCATTTGACCCCTAATTTTAGCTGTAGATAAGCGCTTCTTCACTTTTCTAGCCTTTTATCAGCGGTGTTTTTTAACTTATAGCCAAGAATTTGCCCCAGTAGCGTAACCAGAGGGAGAGGACAGGTGGATCTACCCCTCCGGCAGGCCGTTTTTAGCCAAGTTTTTGTGAAATTCCATCAATACGAAGGGCATTCATTACAGCACCCGTCCTCTGCCGGTCCTTAGTAGGCTATGGACTGCCGGAATTGCCCCCTCCGGAAGGTTTTCTAGGTACGCCCCTGAATTTGCCGTTTTTCTCAATTTTAGCCTCAAAATTGTCTTCAGAAGGCGCGAAGAAGAGAGTTCAAGTTGGAAATTTTACCACAATTTTGGACGTGAATTGGTGATTTTCCTCAAGTTTAGCCGTGGACTAACGCTTTTTCTCAATTTTAGCGGTGCAGTTCTAGCCCGTGAGTTCGCGAATTTTCTCAATTTTAGCCATGAATTGACGTTTTCTTTTTTTAGCCTTTTTCCCCATGTTTAGCAGCGAATTAGCACTTTTTCTCAATTTGAGCTGAAAATTGGAGTTTTCTCAAATTTGGCCGCCCTAATTATGGAGATTTTTTAAATTTTAGACCACGAATCAGCGCTTTCTCGCAGTTTTAGCCACGAATATTAACGTTTTTCAAAGTCAAAGTTGGACATTGACGAACAGCACATTAGTGCGCTTAAGGACCTAGCGAAACAGGGGACGGTGTATTTTCCCCATTTTAGCCGCGACTTTGTCTCAAGAAGGCTCGAATTTTCTAAAATTTGAGCCACCAGAATCGCTCTCGAGGGCTAATCGAGTATTCAGCCCTCTTTGCTGATATTACTTATTGTAACGTTGAAAGAGACTGAAATCTGTAGAAAGGAGCAAAACCGCGGTTCAACCTTCCAATCTTTTCACTTACCTACATCCATGAATATAGAACTTAAAAATCGTCATTGTTCCGTATAAGCTTTTCTGGGGAAGCGGGACGGTCCGCCCCCCCCCCTCGCACTATCTCAGTACTCTACTGGTTGGGATCTTAGTGATATCCCTCATTCCCACCCCAATACCCTCCACCCAGCACCAAGCTCCACCCAGCGCACGCGCTGTGAGACCCATTTTGCCACTTCTGCCAAATTGGTCCCTACACTCCCGTAAAAACGTATTCACGTTAAAAAAGCGAAGAAAGGGTTTTCCAGACATAAGAAGAAAGGGAGAATCGGTTCTCAGCCTTATCTCAGGACAGAAGATCGTAGTTCAGCAAGAGAACTATCAATTTAAGCTCGAGCACCTAGGCCAAGAAAAGCCAGAGTTAGGTTAAATACCACCAAAACGCAAACAGAATCGGCAACATTTTGAAGCCAGAAATCGGACTGGTGACAAATATAGTGATTTTGCCCCTAAAATTGACTTATCATTGTCTATCGGAATCTGAAAATGTCGCCTCATAATCTTAAGGACAGTTTTACGCTGGAAGCGTTTTCGAGCGGTGCTGTACAACACGGCGACAACGAGCGTGCATACAGAAAGACCGAAATTGCGAATTCACTACTGCAAAAGCCTCCAGTGGACGATGTCACATTCAATTTGAGGCTTTCGGAAGTACGCTCGTTGTCGCGCGTTCTAACGCCGCTTGAAAACGCTTCCAGTGGAAGACCAACTCCATGGGTAAGTATTTTCACCCAGAAGCTAAATATTTGACTCCATTATCGGGCATTTCGGGCTTCCTGGCCGCGAAATGTGAATATTGCTTCTAGAAACCCAGCAGGAATGCTCCCGATGAAACCGCGGTACCAACCCACTGTTGAGGGGATGAAGAGCTTAAAAGCTTAGAGTTGATCTGATGAGTACATGGCATTCGAAAACAAAGAATACGGGATGGCGACATTCTGTGACCTCTCTCGTGCATTCGATAGTATTTCTCATGAGAAACTGATTAATAAGCTATACGCCTATGGAATAAGGGGTTTATCTCTGGATATGCTGAGGGACTATTTGCGGGGGCGGAGCCAGATTGTCTTTTATAGCGGAGATTCGTCGGGGCCTTCGGAGGTTAGGCATGGAGTTCCTCAGGGATCAATACTCGGGCCTCTCCTGTTTTTGATCATCATAAATGATCTGCCGTCATGGGTTGACGCATTGGTCACATTGTTCGCCGACGATACAACTATTACTATGTCGGACTCGAATGTTCATAATCTAATGAAGAGGATGAGTGAAGAACTCAATAAGGTCGAGGCTTGGCTGTTGGGCAACGATTTGTGGCTCAATAAGGAAAAAACTTGTCATCTGGTTTTTGGGTTGAAAGAGTTGACTCCGGCTAAACCGGTTAAGTTCCTTGGGGTGTGGATAGATGCTAAACTCGACTGGCACCATCATATCGAAGAATTGTCCAAGCGTCTAAATAGAGCTTTATTCGCTCTGAGAAAGCTTAAGGAATGTGTTCCACTCTCTGGCCTTCTGACGGCATACTTCGGAATCTTCCACAGTCTGCTGGGTTATGGAGTTCTTCTCTGGGGTGGATCACCGAAGGCGGAGGTTATCTTTACCCTCCAAAAAAAGGCAATCCGAGCCATAATGAACGTTGGCCGTGCGGCCCATTGTCAAGAGTACTTCCGGGATCTTCGAATTCTCACGCTGGCATCACTTTACGTCCTGGAGTGCGTTTGTTTCGCTCATGCTACGAAGGGAAGTAGTACTACGGTTGGAAGTTCGACTGGTCTGGCCCTTCGTAACGCCGACAACATAAGGGATCCCTTCTTTAGGCTTAGTAAAACTAAGTCAAGCTTTCTTGGGCGTTCCGTGGGCTTTTACAATAAACTACCGGTTCGTGTTCGGAGTTTGTCTGCGGATGATTTCCGTAAGACCGTCCGCAAGGTGCTTATGAGAAAGGCCATTTATAAGCATTCAGATTTCTGCTGGGATGATTCCAACGACTTGCCTAGTGCAAAATAATCAATTTAGAAATAATATGACGACCAAAGTACTTGCTGTACCACATGGAAATAAATTATTATTATTATTATTATTATTATTATTATTAAGCGTCCATACCCTCGATGCCCATACCCCCCAGACATTTCTTTTAGATTCTAAAAATCATGTATCACATCATTGACAGACCGTTGAAAATGACAATTGTACGGCAATTAGGGCCAGGGAATTCCAATTTGTCAGGGTAAGAGCCACCAAAAATTAAACAAATATTGGCTCTGAAACTTACAAATTTGCGAAAATTGTGCTTGGAAAGATCCAATTTCGCAGTTATTAGCCTACAAAATGTCCTCGTCAGCCTTTACGATGCGGTCCGTCGTGGCCGGCTAGCTCGAGGTCCGAGCTCACAAGAAAACAATTGAAAACTTGCAATTCAGCGGAGACTTAGCACCGATACTTGCAATTTTGCTGAAATCATGATCCTCATTTGCGAACTCATTCAATTTCAATTGCAAATCAAATTCACATTGAAATTCAAAGTTATGGCCCAGGGTTCGTGCCCACTAAAACAAAAAGCCCTGAAACTTACAGTTTCCTACTCCACCGACCAGAAACCGTGCCCAACGCCCTCGGAAAACCGGACCGTCTACACAAAGATAAACCAGTCGATCTTTTTCCATCGTTATTTTGTTATATCAGTCAGCGTCCACGCAGTGAACCGCCATATGTTCAAGAAACAGCCTCTGCAGACGCAGACTTACCTCACTGACACTCTCTGTCATCGATAATACTATTAGAAGAAACCAATGACAACGCGAAACGATAATTTTCGCCTCCTTTAAAGGGCACTGAATGCCCTTAAGTGCGTTTTCCTGCGAATATACCCTTTCTGGGTGACCCCCCCTCCGACTGGATGAACCGGCCCTCACCGGGAACGGAGGTGCCACTGCACCACAATTCAACCGCGCTCAACCCGACCTGGGAAAGGCGAGGGCAAGGGGCAGTCAAACGGCTCTGTACTGGGCTCAATTGACGGGCTGTCGAGACCAAAACCGAGTAGCTCAGGTAGCCGAAGGTCTGAAGTTCGAAACGAAAAGACCGGACCGCACCCTCGGTGCAGTTTTTCACTTTTGTTTGGTGGGTCCTACCCCCAACGTCTTTATAGTTCACTATTAAATATGTTTCTTGTTAGCCATCAGCCAACTCCCCGAAATATTGCCTTCTGAATTTGGTAATTGCAGCACTGAATTTGGTTCTTAAGCTTCATCCCGGCGCTGTACGAGTAATTCCATTGGTGTGATTAACAGCCAAATGGCCCACAGGCCATGCATTTCTCGTTGATACACTGTTGCACTAGGTGGAGAGGCCGTTTGTCCTAGCGATTGGCTTTATTCCATGTTATATTTTTCCATACGCTATGCGTGAGCCATTTTTCTCAGTTTTACCCGTGAATTAGCGGTTTTCTTCACCCAATGCCATAAATTGGCGCTTTTTCTCAATTTCTGCCTCAAAGTTGCCTTCAAAGGTCGTGAATGGCGTATTATCAAGTTTCGACGTGAATTAGAATTTTTCTTAATTTCAGCAGCGTAGTAGCGCTTCAAAACCGTAAATTAGCGAATTTTCTCGATTTCAGTCACGAATTGGCGTTTTGCGCAATTTTAGCTGAAAATTAGCGCCGTATTTCATTTTTAGCCGCAAATTATCTTTGTTTCTCAATTTAGGCTTAAAATTAACCTTTAAAATCTCTTAATTTTGGCCAGACTATTTATTAATTTTCTAAATATTACCCGAAAATTAGCGGTTTTTTCACATTTTAGCACGGCGTTAGCAATTTTATATTACGGAGTGCATGGCATTGACGTTTTTCTTAATTTTAGCCACAAAGTTGCATTCAGAAGGCGCGTACTATTTAAATTAGAACTTTCACCACATTTCATCCGTTTATCCGAGAATTAGTTATGCTCCTCAACTTCAGCATTGAATTAGCACTTTTCTAAATTTTAGCAGCGTAGTAGCGTTTCCAACCCGTGCAATACCGAATTTTCTCATTATTTGCCAAGAATTGGCGTTTTCCTCAATTTAAGCTGCAAATTGGACATTTTTTCGATTTTTAGCAGATAATTATTGCTTTTCCCCAATTTGAACTGAAAAAATAACGTTTTTGTTAATTTTGCCCGTGCTAATCAGTGATTTTTTTCAACTTTAGCCCCGAATTAGTGATTTTCTTCATTTTTATCCGCGAACTAACGATTTTTCTCAATTTCGGCTGTGAAATAGCGTTTTCTGCTCATTTTGCGGAGAATTAGCATCATTTATTCCTTTTTTTTATGGGCGAATGGGCGATTTTTCGCAATTTCAGTTGTGAATTTGCCATTTTTGCCCATTTTTATCCTGAAAGCGTTTTTTTGTTTTGTTTTTGGTCAATATTATAGCGTGTTTTTTCAATTTCAACAACGGGGTTGGTCTGAAAACAACACTTTCGCGTTGATTTCCACAATTTATTCGTAGAATGGCCTTCATACACCGCGAATACAGCGATTTTTTCTCAATTTTAGTCTGGAAGTTGCATCACGGGTCCACGAATCAGCTCTTTTTCGCAGTTATAGCCATGAATATTAGCGATTTCTTCCAGTTTTTTTTTGCCGCGTCAGCAAGTTGCAAATTCATGATTAGTACTTTACTGGGCTTAAGGCCCTAACGAAACTGGCGACACGGTGTGTTTTCTCTTTTTAGCCGCAAATTTTCCTCAAGATAGCGCGAGTTTTTTTCAATTGGAGCCACCAGAATAGAAGCTTCGGAGGCTCAATCGAATATTCAGCCCACACTCTTTGCTGATAGTCCACTTGCAACGTTATATTCTCGAGGTCAGATAGGCTAAAATTCGTAGAAAGTAGCCAAATCGCTGTCCTACCGTCCGACCTCTTCACATATCTACAATCTTGGATAACCTAAAAATCCTAATTTTTCCGTATTTAAACATTTTGGGGACTTGGGGCGTTCCGCCCCCCTCGCCCGTTCCTCGATAAGCTAATGCGCGGGGTCTGAAGTCCAAGGAAGCAGCTGGACGTACGGGGACCTTTTCGGACTACTTGAAGTCGAGAAAATCTGCTAAACCTAACTTCAACGAGAAACGCTCATTTTTGGAGATTTTATAGAGCTCCATAGAACATTGGCACTAGTGTTCCTTCGTTCGTATTCTTGTAGCTCTGGAGGGGGGGGGGATCTATCCCCCATACCACCCCGGACTTAGACCCCCCCCGCCCGGGGAACAGACTCTCCCCAGAGAAAAACGCAATTTTTCGCCAGTCTCTGTTTGAGTTTTGCAGTTAAGTTCACAAAGTCGCTTAGAGACTGACACTTTCACACATTAGACTGATGACTATTCAAGCAGAAAACTGGAAATTTATCACTCAGAACCTGATTGGTTCGGCTATGAAAAATTGGCGCTTAGCCCAGAAATTTTCGTTAAAATGGAAGTTTCGTTACCTAAATTTCCGCATTATTAGGAGCTTTGGGGTGAAATATCATCGGAGTTACAAGTTTCGGCTGTAAATTTCCGTTAAATCGCATGTTCCGGATCTTAATTTCAACGAAATTGCAGGCTTTCGGGCCTTCTTTTTTTTTGGAGCCGCCGGGATAGCCGGCGGCCATGACAGCGTCACAAGCCGAATGATTATAGCCGTGAGATTGCAGCATTTGGAGCTATAAATATCCGTCGAAATTGGGTGTATTCTGGTTGAACAATCATGAAATAGCCAGTTCCGGGTCCTTTAACTTCAAATCGCGGGTTTCAGGGCATTGTTTGGTGGGCACACGGAGGCTGCAAAAAGCCTCTAGAAACCGCTAATTACCATTTTTTCATAATTTTAGCCGCGTATTCTTTTCCAGAACAGCACATAATGAGAGCTTTTTTTCCATTCCGCCAAGAAATTGTGTCAATAAACCAGGAAACCGGCACTTTTTATGTCAATTTTAGTCGCGAAGTAGCCTCCAGGACATGAATAGCAGCTTTTCGACCGAACAATATTGCATTCAGTGGCTACTTCCTGTTTCGCAGCTAAAGCTTTGTGTTCAGTGGTGAAATGACCAGTTTTGGGGTCGAAAAATTCACAGTTTTGGCTCAATCGACACTCTCATGGCTCAAACTGGTTGTGTCACGGCCAAACGGAAATGGCTGTGTGTCTAGTCACAATTTATTCAGCTGAATATTCAGTTTCTTTGGTCTTAAATTTTAGTTTTCCGACTGAACAAACTTCTTCGTGTGCCTCACGATCCGCGTATGATATCAGCGAAGCTTCGAAGATGCAATGACGTGTAGTTTTTCAGCGTGACATACTCCTCTTGTTAGGGTTAGGGTATTCGCCTATTAATAATTATAAATGGGTTGAATAGGTATCGTTCTTCTGTTGAATAATAGTGAATTTGTAATATTCCGACTATAATAATGGGTCATCTTCTCTTAGGGGTCGCCTAACAATATTGTTAAATCAACCCGGAGTGATTCACTTTCATTATCCCTTCATTTTACAATGGAAACCTGTTTGATTATCAAAGACTCTGTCCCCCGCAAGTGCGATCTACCTATCTCTTTTCCTTTATATTCATACAGTGAATGTACAATTTAATAACTATAATGAGTCCGCCTGGGTTTAATAGAGAATACCCCTTATCCCTTTCAAAACGTCCATCATTTTCAGCTATTCACTTTTCACCCCCTCCCCCCCCAAACTCCACCTTTAAACTCACTTCATCACACAGCCGGACCGCCCTCTTCTCCGCGTCACTCCCCTCCTCTACCCTACATCAACCCTGAAAAACTGAGAACTCGCCCTGGAAACGCCCGGGCCCTCGAGTTTTCTTTGTCGACGGGGGCGCCCTTTAACGAAGAGAGGAAAGCGAGAGGGAGTTTTTTGAAGGCAGCAAACAACACCACAACAAACGGAACAACAGCACAATAGCGAGGCGCGCTGGGGCAAGCCGAGTCTCCATTAAAATAAATTGCTCCCTTTCCGTCGTTCCGTCAGCCTCCCCGAACCCCCTCATGAGCACACATGATGAGTGGTTGAGATGATTGGTGGTGGTGGTGGTGGGGGGAGGGTTGAGTTCTGGAGTGCTTCATGTCATGTGCTGAGGGGGGAGAACGATATGAAGAAGGCCGTTGAAATTATGGGAAAAGGGGGAACGTGAAGTGACTATTTAATATTAATAAATACAATGCTGACTATAATAACGCGTAATGCTGTCATGTGAGGAAGGTATTGTTGTTCTATTACCCCCTGGGACCCCTGCCACCAACGCCAACCATCCCTTTTTGGTCAACACTGTCAATGCGAGGACAAGTTTACTCAAAGTATAGAAGTACGATTGAAGCCTGAACCGGCGCACAAAACTCATTTAATTAATTATTTTCAAGCATTCCTTCAACAAATAGTTGAATATCTGATTCCTTTTGAATGAAATTTTTAACGAGAATTCCTACATTTTCAGGAAGAAAGTATACAGCTCATCATAATCCTGAGGTTCTTTCTTAAATTAAAGCTAGGGATGAGAATTGAGAAATAAACCGAAAAGAGAAAGATAAGTTTTAATTCATTATTTGTGAATAGGGTCGGAGGAGTATGAGTGGCAAAAGTGTAAGCTCTTTTTGCACCCATTCGCCCTTTTCACCCCCTCATTCCAACCCCCTCAAACGCTGCTTATCTTCTTTCTTTCCAAGGCAACCAAGCAGTGTGAATTGACTACCCTTCAAGCCTTACTTCCATTTGTCTTAGTCGTTCCAAGCGGTTAAGAACATCATAAATATAAATGCGAATTTAAATGCTATTCCTTCGAGCGTGTAATTGTGAGAATGATTTATACCGAGAAGAGGAAGGAAAAAAAAAAAACCCTCGCATTAAAAGATTGCGGGCTGACCGCGGGGGTTTTAAGTGCCAGGCCAGTAAAAGTTATAGATCCCGCTCTTTAGCCTATAAATGCAGCAATGGAAATGAAAATATCAAACGCCACAATTAAAAGGCGATTCAAAAGATTAAACAATAGTTAATAGAATACAAAAAAAAAATCCGCAGCATCGATTGGAAGAGGGGGAGTTATAAATGAAAGAAGGAGAAGAATAAGAGTTAGCTTTACTCTTTATAGGTATCATCAATCTAAATGTGATTAATGTAACCTCAATCCACTTTCTAATGTTCGTGATGTGGGATGGGGGGGGGGGGAAGGAATGAGTTGAAGACACTGGGAAAAGTCTCAAGAGACGAGCTTCTTGAGTACTTCGCACTTTTGATTAGGTTAGGCGCGACGGTGAAGGGGGGGGGGGTGATGAGGACGGAAAAAAAAGAAAGAGGGCCCTTATAGGACGAGGAAAAAGAAATGGGAAAAAGGACATGCATGAAGAAAGTTACATCCGAGTAATTTGTTTTTAAGGGCGAGGAGTGTGACGGTGTGGGAGAAGAAAGCGAGGGGGAGTAATCTCGAAATTATTACCTGGGTGGATTTGATGAAAAGTGTTTGTGAAGAAGCGAGGAAAAAGGCTTTGTACAGCTATTCTCTCCCCATAATCAAAGTAATCTTTCATGTCTCTGCGAAAATTGCAATATACCTATCTTCTACACCGTACAGAAAAAAACAAAAAAAAAAGGGTGATAATTATTCCACTCGTGTCGCTGGATAAAAATGAAAACCCAACAAAAAACATTTTCTCATTTCGTATTTATTTTTATTCCTTCTTTATCTAATTATTCCATTCACACATCACGCGTGACAGGGCATCAGTTCTCTTCTCCTCCATTCGAATCGCCGCATTAATTTTTATCGAGTGATGACAAAAGCCCCCCGCACCCTCCCACACATCACACCGTTCCTTCCATTCCCTTAAACCATCAAAAACCTCTCCGCCCCGCCCCCTCCTATCAGCCCCTTAGAATTCGCCGACTGCCATAAACATCCACCCTTTTCACCATTCAACGGTTGCGCTACCATATATACGCCCCAGCCCGAAAAACATAAAAGAGAATCGTAAATTGGGCACGCGCTTCGTAGATGCTTTCCAGCTTCCGGGAGAGAGAGAGAGAGAGAGAAAAAAGTGTTCATGGTGGGACGTTGATGAAAGGAAAGGGAGAGAAGGGACATCACCATTAAAACGCCGGTGTGCGTGAAGTTTTGGAATGAGAAGTAATGGTAAGAGTGGGTGGGGTGGGGGTATATAAACGTTTTCGGTGGTGAAAATCTAGGGGAACTTCCTTCTTTTTTTTTTCCTCTTTCGTAGGAGAAATACTGCGCCACCGTTTATTGAGTGCTGCGGAAAGGAGGAGGATCTCCAAGTTTTGAAGTCGTTCCCCGGACCAACTTGAAGGCCGTTAAAGTGAGGAAAAATGCTTTGGAATAGGAATTTTCGAGTCTGAATATGATGAAACTCTACTGGTGACACCCGAACGAGGGAGGGTCACGGTGAGCAGTTTAGGCACTTGAATGACCCATATTGGGTTGTGTCGTTCTGCCAAGGGGCTCAATAATTGCTGTTTGTTCCATTTTAGCCAGTAATTAACGATTTTCTCCAATTTCATCCACGAATGAGTGTTTCTTTCGAGTTGTAAACGTGAATGTGTGTATTTTCTCAATAACATCCTAGAATAAGCATTTTTCCTTAACTTCAGCGGTGAATTGTCCATTTTACTATTAGCGTTCCCCATTTGCACACAATTCTGCAACGGGGCTATTCATTTCCACCCGTCTTCTCCACTAACATATGATTTAATTCAGTGAAGACGGGTGGAAATGAACTGCCCAAATGCAGAATTTTGTGCAAATGGGGAACGCTATAAATTTTATATCAGACAAGGGGCGAATGTCAGGCAAATCCAGCAGAGTCAGGGTAAACTTTTTATATTCAAAACCAATTGTTGTGCTTTTATTCGATTCTTTAGCTTGAATTTTCAGCTTTTTGACCGAAGTGAAGAAAAAAATCTTACTTGAGTGAAAGGCGTTTCTGACTGAAGAACCCTCCAGATAGCGGGCCAAATTTGACAAGTTTGAGAGTCTTCCCATGTTTTGTTGGCACACTTCGTTACTGCCTTAGGCTACTCAAGCACAAAATTTCACTGCATTTTGTGTTCCTTCATTTACATCGTCAATAAATACAAATGAAATTGCCAAACAATAACTTTAACACACGAATTGTCCTTTTTTTCGTCAGAAACGCACAAGTTATCTGCAGGAAAGAGACCTGGACACTCACTAAGTAGCCGGGAAACTGACAGTGTGACCTGAAAACTGAAAAAATGACTTGGAAATTGACAAGAAGTCTAAAAACTGAAAGATTTGCCTGAAAATTGACTAATTGTAGGTGAGCTGGAAATTAAAAGAGTGGTCGGTAAATTGACTGGCAAAGTGGCCTCTAAACAGCCATAGTGGCCTGGAAACTGGCAATTGACATAGTGGCCAGAAAACTGACTAATAATTGACCAGGAAACTGACAATTAGTGACTAAGAAACTGACGAATGAGTGTCCTGAATTCTAATGAAGTGGCTTGGTCATGCTGCAGCGTGGTCTGGAGGTCCTGGGACCACGCCCCAGAAGGATATATTTAGGGCGAGTTATACATTATCGTACATACCGAAGGCATGGAGGAAGGTAAGGGTTGTGTTTATTCCTATAAGTCGGGAGCGAACTCCTCGGTCTAGGCAAAGGCGTACCGACCCGTCTTTCCTCCTTAAAACAATAGAAAAGGTAATTGGCCTGGATATCAAGGACAGTTGCCTTAAAACTAAACCAATCTAGAGGGGGCGGCATGCCTACCAGGCGGACAAATCTACTGAGACCGCCCTGAACAAACTGGTGGGTAAGGTTGTAAAATCTCTGCACTGGGCTATTTCCTGGACATAGGTGGTGCCTTTGACAACACCGCCCATGACTCTATGGAGGGTGCGGTAAGGAGCAGAGAGGTTTACCCATCTTCAGTGAGATGGATCAAGGGGATTCTGGAGTGCCGAGTCGTGACTTTGGAGCTGGGAGGGGAGACTGCTTCCGTGTTGCCCTCAATAGGATGTCCTCAAGGGGGTGTGTTCTCTCCTCTGCTCTGGAAAATGTTGCTTGGGGTAGACAAGCTTCTCGCTATCCTAAAAAAGCAGGGTTATGAGGTAGTTGGTTACGCGGATTACCTTGCGATTCTAGTTAGGGGAAAATACCATACCCAATAGGATGCAGGGTGCCCTTAACATTGTGGCCTCAGGGTTAACCCTGAGAAGACCACCTTTGTTGCGTTTACCAGGCGGAGGAAGCTGACATTAAAGGTAGTTCGACTGAATGGAGAAGTGATGAAAGTAGGAAAATAAGTCAAATACCTAGGAGTTACCCTGGATCAGGGGCTCAAATGGACCTCGCATATCAAGCGGGTGCTGAACAAGGCCACGTTCGCAATATGGGCTGGTCGGAAAATGTTTGGCAAAACAAGGGGTTTAAAGCCACAAATTGTGTTGTGGCTGCACACTGACGTTGTTAGGCCTATCATCGCCTATGGCTCGCTCTTATGGTGGCAGAAGACGAAACAAGGGACAGTCCAGGTCCTGCTGAGTAAGTTGCAGCGCCAGGCCTGTCTTGGAGTAACGGGTGCTATGCACTCGTCCCCAACAGCGGCCATGCCATTCGACATGCCTCCCCTGCACCTTCATGTGCAGGCGACCGCAGTATGGCGGCGGTGAGACTGCTGTGGGCGGGGCACGTGATCGAGCGAAGATCTTCATCTTGTCTGACAGCCAGGTGGCTCTCAAAGCTCTAGGCTCAAGTATTGTCAATTCGAAACTAGTTTGGGGCTATCTTGAAGCCCTCAGGCCTGTGGCAACGGTAAAAAGCCTTACTTTGATGTGGGTGCCGGGTCACGAGGGGTTTGAGGGGAATGAAATGGCTGATCAACTCGCGAAGAGAGGATCAGAGATGCCTTAAGTAGGACCGGAGCCAAGTCTCAGGGTCCCGAAGTCCTTCAAGAAGAGGCAGGTGCAGGCGTGGTTGGACGAGAGGCAACGTGAACGCTGGATTAGACAACCAGGTCTCAGGCAGGCCAAGCTCTTTGTCACTCCAAAGGGACGGTCGGAGAAGGGCCTGATCTCTCTGACTCGAGGAGATCTGAGGATCTTGGTAGGACTGCTAACGGGACATTGTGCCGTGAGTCGAGGGCTTTTCAACGGATTTTAGGGGCTGTCTAAGTGATGACGGTTGTGTGGTCCCCTTTCTGTACGGAAAAAGCGAGCCGGAGGGCGCGAATTATCCCAAAATGTCAGAATCACGGAGAGAACCCAGTCAACGGGTCATCTGACCGCAAATCAGTTTCATTTTTCAGATTCCACGCGTCATAAAAAACCCACCAAGACACGAAGATACCTACATCAAATTTTTAAATTTTTCGTTAAAGTAGTCGTTGGAGTGGCGGGGGGGTTTCAAGGTGTTGCGATGTCCGTGTTTTCCGCACTATTAGATGCAAATTGGCGGGTTTTTCCATTTTTAGTAGCGAATTGGCTTTTTTTTAAAAAAACAATTTAGGCTGAAAAATTAGCCTTTCTCCAAATTTTGATTTTGTCAAGCTGCAAATTTTTGTACATTTTAGCACCGCATGAGCAATTTTGTTTTACTTTTAACTGTAGATTAGAGCTTCTTCACTTTTCTAGCCTTTTATCAGCGGTGTTTTTTAACTTATAGCCATGAATTTGCCCCAGTGGCGTACCCAAAGGGAGAGGACAGGTGGATCTACCCCTCCGGGAGGCCGTTTTTAGCCAAGTTTTTTGCGAAATTCCAGCAATACGAAGGGCATTCATTACAGCACCCGTCCCCCGCCAGTCCTAAGTAGGCTGTGAACTCACGGAATAGCTCCCTCCGGAAAGATTTCTAGGTACGCCCCTGAATTTGCCGTTTTTCTCAATTTTAGCCTCAAAATTGTCTTCAGAAGGCGCGAAGAAGCTTGTTCAAGTTGGGAATTTTACCACAATTTTGGCCGTGAATTGGTGATTTTCCTCAAGTTTAGCCGCGGACTTACGCGGCTGACTGAAGTTTTCTTTTTTAACGTTTTTCCCCATTTTTAGCAGCGAATTAGCACTTTTTTCTCAATTTGAGCTGAAAATTAGAGTTTTCTCAATTTTAGCCGCGCTAATTATAGTGATTTTTTTTCATTTTTAGATTACGAATCAGGAATTTCTCGCAGTTTTAGCCACGAATATTAGTGTTTTCCCCGCCAAAGAGCGTATTTCTCTCAGTGTTAGTCCTGAATTAACGTATTTATGTCATTTTTAGCCACGAATTAGAAATGTTTTTCACTTTCAGACTTGAAATAGCGTTTTTTCTCAATTTCAGCCGTGAACTTACCCTAAGAACTGCCCAATTAATCAGTTTTAACCCGTAAAAATTCCCTTCAATAACCATATATAAGGCGATTTCACAATTTCAGCGCTTCTTCTCGATTTCGAAAACTGAGCTTCAAAAATGACCAAACTGTACGAGCCTTGAAAGGATAAACTGACGATTCACACCCTCAAAACGCCTGAATAGATGATTCCTGCCCTGAAAATGGCCAAATCGACCATTCGCGGGCCTAAAATGGTAAAACTGACTATTCCGTTCTTGGATTAACTATTCGCACCCTATTAATGACAAAGCCCATGAATATGCGCCCTAAGAATGGCCAAACTGGCTATCCAAGCCATGAAATCGACTAAAATGATTCTATTCGCACTCATAATAGCTTAACTGACAACTCGCGCCTAGAAAATTACTAATCTTGCAATTTACCACTCTAAAAATAGCCATACGGGGAGCGGCCGCTCTGTAAACGGTCAAACTGACCATTCGAACCCTCAAATGGCAAAACGGACGATTCTTCCCCTGAAAACATCACACTGGCTGGACCATAAAGACAGTTTGCGTCGTTAAAATGTTCGAATTTGCTATTTAAGACCTAGAAATTGGTAAAAACTGACTCTATCTGACCCATAAATGGTTAAACTGACGATTCGCGTTTTGAAAAACCGTAATAAACAGTTGATTCCTGTCCCAAAAACGGCAAAAACAACCAATGGCTCGTAAAAATTGCCACTCTGAGCCCTTTACACCTTCAAAATGCCTAAACTGACGATTAGTATTGCGCTAAAATTGGCAAAACTGGCCATTTATGCTCCAAACATGACATACTCGTACTACGAATTCACGATCTAAAACTGGCCAAACCGTTTATTTGACGATTCGCGCATTCAAAGTGGTTATTAGCACACTACACTCCGGTAACGCACCAGCCTTGACCAGCTGGTGTGGCTGAAGGGGAGCGGAGCGAGGATAACCAGGACTTGCACATGTTGGGTCACTTGTCAGGCTTAAACCTGGACGTGTGCCTTTCAAGGCATCAAGCCAGGGCGGGAAGAAGGCACAATCCTGGTTATTAGCACGCACAACGCCAAACATGCATCCCCCCGCCCTTAAAACGATGCATCACGCATATGGGCCGTCCTCACCTTAGCAACTAATCACCACCCCCACCCGCCAGACCACCACAACCACCACTAACGATGGTGCACACTTGATGCACACTGGATGCACACTTTGGACTGGATAAACTAAATATCCAAACACTTTCAAAATTTCTTGACTGCCTGATCACACCCTAAATGTGGCTTACGGACCATTTATGCACGGGAAATGGCTTAAACTTACCAAGGTCGAAACTGAGCCTCAAAAATGGCCCGACTGCGAGTGATTCGTGCCATAAAAATAGTCGAACTGATCATTTTGCACCTTGGAGTTGTCTCAACTGACGATTCACGCCATTAAAATGCAAAATCTGACTTGCTGGACCAAAAAATGGCCAATCTGGCTAGTCACGCGCTTATAATACTAATTGACTATTACATAGAGCCCTGACAAACCGCGGCCATAATGTATCGCCATCGAATAGGACCGTCTCCACCTAACCAAATGATTGACCCCCACCCCACCCAACCAGCACCCGGTGCATCTTCCGGGTTCAATTTAACTTTCTTGAATGTTCGCGTCGCACTCATGAGTTGCAAGATAAAAATAGGTAATTACTGCCTTGCACGAATTTGTGCTAATAAAATCATTATTTGTGAAGCTGTGGGTTCATAGCTCTGTAGCCTGGTGAAGCATTTACTTTTTAAATAGAGTTTTCGTGCAAACTTGACCGTTCTAGAGAGCTACACCCCAGCAGCAATAAATAAGCAATCAGTTTTTGATAAATAGTGACCCGTAATGAGCTTACTTACTTTAAAATACTAATTATTATTAGGCGAGGGATATAAGAGGGGAAAAAGTAAGAACGACTTACAACTAAACTCCCTCATGGGAACTAAACTTCCTCATAGGAAACCGTCATTAAAACCCTGAATGCGCATGTCGGCACATCGTTTATTCGCTAGCAAAGAACCAAAAAATTCAGTTCAACTGCGTCATCCCCCACCCAACCACTAAACATAAAAGACAGGCTCAACACACGCTTATAAGCCAACCCCTGAGGAAGAATATAAAAAGGGAAAAAATGCATCTGTTACTTTTCTTCTCTTCCTTCATACCAAATTTAATCAAAAATCGTACATTTTTCCCCGTTTTTTTTTTTGTTTTTTTTTTTTTTATGCTGAATAAAAAGCTTCCTGTCTCTCTCGCTCCTTAACCCCACTACCATCCCCAGATGTGTTTTTTTTTTGCTATAAGCTACATAAAGAAACTGCTGTGCAAGCCCGATAAACTTCTTATAGGAGAGGAAAGGAGAAAAAGGCGAACCTCTTTCTTCTATACAAATGTAAAATTCCCGTGCTTCTCAGTGATGATCGACGGATGCCTTGTGTGGTAGTGGTGGGGGGGATGAGGCGTCGTGGTTTGGGGCGGTATTTTGTGCCCTTGGATAATATTGAAGGAACGGTTGTTCTTCAAGAAAAAAAAAAAAAAAAAAAAAAAAAAAAAGCTGAGCGAGAGGAAAAGATCACAGTGTTTTACAGCTCGCACTTACTTTTTATGACATTTCCCCTCTTGGAAATTCCTTGAAAAATAATATAAAAAAAGTGCTGCGAATGATATAAATAAGATTTTTTATAAAGCGGAATGGAGGACAGTGGCAGTAAAGTGGCGATCGCACGGCTGGAAATGTCGTAAATTCGAAATAGGCAGAATGGTTTTTGTATTTATTTTTCGAACAGGAGTACACCTTCCGCTTGTTGTAGTCACCAAAATCGTTCAAATCGGTTTATTAGAGTCACCAAAACCCTAAATTACCCGTTGTAACGTTCGAAAACATGTTGAGGGTTGTAAGGGGTAAGGAAACAAGCACTTGACTTCAAAATAGTCGACAGCTTTGCGTCACTCAAGGGAATCTCTTCTCAACATTATTAAAGGACGATTCATCTCCCCCTTCTCTTTTTGTGAAAGAAAACGGGGGTTACCTGGTAACCCCGTGAGAACGTACGTGTGTATGACGCTGTGAATCATGTGAGGGTGAGGTACCTCACAAGCAGTTTTCACTGAGTTTGTGTTATGGTCGTTAAAATAATAATTGTCCTCTACGGAGGGATGGGGGTGAAGCTTACAACATTGCTATTGACAACAACGTGTACTTGACGAGTCAGGTTTGATGGTGGGGAAGGGTAACTGTGAAATGAGGGACAATTTTACCCCAACTGTGAACGTTCCTTTTAATGTTATGTTATATAACATGTCATTGTCACTCAGCGGTAGACTCATTTAAATAATGCACAGAAAAACGTGTTTAAGGAAGGGGAAAAAGTGCACCAGTGACCCTTGTGTTATTTACATTGTCAAAAGAATATGATTTCATCGCTCAGGAGGGGGCTCTTTCTCAAAGTATTTCATCATGCAGCCAAACAAAGGAATGACCCTCATCCCGTTGGCATGGAGTATTCTTCGAGGCACTTACGCCTTAACAAAAGACTTTTGTGTGTTACTGTTGTACTCATGGACAGCAGTTTTTTTTTTTTTCTAGGCTCAGCAGATCTACAAGCGCAAATTTCGGTTCACAAAAAACGACCGAGTCAAATTGTGGCCCCATATTAATGGGGCGGAAATCTCCATGACACAGAACGTGTGGATCGTCCACTCGCCAAAAGAAAACATGGTAACAGGGTTTACCACGCTGAAGTTGCCTTGTTTTGGTTTCTTTCACACGTAAACTGCCATGCCGTGCGGACTGATTCGTTTGCCAGAAAACCATTGTTGCCATGGCTTTTTTTGCGTACGGGCCAGTTTGCGTTCTGTATGACGGGGACTTGAATCTCTGAGTGAACTATAATGAACAATCAATAAATTTATTTTTACGTCACGTATTTTGGCCACAAATTTGCCCCCATAGGAACCGTCAATTGGTGTTTTCACAACTTTAGCCGTGAATTAGCGCATTATCTCAAGTCCAGCACAAGCAGAAGTGTAGAAAATCATCTGGTTTCATTCAATTTTTCAGAATAAGTCAATGAAATCACATGGTTTTCTACACTAGTGTAGCTAGTGCAAAACAATGGAACGGACCTAAAATATAAACCTAATGGATTGCTCGTAATGTACTGGAGGGGCGTGAAGGGGGTACGCCGTCCCCTGATAAAATAATGACCATTTTTTTCTCTTTCTCACCTCGATCTCACTCCCGTGTGTAGTTATGGCAACTAGGTCCTTATTTTGAAACACCACTCCTCTCATCCACTTTCTGATATGGCGCCGCTTTATCAGCAGTGATGAGCAATCCAGTTCTTTTATATAGAATTTGTTCGTTTATCGTCCGGAGCATTCTTTTGTAATCCCGAATTACACTTAAAGCGTTCATTCGTCAAATCTCAGACTGTTCAGTGCAGATAGTGCTGCACTGTGTTGCACTATCTGAACTGAAAAATAAGGAGGAGCTTGCTGCTCGAAATGTTATAACCTGCTCAATAATTACTTTTCATCAAAATTTAAGTCTGGGAAGCGGGAATAAATTATGTTTTTCTTATCGTGAGGTCAATCCCGGACTGCTCGAACTACACCTGCACCCTACACTGAACGACAAACGAACGAACTTATAATGTTGAGTTTAGCCGCGAATTATTTCTCAATTTTAGCCGAAAATTAATGCTATCACTCAAATTTAGCTGTGAATTCTGCTTTTTGTCAATTTCACCCGCAAATTAGTGCTTTTCATCTCAATTCTAGCCGTGATTTAGAGATCAATTACAGCCACAAAATTGCCTCCAGAAGCCAGAAGTATTTTCAATAACAGCCGAAAATTGGGAACATTGTCAATTTTAGCCGCGAACTAGCACTTTCTCTCAATAATTTTAGCAGCAAAAGAGTGTTTTAACCCATGAATTAGCGATATTTCTCAATTTAAGCCAGGAATTTGCGTTTTCCTCTATTTTGCTGATGCAAATTAGTCATGTTTTACCCTTTTGGCACCGAATTAGCACCTTTTCCCAATTTGAGCTGAAAAGTAGCTTTTTTTTCTCTTCATTTTAGGCGCGCTACTTAGCTATTTTCCCTAATATTTGCCGCACATTATTGTGTTTTTAAACATTTTTTGCCCCGCACACACAATCATTTTTTTTTTTTTTTTTTTTTTTTTTTCACATTGAACTTTGGATTGGAATCTTTGCTAATAATTAATGGAATTTAGAAAATCCTTTTCTACGGACAATTATGGGTATTACTCCCCTCCTTACCGCACCACCACAGTCACAACTGTGAATCAGGGAGTGGGGAGGCTGAAATAAAGAAAGTAATCTTTAAATTAAATACTCACTATTCTTCACTTGGTTTTGAGTTCCAAGAAAAAATTGCTCCCCAGGAATTCGAACCCACGACCTCCTATTTTCGCGCGAACATATAAAGGAAATGTGACGTATGCCATGCACTGACTCGATAGGTGCAGTTTGAGTTCCGAGAGGGGATTTCTCCTGGGTGGATTCGCTCTTTGCGTGGACTCCCGGGATAGCTCAGTTGGTTCGAGCACCTGGCGCGAAACTAGGAGGTCGTGGGTTCGAATCCCACCCGGGGAGTAATTTTTCCCCGGGGAACTCAAAACAATTAAAGAATAGTGAAGTATTTTATTTAAAGATTAATTTCTTTATTTCAGCCTCGCCACTCCCTTGAATTCACAGTTGAGACTAGGGTGGTGCAGTGAGGAGGGGAGTAATCCACAGAAACGGGGCTTCTAAATAATTGTCGGACATATAAAAGAAATGCTCACAATTAGTTTTAGGCCATGAGTTGCCTTTAAAAGCCACAGATTGGCGTGTTCCTAAATGTTAGTCGTGGATCAACGTTTTACTGAATTTCAGAAGTTAATTGGCGTTTTTATTAAGTTTGGCCACGAATTACTGATGTTTGTCATTTATATCCGCGAATTAACGTCATTTTACGACCTTATCCACGAATTAGAGCTTTTCCCCAATTTATTATACGAATAAGGATTTCTTTTTTTCCATTTTAGCTGCAAATAAATTAGAGATTCTTTTCAATTCGCGATTGGTCGCGATGAACGTTTGTCCAAATTTTATCTGCTAGTTAGCGCTTTTTGACAGTTTGATTCGCGGTTTTTCTCATTTATGAGCATTACATTGTGATTTTTCTTTATTTTCGCCTTGAATTTAGCATTTGACACAATGTTAGCTGCTAATTAGCATTTTTTCTAAATTTCAGTCATGAATTAGCGTTTTTCGCAAAAACATTGAATTTAGCGTTTTTTTCTTAATTTTAGCCGTGCTGATTTGTGATTTTTCTCAATATTGGCCGCAAATTAGCGGTTTCAAACATTTTGCCACACATTATCATTTTTCCAGTGGATTAGCGTTTTTTTCTTAATTTTTGCCTCGTACTTGTAATTTTTGTCATTTGCATCCGTGAATTAACGCTTCTTTTGCCATTTTAGCCGCTGGCTAGGAAAAATAACAGCACAATAGCTTATTTTTCTACATTTAGGTTGTAAGTAGCCTCTATAGCCCATCGAATCAGCGATTTTTTTTCTCAATTTTGGTTTTAAAAATTGCATCGAGAAACAAAGAATGAGCTCTTTTTCGCAGTTTCAGCCACGAATATTAGCGCTTTTTCCAAACGTTTTGCTGTGTACTTGCCTCTAGAACAGCATATATTAGTATTGCGCGCCTGTTCAACTTTATCCTCCTGGTCCTGATAAGGCCCTGATAAGGTCCTGATAAGGACCTAATACGACCGGGGATCAGGGTTTTTTGTCTCAATTTTAAAGGGAAAATTATACCCCCAGAAGGCGCGATTTTTCTTAATTTGAGCCTTCAGAATAGCGCTTTCTATGGCTAAATCGATTATTTTATTGCTCTTCGCACTTTTTGCTGATCATCCTCGGGTCGGATAGTCTGAAAATCGACAAAAGGGCCCATTATCGCTGTCCAACCGCATACTAAAACTCCTTTTCACGTCCCCAAATTCATGAACATTGAACCTAAAAATCTTTAAGCTTTTCGGGGGCACCCATCTGATTCAGGCCCGGGGTGGTCCACCCCCTCACCACTACCTCGGGACGCTACTGGCCATGATTGACCTCTTTTACATGACTTTAACCATGAATCACGCTTTTTCTCCATCTTAGCTGATAAATAACGCTTTCTGCCAATTTTTATCCGCAAATCATTTCTCAATTTTAGCCAAAAATGACCGCTTTACTCTTTAGCTGTACATTCATTGATTTCCTGGAATTGATCCCCGAATTTTAGCAGGTAATGAGCGCTTTTTGTCAACTCCAACCGCGAACTATACTTTTTATCCATTCCTGCTGTGAATGAGCGCCTTATTCAAATTGAATCCCCAAATCATTTCTTAAATTTAGCCATGATCGACCGCTTTTACACGACTTTAACCATGAATCACGCTTTTTCCAATTTTAGCTGCTAATTAGCCCTTTTTGTATTAGCCGTCAATTATTTCTCAATTTTAGCAAGGATCTACCGTTTTTACTTTTTATTTTAACCGTGAATTCGTGAATTTTCTCATTTATTCGTGATTTGGCGTTTTACTCTATTTTAGCAGTTAATGAGCGCTTTTTGTCAATTTTAGCCGCGAATTACACTTTTTATCGTCTTTAGCCGCGATTTTATTTCCTAATTTTACCCAATAATTATTGCAGGTTTCAGTCAATCTTAGCTGAGATCATAGGTATGGAATTTTTCTTCATTTAAGCTGCAAACGAACGCGTTTCGTCAATTCAGGCAACGAATTACGCTTTTCCTCTATTTTTGCCGCGAATTATTTCTCAATTATTAGAAAAAAATATTTACAACTTTACTTTTCATTCAAGTTTAACTGAAAATTCACAAATTTTTCTCGATTTGATCCGTGAATTATTAACTGCTTTCATTTCATCGGCTAATGAGCTTTTTTTTTTTTTTTTTTTTAAATTCCACGGATTGTACTTTGTATTCGCTTTAAGCCGGGAATTTTTCGAGTTTTCCAAGATTTTGCCATGAATTAGTGGGTTTTCTCAATGTGTATCCGTGAATTTTCGTTTACACTCAATTTTAACAGCGTTACGGGGTTTTTCTACTTCTTATTCATGTGAATTAGCACTCTATCTTGATTTGTTTTAAAAACATCTCATTTCCTCGAGTTTTCGGCGGATCATTTCAGAATTTTAGACAAGAATTACCACTTTTACTCATTTTTAGCTGTGAATTCACAGATTTCTCCATTTTAGCTCCTAATGAGCATTTTTGGTGTATTTCAGCAACAAAATATTTATCCCTCCCCCCATATTTTAGCAGTGAATGACCTCCAAAATTTTAAATTTCACCCCGAAATTAGCAAGTTTTCTCGCTTTTTGCTGCATATTGACAGGATTTCTCAAACTTACCCGCAAATTAGCTCCTTTTCTCAAATTTGTTAGCGTTTTATTACTTTAACTAAATTTTGCCGTGACTTAGCAGTTTTTCTCACTGTTAACAGCTATTTACTTATAAATTTTAGCCGTGGGTTACCGTGATTATTCAATTTTAGCCACAAACTCGCAGATTATCTCAAATTGTATCAGCGATTTAACGTTTTTCTCCATTTTAACTGGTAACAAGCACTTTATCTCAATTTTAGCTGGAAATTAACATGGTTTTATCAAATTAATTAGCGATTTAGCGTTTTTTTTTTCAATTGGAGCCACGAATCATAACATTTCATCAAGTTTTACCGCGTATTATTTCTTAATTTTAGCCCCAAATTATTCCTCCAAATTATTTATTAATTTATGCTGCGAAGTATAACTTTTACTCAATTAACGCTTTTTCACAATTTTAGCCGTGAATTTGATTTTTCTCAAACTTTGTTCACGAAACCACGAATTGGCTTTTTATCAAAATTATCTGAGCCTGCTGAGTTATTCACAGCGGCTTTTTCTCAGTTCTATAGCTGTGAATCAGTGATTTGTGTCAATTATGGAGGTGAATTAGACTTTACCTAAATAGTTATCCGCGGATGAGTGTTTCTTGGGGGGCTTTTTGCCGTGAATTAGCTCTTTTCGGGTATTTAAGACTTTAGGGGCTTATAAAAACCAGGGGTTAGCGTATTTCCTCATTTTATGCGGGAAGTTGACGTTGAGCTTCGGGTTTTAGAGCGTAGAAATCTATAATTTTTTTTTTTTTTCATTTTTAAGCTTTTCAGCTGGCCCAGGGTGGTCAGTCCCCCTCGGCCGCACGCCAGAACGCTACTGACTGGTTGTCACCGATTGGACTGAAACTTCGTGTTCCGACGAAACGGTCAAGCCGTATGGCCAATTTGTTACAAGAAGCGCAATAGCCTGGAGAGGGGTGCGTGAATCGCGATTTGTCGCGAATGATGCAGCTCGGGGGAAGCACCATTTTTTTGCTGAATTTTTAAGATCGCTCGCGAAACGAAACTAGGGTGGATAAAAGTGAGAAAACAAGTTGGCGCATGACTTTGAAGAGAACAAACAATAGAAAACTTGGATCGTGATCGATGAGCCGAGCTTGTTTCAACCACAAAAGCCATTCTTATCTTTAGTGATTTGAAAACATAACTCCGCAGCTTCTCGACCTCTTTCCCACAATATCAAAACTTTATTTTATCCTCGGAAGTTTTTTCACTGAAATATTAAAAAATTATTTGAATATTTTTCCGGGCGAAAAAATGTGCTAATAACCAGAAAAAAATATTACCTTTCCCCCCTTCATTACCCATCATCAACAAAACCTATTGTACGCTCTTTTCTTTTTCAGCGATTGTCTTTCTCTCCACTCTTTTTTTATTTTTTATTTTTGTAAAGAATGCCGAAAGAAGCAACAGAAGAGCGATATTTTAATTAAAATTCGGCAGTAATTTCCATCGAAATGAAAAATAAAAGGGTGATGGAGATTTCTCATTTTTTTGCCTCTGTCTTTCGACTTCATTTATTACAAGGCTTTCTCCATTTCCTGCCCCTCGCTCCACCCCTTCTCATGAAATCATGTCGCCGTGATCATCATCATCATCTTCTATTTGAACAAAAAACCCTCCTCCTCCTCTTCACTCTCAAGAGGTGAAGTATATAGTTTTATTTCTACTTTTTGCTCACAAAACTTTTTTGTTTAAAATAAAAAAAATTTCGCTCCGGCAGCTGGCGGTCGGAAAGAGTGCATTTCATTCCGTATACGGATATCCTAAGCCGTCCCAGAAGTAATGATTTTGATACCATAATTTGTTTCATTAAGCCGAGCTTCTTTCTCTATTTTCACCACCCTCTCTTCAAAAATGTCGAAAAGTTTCGGTAGTTTTCCAAGGGCTTTGTTATATTAAATTTTGTGCCGTAATTTAATACCTAAACGTGTGAATTTAAGCGATTTTTTTGAAATTTCATCCCCCCTTTCACCCTCCACCATCAAAGTTTTCGATAAATCTCAATGGAACCCAGGGCTTTCGTTACATTAAATTATTGAGTCGAATTTTAGAGCGCTAAGATGAACTAGTGAAGTTCAACGCTATTTTTACACTTCCACACCGGACGGACCACCCCCACCACCTTGATTTTTTCGAAAAATCAAAATAGGAATCAAAGGCTACTATAACATGGAGTATACGTACCGAATGAAATGCTTCTAGAATCAACTGGTGAATTATAGTGATTTTTTGACCATTTAATCCCTATCCCCCCCTCACCTTGACCGATTTCGCCCAAATACAATACCGACCGGGGTCTTATGACTTCTGATTTTTGTGCTAAAGCGCGTTCAGCTAAATTGATTTCTTCGAGAGTTACCGTACTAACAAGACCACACACTTGCTTCCACCCCGGGGGCACCACCCCCTCCCCATCGACTTTTTCAAAAAATTAAAATGGGAATCAAAGTCTACTCTAACATGAAATATACGTATCGACGTAAGGACGAGGACGTCCGAGCCGGGTGCGTTGACGCGACTGAGCTGAAGAGACGAAGGTGATGCCACGAGGTCGCGAAGTTCATCGTCTTCAAGTTGCGCACGGGGGAGTGTGTCGAGGTTGATGGGAGGGGAAGAGTTTGCGGAGATGGATTGGCCGCGAGTGAGGGCATCGGCGACTACGTTGGCGGTGCCGCTGACGTGTCGAATATCTGTGGAAAAATTGGGCGATGAAAGAGAGTTGGTTTAATTGAATGGGTGGAAGCTTCTCCTTCTTTTGGCTGAAGGCGTAGATGCGAGGTTTGTGGTCGGTGCAGACAACGAAATGTTGTGCTTCCAGAATGTGGCGGAAATGCTGGATCGCCGAGTAGACCGCATGTAGTTCTCTGTAGAAAGCAGGCCATTCCGCTTGACGTGGTGTCAGCTTTTTTGAGAAGAAGGCCAATGGCTGCCAAGAGTCACCGACTTTTTGCTGAAGCGATGCGCCAATAGGAGTTTGGGAGGCGTCAGTGAAGAGAACAAGCTCTGCGTTGGGTTCGGGGTGGGCAAGGAGGGTTGCGGTAGCTAGATGACTTTTGCAGGCGGTGAAAGCATTTTCAGTTTCCGTGGTCCAGTGAATTGGTTGATTGCCACGAAGTTGAGAGAGCATGACGTGAAGAGGAGCTTGGAGTTCTGAAGCCGAAGGGATGAAGCGACGGTAAAAATTGATCATGCCGAGGAATCGGCGGAGACCTTGAGCTGTGGATGGTTGGGGAAAGTCTTGAGGTGCCTAGATTCGTTCTAGAGGAGGTCGAATACCGTTTGCTGTGACTTGGTAGCCTAAGAAAAGGACTGAAGGGGATCCGAGGACGGTTTTCTTGGCATTAACAAGGATGCCGTGTTGCGAGAGGCGTTGGAAGACAGCACGGAGATGAACTTGATGCTCGTTTGCATCGCGAGAGAAAATCAGAATATCGTCCATGTAAGCATAACAAAAGTCAAGACTGTGGAGTACCTCGTCGATAAAGCGCTGGAATGTTTGTCCGGCGTTACGAAGTCCGAACCCCATGTAAGGAAATTCAAACAGACCGAATGGTGTCGTTATAGCGGTCTTTGGAATGTCGTCTGGGTTGACAGTCATTTGATGGTACGCTTTAACGAGATCAACGACGGAGAAAATGGTGCATCCAGCGAGGCGGTGGGAAAAATCGTGAATATGACGGATGGGATATCGATCAGGGATGGTTCTGGCGTTTAAGGCGCGGTAAGTTCGCCGCAGGGGCGCCAGCCTGCGTCTTTCTTGGGCACCATGTGGAGTGGCGAAGACCAAGGTCCATCCGATCGTCGAGCGATTCCGGCACGTAGCATTGAATCGAATTCTTCCTTTGCGATGCGAAGGCGGTCTGGAGGTAAGCGACGGGGGCGAGAGGAAATAGGAGGACCTGGCGTCGTATTTATGAAGTGACGGGTGGTGTGACGACGACGCGGGGAGAACCAGACGGTCGAGTGAGCTCCGGGAATTCTTTTAAAACTGAGTCGAAAGGAGACGACGTGTCTGTGATAGCTTTAAGGCTAAGTTGGTCGGTGTTGTTGAGGACGCCAATGGCAGTGAGACCGGTGATCGAGTCGACTAGACGATGATTTCGGCAGTCTGGGAGAAGTGAGAAATGAGCCAGAAAATCGGAGCCGATAATAGGTACGTCAACATCGGCGATGATGAATGTCCAGGTCAGGTCACGGCGAAGTCCGAAGTCGAGTTTGAGGGGTAGGAAACCGTAAGTAGAGATTTCGGTGCTATTTGCAGCTGCTAGATTATAATTGACACGGGTACGGCGGCCAGGTAGAAAACGTCGAGGGAAGCAACAGAGATCGGAGCCAGTGTCGACGAGAAATTTGAATTTTGTGGCACGATCGATAACGAAGAGGCGGCGACCATGAGACGGGCAGTCGGCTGCCGCTACTGCTGGCTGGCCGGGGAAGTTTTTTGCAAGGGTGAAGGAACACGGTTGAATACATTTCCGAGCTTTGTCGCCCCATCGATGATGGTACCAGCAGAGGGATGGATTGGCGGGCGATGGATTGCGAGAGTGACTTGTAGAGCTGCGTGTCAGCGAACGGTCACGAGAGCGAGTACGGCGAGTTAAGCAATCCACTTGAAGGCGGAGAGAAGCAACCTCCTGTTGGAGTCTTTCAAGTGTGTCTCGGAGGGGGTCCTAGGGAATAGGAGTACAGACGGCGTGTGTAGTAGGGCAATGTGAAAGAGAGGGAGGAAGAAGGGGTTGTATTTCCATTATTTTATCCGCCGTGACGGCGAGTCAATCGAGCGGTAGATCAGCTTGGGTTTGTAAGATGGCTTGAATGTGTGAAGGAAGTCGTTGGATCCAGAGGGTTCGCATGAAGTTGTCATTGAAAGCTTTAGTTCCTGCGAGGGAAATCAAATGACACAAAAATTGTGATGGTTTTCGATCACCGAGTTCTTGTTCCGCAATCAGCTGTCGGACGCGCTGTTCTTCCGAAAGAGACAACCGCTGGACGAGAGCGTTTTTGAGTTCAGTTTATGGATTTTGAGCTAGAGGATTGACGAGGATGTCTTCTACTTCATTAATGAAGCGTTCATCAAGTTGAGAAACGAGGTGAGCAAATTTCGTCGTTTCCTGGGTAATTCCAGCGAGTTGAAACTGCGCGTCGACCTGTCGAAACCAAAGTAGTGGTTTCTCCTTCCAAAATGGAGGGAGTTTGACGCTGACGCGATGAACAGCTGGCGGTTGAGCAGCGTCGTCGGGTAGAGCTGGACGTTGGTGCACTAGCCGTTGCAGTTCAGCCAACTGCGCCGCGAGATTGTTGATGTCGGGGTTGCTCATGCTGAGACGTTCGGTGCGTAGACGTCGGTGGGTCACCAATTATCGAGTAATGACTAAACGTTTTAAAGAATATTTATGTAACTCCATTTTATTAGAATGTCTAGAACTGAATGAACAGATTTTTGTTTTGTTTTCATGTGGCGAGGGTAATAAAAAATTAAAATTGTGACGCCACATACGTACCAAGAATCACCCATTTCATTTATGCCAGACTTTTCCGTTACATCCTGTATATATATAAATATATATATGAATTCCGGAGTCCACTGAATTCGTGTTCTAGAGGTCCTGAAACATGAAAAAAACATGCCATGACCCATGTTTGCCACCATCACGACGAGACCAATAGTGCATTTTGACATAAATGAAATGCACTAAAAAGCGAGGCCTTTAGGAATTAAAGTCGTGTAAGGGCGAGGTAGGGAAAAGTGGGGGATGATTTATAGAATTTCATCCCATCACAATATTAAATATCACAAAAATCGATGTGCACCCCCTCTCCATAACCTTCACTCACGATCCTTTCCACCGTGATTTTGACGGGCTTAAAATTAGCAATATTATTCAGAGATGGGGAGAGGTCGGCTAAATCAACAAGATATAACGGTAGAATTGTGGAATTCAACCCTCTCACCCCACCCCACCATCACATTTCGCTTCAAACCGTCCGAGTATTTCTGAGATATATAATGACGAGTCAACTCATCAGAAGGGTTCATGTACTGTTTCTGCGATGTTTGATAAGGTTGATGAATGGAGTGAGTGGTGGGAATGAGTCTTGGTAGGGGGGGGGGCGGAGAATCCTGGGAAGCCTTCACTTTTAAAACCAATAGTGGAAAGGTGAAATTGAAGCGAGGGGAGGAAATAAGGGAATGACGTAGGCGTTGAAATTGGCTTGGTCGGCAAGGGGGGGGGGGTTGTGAGAGAGATTTGGGAATGCTTTTGAATGCATGGAATTGGGTGAATGGAAAGGATGGGTTGAGGCTTGAGGACTCCGAAAATGGTGAAAATAGGATTCAATGGGTTGTGAGAGGGTGGGAGGGGGGGTTTTCATGCCGGTGTGAAGGGTGGAAGTCCCTAAGTTTCACTAATTCAAGAGAGGACCCCCCCCCCCCCACATAAAAGATAAGAAGTATAAATAAATCTTCGTAATAAATTGAACTGATGCTGTGCATAAAAGGGTTTTCGAAAGGGAAACACTTTTCATTCGAAATTTTGGGTTTTAATCTTGTTATCTAAAAGGGATGCTCAAAATAGGGTGAATCGATGGGTGGTGGTGGTGGTGGGGGGAAAAACATAAAGACTGAAGTGTTGTCGGATTTATCTTCTAACAATAGTCATTCCCGCGAAACTAAAGCCTTCTTATACCTCGGCTTTCATGAATGTTACCATTAGACTCAAAACTCCTCAAATAAATGTGCTTAAAACTTAAGGCCTTTCTTAAACATTGATGAGGGCTTCACTGTAAAAGACTTTTCCCCGCTCTCCCCCCCTCCACCCAACTCACTCTTGTACAGAGAAGATTGAGTGAAGGAAAACCCTTGCAATTATCTTCAAAAAGAAGAAACTTCGTTGTTTCTATTTCCTTGGGAGCATTTAAATACCTTTAGAAATAGGCCCAGGATGAAATGAAGCACTGAAATGAAAGGAGAAAGAAATTAAGTACAAGGCGCTACGTTAAGGAATTGGTAGTAGTGGTTGTTGGGGGGGGGTGCGGGGGGAAAAGCTTTAAACACTCTGACGTTAAACCAGAAAAAAAAAATCAATTACGTTTCTTATTACAAGTACACAATTTCGCACTGGGGCGGTTAACCGGTCCCCCTAAAGAATCCCTCCAGGCAGTTGCTGCCAAGATGCCATCTTTGGAATCTCAATCTCGTTAAAACTCAATTTAGCTCCCCCCCCCCACACCCACTCACTGACGACGAAACCGCACCCCTGCCACCACCGCACATTTATTTCTTTTCCCCGAATTCAACAAAAATATTCCCCTCTGATAGAGTTTTGCTGCCACATGCCCGCGTCGTCTTATTGATCTCTATATATATCTCTCTCCATTGTGCAACGTTTCCACGAGTTCGGATGGTCGAAGGGGAAATTAAATCAATGCGGTGGACTGTACTTTACTTTTCCCAAGTTCTCCTTGTGATTTACAAGTCCGAGGAACAGGGGAGAAATGCGTAGTCAAAGGGACACACGGGATTGACAAAGTTTTTTTTTCTATCGAGCAATTCCATCAGTATAAAAACAAGGAAAAGAGTTGTTCCACTCTTTCAGTTGTTTTATCAAACGGTCGTGAGTATCTGAAAAGAAGTGGAAGAAGAATTTGTTTTCGAGTGAGTACATAAAGTTCTTCAAATTACATACACGGAGAGTTTCTTCTCATCTGAAGAGCCCCCCCCCCTCGCAACGACAAAAGTTTTTCCACGGAATTGTTTAGTCGAAGCGTCTATCCGAACAATCAAGTTCTGGGAAAACGAAAATCCTTACGTTTGAATGGCTTTCCTTCCCAAGATGAGTCGCTTCATCGTTTCATGGAGTTTAGAGTTCCTCAGAGCCGACGATAATTGAGTTTGACAGGATTTTTTTTTAACAAACGAAAAAATTCTAAGGGTTTAAATCAGTTCCTATAGCTTCTATAGGGCGACGTGCTCATTTCCTTCCGCCCCATGCGGTCCGACAGCGATTCCGAAAATAAAGGACAGTGTCGTTTAATTGGAGAGTTTCTCGGTTGAGTATTCAGCAATCATTGAAACTGACTGTAAAGATTCGCGATGCTGAATTTGAGAGTATCTGATTGAACAGCATCCAAACCATGTTTGGCGATTATAAACGGGAAATGATTCCCGTTTCTTGGTTTAATTTGCGTTTTAAACAATCACACAAAACGCCCTGAAACTTTTCAGCCGCTTATTTGGCGCAACTTCTGGTGGTAACCTATATAGCGTTCGGTTTCTGAGGCAAAAATGCGAGTCTATTGGCCAAACTGCCCATTGGGGCAGTTCAAAAAGCCAAATTTTGTGGGATTTAATAAGATTTAGTAACCCAATCGTCAAACCTTTTGATAATGCATTGTCATTTAATGAACAAATCGTCAGTAGACGAGGTAAAATAGGAGGATTGCCCATTTCAGTGGCCAAAGTGCGATGGTTTCCATTCTAACAACCAGAAACCAGCCCAAAATGGCCAGTTTCAAGCTGTTAATGGTCAATTTTGTGAGCATAACAGCTGTAACGGAGCCTCTAAAACAATCTGTTGAGCCATTATAGAACCGAATTAGTCTTTTTCTATAGCTAAATTCTCGGTTTGGGGATGTTAAAAACAGATTCTGAGGTGACTTGGTCGTTTTAGCGTTGGATTAGTGATTTTCCGACAAAAAATAAGTAACTGGTTTTCCAGTATAACTCGACAGTTACTGTTAAAATCACTATTCAAGAGCCAAAAAACGCGCAATGAGCAGCACGGTGCTAACAAAAATTAAAACCCCAGTGGTAAGCGGCCCTTGCGGGATCTGGGACGTGATAAGTTCTAGTAGAGTGACAGCCCCCAGGTCTCCACAGACTGACCTCTATAATGACTGAGATGTTTCCTGCTAAAAAGAGTCGATACTGCGACCCTTACTGTCATTTGAGGTATTAGAGCCGTTAAAATCACGATTAAGAAGCTAGAAAGGGCAATATATCACCAGCGTGGGGCGGAAAAACATCCCCAAAAGAAACTTGACTGATGATAGGTGCGCTCACTGTTGGCACATCCCTCACTTTTTTCATTGAATTAGTAAGTTTTTGGAGCTAAGCTTCCACTGTCGGCCCCTAAATCGTCATGCAGGGCCGAGCATTCGTGTTTCGGCTGAATTCTGAATGTGCGGTGCCTGTGCCGCAATAAAGTTTTTTTTTTCGGCTTGAAGACGACATTTTGGAGCTCATTAGTGTTTGTAGGCGAAAAATTGCAATAATCAAGCTGATTACGCGTATAGTAACGTAACGTCAACAGAGCCTACGGACTTGCATGTGGGCAAGGGAACGGATTACTCCGAAAAGGTTAAAGAAAAAACAAAAAAGAGATTTTTAGATTTCGAAGCGTTGATTCGCGGCAAATATAGTTACCACAAACGCAAATTTGCCATTAAAATTAAGGAAAGGACGCCATTTCAAGGCAGAGCGCTGTCATGAGAATGTTCGCGCCCAGGGATGGAACTCAATTGGGCCCTTTCACGACTTCCACCCCACCCCCTGATTTAGTATCTCCCTACATTTACAGTGTCAAATATTTTAAATCACAAAAAAGGCCCAACCACAGACCTCCGAACCACTGCAAAGCTCCAAACCACAGACAAACTGCAATCACACAAATGGTCCAACCACAGTAAAGTCCAACCACTTGAAGAGCTTCAAGCACCGAGAGCCTTCTTTTCTTATTTTCTTGCCTTCCATTTCTTGATTTCCAAACCCCCCCCCCTCACCCAAGAAAGGCCGGGCACGGAAGTATCAGAATCAGTCCCCTCCCCCTCTCTATAGGCCTGACTCGAGGCATCAGAATAGTAACTTCGCGCCTTAAATAGAGAGTGAATAACTTAAACCCTCTACAGGCACTTAAATAGCTGCCTGCTAAAATTGAGAAGGCGCCCTATAATCCGCATATTTTGGGGTGGGGGCAAAACGTTTAGCAAAAAGCACCAATATTTATGACTAAAATAGCTAAAAATTACTGATTTGCGCCTGAAAATGAAGAAAAACGCTAATTCGTGGCCACAGTTAGGAAAAAGCGCTGATTCGCGACTTTAAAATTGAGAAATTAAGCAGCGACGGATCGCTCAGAAGGTTCTGCTAATATTGAGAAAAGGCCAACACGTTGTTTCATGCGGCAACTTCGTGACTAAAATTTGATAAAAAGCGCCAATTTGCGTCGATATAAGTGAAAAAATCGCTTATTCATTGCTAGCATTGAGAAAAGTACTAATATTTATAGGATCAATTGGAGAAAAGCTGCTAATTCTTCGGGGTTAAAATTGAAAAAACGAGAATTCACGGTATTTTGAAGGCATCTATGCGTGGCTAAAAATGAGAAAAACGTTAATTCGGGGCAGCAATTGAATAAAAGTGCTGTTTCAAGGCTAAAAACGAGAAAATCGTTAATTAGCGGGTAGTAATGAGAAATGGCGCCGATTCGCGGCTATAAAATTGAGAAAAAGCGGCGACCGGTCACACAGAAGCCTCATAGAAAACGCCAATACGTGGTTTCATGAGGCAACTTCGTGACTAAATTTGAAAAAAAAAAAAAAAAAAAAAAAAAAAAAAAAAAAAAAAAAAAAAAAAAAAAAAAAAAAAGCGCTCATTCGCGTCGATATCGGTGAAAAAAGTCTCTTACTCCCATTGCTAGTATTGAGAAAATTCTCGGATCAATTTGAGAAAATCCGCTTATTCAGTTCAGAAAAACGCTAATTTCGCTGATATTATTGAGAAAACGCCAAACCGTGGTTTGTGGAGGCAACTTTTCGCGGCTAAAATAGAGAAAAAGCGCTTTAATCCATAGCTAAAATTGACTAAAAATCACTAATTCTTAAGAAAAATCGCTGCTTCGCGGATAAAATTTAGAAAAACGCTAATTTGTCGCATAAATTAAAAAACGCCATTTCATGTTTATTTTTGAGACGATGGGGCCTCATGGGGATTATTGCCCCGGTAGGTATAGGTGTATAGCCGCCACTGAGATTCAACTTGTGGGACTGAAATGTTTGGAGCGGGGAAGTAACCAGTTTCCCGGGCTAAAACCCACGTTTCTGGGCTAAAGGGGGCAAAATAAATACTAGGAGGGGGTGATTAGGAGGCACTACAGTGGCCTCTGGGGGATGCGACATTAATGTAAAGTTATGAGAGCCGAAAAATTGCTGTTATTGGATCAACTTATCTGTTTGCAGACCTTGCGGAACGTTATAGCGTACCAAGGGCCGAGGGGAAATGTTTTTTTTTGTTCGCCGAATGATCACAATCTAACGGTGAACGACCAATAATGGGAATTATAGTCAGCATGATTCAAATTTCCAGTTTTTCCGGTCGGAAACATTCGAATTCCGTGCAAAATATCTCTGCAACTCAACAAAATATTGAAATTATGTTCTTGCCATTCGAGAGGTCACCAATACAATGTTTAGCATTGAGGCGTTTTAAGGCGTTAGCTTTTTGCTCTTTTAAAAACCGTTTGACACCTTTTGTGTTTCCCCGGACGATCACAGTTCGATCAGCCTGGAAACTGTGAATTATACGAGTCTGCCCACCTCCCACCACGATCATCGAGTAATCAGATTATTGATGATGATTTTACCTGGGAATCTGTGGCTGTTTCTCTGAACTATTTTTTCCACCAATAAAATTGCGTTTCAGCCTTAGAAATCAAATATTCCACTTTAAAATCGTCGAATAATGCTACTTTTCTACCAATGATGCCACAGATTTAGGATGTTTGGCCTCGAAACTATAAATTACTCATTTTTAGTGTAACATTATCGGTAATAGTGTGGAATATTCGAGTTTTATCCTCAAGAACAGAATATTTCACTCCGGTAACCATCATTGTTGCTCTGTAAATGACTTAATTGACCAAGAAACTTGAAATCTGTGCCCATAAAACTATCGCTCATTTACAACAGATGGTCATTTCACGCCAACCGTATCACAAAGCCCGCATTGTCGGAAGACCCGATCTGTGCCTTTTTCCTTGAAAGTCTGCACTCGCTCACTCTCTCTCTTTCTCTCTTCGCTCTATCGTGCCGATTTAACACACAAAGGAACACAAGTAGCAGCCTATAGTCGTGGCAAAAGGGGAAAGTCACTTTATAGAGGTAGCCAAACGATATAAAGTTTGTACGGAAGTGACTGTCATCGCTGTTCGTGCGTCTTTGTGGTTATAGTTGTGGGGAAGGAATTGACGGGGTGGGGGGACAAGATGTTTCAAACAAGAAGAAAATGGTCTTCCCTCTTAGTTGACGTGCCGCGTCGATTAAAAAGATTTTTTTTTTTTTTTTTCGCCAAAGCGAAGAGATTGGAAGAATTGTTTTGAAATGAACAGAGGGGGCCTTTCAATAGTGAAATTACTTGCAGGATGTACATTATTATAGTTTAAACATTGCCTTTTTCGATGTAATCAGCGTTCTTTTGGGTAAAGTTGTTCCAAGAAATTCAGATTTTCCCGCGATTATGCTAAACGCTTCCAGGAACAATGAGTCAAAATCAAGGGAGGAAACCCACTCATGCCGCGCGCATTAATTGAATTACATCATTGTAATTTCAAGTTTGGATGAAATTCATTGTTTAAAAACGTGGACTGAGTGGAAGGCTCTACAAATATGAACAGGAAATTTGATAAGGGGAGGAAGGGTTGACGCTTTATACATGCGCAATTTAAATTTCCCGACCCACTTTGTTACCCGATCTTCGAGCCCCTCAGTGATGGGTACACATTATACGGTTGCGCAACAAATCGACTATAAAATACCGCTGACAAATCGTCGAAACATTTTTATCATTCTGGGTAATTGTATACAGCAGACTATGCTCACAGCGTTTACAGTGTCACATATGCAGCCACCGACAGATTTTTGCATTATAAGTCGGTAACAAAAACACTGAAAGGGTGACCTTCAATTTATCCGGTCGATATTTCCATACAAAATAGGCAACTGCGAAAACGAGGACTCGAAGAATCAAATTGTAGCGCTGTTTTTAGTTGGGAAGGGGAGTATCTTTATAATTTAACCAAAAACTGATGATCCTCATACTATCCATCAACATTTTCGCGAGTTTTGCTAATTATCTATCCAAACTCTGATATTCTAACCAAACCGTGGTTATTAGTCACAAGAAATATACCGTATTTGACCATTAACTAACCCATTGATTCATCACCATCAGAAACTGGCCATCAAATTCATGAATTCACTATACGATTTTAGTTATTAATTTGTTGCCGCAAACCGAATACAGAACCATAAATTCGCAATTTGTGAACCAAAACTGACGATCCTCCTAAAAAACGATCCCTTTCCCCAAAAAACAAATAAAAAACTCAAAATTGACAATCAAAACGTCAATTTTGTTTCTAAAAGTGGATCTTTGATCACCTCTAACCAACAATTACCAATGCGAAGCAACCAGTTTCGGATGAATCCATCAAAGTCACGCAACATTTCCCCCTCAATAGGCTAGATCCATTCGGTCAATTTTCACCAGGTAGGCTGGTCTGTATGAGTCCAATTTTAATTAACGGAATACATGGAAGGAAATTGAGTGTGACGGGGGGGGGGGGTCAAAGAGCCTTGCAGATGTTGACAGAAATAGCGGCAAATTATTTTTTTAAATGGATAATTGCCACTTCGTTGACAATTTTTATTCTCAAGGACTCGCTAAGCTCTGGTCCCGGTAACACTCACACAATTGTAACGCAAACACTCTGAAAAGTGAGCGAGAGAGAGAGAGAGAGAAAAAAAGAAGAAAACTTATTATTCTCTCGAAAACGGTACAGTCGCTGAACTTATATGTTTCGGTTACAAATTAGACAGCGTCTTTCGTTATAATATGTGTATTAGTCTTCTTACATAAAAACCGTTGCGTAAACAAAGTAAGATCGATTCCCTTCCATTGTAGTGATCGGTCTCATCAATTCACAAATGCGACTTGATCGAGTCTTCCTTCTCTTTTTTTATCCCCTTTCTTTTTTTCTTCTTCTGCTTATAAAAACAGTATGCATACTTGTGAACGCAGGACAGAAAAGAAACTTGTAAAAGATGAAAACGAGTCATCGCCTGAAACGAGAAACCGTTGTTTTTTTTAGGTTTGTCGTTTCTTTGATTGAAAATATTTTATGAGTATACTTGGGCCAACAGCACGTTGAAATTCGTGATTAAATTTCGAGTGATTCTGGCGACAGTTTCTTGTGACAGAGAATCAGATGACGTAAAGAAAAATCGAGAACTTTAAAATCCCCTTGTTTCATTCTCTCTCACTCCCTTTCTCTCAATCTAAAGCCACTCCAACCAACTTTTGTTCCTCCTCGTAAATTTTGATACTAAAGAGTACTCTCACCCCCCTCCTCCTGCGCAACCCCTCACAACAGTCCTTAGCCAGCCCAAACATGACGAGTTTCAAACAACTTGCCCTACGGAGTAACATGTGAAGGGGGAGCCTTTTAGCTCTGGCTTAAAACCTTAAAATACTAATTTTAGTTCCTCAAAACAACCGGGGGACTATTTCCGAGTTCTGGCTTGGTTGTTGGGGATGGAGGGGGAGGGGTTCGTGTTAGTTTTTCGTTAGGGAGAGGTGAACGAGGTGAGTTTATGGCTGTCCCGTTCCTTGCAGGGAAAGCCTTTTGAGTTACTTTCCTTTTTAATTAAACTAATGTCTGCTTTTTGCAATCATGAAAATCGACAGGATTAATGTTCGAGAGTTGAAATTCACTGGTTAATTAAACCTCAAACAGAAGACACACTCTCTCGCGACCCATCAATCTCCCTCAAATCAAACATGTGCGGCTTCCCACAATCTCGAGCATTCACTTCTTCGTCTCGCTCTGTCGAGACATTTGCCAATCCCAGCAATCTCAAAGGACGCGCGTCTCTGAAAATGTGTTTGAATTCAGAGTATCCCATCCGATAAATTGTTCTCTCTCTCTCACTCCCTCTCTGTCGGAGTGTTTCCTTACCTCTCTCGCATTTTACCAGTATTCCCTGTGCAAATAGTAGATTGATTCCATTTCAATTGTAAATATCGAGGGGATTTGTAGCTTAAAATAGCCTTGTGCGGGGTTCCCTGTATTTTTCCCCATTCAAGGTTTTTTTTTGTATGTGTGTGGGTGGGTGTGTGTGTGTGGTTCTTTCTTGCAATGTTTCAATTCACTAAATCGTACTCTCCACTTGTTGAAGGGGAAGGGATCGTCTAACGGTATTGTGTGGTCCCTGTGTAGTTGACAGGGGTCCACTGAGTTACGATGAACTTTTCAGAGACTTGCCAAAATGCCAACACACCATACAGTCAGTGGCGGTGGAAGTGGGGTTCAGGGCCAGCGAATGCTCCCCCAGTGGTATGGTTGGGGGAGCGGCGCTTGTCTTTCGCACCTTCCACAACATGATTCGGGTTCACCAGCCAGAGCCAGATCTGCAAAATTTGGGCTTTGAAAGTGCCAGATATAACCACCGGAGTTGCTTGTTTTTATGGAGCCAAACGTTGGAATTGGTTCTCGAATTCGTCAAAACAGCAAAATTGGGGTCCCTTAGTGTCAAATCCACGAAATTGCTTCTATGAAGACCACAAACGTGTGAAATTGATATCTTGAACCCCGTGACATGAGGGTGTCAGAGGGTCACCCCAGATCTTCATATTGGTCACTTTTCAGGGGAGCCAAACAATTAGTTGAAAATGATTTTTCCTTTCACCTGGCGACTTATGAAAACAGTTTAATAAAATGGTACTTTGCGCTGAAATTTGGATTTCACGCAAGAACGCCGCCTCTGAAGCGTAAATCAATGTCACATCGCTGACTGTACGGCTTGTAGCCGTCATCCTGACGATAGGGGTTGTTTAACTGGTACGCGAATTGCGTGCCTCGTATTGGAATTCCGCCTTAACCATTATAGTTCGATGGATCCGCGCTGAAGAAAGCTTTTTAATGACGTAATAAACTCATTTTCACAAAAATAACGATACGGGGTGTTGCTCTGACACCCTAGATTAAGACTTTTTAATGAGTCAACCCCGCAAATTTGGATTTTGAGGGAATCAATCCTTCAAAATTGATTTTTCAAAGAGTCCAAAAATATGAACTTTGGGCTTAGAAGAATGAAAACTGTCAATTCTAGCCATCTAACCAAAACAATTCCGGTCAAGACCAAAAATAAGATGAATGTGACTCTGGAATCAACTGTTTCGTCCTCCTGGATGGTCTTTTTGGGTGATTAAAACCCGAGAAATTTGGTTCTTTGGGGTACAAATCCACAAAATTTGGGCTTTGAAAGGCTATATTTTAATATTCTTAATGGGCATTTTGGCTTGGAGGGGAAAGTACTGGCGGACCTACACCTATCGGTGCCCCGGGGCGGTTAACTTTATGAGGCCCCTTAGAATATGCTCTCTATTATTGAATTTTCTCACTTTTAGCCGCATATTTAGTTGCATTCAGAAGCCGAGAATCGGCGTATTTTAAATTTATAACATTTCTTGGGATTTTTGTCAATTTTACCCGCGAATTAGCTCTTTCTCTTAATTTTCATCAGGGAATTAGCACTTTTCTGAATTTGAACGTATTTTTAGCCGCGCATTACACCTATTTCTCAATTTGAGCTGCAATTTAGTTTTCCTTAATTTTAACCGCGCTAACTAGTGATTTTTTCAATATTTAGCCGGGAGTAAGGCGTTTGTTTTACATTTTAGCCCCACATTGGCCATTTCATTTCAATTTAGTTATGGATTAGCACTTTTTCTTAGTTTTAGCCTCGAAAATCTTTTAGAAGATGATTTGCATTTTCTCAATAATTTTAGCCGCGAATAAGTGATTTTTTTCATTTTTATCCGCAAATTAACGTTTTTCCTACAGGTTATTTGCGAGCGCTTTTACTCAATTTCGTCAACGGATTGAGCAATTTTTTTTTCAATTTTAGCCGCGGGCTTGGCTCAAAAACAGCACATTAGCGGTTTTTTGGTACATTTTAGCAGTAAAATTGCCGCTATACACCGAGAATCAGCTATACTTTCTAAATTACGGTCTGAAATCAGGAATAAGCGCTTTTTTGCAGTTTTAGCTACGAATATCAGCACTTTCTCGAAATTGTTTGCCGCCTACTCGCCCCAACGAGTAGGCACGTTATAGAACACCGTCTCAAGTTTATCTGCTTAAAGACCTAAAGACACTTTGGGAATCAGCTTATTTTCTTTATTTTAGCCGCGAATTTGCTTCGAAGAAGGCACCGTCAGAATTGCGCTTTTGTGGGTTCAGTCGGGTCGGGTTTTGTGGGCCTCCAGATATCATGAATTAGCGCTCTTTCCTGAATCATGTAGCGGCGAATTTTAGCTTTTTTATTAATTTTAGTACAAATGAGCAAATTTTCTTAATTTTAAGCCCAAATTGGTATTTTTTCTCAATTATTACGATGAATCGACGTTTTTTCTTCATTTTAGCCCCGGACTTTCCTCAAGAACAGCAAATTAGCAATTTTTCTCAATTTCAATCATAAATGAGCGTATTTCTCAATTTTAGCCACAATGGTCGTTTTCCTCAGTTTAAGTCTAGAATTAGCGCTTTATCTAAAATTTTATCCGTGGGACTCGCCTCCCAAGACAGCCGAAATAGCGAGATTTCTCAATTTTAGCCGCGAAGTTGCCTCCAATCACCGCGAACTCGCGTTTTCATCGTATCCAGTACACCATTGAGGTCCTTCAATGGGCGTGTGGCCTGTGGGGAGATAAGAAACTCCCAAGCCACTATATTTAGGATAAGTAAACGGTTACGCTGGCACTGTTTGTGCAAAATTACAATCACAATGTGGACACGGTCCCACCTCTCATCGTCATCATCATCATCATCATATCAAATCGATTTTATTTCAACGTACCTTTCCTCCTCAGGAAGGGCAAAGAGAGAGAGAGAGTGAGAGGGTGAGAGAGAAAGAGTGGGAGTGAGTGAGAGAAAGAGCCCTAGAAAAATTAAAATCGCCCACCACACGACACTGACTGTAATCGTCGTTCAACTTAATTTTTAACCACAGCAAGCGAAGAGATACGGTTCACGGATATCGAGGCCGGAATAAATCAAGGAATCGACTGTTTTTATTCACTTTAAATGAACGGAGCACTGTGGGGAGGGGTGCTAATTGAATTTTGAACGCTATGAAAGTTTTCTCTTTCTCTCTCTCACCCTATCTCTCTCGTTCAAGGATTTGATTTTTCTGGAAGTAAATTATTCCGACAATTTTTAGTTTCACTAGCAATAAATCACACCGCGAAGGTTGGCGGTTTCCTTTTTCAGAAACGAGAAGATAAAAATTAATTTAATTGCCCCTATAGAGGATGTCTTTAAGTGCAAGGTGGTTTCTTCAGAAATATAGTGAACACGGTAAGCAGTAGTGTGGTGCGGGGTGGGTTGGGGGTATAACTATGTTGAAAAAGCGCACACTGAGGTAATTCTAGTGGAAATAAAGTAGGAAAAAAAAAAATGTTATCCTTGAGCGTTGCATTTTTGGTTTGTTAAGTGTAGCGAAGTGGAATGGAAACGCACACACACACATTCACAGGCATTCCAGATAATTGCATTCGACCGTTTTATACACCATCCTCCGCGTCCTGAAGTTGTTCATGATCACGGTAGTTTCTTATGTTTCAAGCCCCTTCCCCTCCTCATGCCTCTCACACTGTTCTCTTTTGTACGTGGGAATGTCAATAGTTGAAAACTCTTTCTTGAAACGTTGTTTTATAATCTTTTCAGGTTCATGAGTCAAGCCCGGCTATGCAGCCGGGGCTGTTAAAGGAAGTGCAATACCCATGGCGTGGTAGGAGGGGGGGGGACGTTAACTAAACCGGGTTGGGGAATGGAAATACTAGATAAAAAGGCACGGTCATTGTTTTGTAGGGGCAAAGATTAAAATAATTAACTCATTAAAATGCTGATGATACTAGTGTGGCCTCAATTTACCCTTTCACAAAACACCAATAAACTATAATTAAACCGTTAAGAGGCTCAAAATTAACATCGTTGTCGAAATACTATGGGCGGGCTCGGTTGAGAAGCCACCAGTTTCTACCTTATTCACATTAACTTTAATTTCAAGCCGTTCAAGTACACAGTTATTGCCTTTATTCTTTCCATTGTTTCTACTTTGTTTCCTTCCCAATGAGCTCAATTTGAATGTCGGACTAGGAGGAGGGGGTGGGGGAGCGTTATATAAAGTGTAACCGAGCGCATAACCAAGGCATTATGCGTTTGTCGGCTTCCTCGGGCCTAAATTGTTTTAAGGCTTCAAACTTTAAGCTTAACAACCGGGTATAATCAGCATAATTCTATAGTTCATATTTCCCGTGAAAAAGTTTGAAGACCGCCATAAGTAGGTGAATAATAAACTAAGTATACATATATGTATAGAACTATTAACAGGTTTTACAGGTCTTTATAAGTAGAAAACCTCACACTCTCCGTTATTTTAATGGGAGAAATCACACCACCTGATTCCTGGGGCTGATCGACCGGCCCTGAAGACATTTATTTTGTCGTCCAAAGACAAAGGAGTGAATAGATTCACTCTCGGACAATGTCCAGAAGTGCAGCCAATACGCATCTCCCCAATAGTGAGGTTTGCTCTAGGGGGCCTTATATAAAAAAGACAGTCATGGCTAGAGGACGGCCATCAGCGCAGAGATGCGGTCGTGGTGAGCCACATCAAATGGGACACAAAATTATCGGTCATCTGACGGTTTTTTGTTTAAATCCAAAAGATCAGGAACTAAATCCTTAAATTTCACAGTCAACTAAACACTTCCCGGGGTTTAATTGAAAGTTTAAAAGAAAAATACGTCTGGGCGGGTTTTGACCCGATGAATCCGCCTCAGATCAGATCCTGAAACTTCGGTCCCATGGACGTAGTAAAAAGGATTTGCGAAAATAAAAAAAAAATGTTTCAATCTGTTTTTGACGGTACACCTTCATTCCGTAGTTAAATCCTTGAATTACTTGCTAGAACGTCACATTTTTAACGTTGAATTGCCGTTTATATGGTCAAAATATTGCGATTCGTAGAGTAGCCTGTCATCGAACAAATTTCAAGGCCAAATAGCCACACAATCGCCTCATTCGGAGCTATAAATATCAGCAAAATTGCTTGTGTTGAGACGTGAATTTCCATTAAATTGCGGTTTCGGTGCTCAATAGCAGCTAAAATTGCAAAGGGTGGCCAATAATCCGAGATTTGAAGCTCATAAAGCCAATAAACTGCAAATTTCGGGTGAATCTGCGCTTGTTTGCAGGGATAAACAGCAGGAATTGAATGTTTCGGTTCATAATTTCCACCGAATTGCAAGTTTCTGGGGCAATTTTTTTAAAAATAGCGGGCAAATAACAAGGTGGGGAGGGTCAAACTTTACGAATAAACGCGAAATTACATCTTTAGGGCCGAAATATCCGGAAAAGTGTAAGATTCTGTTCGTTATTTTCGTGAAATTGCAAAGTTTTGTGCATTTTATATCTAATATCCGTGAAACCAAGCCAAGCCGATCTGCCCGACTGTGCCCAGAACCTGCCGAATAGCTAAATATCCGGAAAATTGAAAGTTTCCTGGCTTGATATTCGTAAAACTTGAAAGTCTCCTAACTGAATTCCCGCAAAATTGAAATTTATCGCTGACTGACTGAGAAATTGACAATTTTGGGTTCCCTAGCTCAATTTCCGTCGACATTGGAAGGCTCGGGCCAAAATTGCAAGCTTCGGGTGTAGATTTTCATGAAATTTCAAGTTCCAGATCTTAATTTTCAGCGAAATTGTAAGCTTCGCTCTCCTGATACGAATGATGGGAAACTGCCGTTTTACACTGGAAGAAAGGGACAAAATAGTTGTTTTTGACAAGATTTGTTCCCCAAATACCAGGTACGTAGAATGTGCTGGGAGCTCGTAGACGAAATAATGTTTGACAGAAGCCGATCTCCTAGCGTTTTATATTCTCCTGATGGTCAGGTTCGGAAACAGCCGTTTTGCACAGGAAAAAAGAGGCAAAACCGTCGTTATTGATAAAATGTAGTTTCCCAACGACCAGAAGAATAGAATGTGCGGGGAGCTCGTCGAAGAAATAATTTGTGATGGAAGTCGAGCTCCTAGAACATTGCATTCTACTAATACGAAAGGTTGAAAATGGCCGCATTAAACTTGAAGAAATGGGCAAAATCGTTGTTTTTGACAAAATTTGGTCCCCAACGATCAGGAGAATAGAACGTGCGGGGAGCTCGTCGACGAAATAGGTAATTCTTTACGGAAGCCGAGCTCCCAGAACATTATGTTGTTCTCCTAATACGAAAGATAAGAAATCGTTGCATTACACTGGGAAAAGGGGCAGAATCATTGTTTTTGACAAGATTTCGCCTTCCTCGACCAGGGGAATAGAATTTGCATGGAGCTCGTGGAAGAAATAATTTTTCATGGAAGCTCCCAGAACATTGTCCTAACACAAAAGATAGGAAATAGCCGCATTACACTGGGAAAAAGGGGCAAAAACGTATATTGCGACAAGATTTTGTCCCAAACGAAATAGCAAATTTATGAATATTTCCATCGTAAAAACGGCCAAACTGACTGTAATCGCGCCCCAAAGAGGCAAAACTCACAATCGGTGCCTTGCGAAGGGCTGAACTGACTATATTTGTGCCCTAAAAATGGCCTAACTGGAAATTCCCACTCCAAAAATAGACAAACAGACTTCAAGTGCCCTAAAAATGGCTAAGCTGACGATTCTTGCAGCCTTGAAAAGCGCGAAATCGACCATTCCCGTGCCCAAAAATAGCCAATTCCAACCATTCACGCCTTTGGCTTGACCTGACTATTATACTCCCTAAAAATGGAAAACCTGGATGATTCGCCCCGAATTTGCGCCTGAGCAGGTTTTTACTGCCCTCAAAACGGTCAAAACTGAGCATCGTAGAAAATGGCTAAACGAACTCCTCGTCCCATGTGTGGTGTGGTGTTGGTAGCTACGGCGGTAGGATGGGGTCGTTGCCCCCTCCTTGAGCCGACCCTAGATCAAAACCTCTTTGAGGAGAGGATATCACCTATAATTTTAAGGTCATTTTCTCAGAGGCCCGAGGAAAAACTCTCGTGAATGGCTTCTCACTGAGAGGAAAATTGACGTTGAACGCCACCACGTCTAGGGCAAAATTTATGCGCGAAAAGTCTCTCCAAGGGCAAACTTTTTAAGCAGAAACGTCACAATGCGAGGAAAAAACTCTTTCGAGAAGACCGCGATACACAACGAGTAAACTACGCAGCGAAATGCCCACGCTGGGCAAAACGCAATATTCGGGAAAACACTGACGTGAATCGCCACTTCCAAGGCAGAAACTTACGCGGAATGCCGCGTCAAGGGCAACAAATGTGCGAAGCACTTCACCAAGAGCAATGTTATGGTGACATATTGTCCATTTTATGACGAGACTCGTCGGTTTCACAAAGAAATTGCCCTTTTCATTACGTAATTTTTTGTATTTGAGAAAACTTTCAATTTTATAAGACGTAAATTTCCTAGGAATCGTAAATCTTACGACGAAATTGTCAGTTATGGGAAAATTGCCTTTTTTATAGGCGCATTATCAATTCAAACTTGTCATTCAAAGCAGAAATTGTCAATTTCTGCCGGGGGGCATGAAAATTGTCAATTTGACGTGGAAATTGTCCATTTTACGAGGGAATTGTAACTTATCTCCAAACGTTTTATTTTTGGTCATTGGGACTTATAATTTTTCCCTTTCGGTGATTATTGTTAAAGTAATTGGTAATCGTTTATTTTGGCTTTAAACTTGTTATATTTAGTACGAATAGCCGATTATACGCGGAAATGATCAATTTCACGAGGTAATTATCAATTTTATTAGGAAATTTTTCGATTAAATTGTATGTTTCATGATGAATTTGTCAATTTATGAGGGCATTGTCACTGTATGAGGAAATTGTCAATTTTATGAAGAAATTGTCAATTTTAGGGTAAAATTGTCAATTTGATCAGGAAATCGCGAATTTCTTGAGGAAATTGTACGTTTTATGAGGAAAATGTTGGAAATAGTACATTTTACGAGGAATTTGTCGATTTTATGTGGAAATTGTCAATTTTACGAGGAAATTGTCAATTTCATGAGGAGACAGTCAATTTTATGAACAGCCGATTTCGGGAAATTGTTTGCCAGTAATCCAATTTCACTGGGTGGCCAATTTCAGAGACCAATTACACCGATTTTTCGCTCTGTGAACCGTTTTTATCTAGTTTCACTTAATGAAAAAGTAATTCTCCGGATTTCGCTCACTAAAAAACCCAATTTTGAGGGGTACAATCACTGTGCAGTAGCCGTGGGACATAATAGCTTCCCCTCGACCACTGCGCTGAGTTCACTTCATTCGGCGGGAGACATATTTTTGCCAAACTTAGCCCTTGGGTTTCATTAATTTATCGATGCTTCAATCATCGGAGATTTAGAGCTGAGACTTTGCCACATCTAGCAGCTGTGTGACGTCTGGTACTGGGTCGGATGGACTCACAATATGGCCCCCCTCCTTAAGCCGGCTCTGGATCCGCGGTTGACCGCTATCCAATTTCGAACAAAGCCCCGGCTACTAAAGTGAGCCTCGAAATTTCACATTTTCTAAAGCTCGCTGATGGCGCTAATCTACAATATAATTGGACGGCGTTGTTGGTTTCGTAACGTATTGGTCGTGGGGAATGACTTTTTACTCTCGCCAGTCGTTTTCAAAGCACCCAAAGGTGTGTTTGTCAACAGCTAGCTCTGCTGTGAGCCCCTGTCCCAACAACGGAACATTTCTGGCGATCTCAGAAGTGTCATCTTCTGGACCATAAAAAACGTCCTATGCAGGTGCCAGACACGATCAAATGTCCCGGATTTTTCACACTGTGAGCTCCCGTACTATAATTCACAGAAATAAATTGAGTAAATGGCAAGTCGCGGTTTCCGGAGGCAACTTCGTGGCTAAAATTAGAAAATATAGCGCTAAATCACGAGTAAAATCGTTCATAAGCGGCGCAAATCAGGAAAATCACAAATTCTAAGCGCTATTATACTGTTACTGTGTTTAACTTATGTTCTTGAAGTTATTTATCAGGCCCTAAAAGTGCGTTTTATTCAGAGCGTCACGTCCTTTTGCTAGGAACAAAGTGTTGTGATGGGTGGGGGGGGGGGCGAGGAGATGGGTGGCTCGCCTGCGAGTTCTTACAACCACCTGTTTGGTCTTACGACCAAAACAGGTTGGACGGCTCTGCTTTATGGGCTTGGAGCCCCCGGGCCAGTCAGCCCCGCGGCAAGCGTCCCAATCTCGATAAAATAGCCGTGAGATTGCATCGTTTAAAGTAAAATATCCACGAAAATTGAAGTTTCTCGTCCAGCATTTGCATGACACAGCAAATTTCATTAAATTGTAAACGGAACCATTTTTAGAGGGCTCATGGAAGCCGTGAAATTATTCTAGAAACTGCTAATTAGCATTTTTTTTCAGAATTATCTTCCTAACAGCACATTAGCACTTTTTCTTCATGTCAGCTTGAGTTTGTGTCCAGAAACCGGGAATCAGCTCCTTTTGTCAATTTTAGTCGTGAATTAGCCACCATGGATGGCGTATTGGCTCTTTTTCCTTATTAAAGCCGCAAATCGCATCCAAAAACCACGAATCAGAGAAGTGTCGAGGCCATTTTTGTGTGGAGGCCGGGCACCTGGGCTGCAATATAGGCTCATATAGTGCCTTAACCTCCTATTTATGCCACAAAAGTTTGGACATCGTTACTGTGTCGGCACAGTAATGATTCGAGCGATGCACAGTTGACATTCGAGTGATGTCAATGCTCACGGGAAGCTCGGGGAACATGGCTCGCTGGCGTGTCTTCGAACGCGGTAAAATCGAACACGATGGGGTCCGGAGGCTCCTTTCCTGTTTCGTAGCTGAAGATTCAGATTTAGTGGGTGAAATGACCAGTTTTGGAGTTGGAAAATTCACAGTTTTGGCTTAATTGCCAGTCTGCAATGCCTGTGGGACAAGTTTTATTTTATTTAGCTGAATATTCATGTTCTTCGGGCTTGAATGATATAGTTTTCCGGCTGGAAAAACATGCGACGGATACTTTTCACTCTGAAACTCTGAAAACTCTGGATCTTCACCTGTGTAGGAGTGCGTGTTTTCTGAATGGACTGTGCACTACGATCCTCGCCCCTGCGGCGCTCGATCCAGCCTGGCAAAACTGAGTCGGTTGCAGACCCGGCGGGGCTGATGAGAAGGGGGGGGGCGAAACTGTGACAGGCGTGTGCGTGTCGTTGCTGCTAGGCCCACAGCCTTGTTTTGAAATATGAACGTGAAATATGTTGGGAGTTTAAAGACCCACCAGACCTTACAAGTTGAAACCGAAAATTAGGAGAGAAAAAGAGACCAATTTTGACCTCTCTCCGCACCCCTAAAGGCGGGCCCGCTGGCTCTATAGCTCTCACTCACGTCGAGTAAACTCTACGCCGGGCGACTCTTTGCAGCAATCACCACTCTCATCCGTTCGTTATACATGGCTCCCCCCTTCCCCCCGCTAACTCATCATCAACACACGCTGCCATAAATCAGAAGGATAGACAAAAAAAAAAATTGAAAAACTACAATGAATAATGCAACACTGCCAAGAACGCTTTTAATAGCTTCTTTCCCAGTGGTTCTATTTCTCCCCCCCCCCCTTCTCCAACTCTCACTCATCCCCACACCACAACACACAGGTTCTGGAGTATCAAAGAAATAAATAATGAGGAAAAACTTTGGATCCCTGTTGTTACGATGAAGCAATGAACGAACGGTGGAAAGGGGGGAGGGTTGTATAATTTAGTGCGTTCTCTTCATCCCTTCAATTATCACTTTTAGACGGTCAATCGACCGGTAAATTAAATAGTGTGTTTTTTTTTTTTTGAATTTGGAGCTCACAAAGAAAGGAGACAAGCGAAGCGAGCAGTGTTTTATTGCTGTGTTTTTCCACAGACAGTTTCATTTATTTTTGATTATTTTGTTTTGAATTTAAGGAGGGGGGGGGGACAAATTTTAAAGGCTGATTTTTTGTATTTTGCCGATTCAATTTCCATGAATTGTTTCGGTGCGACCGATGAGGAAGGGGTGGATATTATTGAGAGAAGACGTGTCTTTCTGGCGTGAGAAGTGAACGAGTTTTTATTTTAAGTGAGAGACCGTGAACTGGCAGAAGGGGGAGGGGGTGGAGAGCCGTATTTAAATTGTATGATCATCTGTCTTTCTTCAAAAAACTCGGAATTAGCGTTTATCCTACTCCCCCCCACACCATGTTGTTGACCACTTCTTCATCATCTGGAGAAAAACAAACGCCCATAGTAATCGGAAGAGGAGAAAAACAGTGTAATGTTAATTTTGTGTTACACTTGAGCATCCGGCTAGACGGGAATAACATTACGGGCATTTGAAGTGCAGGGCGGGTTTGTATAAGCGCCGTGCCGTTACTTTGTGGATCCCTGATCATAGGTTGATATGCCCGATTTTTATATTTTTCACAGCGAGGATAAAAAATGTCAGCTTATTTCATATCAACATCATTTTAAATTAAACATTCTCACCCCTACCCCTTTTCGTAAATGAGGAAAGAGGGTGCAGTTATCAAACAAGAGGGTGCTATTAGTGCCTCACATAAAGAGTTATTAAGAAATGAGGGGTTATGCGGTAGTGAGGGGGGGGGGTTCTCATAAAAGAGGCTTCTATTTCTCTCGTTTGCATAAACTCTCTCTCTCTCTCTCTCGCTCTCTTCCCCCAAATGTGAATGGTGGCAATTACGCTTACTCCAGGAAATGTGTTACACCTCCACATAACGTTGCTCCCATTATCTCCCCTCCTCTGCTGCCACCACAAGCCTCCCGGTACTCACAAACTTCGCATTTTGGCTCCTTTTATGCTTCGTACGATCAATTTCAAACCGTCGCTGTAGATAAGAGAAACATAGAGGCCTTGATGACGCAAGTTTTTCAACTGTAATTTAGGGGGTGATCGAAGCTCGTCCGTTAGATTGTCTCGCCCGGACGACACATTCAGCAAGTTCATCGAATGTTATCAGGAAAGATGAGAAGAAAAAAAAATGTATCAGTTTCTTCAAGAATAGAGAAATAGCTCGCTTGTTTTCCGCGTCAATCTCTCGTCGCATTTCTTTTTTTTTTCCTTGCAATCCATCTCCCCGGTGAATAGAGTAGAACAGAAAAATATTATTATACAAAATGGTGAGGTGAAGGGAGTAAGAATTGGATAAGGGAGGCATATCATGCCCTTTTCTCATCATCTTTCATAGCATTTCAACATCGTCACATTCTCTCTCATTCACCCACACCCAAACGCTATTTCTTCACAAAACCATCAAAATCTAACTCAAGGATACCTCGAAATAGGTAGGAGGGGAAGGGGGAGCGCAATGTTTAAATACGGAAAAATTTGATGGATGACTCCCTAAGGAAATATACGCTCGAAAGTAACACTCTCTCACCAACCCCGCTTCGCTGATTTATAAATCATCCCTTCTCCCCCCACCCCATCACAATGGAAAAGGCGTCTTTTGCATCAAGCACATTCATCCCAAACCCTTGCAGCTATACCCCAGCAAGGGGTCAACCTGTCTGTTTCATTTTTCGATCCTTCACAGATAAGACAAAAAAAAAAAAAGTCGACGACTTTTTCAATTATATTTGGTGAAATTGCGTGGGACGCCCCCGTCAAGAATCGTTGAAGTTGGAAGCGAATATCCAGTAAATAAATAAATTAAAGTGCGTGGGATTTAATCTAGATAAAAAAATCATTTAAATCATTTCATCCCCCCCATTCCCCTACACACACACACACACACCGTTATGGGGGGGGGGCTATATTTTAAATTATTGCGTGCCATTCAAGCATTAATACTTTTGGAAAATTAGAAACGGGAGCATTTTACTTCTTTTCGGATGAAAATGTCTCTGTATGTGCCATAAATGTGAAAAAGTGTTATCATTAGAGGGCGCGTGAAGTGGAAAGGTGAAGGGGGTAAAGTGTGAGAAATGAAAAATGTCACCCTTAATACATACACCTACTAAGGGCGTTATGGCGTTCCCAAATGATATAATATCGATCACGTGGTCTGACAATGATTAACTTTTTCTGCGAGTGCCGTCATGCATAATGCTTTAATATTATGTAATATAATAGGAATAATATTATTACGCATAATACGTTATGAGATAGTCATCGAAATGCCACCGGGAGGAAATTAGGCAAGTGAAGTGGATGAATGGGTTAAACAGTGTATAATGTCGCATCGTGGGGCTAAAATTGAGGGATTTCACGCCCCCTCTCCACTGCCAACAATTTTTTGGGAAAATTAGTTTTCATCGCTGAAAACCCCGTTTATTTTGCAAAACTGGCAATGAAAAAGCAAAGTTTAGAGATTCTGGCGATGAAACGCCAGTCCAGGTGAATTGGCACTTTTGGGACATCGTGGATGAGTGTGAACTTCTGGGGAGGAAATCGCCGTGTTCTGCGACTAAATACCACCAGTTAAAGCTTCCGGGAGGGAAATGGTTGGCTTTAAGGCTGTTGACGGTGCTTCCTCAACTTCGGTACACGATTTCTTTGTGGTGAAACCGAGATATTTCATGAAAATTGGCACATAGCTATTTCTAACCAATTAAATTGTCAGTATGGATTCACTTTTTGGAAAAAAAAATTCTGAGGGGGGGTTCCCCCCGCAACGAAAGCTTCGGTACACGTTTTCTTGGACAAAAATGCAATATAATTTTTTATATTATTTTTTCGCGAATCTTTGAGGTTGCCAAATTGTCACTATGGATTCACTTTTTTCAAATTTCAATTTTTTTTTTAATTTTCATTTTTTAAAAATCGTGGCCTTGATAAAAATGTTTATTCGCACCGTAAATATTTGAGGAAATAGGTTGACAATACAGTCACAATTTTTTAAAACGTATTCATCGACACTTTCGTATTGTTTTAAGAACTTATTCCTAATTAATAGCAATTTTATTTTCGTTGAAATGAGGATTCCACCTCGTGGCGCTGTGTTGCGGCTACTTTGAAAAGGTGGATTCTATACAATTATTCGTTGGACTCGAGATGCTACCAACCCCCCTCTAACTTCACTATCGTAGCTACCGTACTTGACTAACAACTCCCTCAAGGTTACAGAAAGTATGTTTTTTTTTTCCTCTCATGCCTTGTCTTTTGAGTTTTGTGGGCTGAAAAATACGTGAGGATCGTTTTCCGGGCTAGGCCGGCGAAACAATCTACCGTCTTCGGGAGTTGTTTCATTTTTTTGTTTTTTGCCTAAAAAACAGAACTCGCAGAATAAGAATGAAATAAGTTTAATACTGATTAACCCCCGCACGAACCAATTGATTTTTAGCGTTCGAAGAACTCGTCGCTGGGGCTGATCCAATATGGGGGGGGGGGTAATGGGGGAAACTACCCCTCCCCCAGGATTTCAGGAAAGTTGATTTTTAAAGAAAGATAAAGAGAATATCACGACGATTAGCTGAGGACAAGCGGTGGTTAAGAAGCTTATTTCTCAATTCTCTCATAAAAGTAACCCCTTCCCTGCAATGCCAATTTTCTAGCCTCACCTTGTCATAAAGTCGTCAAACAATGTCATACCCTCAAACCTGACGCTTTTCTGACTTCTGGGATTTTCACGTCAGGCAGAATCGCAGAGCGCCGTTTCTGCTTCCAAATATTAAACTCTGGGATGTCGAGTGGTGTTTTTAAAGCAAGTTGTAGTCAAGGAGGCAGGTTACCAAACGAGGTAGTTACAGGAAAAAACTCCGGGACTAAGTTTGATGACTGATTTTAATGTTTTTAGGAGTGCTGAGTCTGATTTTTAACTCTGCCCAACGTTACAACCCCGGCAATAAGGCGAAATTTTAGTGGATTTTTAACTATCGTGTTTTTGGGGCGTTTTCACCACGCCATCGCCTGTAATAGGTTTTAAAACATGGTTTCCGCTCATTTATTATGTTTTTAGAAGTCCTTAATCGGAAATTCAAACCCTCAAAGCCTAACAAGAGACGCTGCAGCCTATAAATAGAAAAAACTGCAAAAACCTCCGATTTCAAGCTTTTTTTCAGTGCGGTATGCATCCAAAGTCGAAATAGATGTAGTTCACATTACTTTTTCCATTTCATTTTCAAACGAGATTGTATACCTGTATTTCTGTCCGTTTCTATCCGTGTTAACTGGTGTGCTGAATCCGAATTTTACCTAAAAACTCTAACTACTGCCAATTAACACCATGCTAGTGATGTAGAGTAGATTCTTAAGCAAAGAAAGCAGTAGCAATAGTGAAAATAAACGACATATTAGCACTCATGAAGTATAGCACTTGGGACCTGCAAGGTGCGTAACAGGTGTTGATGGGCAGCAGCTTCTATAGGGGGAAAAGAAGCCATGTTGCTGCTCTCTTTGAAGGCCGATTTACCCAATTAACTTAGTCACCTCCATATAGGGAGCAATTTCAGCAGGCACATTCGTCACAATTTTAGGGTAATTTAGGTGACAAACCCTGAAAGAGCACACTTTTTTTTATTATGAAACGCTCGCGTCCAACGGAAGAAATTTTCATAAGCCTTATCATTGGAAATTGCGTGAAATATTGTTCTTTCTATATTCGCTAAACAATCCATAGACAATTTTGTGAGATAAGTTCATAACGCAAGGCGTCCAGTTTGGCTAAACGTTCTTCAGATGGGTGCGTTTATAATCCCCCTATGCCATTTTTCAATATGTATCCTTGATTTCGATAAAACCGGTACGTCATCGAAAAATTTAGGCATACCTATTAAATTTGGCATAGCTGTTCACGTGGCTTCCGCTACTCCATGCGATCGAAGAAAAATGCGAATGGGAACTTTCGTTCCCTCGCCCATCGTTCGTGGCTTTTTTTGTGATCATCAAACTAAGCCTAAAAGAACAAAAGAACGATTAGTCACAGGGGCGTAGCCAGCCCGTGATCAATGGGTGGGCAGCCAGCTAGACACGGGTCCACAGTTGGTGGCGGGGGCGGGGCACGTCTTGAGAAAAAATGTTAGCGGATGAAGACTGAGGAAAGACACCCATTCAGGGCTTAAATTGAGTAATAGCGCTGATTCACGTTAAACATGAGAAATAAATGTCATTATTCGCGGTTGAAATTGAGAAAACATACCAATTTGCAGTTTCCACGATGCAAAGTCCGCGACGAAATTAAGAAAATGCGCTAATTCACGGGTTATAGAGCTCTTTACACAGCTAAAATTGACGAAATAAATTGCCCGTTCAACGTAGAATTGAGAAAAATCACTCACTTGCGGCTAAAATTGGGGAAAAACGCCAATTTACGGCTAAAATTGAGAAATGGTGCTTATTCACGCAGGTAAAATTGAGAGAAGGCGCCAGATCGTGGTTTCTCAAACAAACATCTCGGTAAACATTGCGAAAAAGTGCTAATTTACCGTTTTTATACATATATATGGCAAGTTCGCGGGTACAATCGAGAAAGAGCGCGTACATTTTTGAAATAGTGCTTACATTCACGGCTAAAATTAAGGAAAATTGTTCGTTCGCAGGTGAAATTGGTTTCGCGATGCAACTTCCAAGTCAAAATAAATGAAATTCGCTCACATGCGGGTTATGTGGACCATTTCACTGCTACAATTTGAAGGGGGAAAAAATTGCTCAAGGCAGAATTGGGGAAAAGCACTAATTTGCTGCTATAATTGAGGGAAAACGAATTGGCAAAATTGTCACCGTTTGTTGTTGATTGATGGAATTGTCGTGGCTAAAATTGAGAAATTGCGTTCATCCACAGGTTAAGTTGAGGAAAAACTGTTCCTTTGCGGCTGAAGTTGACAGATCGAACGCACCAATTCGCGGTTATAGGCTATGCCCAGTGATGGCCGCAATTGAAATAATAAATAAAAATGCGTAATTTCCCGGTTTTTTGAGACATTTTAACGGCTAAAATGAAGAAAATGGGTTATTAATATTACCAGTTTTTAAGCCGTACAACTTGATTAATGTTATGTTTTTAGGGTTTTGGCTTTTTTCTTCTTCTACTTCTTCGTTTCCTGAGCTTTCGCCTTCTTTTGCTGAAGGCATCGTCAGAAAACTTTTTTTTTCTTCAAAAACATTAATCAAGAAAAGCGGAAATCTGTTGTTTTTTTTTTTAGTGAGAAAAAAACCGCAAAATTGGTTTTATGGATCGAAATACAAGACATTTGAGGAAAATGTCAGTAAAAGTGATGTCTTAGTGGTCGAAATCAGTGATACTGGTTGCTTAGTGAGGCAGAGATTCTAATGTGCAAAATTTGGTTTTCATAAAAAAAAAAAAAAAAAAAACAGCGAAATTGGTGTATGCATTAGTAGGCGAAATTCGAGTAATTGGTTCTGATGCTGAGCAATTCCTGCGAAAGTTTTAATCATTAAAAAAGTGTTGTATTTTAACTTTTTGATGGCATTTGGGGGTGGGCACCTGCCCCAAGAAATCTGCGCTTTTGATTCTAGTGGAGGGCAACTGCCCACCCCTGCCCACCGCTGGCTACGCCCATGATTAGTCTACACCGATGGTCTCAGAGATATTTCACCAAATCGAACAAAAGGGCCCTCAAATCCAAATTTGAGATCGTGCAGTGCCGACACCCGACGTGGAATCTTCAGGATTTTTTTAGGAAATGGAAGGATGTGTATCTGAAAGAGATTGCCAAGCGTTTATCAGATTTCCAGCTTCAGGTTCCAGCTAATTTTCCGTCAGCGGCAGAAAATGGTCAATTTTTGACGGGCCATATCTCAGGAACCATTAGTCTTACGGAGATACAATTGGGCTTAAACAGTCGCAAACTTAGTCTATTTCAAAAATGCTAAGAGCGCAATCATCGAAAAGTACTTAGTTCCAGAGATACAACCGATTGAGTATAAAAAGTAAGAAAATTTCCAGTTTTTTTGCTATTTTCGACGTGCAGCCGACCGATTTTTTGTTGGCAAAGTTCAGATTCGGATTCAGCACCCCAAGAAACATAAGATCCGCTGACAAAACTACTTCTATGCGTTTGTCCCGGCCAATTCCCCATTTGACTGGACTAAATCTTGTCATCTTAATACTCTTCTCATCTAAAGATGACACAAAGAATGAGTCACACAACGAACTCCTTACGCCCTTGTGCCTTGTGAGACATAGGCACTACCTGGCCGCTTCGTTCAATGGCTCGTCCAGATTCGACTCAATCTTGTTCAATTAGTGTCGCTAGACATGGATGGTATCTCCATAACGCTGGGAAAAACCACCGCCAATGAATAGTGTGCCCATAACAGCAGCTGTGTTTGTTGTGCGCGAAGTTTGATTATTTTCTGAGGTCACATTTCTTTTGAGTACACACATTGAACACTCCAAGAGAGAAGTGGAATGATATCCATTGCGAGTTCCTTTCACAATTAACGCATCGCTGGTTTTCCTCAAGCAAACTGCCATAACTCCGACAATTTTCGTCGCACGTAATATGAAGCACACGACTGAAATGGCACAAAATTGTCTTTTTATTATGTCTACGTGGTTTTGGAATCAGCTTGAGTTAAAGGCCCTTAATACTGGGCTGAATTTCCAAGTTGTCCTCTTTTTCCACCAAACAAGGGTTTTCTAACAGCTTTAATTTCGCACACAGCATTATCAAGATGAGTCGCTCTGCGGAAAAAACTTTCCAATGACCTACGATGAAATGGACATTGCCACTGTAACAGCCAAGATATTTGGACAAAGGTTTGAAATTGTCAAGTGTAATCGCCAAAATAAGGCTGTTGAAGCCACTGGAAATAAAATAGAACTATCGTCTTATTGGTGGATGATTAAATCCAAATCGCTAAATCGGTCTCAGAAAATTATAAAAATACGAATGCAGTGAATTCTTCACTCATACAACCCCCCCCCCCCTTATAGGGCCCACACAAAACACAATAGGTATTTCGATTTATTTTATTTTTTTTTTTTGTATCATTCGTGTTTCAAAATGAATGCTCGATGTGCCGTGAGTGAAATTAAAGCTGTTAGAAAACACGTGTTTGATGGTAAAATAGGACAACTTGGGAATTCAGCTCAGCATTAACGGCCTTCAACTCAAGCTGATTCCAAAACCATGTAGACATAATAAAAAGACAATTTTGTGCCCATTTCAGTGGTGTGCTACAATATTACGTGCGACGAAAACTGTGAGAGTTATTGCAGTTTGTTTGAGGAAAACCAGCGATGCGTTGAAAAAGCGGAAAAGTGCGTTTTTCTCGGAAACGGTTGATATTCGGACCATGGTATATTTGGTCATTTTTTGACGTAAATATGGTCTAGAATCACCTGCTTTATTTGTGCCACGTGGACCAAGTACACCCGGTATAGGGTATAGGTCTCACATCAATCAAATCATGTGTTTTTCTAGAGTGCAGCAAAGAGACAGACCTCTTTTCTCACGACTTGGCGTGAAAGTCGTAGTTTTCTGCGCGTACATATTCTTCTGCCGATAAATCACCAATGGGGAACTTGCACATTTTTCAATCACTGGTGTTTCTTGAAGAGGGTGCTTCAACAAGACAATTGCACACATTAAACGTTGAAATCAATCAAGAGTTTTTTTAGGTTTTGAAAATGTTGAGTGGGGGTTTGATTGCGTCAAAGGGCAGTTAATGAAATGGATGGTGTTGGGAAGAGGGGAGAATACGCGTTTTCTGGGGTTTAATTTTTCTTGTTATTTGTAAGTTTCCTCAAATGCTTCAAAACTGCACATTGAGGTCATTTTTCCCTCGTACCATCCATCCCCTCCTGAAGAACTTTGAAATTTATTTAAAGATCACCAGTAGCACCTATCGGTCAGGAACTACTGTTAATATCCTTGTCCGCATGTGTCAATTCACCGATATACTTTTCCCCCAAGTCGGGCATTCATGCATTTTCCATTCACAGTCGAGAAATAATGACTCGTAATCGAAGTTTCAAGGGATAGTTTTGATCAATAGTCATTTTTACAGTCATTATCCAAAGCACTAACAGCGCTAGCTAATTCGACGTACACTGCCCAAATTTCGAATTTATCGGTAGAAACGGTACAATTGTCGAATAGTCAATAATTATTATCTACCGTAAAAATTATCAGGTTTGGTATGACAGTCTAATTTTCCGACGTGCACTCAGTCAAAGAAAAATAATTCTTTCTGACGGCATCTTGATCGTTTCCTTGGGCTTGTTTTCCAGGCGTTATGCTTTCGCCTAAAATCTAAATCTCGGGAAAATGACTGACACAATAATAATGTCATCTTATTTATTGCACTCCTATTTCGTATACACTACAACTTGAAGTGAAATTGGTACGTTTCTGATTTCAATTAGAGCATCACTAGGCACTGGCTGAGGCATTATCATTATCAGATCACACTTCACTTGTAACTCGCGGGGTCAAGGGCACTTCTTCTGACAGTTCTAACTTCTGACCCAAAAAGATACCTAGATGCGAAAATGTTCAAATATCAGGGCTTCAAGTAAGAAGTTAGGAAAACGAATTCTGGTGTATAGTTTTTGTACTAAAATTTCCCATTTTAATTTTTTCCCCGCGATGTACAGCGCCATCTCTTGGCTCAGGGTGATTTTCAAAGCTTCACCGTCAACAGCCTTAAGGGGTAGCAGCACAATTCAAGTATGCGTGAGCTGCGTAAAAAGGCCAGGTTACAAAATTAGAACACCACAATAATAAATTGCCCCATTGAAAGCTGCCCGTTGAACGATCAAAAATTAGATTTCGGGAGCGGAATTCAATATTCGAGTTAAAATTGTAAATTTTAGTGGATAAATGATCGTAAAAAGAGCGTAATTTCGTTTGAGGGGGGGGGGGGGGGCTTTGTGCCCACTGGCAGTGCTGGGGACTAACACCTTTCGGAAACCGGGGGAGGAAATCTCTACAAAGTTACTTAGTCTCCAAATAAACGAGGAAAACACTTTTTACGAAACGTGTTTCTCTCAATTTTAACCACGAAGTGGCATTCGGAAACCACTCCAGCTTGTGCGCTTGCCCAATTCTAATTGTGAATGGCCGCTTTTTTTTCAGTTTCAGTCAGGAATAAGCGCTTTTTCTCCATTTTATTTGAGAGTTAGCACATTCTCTCTCTATATTTTAGCTGCGAATTACAACGTATTTCTTCAAATTTAGTCGCATAACAGCGTTTAGCAGCGTATTAGCGGATTTTATCACGTTCGTGTCAACTTGGCCTCAAGTTTTTCTACCCACGAATTAGCATTTTTCTTATTTCAGCCGCGAAGTTGCCTCAAGAATCCGTGAATTATAGTTTCTTCTCAATTTCTGCTGTGAAATTAACGCGCTTATTCGCAAGTTTAGCCTCAAAATGTGGCACTATTTCACAATTTTAGACGCGAATTAACGATTTTCGTACATCTTAACAAGCTATAAATTCCCAATTTTTCATTTGGAAGCTTTTCTTGGGCCCCCATCGGAACAAGTGCCCGGGGTGGGTCACCCCTCCCCCCTCGCGCGATCCTCCCGCGGTACGCTATGGATCCAACTGGTCAAAATGTTTGGACAAAGTGTATTCAGTGGAAAAATTAGTTTATTTCTCAAAATTAGCAACTGTGTACTTCAGGGCCGTCCAACCTTTTTTGTTCGTGGGCCATAAGAACTTCAGGCGGGCCACCCTTCCTCGCCCCTCCACCAATCGAGCACAACACTTTGATCTTAGCAATAGGCCGTGACGCTCCGAATAAAACTCACTTGTGGCCAGGGGCGTCTTCCATTTACGCAAAAAATGTGTCCTGGGGCAGCTCATTGCAGTGCCGGCCTTGGCACCCCGTACCAACGCCTCCGTGAAGTTGCCTTCAGCCCCCCTATTCTTAACTCAAAACGCGTTTGCCCGCGCGTGCGTTAGCAAAATTTCTCAGCTGACGCTAACGCTCCCGTTAAGAGTTAAGCTCGATGCAGACGATGCATTTTTCGAAGCATATTTACATGCATGATGAAAAAAAAACACATGATCCCCAGTAGTGACGGGTTGTTTTTTTTAGAACAGGCAGGCCATCATGCTTCAAAAAGTGCATCGTGTGCACCGAGCTTAACAGAATAGAGTGGCAGAAGCCGCGAATTAGCGTTTTTTTCCACACTTTATCACTTATTCTCAATGTCATCGGTGAATCAGCGATTTTTCTTCATTGTAGCCGCTAAATAGCGATTTTCCTCCACTTTAACAATGAAATTTCACGCATTAAATTTGAGTCTTTCCTGTTTTGAGCCACTGATGGAGCAATTTCATCAGTGAATCGCGCTATGTTTTCTAATTTTAGCCACGAATAAGTTGTCTCCGGAAACCTCTTGCCATTTACTCAATCTATTTTTTTGTGAAACAGCAAAAAGTTCTCAATTTAACCCCATAAACAGAAAGTTTTCTTGATTTCAGCCGTGAATTAGCGTTTCACCTAATTTTAGCCTCTTAGCGCGAGCCATCAATGAGAGTTTTGTTTCCCAATTATAGGCGCATTATCCTCATTTAGCCGTGGATTAGCGATTTGTTCACTTTCCGCCAGGAAGTTTATCTTCAGAAGCCGCAATGGGCGTTTTCTCCCTTTTAACCGCGAATTAACGTTTTTCCCACACGACAGAGCTTCTTCTCAATTTTCTCGGTGAATTACCGATTTTACCCCCATTTTAGCCGCGAAATAGCGATTTTTTGCAATTTTAGCGGTGAATTAGCGATTGTTATATCTTCAGAACCCGCAAATTGACGTTTTCTTCATTTAATCCGCCAATTAGCGTTTTCCTTTTTTCAGCGCTTCTTATCAATTTTATCGATGAATTAGCAATTTTTCTCCATTTTAGCCGCGAATTAGAGAGTTTTGGTCATTTTAGCGATTTTTCACCATTTTAGCCGTGAATTACCGATTTACCTGAATTTTGCAGCGAATTCGGGTTTTTCCTGATTTCAGCCGCTAATTTAGCAATTTTCCCCAATTTTATTCGTGAACTAGCAGTTTTTGTTATATTTTTCTCGCGAATTGGCGTTTTCGCTTTTGGCCATGGATTAGCGTTTTTTCAGATTGAGCCACGAACTTGCGTTCTGAATAAGCCGAGAATTCATGTTATTGTAATTTTACGCGCGAATTAGCGCTTTTTCTACCCATTCTTCAGCATTCTTTTCATCTGTGAATTAGAGTGTTTTGTAATTTTAAACACGAATTACTGTTTTTTACGCTTTATCCGCGATTTTAGAGTTTTTTCTCAATTTTGGCAGCGAAGTAAAGTTTTAACTCTCGAATTAGCTATATGTATTTTTCTCAACTTTAACCTTGACTTAGCGCTTTTTCTCACTTCTGTCCGCGAATCACTTATTTTTCTCTATAATTTCATCCGTGAAATAGCCATATTTATCTCAATTTCAGTCCCAAATTAGCGTTATTTTCAATTTTGGTCAGGATTAAGAGGGCACTTTAGCGGCGGATTAGCCAATCACGAGGATGCGTGAATCGTAGCGTTTTTCTTTTGTACAAAAATCCGAGTCGCGTCAAAATTCAACATTAAAAATGATAATTTACCACTTTACCACCGGGCCTGCGGTTGGCCACCCCTGAGAATAGGACTTGAATGTTCTGGGTCAAACCAGGCGCAACAGATCCCGAGTTTTGCTCAGCCAGCTGAGTGATTAATCGCGGCATTTTCTCAATTTCATAGCCGTTAATCAGCATTCTTTTCAATTTTCAGCCGCGAGTTCATGATTTTTTCCCCGCTTTTTGCCACGAATTGGCTCTTTTTTGCTATTTTGGTCCCGAATATTTTCTGTGTTTTTTTTTTTTTTTTTTTTTTACAATATTTTTGCCGCGTATACTTCCCATAACTTGATTATTGCGCCTTCTACATTTTTAGCTTTCCATTAAGGGCCTATAGAAACTTTATATGGACCAACAGTGCAAACAGGCAACCAACTGGAAATGTTGGCCCACTATCCGATCCAATACAAACGTGAATTCGGCTTCTCCAAAAGTGCCAGAATGCTCTCCAAGTCTCTTTAATGTGCGTTGATGGGCTCTCAAAATCTGTTGAAACTTGCAAACGCTTTCTGTGGCTCTTATAGGCTTTTAAAAGCTTTCGTCGGTTATTGATGCCTACCCAAGAAGGCTCATTAAGTCTTTTGAAGGCGTTCCTATGAGCCTATGCTCACAAAGTATTTCATAGGCATTCCAAGGCTCTTTATCGACTTTTAAAACCTTCCGCCGGCCTTCATCGGCTATCCCAGAAGGCTGGTCCAAGTCTCTCGAAGGCGTTCGTAGGCTCTCAGAGTCTTCCGTATAAGATTTCAAAGGCTTTTGAAGGCTCTTAAAGGCCTTCTCACGATTCTCACCCCTCGCGCTCGACCTGTCCTCACAAATTGGATTCAGGGAAGAGACCACGACTCAGCATAGCGGCTGATGCAGAACAAAACTGATGAAAACGGGGACTCCGGGACGTGTCGGCTATGCCCCGTAGCTGTGCTTTAAGATGAACGTGAAAAATGTTGCAATGTGAAAAAATGTTGAGGACGATACAGGTTGAGACCGAGAAGTAGGACAAAAAAGAGGACAATTTTGACATTTTTTCGCAGGACTCTTGAGAAATGAGCCCGACGTCTTCGGTCGCTCTATAAGTTAAACGTCTCGTCACCCTAAATCCACAATATTGCACGTTTCACCTTTCAATTTCGCGAAAGTTTCAGGATTTTTTTTTTTAGTGACCATGGATGACGGACTCTGACATCGCTCAAGGCCTGGCAAACAAAGCCACAAAATTGCATCTCTTGGAGGCAGAAACCGCGAAATTGCCGCAGCTTCGGGTCTGAATTTTCTCGAAATTGTAAGTTCCTGGTGGTTCCTACAAAGTTGGTTGTGGGGATTTGTTGTTTTTAGTGATCACGGAACCCCCAGCTAGCCGGCCACGACCTTGGGCCACGGCCACACCCCGAAGAATGACCGGCAAATAACCGCAAAGTATGTAGTTTCCTGTTTCAAGTAAGCATGTAAGCAAGTTTCACGGCAATTCAAGCGAAATTTTAAATGTTTGAGGCTTTTTTTGTTTAGTGAGCCTAGACCTTAGGCTGGCAGGTCCCGACAGTGCCCATAGCATCACGAATATAGACGTGGTTTTGCAACATTAAGCGCGAAGCACTGAGTTTGCGAAGCATTTGAGTTCCAGGTCCTCAATTGAGGGAAATGTCAAGTTTTCCTGCTGAATATTCATAACATTACAAATTACGGGTCTTACTTTCGTGGAAATTGCAAGTTTTGCAGTTAAATATCAGTGACATTGTAAGTTTACAATTTTTTTTGGTGGCCCTGCGATGTTCCCCAACCCACCCATCCATCACAACAAAATTGCAACATTTAGCTCCAACAGTGGCTGGCTGAACATTGCGAGTTTCACGTACTATTTTCAGTGAAATTGCGAGTTTCATCCAATTTTGCTTCGCAGTTCCCTTAGGGTGAGAAAGTATGTTTTTTTTTTTTTTTTTAGTGGGTATGGACTGTGGCCCTGCGCCCCCTTCCCACCAGCCAGCCCCTACTGCGCCAATATCCTGATGAATACAAGTTTAATTGCAACGTTCAGAGATGAATAAATATAATGTTAGTTTTCAATTTCCGGGTGAAATTAAAAATTTCTTGGCTGAATATCCGTGAAATTGAAAGTTTCGGGGTCGTAATTCAAGCTAAATTTCAATTTTTGGCCCTTATAGTTTAAAGCAACACTGCAATTTTTTGTGTCTTTTTCGTAGCGGCGGATATACAACAGGCCGGCTCCAACAAAGTCCGGAGCCGGACGAATACCCAGAATATTGGAAGTTCCTCGGCTTTCAGGCTTTAAATCCTCGGAAAATACAACTCTAGGGTCTTAACTTGAGCAAAATTGCAAGTTCCGGGGCCTATTTGTAGTGGCTAGCCGGCCTCATCATCAGCCCAAAGCCTGGCAACGTTTCACGAAATTGGAGGTTTCCTAGCTGAACATCCGCCATTTTCGGGTCATAATTTCAGCTAAATTTCCAGTAAAGAGTCTTATTAGCAGCGAAATTGCTTATAGTTTTGGGGCATATATTTTGTGGCTTTGATTCGATCTCCCCAGCTGGCCGGATACGTTCCATGCGTCGAATACCTTCCTACTTCCCCATCACCACAATCCGTCCGATTTCTAAACAAAGGTTTCGCCCCTTTTGGCCGTATAGTCCAAATTCAGGAGTCTCTTTTTGGTTCCAAAATTGCCAGTTACACGCTTATATAATTGGTCATTTTTGCGAGCTGAGCTGAAGTAATGCGAACCTCTCTCCCTGTCCACCCGTCCTGAATAATAACGCATCGAATCCGTGAATTCCTCTGCAGGAGCAGAAGAAATTGGAAACGTGTCTATACGTTGAACAATAATATGGCTTGTTACCAAATTCTGCACAAACCAGTGAAACAAATTCGGTATCCCCGGTTATCCATAATCCCTGTCTAAATCTCGTGCACTACGAAACTACGATAAATCCATCAAGTAAACGTTAGAAACGACCCCCTCACCCATAAATCAGGGTTTTCTTGATCAAAAACTGAAAGATTCGTCGTTAAACCGGAGTCTTCGGTTAACCGTCAGAAACTAAACCTAAACCCTCCCCACCGCAAAAGTATAATCAATGAATACTTGTAAAGCACCCCAGAATTCGTAGCGAAAATAAGCTTGTACGCGTTTCCATTGCCCAAATTAAAAGTTAATGTTTGAAAAGGGTACATGCCTTTTTTATTAATAATTAATTATACGGGAAACTCGTTATTTCTAACGAGTTTGTTTTTGATGTTTAATTCAAAGTCTTGCCATAAAGTGATGTCCCTTGATGATTTAGCTTCGAGAAGAAACGTAATTTTAAATTGGGGAGGCAAATATTTGTTAAAACTCTAGGCAATTACAGTTTGCTTCTTTGAAAATGTTCCGAGTTTTCTGAATTATTTTGTACGTGTTTCGAGAGTAATTTGTTTCTGTAGGAACAGCTTGGCGAATTTATCGCTGTTAGATACCTCGAATAGGCGATAGTTTAAAAGCGGATTCCTCGGGTGAAGTAACGCAAACAATCGCCTCATTAGATTATTATCTAGTACCCCGCTAAATCTTAAGTGCTCGTTTATCTGACAAACTCGTGGCAGTTTCGGACGACGGAAAATGGCTTCAGGATGTCCTTCACTCCTCCCTCCTTCCCTCATCACGGCCAAAACACTGTCAACTCAACCCCTTTTGCGCGCGGTAAAGCTTAGCAGCAATCTCACCCAAAATACCCCCATGGAAACCCGCCTCAACCCCTTCCAATCAACTTCACGAACCACTTAAAGTATTGTCCTAAATCCTTCCTCCGACAACTTCCCTCCACCATCAGCAGCAGAGCAGCAGGAAGGGGTTTCTCTCTCTCGACAATAATTCACCCATTTCGCTTTCAAAAATAGTTTTGCGAGGAGGGTTGTGTGTAGTGAGTGAAGAGAGAGAGAGAGTGACCAGGCTCAGTCCGAACTTGAGCAACTGTAATGGACACGAATCGCCACTTAAAAACCTTCTTGCCTTGTCCTTTATTTCATTAGAAGGAAGCGGTGGAAGTCGTTTTATCAAAATTAAAGAGAAAAAAAAATTTAACGTGATCTGGGTAAAGTAAACAGCGCGGTGAAGAGGGGGATAAGTTAATTAGAATGATTTTTCCTCACAAAAACACATCACCTCATTATATGCCCCGAAAGCCGGTGTAGGGAAATGGTGGCGTGTCACAGGAAATTGTAAATAGGGAGGAAAATCACGGATTTCGTATTTTTTTTTTTAGTTGTAGCTTTTAACATAATCAGATAAGTTTTCCGCTTCGTTTTCTTCAATATTTTATTTCCCTTTCTCGTTTGAAACAGTCCGCCGAGTCTCATTCCTGCCCGGAAATTTGTTTATTTGTATAATTACTGTGAATAAATTCTCGAATTTCGACAAAGGCACACACTGTGCAGTTGTAAAAGAGATTACAGTGTACACACACACGAAATCGCCGACAACTGTTTCAACAACATTCCTGAGAGAGAACGCATAATGATCACCTTGCGCGTTCAATCAATATTTGCATCGAATCGCTTATTAAGAGCCCAAATATTTACACGGTCTGGCGTCTCTCACATTCATTGAACAGGGGAAGGGATCGCGCAAGGTCGCTTTATAATTAGTGTAGGTACACAGTCTTCATTGTCTCGGAGTGGAGAAAAAAAAGAAGAAAATTAAGACATTTTCAAACTGTGGAGGGTTTTTTTTGTTTTGTTTTTTATCATTCATAGAGTTATTACGCCCTGGTTGGCGGGGGTACACAGAAATAAAGAAGTCCTGATTAACTCGTGCAACAAACCACGCTGTGTGCGTTTTTAATGAGGGAAAAAGAACGAGGATCCTTTTCAATTTAGCGTCGCCCACATGTCATGTTCAAAAGCGGGGAGCGGAATAAGTGCGATGGGTGGTTGTGTGGGGGGGGGGGAGTCACTTTAGTTAACTGAGGTTAACGAAGCTTATACGAAAACTCGGCAGTGTATACATTTTGAGTGAGAGACAGAGAGGCGGAAGCAAGGGCCAAGAGTATTATGCTGGTATGTTTATATACACGAGTGTCATTCTATATAGAAGAGCTAATAAGAGAAATTAAATGGACGGTGGTGGGAGAGGAGAGGCTTGGGTAGCACTATGATTACCACTCCGGCGGAAATTAGTCCGAATTCGCGTTATTTTGATGACCCCTCCACCCACCTTTACCGTCAACAATGATTATCCATGGAAAAAATGCCAGTAGGCAACACATTTTTCTGTCACGACGAGTTATTACCTACTTTCCATTATCGGAAATTAGTCTCAATTAACCTGAATCTTGCAATTTCGCAAAAATTGTTGTTGCAAACATCCAATTTTGCAGATATTTGCGCCGAAAATGTGGCAAAGTTGTGGGTACAATGTCTGGGACTCGTTGTGGCCGGCTAGCGTTCCAAGCCCTAAAAAACAGTTATAAACTTTTAATTTCAGGGATTTTTAGCACTAAAACTTGCAACTTTTCTGAAACGTAGACGCTTAACTTGCAATTTCACTGAAATTATTATCCTAAACTTGCGTTTTTGCAGAAATACGATCCGAAACTTCAAATTTCGTGGGTAATCGACAGGCTATGGGCCAGAGGTATAAATAAAGAATAACGAACGAAAATAAAGACCGAAAACTGGGTAACTTTACAGTTTCATTTAAATTAAGACCCGAAACTTGCAATATCGCGCCTATTCAGCCAGTTAACTTCCGATTTTGTTTATGCTTGCCTTCAAAATGTTGCAATTTTGCGTCTGTTCGTCAGACTTCAAGTGCTGTCTGGGCTGGCTTGCCCGGTATTATTATTAATCAGTGGGCCGGCACCCGGCCATGCCGAGTCCGACGGCGCCAAAGCCGTTATTCGCTCATACGCCATACCCAAGGGTGCTTGGGTCGTGCTCGGGAGACCTAATTCGGGTTCCACAAATCTCGCCGCACTCCTAACACACTCCAAAACTCGAACCCCCCTCGGCTGTGGAGAATGCCAGGGCTAGTCCGAGCCTCCGTCCGTTCCAAAAACCTGGAACCTGATCGCCGCGAACCTATCGCAGCTACCAACAGAATGTGCGGTCGTCACCTCCTCCACTTCACACTCCCTATACACATCGGGTCCGCCATTATGCCCATCTGGACGGCATAGTGGCCCGTAAACATCTCCAGTGCTCTTCGTAGATCGCGCCTATGTAGAGACAACAACCACAGGCCGTTGCTCCTCTATCCCTACTTTTTATGCACAACCTCGCCCGCCTGTATGCCGATGTTCCTTGCCAGGAACTAATCGCGACACCGTCTGCCCAGTTTTTTATCTGACCCTTTCCTACTATCTTTGAAACCGCAATGGACGGCTCCGGTTCTACGTTGCTAAGTGAAGCCCCTCATTTAGCCAGCATGTCCACTCTCTCTATGGCCTGGAATCCAGGCCATAGAGACTAACGCTGTTCCCCAGGGGCGTAAGTACAGGGGGGAATATGGGGGATAAATCCCCCCCCCCCAGACCTACTAGTATACGAACGAAGGAGCGCTAGTACCATAACGAAGAGCCCCATAAAATTTCTAAAAATGAGCGTTTCACGTTGAAGTTAGGGTTAGCAGATTTTCTGGACTTAAAGCAGCCCGGAAAGGTCCGGCCCGTCCGTCCGCCCGAAGGTCCGTTTTTCCTTGGACTTCAGACCCAACGCAGTAGTGTACCGAGGTACGACGGGGAAGGGGGGGGGGTTCGTCCCGGACCCTCTATCAGACAAAAATCGGTAATATTCTTGGCTAAAGCTGCTAAAAAGCGCTGATTCGTGGTCTCGCGATGCAACTTCTAGACTAAAATTAAGAAAAAAATCGCTGATTCGCGGTACATAGAGGCCATTCTTCGAATAAATTGTGGAAATCAACGCGAAAGTGTTGTATTTGGCAAACCCCGTGGTTAAAGTTGAGAAAACACGCTATAATATTGACAAATAAACGGCGCTTTCAGGTTAAAATTCGACAAAAATGGCAAATTCACAACTGAAATGGCGTAAAATCGCCCATTCGCGTATGAAGAAGGGAATAGGATGCTGAATGGCCGCAAAATTAGGACAAAACGCTATTTCACAGCTGAAATTGTGAAAAATCGCTAAATTGCAATTTGCAGATATAAAGTTGTGGAAAAACGTTAATTCGCGGGTACAAAATGAAGAAAATCACCAATTCGCGGCAAAAATTGAAAAAATCACCAATCAGCGCAGCTAAAATTAAGAAAAACGTTAATTTTCAGTTCAAATTGGGGGAAAAGTGCTAATTCTCAGATAAAAATGAAAAAAAAATTGCTAATTTGCAGCTTAAATTGAGTCAAACGCCAATTCTTGACAAAAATTGACAAAACTCGGTAGGTAACGCACGGGTTGGAAACGCTACAACGCTGCTAAAATTTAGAAAAAGCGAAAATTCGCTGCTAAAATTGAGAAACATCACTAACTCTCGAATTAAGAGCCGTATTCAGAAACTCACCTTTACGAAGCCTTCTCTTAAGGCGTTGAAAAATGTGATGGTTTATTAAAATGTTTCATCGGTTTTGAAGCGCTCAAAGGAGACGTAAAGGTTGAGGTTGGTTTCTGAATACGGGCGTGTCGTGAAATTTATAATTTAAAAATGATGATTTTTTGACAGAAATGGATGGATAGATGTAAATTTTTTGGTTTGAAAAAGGTTTGAAAGAAGAAATTACATTATAATTTAAATTCGCACCTTCTGAAGGCCTTTTTTTGTGACAGAAATTCACAAAAATGGCAAATTCATGCATGGCTATAGTAGAATGTTAAAAAATACGCTAATTCACTCAATGCGGTGGTAAAATGTGAAAACCCGCTGAATTGCGGGTAACATGTAGTAAATAAAATAATTAGCCTGGTAAAATTAAAAGAAAGGTTAATTTTAAGCCTAAAAATTGAGAAAATTGCTAATTTGCGGTTAAAAATGGAAAAAATCGCCAATTTACAGCTAAAATTGCGCCAAACGCCAATTTGTGACTGAAATTGAGAAAATTCGCTAATTCACAGGTTTCAAACGCTACGACGAGTCGCCGCTACAATTGAAAAAAAAGTGCTAATTCGAGGTTGAAATTGAGAAAAATTCTAATTTGCGCCAAAAACTGAATATACGCCAATTTGCGGATTCTGAAGTCAACTTTTCAGGCTGAAATTGAAAAAAAGGGCCAATTCATGGCAATAGGCGAAGAAAACGCTAATTCGCGAGTGAACTGAGAAAAATCGCTCATACGTTGCGTATGATGAACCAATGAAATCCTAATTCGTGAAAATTCCCCCTATTTTGCGGCTAATATTGTGGAAAACACTTAAGAAAGACGTTAGTTTCCAGCTAAAACTGAGAAAAATGCTAATCCCTTGGTAAAACAATTTAAAAAATCGGTAATATGCTGCTAAAATTGAGGAAAACTCCAAAACTCGAGGATAATTAAGAAACATCGCTCACGGGATAAAAACGATATTTTGCTGCTAAAGTTGAAAAAATGGCTATGGGAAGGGGTGGGGCAAAACCGCCGGCTGAAATTGATAAGAACGATACACTCGGCCAAAAAAGCGTTAATTTGCGGGTGGAGTCCAAAAATCACCCCTAACTGAGAGATTGAGGCTATGATGAGGCCAGCAAGATGTCCAGATTCAAAAGTGTGCTGGCTGGGTGGAATGATGACTAAAATGTAAAATTACCCCCCCCCCTCACGCTTACGAGATTTCAATCCGATCCCCTCCCCCCCAGGACAAAGTCCTACCTTCGCCACTACTGTTCCCCAGTCTCTGTACGTCTGAGATGACACGACAGTCAGCCACCAGTGCTGAATCCACGGCTGGTTTTACGATGGCCCCTAAAGCCGCCTACAACCTCCAAGAGACAATGCAGACTCGCCGTAACCTCAGCCTGGAGTACCGTTGCCCAGTTTCCGAGGTGCCGACAGCGCTCTACTCCCAGCTGTGGAATCCGTGGAATCCACTAACCATGGGGTTTCAAGTTGTAGCAAGCCTCCATTGCTCGTACTTTGACTTCTAGGCAAAGTGAAGCAACCCCAACATCACTTCCATGGCTGCAGTAGGCGTGGTCCTAAATAGCCCCAATGTGACCAGGCAGGTACACATGTATTTTTGTTCATTTTAGCCACGAAATTGCCTCCGAAAACCGTGTATGTGCGTTTTCTCAATTTTAACTGAGAACGAGCGTTTTTCCTCAGTTCTAGCACATTTTAGCTGCAAATTATGGCTTTTTTTATAAATTGCATCCCCGAATTAACTCATTTTCTCATTGTTCTTTTTTCTTTATGTGTCCCAGCCATTAATTAATTGCAAATTAGACGACCGTTGTCTTAGGACTTTTCAAGGGATTACTCCCCCCTCACCGCACCACCCTAGTCACCTTGCAGTGAATTCTAGGGAGTGGGGAGGCTGTAAATAAAGAATTAAACTTTATTGAAGCTAAATACTTACCATTTTTACTTGTTTTGAGTTCCGAGAAAAAATTGCTCCCAGGGTGGGATTCGAACCCACGACCTCCTAGTTTCGCGTCAGGCGCTCTGCCACTGAGCTAGCCTGAGAGGCTCAAGCTAAGAGCGAACCCCACCAGAGAGAAACTCCCTCTCGGAACTCAAACGCACGAATCGGGTCAGTGCGTGTTTTACAATTGTTCTCAACAACTCAACAACTCAATTGAACTCAAAACAAGTAAAAATGGTAAGTATTTAGCTTCAATAAAGTTTAATTCTTTATTTTCAGCCTCCCCACTCCCTCGAATTCACTGCATGGTGACTAGGGTGGTGCGGTGAGGGGGGAGTAATCCCTTTAAAAGTCCTAAGACAAGGGTCGTCTAATTTGCAATTAATTTTCTCATTTTTAGCTGCTTTTGGTCACTTTTTATAAGCTCTTAGCCATGAAGTTGTCTGAAGAATCAGCAAGTTAGGTAGGTAGCGTTTGAGTGCTCTTTCCCAATTTTATCCGAAAATTAGCAATTTTTCTAAATTTAAGCCGTAAATTGGCGCTTTTCTCCATTTTAAACGCCAATTCGTATTTTTATCCAATTATGTATTACCCGCTTTTTCACAGTTTTAGTGGCATGCATTAGGTAGCGCTTTTTTTAATTTTATTCCAGAAGTTGCCCCAGGAATCCGCGAGTTGGCGTTTTCTCAATTTCAGCTGTGAATTAGCGTTTTTCATACAATTTCAGCAGTGAATTAGAACAGTTTTTCTCATTTTAAGCAGCTGCCGTTCATGCCGTGAATTATCATCCGCATTACAATCCGAAAAGTAGGTAGGAAGCGTTTGAGTGCTCTGTCCAAATTTTATCCGTAAATTAGAGTTTTTCTATATTTTAAACGTCAATTCGAGTCTTTCTAAATTTTCAGAAGTGAATTAGCGTTTTTTTCTCAATTTTAGAGGAGACTTCTAGCCATACCACCACTAACGCTAATGCAAACGTTGTTGCTTGGTTACGAAACATATGATTGATTGAAATTTGAAAATAAAGCTTCCGGAGGATTTAACGGGAGATGGCTAAAAATCACTATTTTCTTATTTTTAACCACGATTATTAGCACTTCTTCTCGATTTTAGCGGTAAAAATTGCAATTTTTGACACCTTAGCGAGGTGAATTAGCGTTTTCCTCCACTTTTAGACAATAATTCGCGTTTTTCTCTGTTTCACGCCGTGAATCAGCGCTTTTTGCCAATTTTATTCCAGAAGTTGCCCAAGAATCTATGAGTTGGCGTTTTCTCAATTTCAGCTTTTTTTTACCCACAATTTTAGCAGGGAATTTTCACATTTTCTTAACTTTAGCTGCTATTTTTATCACTTTTTCTCAATTTTTTCCGTAAAATCGCAATATTTCACATCTTAGTGGCGTGAACTAGAGTTTTCCTCCACGAATTTGCGTTTTTCTCTATTTAACGCCATGAATCAGCACTTTTTCCCATGTTCAGCTTCGAATTATCGTTTTTTTCTCAATTTTAGTAGCGAATTAGCTCATTTTCTCAAATTTTGCTGCGATTTTTAGCGCTTTTTTTCGATTTTATCGGTAAAATCGCAATTTTGCATACCTTATTGGCGTGAAATAGGGGTTTCCTCCACTTTTAGACGTGAATTCGCGTTTTTGTCCATTTCAGGCGTGAAAATGTTCCAATTTTTGCCCGTGAATCCGTGATTTGGCGTTTCTCACTATTAGCTGTAAATTCGCACTTTTTCTCAATTCTTAAAGCTCCCAAATTTTAACACTTCATCATAATTTTAGGCGTGAATTAGCGTGCTTCTTAATTTTTGAAACGCGAATTCGCGTTTTTCCCTTTTTTTATCCTTGAACTATTAGCGCATTTCTCGCAGTTTTAGCCGCTTTTTCCCTAAATTTTTCGTGATTTTGCGCTGCCTCAATGTCAGCTGTGCACGAGGGCTTTTTCTTAAGTTTTAAAGCCACACATTGTTGCGCTTAACCACGCAATTCCAGCCGCGAATCAGCGTTTTTCTCCATTTTTGGGCCGACAGAACTCGTTTTGCCCAATTTCAGGCATGAATTAGCGTTTTTTTCTATCAATTTTAGCTGCGAATTAGCACCTTTTGTATATTCTTTCCGCAAATTGGCGTTTCTCAATGAATTTTTCAATCTCATTCTACCCACGAATTAGCGTTTGTTTTTCGAAGTAGCTAGTCGGCAAAAGATATAAAATTAAAAAGAATGTTCAGCTCGACAAAACCACTAATTTAAATTTATTTAAAGTTATAATTTTAACGTTCAATAAAAAAATGAAATTGTCCGCAAAGTTACCTCAAGAATCCGTGAATACGCGTTTTCTCAATTCTAACTGTGAATTAGCGCTTTTTCTCAAGATTAATAGCCGAACATTTTAGCAATCTTTCTCAATTTCAGCCGTGAGTCAGCGATTTTCTCAATTTTACAAGCGAGTTTAAGCCATTCGTTCTCATCTTATCTACGTAAAAATCCAGATCCATATCCTTCTCGCCCCACCCTCGGTACGCTAGAGCCTCCGAGAGTGTTTTTCTGGTGGATCAAGTACAAAAAACCCCCGCCTTCTTGAGGAAAATTCGCGGTTAAAATAGGGAAAATACACTGTACCCAGTTTCGTTAGGTCATTAAACGCACTGATCGGCAATTTGCAATTTGCTGACGGGACAAAAAGCTAGAAAAAAGCGCTTAATCCGTAACTATAACTGCGAAAATGCGCTAATTCGTGATCTCACGATGCAACTTCCACATCAAAATTGAGAAAAAATCGTCGATTCGCGGTGCATGGCGGACGTTCCACGTCTCAAATGTAGAAATCAACTCAATAGTGTCGTTTAGACGCGGCTAATATTGACAAAACTAACGCTAATTCGGGTTAAAATTGGGCAAAGATGACAAATTCACAACGTATATTCTCATATAAAAAAGAGAATAGATGCTAATTCGCTGCAAAATTAGCAGAAAACGCTATTTCACAGGTGAAATAGCTAATTTGCGGCTAAAACTCAGGAAAATCACAAATTCGTGAAGTTTGTTAATATTTATAACTTAAATGTTCCCCTTCTGGGGACAACTATCTGGCTAAAATTGAGGAAAACTGCTATAAGTAAAAAAAAAACACTGATTCGTGGCTAGAACTGAGAAAAAGCGCTAATCTATAGCTGAACGCGATACAAATTGATAATGCGATGCTAAAATGTAAAAAAGCCTGCTAATTTGCTCCTAATATTTAGAAAATCAATAATTAGCCTGGCTAAAATTAAGAGAAAGGTTCATTGTCAATCTAAATTTTAAAAAAAGGGCTACTCAAAGTGCTGGAAAAAAATGAAAAAATTGCCAGTTTGCAGCTGACATATTGGAAAACGCCAAGTCGTTGCTAAAATTAACAAAATTTGCTGAAACATGTATTTGAAACGCTACTACGCTGCTAAAATCAAGAAAAAGTGCTAATTCTCGGCTAGAGTTGAGAAAAATTACAATTTGCGTCAAAAACTGAAAATGCTCCAATTCATGGCCAGCTTTGATGTTAAAATTTGGCAAAACCGCCAATGTGGAGCTTCGGGGGAAAAACCCGCTTTGCGGCTAAAAAAGGGAAGAATCGCTAATCCATAGTGTGTGGTGGATTAAAAATGTTAATTTGTGGCAAATATTTAGAAAACCCCGATATTTTGCGGCCAACATGAGGAAACTACTTAAGAAAAACGCTAATTTTCAGCTCAAACTGAATAAAGTGCTAATTCCTTGGTGCCTGCTTAAACAAAGTAGAAAAACTCACTAAATTTGCAGCTAAAATTGAGAAAAACGCTAACTCATTGCTAACAAGAAGAGAAATATTGCTAATTCAAGGGATAAAAACTCTACTTTGCTGGTGAAGTTGAGAAAAAACGCTAATTTATAAGCTAAGGTGTCATTGGAGGGGGTCGAGGAAACACATGTAAAACTCCCCCTTAAAAGTGCGACTTGATCACTGTAGTTGTTGAAGGACCAGGAATATTATTATAACGCGATTATTCTGCCAAGAATTCGCGAAATCACGATGGATTGAGAGCAGCTTGACAGTGGTATTTCACGGCTAAAATTAATAAATAATTGGCGGCAATAATTTTGAGGAAAAGCCTTGATTCCCGGCAAAAATCTCATATACATCTGAGCCTCAGGCCCCGGTGGAAGTTCTTCATAAGTCGGAAACAGACGCCAACGACAAACGAATGGCCCGAAGAAACTTGTGTTATTTTGTACGTGAATTGTTTTTTGTTTTGTTGGTTTGTTTTTTTTTAAATAAAGTTTAGTGACTGTGACAAATGTTTATTTCTGGGATGTTTGGAGAGGGAGCCGCCTTTGTGACCATTCGTTCTCAAACAGAGAGCTCAAAAGCGCCCCCCCCCCCACCCTTACCCTTGTCATCATCACCACCGTTGTTTTTCCCACCATAACATGACACTCGCACGGGGTGAAATGAAGATCAGAAAAACCTTTTTGTCGGTGTGAAGTGGAGGGTGTATGTTTTAAAATTGAGCCCACAGGGCCCTGTGAGAAATGAATTTCTGTTAGAGAAACGATGCATCAGGTTTGAACCAACAGTTTTAAACAACCACCACGTTGTATTCTCCCTAAAAAACAAAAAAAAAAACAACAAAAACGATAAATTCACGACAAATCTGGCAAGTAGGCTCAGTAGCTTGTCTTTTCGAATTGCCAGACTCCCAAGCTCCCACGTTTTAAAGGGCGTTATAATACCCGTTCAAGTTTTTCGGTAGGTGTTACCCCTTTCACGAGGGAGAATAATTCTTTCCCATTTCGTTTCCATTTGTTTTTAGCTCCACGCACCTTTTTTAAAGCTCAAGTTCATTGCCCCCGCCCCTCTTTTTCACTACCTCTTTAATACTTTACTCTTCTTTTTTAAACAACAATGTTAATATAAGAAGATTACCGAAACGTTAAGCTTGAAATTTATATCGTTTCCCTCCTGATCTCGACCTAACTACTCCTTTATTCTTTTTAGTACCCCCGAAGACCCTCCATTTTTCTCGTTATCGTCTTTATACGGCGCGCAGCTTATTACCCGGAGCTTTTAGAAAAAGAAAAAAAAAAAAAACTTTTTTTCGGTAGAGGCAAAGTTGAAGCTGAGGATAGCTTGAGAGTACTGAAAAAAGTGTTTTATGACTTGAAAGCGTTTAAAGAAGATAATGTTGAAAGTGGTCGAAAGAAGAGGAAGGAAAAAAATGAAAAGCCACCGCTTAAATTAGTTAAAAGTAATCTCAGTGGAATAAATTTACAATATTAATAGCAGTTTAACTCGGAAATAAAGTTACCAAAATAGCTTAATGCGTCTTTCCTTATTTTGAAGGAATTACTTACTTTTTAAAAAGGAAATAAATATTGCTTTTGAGAAGAAAACTGCTTTAAGTATTCTAAATGTTTGGTTAAAAAACGAGGCACTACCTCCAACAATTTAAAAAACAAAGGACTTCATTGTTTTTCTCAGATCATTCTCGCCTTTCCCTATATGTAGATGATCATTTCAGAACACCCACCCTTCAAGACCGTTGAGTCGTGAGAAAAAAAGCCTAACTAACTGTGCTCGACCCGGCGCAACACGACTGTGATGCAAATGTTTAAAAAGGAACGCACACTCAGTCTGAACGGGGTGAGGGATAAGCGTTTTATTACCTTTGCACAAAAATGAGTTAATCGTTCCGTTCACCCCTCTTCCCCTTAATCCCTATTTTTACAGCAAACATTTTTTCCACGCTTCCCGCCTAATGGACGGTCTAATTAAAAGATTTTTGTGTAAATCTCGTTCCCGTGAATTTCTACTTTTATTTCTCAGTAAACATCCCTCTCGCCGAAAATAAATTAGCGTGAATTAATTATCAGAATAACACCCCCTTGTCCCTTTCTCTATTCAATTATTATGGATAATGAACTCACCCTGGATTTTAATTATTCTCGACTTAGGAAGCACTGTCAGAGGGATAAAGTTAAAGCTAATTTAATTACGGGGAACACCAAAAATACGTTGTTTTTTTTTCCGCGGCTCAGCCGACGAAATTAAATTATGACCCGCGGGAGCGACTGAGCGAGTCATTATTGCAATCCTTAGGGAAGGGGGGGGGAGGAGGCGAAAACGTTCCTGGGCCTAAAGGCTCATTGTACATTGCTGGAATATTAATTTTATACCAGCGGCAATAATAACAGAAAATATCAATTCGAAACCTCAAAATTCACATATTTCATAATTCAGTAGGATGACGGCAGTTCCATTAAGCGCTTTGACTTCTGTCGCCACTTAGTTGACTGTGGATACCAATGTTATTCCTTGACAGGTTATTGAGAGCGGAAAACAAAGAAAATGAAACGACTTTCAGGAGTTTTACAGGGAAATTTACGGCTGAAATGTCGATTTTATACGAAGCAAAAGTTAGGTAACTTCGAATCTAACTCCCGGTGGTGAAATTGGCCCTAAGTCGTCAAATAATTATTTATACATATTCTGAGCCATACTACACGTTTTGGAGTCTAGATAAAGTCATTGGGCCAGAGTTGTACGGTTTCTACAACAAATAGACAGTTTCAGCGGCCAAATTGCACATTTTGGCTAATTTAACTCGCAAAATTAGGAGTAAGATGGTCAGAAACCTAGATTCGACTGCTTCCGCTCCTGAAGAGTGTCCCATTTACCCCCCCCCCCTCACACACACACACACCTGGTGCAGTTTTTACAAGTCCTTTGGACTCATGCTCGATTAAGGAGTGCAGCCGGCCCTGCGCATAATAAACAAGCCAAAGAGTGGGTCAGTAAAGCCCTATAAAGAGGCAAAAATGAGCGCTTCGTGATGCAGCGTTTCGTGTTTCAATGGTTCCCCCCCCCCCCACACTCAATGAAGCAGACCTGTGAGATCCATCCATTTGTCGAGCTCAGCGTAGCCAATTTGACATATTTGCCGTCAGATCTGACGGATTTAGAAAGTGGCTGACGGGAAAAAATTCTGTCTAACGTATGACGGATTTGTTTAACGGAATTTTGGAATAGCTCGATGTTTTTACTGTTATAGTTATATTTATTTAAATAACTTTAAGCACGATTGAAAGGGGAAAAGTGTACGTGGTTACAATAAACGAGAAAGAACACACACATAGAGATTATATTCATGACCGAGTTCGATGAGATGCAGGGCCGTCTTTATTAAAGTTGGGGCCCCGGGCCCGGGATACAATCGGGCTCCCTCTTCTACCGAATTCCGCACACTAAAATACTTGTGTACCTGATACGTATACTACGCGCACTAAAACCTCATTTTTGCGGGGTCTGACCTCACTAACAAAAAAAAAAACATGTTTGCTGATCTCGCACTCTAGAAATCATTTCGCGGGCTTTTCTAGCTAAAACCTCCACTTTCACGGCTCACAGAAAACCCAATGTCGGGGTTGTTCTGTTGCTGAAACACCGTTTTCCTCTACAGCGAAAGAGTCCAATTTGGGGGACTAAAATACCTCAGTTACCATTCCAGAAAACTAAAAGTCCAACTTCAATGCCAAATTATCACTTTCTGGGGGAGGGGGGAGGCGTCAGTTGTACGACGGAAATTCCGAAATAGAATGCAAAAAAGACAGGTTTACAGCAGAGATGCTAGGTTTTGAAGGTCCACGACCCTTTAACTGTGCTAATTTAGTTTCTGGGGTCGAATTGACGATTTCTGGCGTCGATTTACCTCGCGGTATAATTGAAGTGCCACCGAGTTCTATTTCTGGGGACTCATCCCTGAATGTAAGCCTGCAATAGGCATTGGGATGCATCTGACTTGTTCTCACGTCAAGCTGCCCTAGATCAAACGCTGACAACGCCTCTGCAATGACCTAGCGTTTTTCCTCTTTTAGTCAAGAATTAGCGTTTTTTCTCAATTTTAGACGTGAATTAGCTATTTTTCTCATTTTGATCAGCGATTAGCGTTTTCTTAACTTTAGCTGTGAATGAGCGCTTTTCATAAATTTTAGTCGATAATATGAGTAAATTAGCCATTTTTTTGCTTTAGCCATGACTTAGCACTTTATCTGAACAACAAAGTGGCCGTTGAAACCGTGAATTTTCTCAATTTTGGCTTTAAATTAGAATGCCCCGCAAATTATCAGTTTTCTCAAATTTAGCCGGGTATTATAGCTTTTCCGAACTTGTTTCCTACCGTGCCATGAGTTAGCACTTTTTCTCCATTTTAGCAGTATATTAGCGATTAAATCAATTTTAGCAGCGAATTAGCGCTTACTAGCGAATTGGCGATGTTGTATTCACACAGCAACATAGCAATGAATAAGCACTTTTCTCATTTTTAGCCCCGAATTAGCGCCTCTTCTCAATTTCAGCTATGAAGCTGCCTCCAAAAATAGCGAATTGACACTCTGTAAATTTCAGCATTAAATGAGCCCTTGTCCTCATTCTTAGCCATCTCATTAACACTTGTTCTTAATTTTTTCATGAATGTGCGATTTTTTCAGGCATGTGAATTAGTGCTCCTCCCCCCACCCACCCATTTTAGCAGTGACTTAGCACTTTTTCTCAATTTTAGTCGCGAATCAGTGGTTTTCTCAACATATTAAGCAGTGAATTAGCACTTTTACTCTATAACTACCAGCTTATTGGCGATTTATACACACATGCGGCAATGATTAGCACATTTCTCATTTTAACCCCGAATTAGCGTTCTCCTGATTCCAGCTTCAAATATAAACACTTTTTCTCATTTTTGGCCGTGAATTAGCACTTCTTAATTTCGCCCACGAATGAGCGATTTTATCACATTTAGCCATGCGACTTTACCCTTTTTTCCTCATTTTAGCAGCGTCATAGCAATTTTTCTCAATTTTAGCCACAAGCATCGAATTTATGCTGCTAAAATGAGTAAAATCCTAATTCGCTAATACACATAATATGAGGAAAAATCGCTAACTCATGCAGATTCATGTCGAGAAAACAAGTATTTTTTCCCATTTTAACGGTATATTCACATATAGCGATGAATTAGCGCTTTTTTTCAATTTTAACTGAGAATCAGGGTTTATCACTATTTTGAGTGTGGATTAGCTAAGGACCCCCCCTCCCCATCATTACTTTTAGCTTCCTCATTCCTACATCGTTGCGCTACACAGGATTCGGATCAAAAACAAAAACCCTAAAACATTTAGGCTCATAAAAAAATGTCTTATCAAAGGTTTCGACCAACATTGGTCGCCTGTCGATGGAAGACGAGTATCTTTCTTCCATATTGGAAAAAAATTTGAAGAATCCGGGGCTCCGTTTGACACGGGGCCCCGGGCCCAGGCCCGTTGAGCCCCCGCCTAAAGACGGCACTGATGAGATGGGAATCAACCGGTCCACTTGCTTGTGCAGCATCGACAGCTCAAATTTAGCTGTGTACGACCACTTTTTATCAATTTTAGTCGCGATTTGGCGCTTTTTTTCTTTTTTTTAACCGCGAATCAAATAAGAGGTTTTTTTTCCATTTTTGTCATGAAATTGAATCTAGGGGATTAAGATCATGTTTTCTGACGAGGGGGCCCCCTAAACTAGAGGCGCCTCCGAAAAGCTTAAAGCTGGAAAAATGAAGGTCTTTAGGTACTATGTTCACATGTGTGGTAGGTACGTGAAAACGAGTTTTAGGCATGCGGTTGGACAGCGATACAGGCTTCTTTCAACAATTTTCAATTCATCCGACCCAGAATGGAATGGAACGTTGCAGCTGATCAACAAAAAGTACAGCAAATATTCGACTTAGCCCACTGAAAGCTCAAATTGAGAGAAAACGCGGCCTTCTGGAGGTAAATTCGCGCAGGTACGCATCAAAAAGTTGTGAAAAATTGCTAATATACGTGGCTAAAACTGTTGAAAAGCGTTCATTCGCTAACTCGATGAAACGTCCAGACAGAAATTTAAAAAAAAATCGCTGAATCGCTGAACAGATGCTATCTAATGGTTAAAATGAAGAATAAACGCCAATTGACTGTTCTTTGGTAAAATAGAAGGTAGAAGAATGACTAATTAGCTGCGAAAACTGGAACAAACGCTAATCCAAAGCGAAAATTGAGGAAAATAGCTATTTCGCTAATGAAATGACAAAAATCGCTAATTAGCGGCTAAACTTGCAAAAATCCCACAAACCAAAAAGGTGAAAATTGCTAATTTGCTGCTAAAATCGAGGAATTCTGGAAGGAATGCAAAAATTAGAAAAAATGCTAACGTGGGATAAAAACACTACTTCTCGGCTAAATTGAGGAAAATCAATTCGCGGATACAGAGGAAATGTTTTGTATTTTACAGCTGTATTGAAAATCTATTTTATAGTTTTGAAATATTAATAAATAAAATGCGCTTCCTGAGTCATTTTTTCTCGTTCACTTCCCCCCCCCCCTGATTTCGCTATATGCGCCGCTTGGATCATGGCGCCCCCGGGCGGTCGCCCAGCTCGCTCCCCCCCCCCCTTAAAGCCGGCACTGTTACTGGTCCACCTGCGTCAGTGATGCACGAGACCGAGACCGAGACGAGACTTGAGTGGTCTCGGTCTGGGTCTCGCTCATGAAAAGTCGGTCTCGTCTCGGTCTCGATCATGAAAAGTCGGTCTCGTCTCGGTCTCGGACTCGAAAGTCTCGGTCTCGGAGTTGTGGATATTATTTTTCGCACGACCAACAGGTTTAATTGTCTTTCCTGCAAGTGTTCAGAGGCAAGGGTACGCTAATTGAATACAGAACGTTTTTTCACTTTCCTTCACTAGTGAGTGAAAGCCTTCCTTTTTTCTTCGCTTGCGAGGGAAAATGTGAAATTATTGGCATTCTGCCTTAATTTGCTTCTCTAGTGAGTGAAAAAAAAATACTTTTTTCACCTAGCTCATCTTTTCAAGTAAAAATCAACTTCCCTGTTGAGGTACCTGGTGAAGGGGAAGTATCACTTCCCTCCGTGATCGTGCGAAAACCATCATGTATAATTCGTGAAAGAAGAAGAAATATGCGTGTTTCCAACGATAATGTTACAAAAAGTAAATTTTCCCCATTATTTTATGTCATTTTGTGCGTTGGGGGGGGTATATGTCCACCCCTTGTATCCACCTTATCCCGGAGGCCCATAACACAAAAGCCGTCTCGGTATGAAACAAGGTCATTTCATTGTTAAAATGTTCTGTATTCATAAATGAGCCATCTTTTTTTTTTTTTTTTTTTTTTTTTTTTTTTTTTTTCATTCTTTTAATTCCGAGACCAGTCTCGGTCTCGTCTCGAAAATAGCGGTCTCGTCTCGGTCTCGAGACCAGAAAACTTGGTCTCGGTCTCGCACCAGAAATGATGGTCTCGTCTCGGTCTCGTGCATCACTAACCTGCGTTGAAATTCAACTGTCAAATAGTCAGTTTTACGCCACAGTAGTGGTTTCTCGTTCTCGGCTAAAACCTTAATGTTTTATAGCCATTTTATTATGTGTTTCGGGGTAATTTTGCAGTTTTCTACTTAAATGGCCACTTTCGGGCAAAATTTGTGGTTTTCTACGTTATAATTGACAATATCCGACGATAAACGAATGGTTCTGGGTTTTTGGGATGACAAAACTTCTAAGAGAGTCTTGATTGACTAACTAAATAGTTTTTGTTAGGAAAACCCCGTCAGATTCCTGTGAGGTCTAATTTGTGGCACTTAGTCGTGTCTGGGGAAGGCACATTATGAATACAACGGTCACATAGCCGCAAGTAACGACGTCAACTTATAAAGCTAATAAAAGAGAATTATTGGTTAAAGGACACGTAAAATATACGACTCTTCCAACTGTGGCAAATTGCTTGGATTCATGACAAAAATGGTGGAGTCGTGCATAAATGGTGCACTTGTGGGGTCTGAATAATCGATGCTCATGGAGTCGATTTTGGAATAAATTGTCCTGGATAACGTTTGATACGTTAAGTGACACAAGCACAAGAGAGTACTGTTGCCAGAGGTTTATTGCTTTTGCTGGTACACTGATTTTTTGTCTTTTTCCCCCCACATCTTCTGAACTGTAAATGTTTAATGACATCGAGCAAATTCTATGAGAAGGACGGAGATTTCCCCCTTTCCACTGAATCGTGAACTTTCTTTAAAGGCTGTGAAGAGAAAGAGTGTGAGAGAGGGGAAGGGGCAACAATTTAGAGAGAAGAATCGCAAATTTATTCCCCCTTCCCGCGTGCCATCCCATGACAAACCCCCATATCAACCGTTTTATTCTAGCCCGAAGCCATTCATCAAGTTATCCCACAGTGGAAAAAAAAGGGGGAGCCCCAACCCGCCCATTGTCATCAAAATATTCATCACTCCGGAATAGTGCTGTGCAGCGGGTATTTGGGGGAGGAGAGTGGAGGAAAGTGAGGATATCAGGTGTCAGACTCCCGGAAAAACTGACCCCCCTGAGTGAGATATAGATACGGCAAAAAAAAAGTATGACGAAGGGTCCGCTTACCCATTTTTGGCAGTCTTCAGGTTGTTTTTTTTCATATGGAGCATGAGGGGGTGGGGTGATGGGTAAAGAAGAAAATGCGCAACGAGGGTTGAAGGTCCTAAAGTCTTGGAAAAGAACACCCTAGCGACCCACCCCTTTAAAACCACTTCGTCCATCCTTTTACTCGGCTGTTGCCGAGTGATGAATCGATGGTGTGGAGGGTTGTAAACTCCGCTCTTTCTTGAAGTCCCCCCCCTCCACCAACTCCGTCCTGTGCGTTTGAAACCTGCAATGTCTCTAGTCACGGTTTGTTTTAAGTACCTCTGGTATTTATCTTTTGAATGCGTAGAAGCTAAGAGAGCGAGGGAGGGGGGAGTGACTTGTGTTGGTGAGACACGGGATTTGAAGTTTTCAAGTGCAATTCATTTCACTTTCGAAAACGCCCTCCGAGCATGGCCAGAAACCTGTTTTTCAAGAAAACCGCGAGGCCTAGAAACGGGATAAAAGTTTGATTAAGTAATTCCATCACCCATCCCCCCCACAATTTTCTGTTATACACACGATGAGCGATGAGTTGAGTGTGGTGAAGAGGTAGTTGGATGTTGGAGAATAACATTATTAGAAACTTCCCCAGGAATGAGAAACACGTTCCCGTCAGACATCATATAAAACGAACGATGTGAGCTGGAGCGTATAAGTAGTAGCAGGGTGCCGAAATAAGTGGTCCATAACCAGTAGCCGACTAATTTGATCCCTCACCCTTCTTCGTCATCATCATCCGTACTTTTCCATTCCTAGAAGCACCCTCTTCAACCATCCACACACCAGAGCACACACACTCCCCCTATTGATCCCCTCTCGCTTACAGTACAATGCTAGTATGGTGGGGTGGTGAAAATCATCTCCCCTCTTCCCCACCATCTCATCCTAGAAACCCTCCCCTTGCAATTCCCCTCACTACCTTGAATAACACAGACGTAGGGATGAGAATGATGAAAAAAAGGCCCCTGTTGTTGCCTACTGCAGTGAATCATCCAAAAACTTCCCCCATTTTTCCTCTTTTTTTTTTTTTTTTTTCTTGTTTGCCCCGCGATAAAAACAGAAAGTTTCTTTTTTGTGTTAAATAACAACAAATTTTCGCTTTGTTCAGAAAGTATACGATCGAGGCATTGGTTTTTCCTGCTCTGAAATGACGCTGCTCAATTTTCTCGGTTTAACGGATTTCACAATGTACGTTTTGATCTCCATCTTCTTGCCGCACACTTTGGGTGAAAATGACTCGCCAGGAACGTATTGAATTTCCGGAGTGACTCTGAAAAAAAAAAAAAAATAAAATGACAACGTTGTTATAAGGCGATGACACTTTACGTTAAAAAAATACAAAAAAGTTCTCAATGTCACACTCGAGAGCTTCGACTCATCACACCCTCGAGCGACTCTCTCGAAAGCCGTGCTGTGGGTAAGGACAATATTTTCTTAATCCCAAGGCCAAGGTATAAATAGATGGAGACGGTGCGTAATGAAAAAGTACAGAAGGCTAGGAGAAAGATAATAAAAGCCTTTGGGGCTTGAGAGAGAGAGAGTGATAGAGAACGAATTGTGTGTGGGTTTTATGGGGCTCGCGGGGTGTGATTTGGTGGAGGGGGGTACAATGAGACGTTGAAATAATAGTGAGGCGTACCTTTTTCTTCCTCGTCTCTTTTACGTAACAGACAATCGGATGTAATTAAAAGAGAGCTCTCGCTGAAGATATCCATCCACTGTAATTGTATACCTTTTTGAATAACCTACGTCAACTCAGAGTTTCTGTTTCAGTCAACCTTTTGTTTTAAAACTCGTTTCCTTGTTAATTTTCTACAGGAAACATCTCAACGGAACAATGAAAACGGGGGGGTTGGAGGGTGAATCTAACTCTCTACCCCATGAAAAGAGGACTGTTTGTAACCCTTGTCACCGGTCGCCCTTAACCAGTGACGAACAAATGTACAAGAAACCATTTCAATCCTTCACTCATTCATTCCGTTTCCTTTTAATTGTCCTTTCTCCCGCAGGTTGTATACTGAAAAAAGGGTCAAAGCCATCGGCGAGATAATAGTGTGAAGGGGGTCGTCCCACAGAGGAAAAACCTATTCGTTTAGTGATTTCTCAAAGCCTAAATGATTTAAGAGTTAAGGGACATCATAAAAATAAAAACGAGTCTCGACGGTCAATATAGGACAGTCCCTGTCCGTTATGCGGATCTAATTTAACAAAGTTGCCTGCTACTTCCTTGACCTTGAACGTTACCCTCTGGAGCTGCCAGAGCACTAAGAGAAGAGTTCTAGTTCAATCAAATGGTCAATAAAATTGAATGAAATTGCTATAAAATGTCATTTTCCATCAGGACTCACACAGCGGCTAGGAACACTTCATTTACTTATTTTATTTTTTGCCGTCCTTTTGAAAAGACTTAAGCCCCGGTGCACACGATGCAATTTTCTCAACAATATTTCTTTCAAGCAAGTTCGTTTGTGAATTGCGCATGCCCTCTTGCGAGGTGGTGACGTCAGTCCAGGGAGCTGGGCAAGTTTTTCGTTATAGAACCTGTCCTATTTGCTTTCCAAGATTGCTTGAGAAGACCAATCACGGGGCTCCAGTAAAGTCACGTGGTTTGGTGGAAAGGGAATGTAACCTGGTAATTTGTCCGATAAAAATGTTTTTCGAAGTTCAAACGGAGCGTGTCGTGTGTTTTTAATCAGTTTGCGTTTTACACAGCATTTTTGTGTGTTGTTCGTAATGGAATTGTTCGTAAACACAACAAAATTCAAGTTTGTAAAGGAAACGTAATCTAAAGGGAAGGTAACGTCGCCAATTCCTTCAGCTGTCAAGAGGCACCTCGCGAGGTTCTTCGCGAAATGATGCGGAGAACCTTGCATCGTGTGCACCGGGCTTTACCCTCACAAAAAATGCATACAGGAAAAAGTCAATTCATCGAATTCAGTGTACTCAGCGAAATACACTTTCTCGCCTTATTTATACACCAATCCCGGGTTTTAAAAACTCGTTTCAATCTCCTGGAAATTCCGCTTGTTTGCAGTATCAAGTATTCCTTTAAAGTAATAAATTAATGAAATTAAATTGATATTACTCGCATGACACGACTCCCAAAGGCGTCTCCGTGGCGCAATTGACAGCGTGCTGCACTTGTAAACCAGAGGATGCGGGTTCAAATCCCGCCGGGGAGCCATTTTTTTCGAAACTCGAATCGTGTTGGGCTAAGCCCTTCCATCGTCGTCCGGATAACATCAGTTTAATTAATTTATTACTTAAAAATACCGGTGACCGATTTATTCATTATATCCATCTACCGATATCAATATTTTTACGTACTCCAAATTTTCGCCAATAGTCATAGTCAGGTCATTTTTAGAGTACGAAAGGTAATTTACATTCGCTCGCTACATCGGTCGCTTTTGCCATTCAAGAGGCAGGCGTATTATGTCTTTCGACGATTTCCAGTACGAATCATTAGTTTGGCCATTTTTGCGGCACATGGAATCAGTTTTGTATCCAGCTTGGTCACTTTTGGTTTATTATTCATTCTGAGTAATACACAGTGCAGTGTTTTTGGGTACGAATTTCAACCATTTCATTCGGTTTTACCATTTTTTGGGTTTGTATAGTCCATCAAGGCATTTGTTTGGAGTGAAAAGTCCGTCAAATCACTTTTTCGGCGCGTTTGATCAGTTGCTATTTGTAGAAAAAAAATTGTCGGTACCTATGGCCTTTCCAGGGCGCCCTTGTCAGGGCTTGGAAAAGTCGATGTGATTTTTTTCAGGGCATGAATCTTCAAATTGCCAATCTTGTGTCCGAATGTTTGGATTGGTCATTTTTGGAGCAGGAAGTGGTAAGTTTAGCCTTTTTAGAGAGAGAAATGCCCAGTTTGGTCATTTTACAGGTTCAAATGGTCATTTTGGCCATTTTGGAGCACGAACGGTTGGTTTTGTCATTTTTTCATGGCGTGAGTTGTCTGTGAAGGCAATTAAAAATGTAGGCCCTGTTTGGTTATTTTATTTCATGTTTTTAGCTGTTTAGAGTGCACGTCGGTTTCGTCATTTTTATGTCAAGAATCATCATTTTTTGGCATTGTCATGGCCCAATTGTTAGTTTAGACTTTTTTAGTGCGCGTAGATGCAGATTATTTGGAGCCAGAACTATATTTGGCAATATTCAGCGCGCAAATTGTCAGTTTAACCATTTTAAAGGCCGCGTTTCAAACCCGCAAATCTTCAATTTTTCCATTCCTGGGCACGAATGGTTATTTTAGTCGGTTTTCAGGCATGAATAGTCCGTTGAGGTAAAGCGCAAATAGTTAGTATTGAGCGATGTTGAGCGAACCAATTTCACGGATTTGGGACGTACAAAAACCAGTTTCTCGGGACAGGTTAACCCTAATAAAGTGATTTCGTTGGTTTCATCACTATAATTAGTTATAATTTCACGCTGTCGACCGAGTCAAAAAACGGCGTTGACTCGTTTTCAGGTGCAAATTTCACAGATCTGACGCCTCTCAAAAAAAAAATTCGCAGCGTTGGTCCATTTGAAGCAAATCTGGTTGGGTTTAGGACACTCTAAAAATCTATTTGGAGCGTTTGACTAATTCAAAAATTGAAAACAGTTGAGTCGGCATGTTCAAATCCAATTTCACGGGATTGGCTCCCTGAAAAAACATAATTTTGTCGGGGTTCTTTTATTAAAACCAGATTTTGGGCTACTGACCCATTCTGAAGGCAATTTCGGGGAGTTGGCTAATTAAAATCAAGTGTCATAGCCCATAGAACGCTCTGCAGAAGCTGAAAAAACGAGCTAAAGAACGCGGGCTTGACAACTTTTGTTTGGCGGGGCAGGGGGGGGGGGGGAATTCGAACAATTAGAGGGGCTAAGTTTCGATAAATCTCCTTCAATTGTGTCAATGGGTTTTTCGTTGAAAAACCAGTAGCCTATTTTCGTAGGAAATTGTCAATTTTATCTTGTGAACTTTTGTGAATCTTGTGATAATTTCATACTGCAAACTGTTCATTCAAGCAGGAAGCTGGACATCCTGATGGATTGGCTACGAAATCGCTATATAACTGGCTATTTGAACGCTAAACTTCGATCAAACGGGCAAACGTAAGCCCGAGAACTAATTATTTGGCCGTTAACCTTAATATTATCCGCCTTGTAACACATTTTTATTGAATGAGCAGCCCTGAAATGGCTTTCAGTCGCTCCCTTCAGGGCCCCTTAGCTGTACTTTAGGGCCGGAAACAGTCAAATCTGGTTTCTTGATCAATAAACAGGTAGTTTTGCTGGAAGAACTGACTAACGAGTCTACAAAACTCTTAATTTGGCGTCATAAAACCGAATATTCGGGCTGATTCCAGTTCCGAAAATTGTCAAACTAGCAAACCTGTAGCCCCAGGGCCTGCCTTTTTCCGGTTTCGAAACATGTCATTTGGATTATGAATTGGCAAAACGAGCAATTTTGTCACTGAAACAGAACTTTTCGCCTGGAAACGGCTGTAAAACTCATCTCCCTAAACACTCTTAAGGACCGAATACATTCAAATCTGGTTTTGTGACCAACAAACTTGTCATTTTACGACGTAAACTTACGCTATTGGACCTGCTAAACTCTTAATTTGACGCCAGAACTGTCCAGATGACAGCAGAAGCGAGCCGTTTGGCCCATAAGGCTGACAACTTCTCAAAGTAACCGTTCGATTCTGTTGTCTTTGTCTAGACATTCTGTTTTGTTGGAATCAATCGAATCATATTCCTGGACCAACGTACTGGACAGCTGTTTTAGACATTAACTAACTATTGAACGTGAAAAAGAGTTGGTACTGCGCCATTAAACAAATATTCGGGGGTTTTTAATTCCTGAAAATTATCGCAAGGGCGAATCAAGCCCCAAAAACTAACTACTTTGCAGCGAAGCTTAAAAAATGGCAGCCTATAAAACACATTTTCATCAGTTTCTGCCAATTTGATAGCCAAAACGGGTAATTTAGCCAGTGAAGCTGACTATTTGACCAAGAAACTGCTATAAAAATTTGTTTTTGTCTGTCCAAAACGGCCAACTTAGCCCATAAAACTGACTGTTTGGCCCAGGATAGACTAGCAATTTTATACAACGTAATCTAATTGACTAATTGGCCCAATAACTGACTGTGCTACCTTGAGTGAACGTCTAGTTTCCCACTAAATCTCTGCGAACTTGGCTATTTGAAGTTTCAGCCGTTGATTTTCCATGACTTGCGTGCTCAAAAACAAGGCAAGACCGTTATAGGCACTACAGCGCCATTGTTACCCTTGTGAACTCGACTTATTTTGACCGGAATATTGCTAATTCCGCCCTCAAGGACACCATGCTGAAGTAGGCCGATTGGACGATAACCACAAACTGGAGAGATATTCGGAGGAATCGTTTATCCCAAAGGTACAGATAAATTTCACCCAGAAACCAGCTCTCTCCTCTAATCTCCTCGCGAAAGGTTCAATCACACAGTCGGCTCAATGAGCTGTCCATTTTATCAGAGGAATCGACTAATTAGCAATGAAACAGCGTATTCGTCCTCAAATTTTGTCATTTCGGACTACGATCTGGATATGTTTGCCAACCCACCATAAAACTGTGGGCAAACGTCTAAAAACCACCTAAGGAGGTGTCAGCGTCCCTTAGAGGGGACAAAACGTTTTTTTTTTTTTTTTTTTTTTTTTTTTTTTTTTTTTTTTTTTTTTCAATATCGTGAAAATTTGTCGATTTTCAGAGCGCCTGGCCTCTTCCTTGGACTTCATGGCTGGCCGCGTGGAGGACGTTCGTTGAGGATGGTCTCTCGGCGAACCCTTGGGGCATTCCCTACAGAGTCGCCGTGGGGAAGATCAGGTCTCCGAGCGTCCTCCCGTTTCTGGAAGCGTCGCGTGGTGGGGGGACTGTGGAGGATACGCTGAGGAACTTCATCCGACGTATCTTCCCGCGGGACAAACCCGGGGAGGACTCTGTCGCGGACCGCGAATCCAGAGCGGAAGCGGCAGTGGTCCCACAAACGGCAGGCAGTGAGCTCTTCACGGAGGAGGAGCTTCGGGACGCCCTTGGTGGATTGGCGTCGGGCAGGCCTCCGGGGTTCACCGGGGTGTGCCCTGAGATGCTTAAGCATCTCCCGGACTCGGCGGTGGAGTCTTTTTTGGGGCTCTACAATCGATGTCTTGTGGCGGGGTACTTCCCGGTGAGATGGCGGGTCGCTGTGGTGATACTTTTTCTGAAGACGCCCGACCGTGACCCGGCGTCTCCCGGTAGCTATAGGCTGATTAGCCTCTTGCCTTGCGAGAGTAAGGTCCTCGAGCGGCTCCTCCTTGGCCGGTTGGAGCCCTTCATCAAGGAGGCGCTCCATCCGCGCCAGTTTGGGGGGGTAAGAGGGGGCTCAACGGACGCGGCACTGGACGCGGTGCAGTCCCTCGTCGATGCCCCCTACGGGAAGTACAAGGTGGCGGTCCTGCTGGATGTGCAGGGGGCCTTCGACTCAGTGTCGTGGCCGGGGGTCTTGATGGCGCTGCGAGATGCTGGTGTCCCAAACGACATCTTTAGGGTGATCGCCTCGTACTTCGAGTCGAGAGAGGTGCAGCTCCGCTACGGTAGTGAGGAGGTGCGGGAACCTCTCATCAGAGGTTGCCCGCAGGGGTCGGTTCTCTCGGCTGCTTTGTGGAACCTTCTCTTTGCCGCCCTTTTGTGGCTTTTGCAGGGGGAGGGTTTCGAGGGAGTGGCGTACGTGGACGACCTTGCGGTTGTTGTCACGGCGCGCTCCCGGGGCGAGGCCGGTCGGGAGATCGATCGGCTGTTGCGGGTCGTGGACGAATGGTGCGGGGCGGTCAAACTAGCTCTCGCTGTGCCGAAGACCCAAATGGTCCTAATGCGGGGTCGTCTCTCGCAGGGTAGCCCCCTGGTGGTGCGCTATCGGGAATCACGCCTTGTGGGGGAACGGCAGGGCCGCTACCTAGGGGTCGAGATTAACCCGGGGAGGACAGCGACCCCGCAGCTAGAGGCGCTTGCGGGGAAGCTAGAGAGGACCTTTGCCCTCTTCAGGTCAGTGGGGGGAAACGTATGGGGCACGAATTTCCACTGCCGAGCTCGTTACTTCAGGGCGGTATTCGTACCTACCCTGCTGTACGGTGCAACGTGGTGGTGGCACCGGCCCACGAAAGCTCAGAGGGCGAAGGTCCTCAGCTTGCAGCGGCAGGCCTTGGTAAGGGTGACCATGGCGTACCGGACTGTCAGTTCCGACGCGCTTCAGGTGCTGGCGGGGATACCTTCTGCGGACCTCCTGCTCGACGCATGGGTTCACGGGCGCCGCCTGGTTCAGGGAAACTTGGACTGGGTACGGTGCCGTGAAGATTGGGTAGAGCGCCTCGGTCTCTTGGCCGAGGAGTGGGGGGCCGCATGGGGCCTCCGCCTCCTTGACGACCTAGTCGTTGAGGCTTGGCAGGCGCGTTGGACTTACAGTTCAACGGGTAGGCGTACATTCGGGTTCGTGCCCGACGTTCGGACGAGACTGGCAGCGGCCAAGTGGTTCACCCTTGAGCACGCTGCCATGCCATGCAAACGAGAACACGGCTCGTTTAACGCCAAGTTGTGGTTCTTCCGGCGGCGGGACTCTCCAACATGCCCTTGTGGTGTCGAGGAGGAGACCGCCGACCATGTGCTTCGTCACTGCAGCCTCCACGGGGATCTGCGGCGGGCGACATGGGGGAGTGGAGGCCCGCCGGAAGACTTGGCTCTTGTCCGAGACCGGCGGGCGCATGGCCGCCTCCTGGCCTTCTCCCGCTCCTGGCTGGAGCGAAGAGGGCTGGGACCGGCCATGCTTGAGTAGGGTTCCCTACTCGGGCAGCCCGGGCAGGGTTCTCTTCCCTGTCCGGTTTCGGTCCATGGCGGAAGCCAGCATCCTCAGCTCAAAAGACCCACCTCCGCGTGGTCTCTCTCGGGCGCGGCTGGCTGGCCAGCAGCCGTGGCTAACGGGTTGAGCTGAGCGATGGGACCGACTCTGTTGCGGTATCCGGGCCAAAGATGGGGTACAGGCCAGGTAAAGGCCTGCAAAAAGGTCTAGGTACTGGCCACATCTTAAGGAGTTCCGCAGGGAGAGAGAGGACTTCATGGCTGTCGAATGCATGGCCGCGTCTATTGGCAGGCCTCCAAGACGTAGACGTGCCCAAGCGGCCAATTCAGGGCTATCGATCGCCGTCTGAGCGAAGCTGGTTTTTCAGCAGATGAAACCCGGTGAAATGATCTTATGGGTGGGAGGCAAAACCTGCAAACTTGCTTTTTTGTGAGCAAATCCCACGAAATTATTATTTAACACTCGAAATTGCTTTCCTAGCGAGCGATATCGCTTTTACAGCGAGTGAAGTCCCTCAAAATTTCCTTTTTTAGTGATGAAAACCCGCAAGATTGCTTCTTCAGCAAGGAAACACCGCGAAATGATTTTTTAGCACGCAAATTTCCTTTCCTAGCGATCGAAATTGCTTTACTAGCGATCAAAACCCACGAAATTGCTTATATTTTTGAGAAAAACCTCCGAAATTGATTTTTTGGAAGAAAACCTAACAAAATGTTTTTTTTTAGGGAGCGAAACTGTTTGTTTGGTGAGAAAATTAGAGAAATTGCTTGTTTAGTGCGAAAATCAGAGGGATTGCTTTTTCAGGGTGGAAACCCTTCAAATTTAAAACGCGTGGCATTCCAGTTTTAGTGAGCAAATCCCCTGAAACTGATTTTTGTTTAGTGAGAGCCTGTGATTTTTTCGAGAGACGTACCCGGGATTGTGCTTTCATTCCGCTTCTGGCTTGACGCCCTGGATTGGAGCGACTCATCAAGATGAACATCCTTGGACCTTCCTCCCCGTCAATCATGTCAGCGGATCAAGACTGGCACCATGCATTGGAGAACGTCTTGGTGACATGAAGATGTCGGTGGGAGTTGCTTGGCATTAGCCATTGTGTGCAGAGAGTGTGCTGCTGTTTCATCCTCGTCCCCACACTGACATTCGGGGATGTCGCGGCTCGAATTCCCGGCTCGGACTGTCGATTGAGCCACCCCCGTCCACTGAAAAGCTCTTGAGCAATCATGGTAAAGCGTCCAGCGGGTTAAAAGACGTTTGCGGTAGAGTGAGGGTGGTACAAAGCAGAGCGTAAAATTAGAACTACAAACCTAAAAGGTTGAATTTTTCTCCCAATATTTCTTAACGGTGGTCTAGTCTCTGTTACCTGCCTCGTAGATTCACAGGGCTCACAGGACTGTTCGGTCGAAGCTCTCGTTACGGCTGTGCAATTGAGGTGACCATCGGAGCTGATGAACCGGTCTCGAGAAGCGTAGGTGCATCTCAACCTCCTGACTCGGCCAACCACACGTCGAGGAGGATCTCAGGCTCCCCGCCTGAGAATCGAGAATCACGAGGCCATACTCAACAGTTCGTAAGTGTAGGGAGCTCTTTGTCCAGAATCAGATAGCCCAGAATTTGACCCTATACGTTTTATAGATGCTCTCAGCCTCTCGCAATGTCCAGAGAGGGGCAGCTGCCTTCCCCTACCCCCTACCACTGGTGACACCCGTGTTTCAGCAGTCGAAAAGGCGCATCCAGCAACCTATAATAGCCCAAAGTTCCAAGGGCTGTCCGATGTGCGCATGTCAATGGCACTCTCGTCGACTCATCTGCTGATTGTGAGCATGGGATGGGAGAAATAAGAAAATACTTGGTACACCTCTTTTTGGAGTATACGCGGATCAGGCTATCTTGATACGGATGGGGGGGGGGGCGTTTCCGTGGAGAAAAAAAATCAGACAAGAGGAAGAAGGAGTGAAAGGAAATTAAGTTATTTTTTTTTTTTTTTAAAGAAAAAAAGGTAATTGAAGACTGAAGACTTCTTAAACGCGAAGATTCCATCAGCCCTACCATCCTTTTTTTTTTTACGGCTGACCAAGCTTTTCCCCTCATTTTTCCACACTTTTATCTCTCTCTCTTTCCGAACGTTTCTTTGGGCTTTTACTGCGTTCACTCTATGTAGGATGGGGGGGGGGGGGAGAGATAGAGATAAAGAGAAATGAATCGGGCTCGAAAATTTCATCCGCTCCCCGACACTCAACGCTCAACTTTAATTGGTTTTCCAAAAAGCTGATGTTCATATAGTGCGTTGTGGGTGGCGCGGGGCCAATGCTTTATTGAGAATTTCACCGTGTTTTATTACACTGAGCCTCGGTGTTTTTGAGCAAACTTCCAATTTAAATCGATGCTCGGTGATAAAACGAAACTATAGTAAACAATATACTTTGAATGAAATAGGGCAGCCGACAAAACCATCCCGCTTGTTAAAATTTAAGGTGTTTTCGGCGTTTATATTGTAAAACAGAGTTTCGCTTTTATTTTGGTACACGTGGAACCTCTTTACATTAACGCTGACGTCCCCTACCCACTACTTTGGCTCAATTATGATCAATTATTTAATTTTCGTTGGAAACATTAAAACGGCTAGCGGATAACTTGGTAGAAAATTAAAAAGAATTGCCTAATTAATCCTTGAAGCTGTTGCTTTTTTTGTTCCTCCAACGCGGAGGATAAAATAAATATAAAAAATAGGTTCGCTAAAGAGGGAGAAGGACTCCGAGATCATTATTTGTTTAAGTGGATTCCTTCCTATAGATGAGGTGGGATGAACACAGTTTGGTGGTGCAGTGAGGAGGGTGGATGTAAAATCTTTATAAATTATTAAGCAAATGAACCTGTAATCCCCACAACTCCTCCACCCACTTTAAAACCGGGGCGAAAATAATTAATAATCTTCTGTCTTATACGGTGTAAGCGTTGAGAGTGGAAGCTTTGATTTCAACCCCCCCCCCGCCCACTCCACCACCACCCTTCGCAATACCTGTGGTTGGGGGATGAGGAATACTAACATTGGCTTATACCGATGAACGCGGAATAAGGTCAACGCTATCAAAACAGTGCAGTCTAATTTTCAGGCCTTTTAAATTCATGCACGTAGCGTGTGATGAGCTCGCCAAACAGCCAGGTTCCAAGCAAACAATATTTAACGACCGTATGGTTTGTGTTGGTGGTGGTGGTGGTTGGGGGGGGGGTGAAATTGCCTCCTACAGGAGCAAAAACCAAACGCGAACAAGTTAGTTAACGCGGAGCCTATCCCTTTCGCTTTATTTACTGTCTACTGGTCCCCTTAAATTCCAACCCGTTCATCCGTAGGGGGTATCGCTGCGAGAAATGAGACAAATGAAAAGAAGAAGGGAAAAAAGTTAATTAGTTTCTTTAATCTTGTTCGGATGTTGTACACAGGCCTATAAAAGAAAGGGCAACAGCGAGTTTTTCTCGTTGGTTGGCGTTTACATTTATTCCTCGGGGGTCTAATTTGACGGCATAAGACACTTTTTTTACTCTCTCACTCTCTCTTTCTCTTTTTTCAAGCCCAAAAAGGGATTTTGAGAAAGACGTTCATCATCAGGAGCCGGTTTTATTTACAAGAGACAGATGAAAGGAAATGAAGGAAAAATGTTTCTGAGAACAAGACAGTCTTTTTGGATGAGCCTCCAGCGGTGGCGGGCGTTCGGTATAATTATTTTCTACTGTGGGAAACCCCCCCCCCCCGCCAACTCAACCCCTTTTCAATCAACTTAAGACGCGTTTGTATTATTAAATGAATTTTATTTCAGTCAAGTCAAACGACAATGAACGATTCACTTTAACCTCTGCACTAAGTGAGAACGTTGACTAGAAACCATCCACCGTGTTCAGCAGGTAACGTCGTGCAACGGTGAATTTCACCGAGTGCGGCGGATGCTGGTGGTGGCAATTGGAGGGAGAAGAAACCTGTCCATTTGAAAAATGTAGCACTTTCGTAATGAAGTCGGTTTTTTTCACAGGCAGTCAGAGATACACGACGACGTTCGGTGGCGGTGGGGGGAGAAGCGGGATAAAGGAATTAAAATGTTTTGAAATGAGGGAAATTATGAATTACATTACCGCGCGAAACAAACAAGTTTTATTTCATGCTAAAGTAGTCTCCGGAGAATGCCCAAAAAAGGGCTGTAGAGAAGTGTTAGAGTTGAACAGCTGTACGGCGTTATAGATGACGGACTCTAGCGATCTCCCCCCCCCCCCTAACGACCATTTTACCACAATTCTGTCAATCGGTGGTTAAAACCAACAACAACACCATTTGTAATTCAAAAATTGAGGAACTCACGGCTCATGTCAGACATATCGGTCGAGTCCTCAAAGTGGGAAAACAATTTCTCACTTTTTTTGTTTTGTTTTTTTTATTTTCATTACCTCTCCACTATTCTCTTAAATTGGATTGCTACAGTTAAATACAACGCGATAAATTACGCTGAGTGAAGCGTTAGAAAAAGAATTTCATTAAATTGGGAAAGAAGGTACATGGACTAAAAGAGACGAGAACTTTGCTTCTCACAAACCAGCAGACTTAAGTCCAGTTGATTAATTCAGGGCACGTTTAGAAGGTTTTTTTTTGTTTGTTTATGGTCTGGATTGCTGTGATTTAAAACCGGTGGAGAAAACTCATTCTTGGGCTGTTCTAATGTGGAAGGGTTTCCTCTGCCGCTAAACCTCCCTCCCCCACCACACACTATCACACTCACACACGGGACGCATCTCATTTTGATCTTAACCTGTTTTGTGGTGATCTTTAGGTCACCTCAGTGGCGTATCGATAGTGCGTGATGTGATGTGCAATCACAATTTATGTCTATGTATTGTGAAAACTCGCCACTCACATCCTATACAAAACAGCACGCTGAAGCCACAAGCACCACCGCATCATTCAATAACAGACTTTGGCCTTACGGTTTTTCATTTCACAAAACCGTTCGCTATTTTAATTCCCCATGCCCCATCACGAAAACCCTCGAAAACAACCCTTTTGAAACCCAAGTCCCCCCTCCCGAAGTATTATTACTCGGGGTATTTTCTTATAAACTTTGGCATACTTCTGGCGAGGATCCTTTCATACGAAAAGTTTTTAGCGTGAGGGAAAAGCATGCAGGGGAAGGGGGAATATGGGTGCCTTCAGAGGGAGAAAGAGCGAGAGAGAGTTTACCCGTCCAAAAAAGAAGACAATGCTGGGAATGAAACCGAGCAGTTTAGAGAAACGAGAAGTAAAAAAGGGGTAAGGGGGGTGGTAGGCATAGCAGGCAGTGTTTTTTTTGTGTTTTTTTTTTTTTTTTTTTTTCAGCAAACCTTGCGGTCCCTACTCATTCCCTCATCTACTCTCTCAGTACACTTTACTACCTAAAAACCTGAATATTGAATTGTCAAGGAGACAATGATGGCGGGGGAGAGAGACTTTCATTTACATTCATCCAGGCATCCATGAGGAAATCCTCGCTGCCACATTAGCTACAATGAACTATGCAATTAATTAATAAATGACTCGCGCTAAAATCACGTAAAACTCGAATTTACTTCTTCCTCATCCCTCGCTTTTTCCGACGAGGCGTGATGGGTGAACCGACAATTTCCGGGCCTAGGTGTCTTTCTAAAAGTGTATAAATCACAAATTCTACTGTAGCTTATTCAGAGGCTGATTCTGAATTTCTGAAGATAATTCAAATTCTAATTCGCCTGGATATGATAGCTTGAAATTGATGGGTGCCCGAAACGTAAGGAAAGAAACAGTTCCCGGCATGAGCTTCGCCAGGAGGAGGGGAGATTACTTCCCATCACTGTGCAGAATCATCAGAATGGCCCATTTTAATTGTAAATATTCATTAAAATCTCTTCGATAACTACATTGTAGGAGAATGTGGTGACCCTAGTGGTGGACAAATGGAAACCAATCAGTAGTGATGAGCAGTAGTGGATGCAAGACCAAGACTTACCGCGCAAGAACAAGACTTCCTGAGTTCCTGCAAGACTCTTTGAATGTGTCTTGCGCAAGAACAAGAGTCTTGTGCAAGAAAGTCTTGCAAAAAAAAAAAAAATCAATCAATATGATTTTTAAGAAACGCTAGCGCCTGTTTGACGGAAATAGGGAGAGGCCTCTTAAAGCACATATTCGGCAAAAAGTGCCCTCGCAGAAGAAAAGGTGTTACCCCTCTCCACAACTCTTCATCACCAGTTTATTTTTTTCTGGTTTCCTCTTTTTCCGTACTGTGTTCACAGTATGTGTCGCTCTCATCTTGTTGCGTTCAAGTTTTCGGTAAAATCAGTGCCAGTGAAAACGAACCACCCGCTATTTCATCATCGAGATGTAAATTTAAATAAATTTTTAATCTTATTGGTAAATGAAAGAAATGAACAGAAGCGTGGAATCGGCAAACTGTGCTTATCTCGAGGAAAAAAGTCGAAATCAATGAAAAACCACAACACTTCGGACGGGATTCAAATGGTACATTCTCTCTTTTCATAAAAGCGATTCGCGATCCACAATTATATTCTTCAAAAGCGGATCTGAAGTAAAATTTTTAAGAAAGGGGATGGTCGCTAGAATCATTTCTCAAATCGCCAAATGCCACTCGATATCCCGGGTGTTTCTAAATTCGGTTAAAGAATTAAAAATAACAAATGCCTTAAATTATGGTCGGAAGAGCTGCTCGTGAATCCCGAACTTCTCCATCCGATCAACCCTCGTGTACCCTCGTGTACTACGCGGATTACGCCTTCGTGCCTTATTTATACACCAATCCTGGGTTTTAGAGACTCGTTTCAATTTCCTGGAAATTCCGCTTGTATGCAGTATCTAGTACTCCTTTAAAATAATAAATTAATGAAATTAAATTTATATTACTCGCATGACTACGGAAGGGCAGAGCCCAACACTGGCAGATTCGGTCATTTTTATGTCAACATTGTCTCAGCCCAATCGTTAGTTTATCAATTTTTAGTGCGTACAGATGCAAATCATTTAGCGGGCAAATTGTCAGTTTAGTCATTTTGAAGGCCGCGTTTCAAAGCCGCAAATCTTCAATTTTGCCTTTTTTGGGCGCGAATGGTTATTTTAGCCGGTTTGCGCGCATGAATAGTCCATTGAGGTAAAGCGCAAATGTTGAGCGAACGTTCAGGTTGGCCGTTTTCGGCGCGAGAATGTTCGATTTAATCATTATGATGCCAGGAATCGTTATATTGTGCTGAAAAATGCTCAAGGCGCAAACCGTCATTTTTGCCATTTTTAAGGCAGTTAGTTTGGCCTTGTTCAGGGCGTGTAGAGTCAGTTTAGTCATTTCATGAGTGCAAGTTAGACTGACCATTTATAGAGTGAAACTAGCCAGAAAATAGTTGGTTTAGCCATTTTCAAGGCGCGAATCGTCAGGTTTGGCTTTTTTTTTTGGCATTTTTCTCAATTTTAGCTGAAAATTATAGTTTTTTTAAAAAGTTTTAGCAGCGCTTAATTGATTAGTGATTTTCTCAATATTAGCTGCGAATCGGTGCTTTTCACAATTTAAGCCAAGAGTTAGGGTTTTTTGCAAATGTATCCATGAATTAAAGTTTTTCTAAACTTTATGATTGAATTAACGCTTTTTCTCACAATCTGTTCCATCCACGAATTAAGACACTTTTCTTAATTTCAGCCGCGAATATTTTTATTGTTGGCCATAAATCCGCTTTTCTTGTAAATTTAGCCGTTAATTACCGTGTTTTCTCAGTTTAATTTTGATTTTTCTCAATTTTTAGAAGCGATTTAATTCGCGACTTTTCTCAATCTTGACTGCGTGAATTATCATTTTTTTTTGTCCCAATTTTAACCGCTAATTATAGCGCGTTTTCCAAGTTAGACAGAATTGGCGATTTTTATAAATTTCCGCAGCGAATTTGAGATTTTCTTACATTTAGCCACGAACAAGCTTTTCATAGTCTGTTTATCCATTTTAACGGTTGGAATAGCTATTTCTAATATTGGATATTTTTTAGCACTCAATTTCTCAAGCCCGGGCTTGGCTGAACCGGTTGGTAAACGATAGTCCTCTACGGAGTGAAATTGACGGTGTTGGCAACTATAGCTACATCCTTTATACTAGTTATATTATGTAGGTATGTATTGCCATACAATTATGCAAAAAGAAGGGCCAGATATACATATACCTAGTGACCCGAGCCGCGCGGCCGTAGAACCCGTGTAGTAGGCCGTAGAAAGCGGTGTAGAAAATTGGGAGGTGATAGGCCGATGACCTCTGGATGCGTACTAGCCATCGTTGACAGCAGCTAAATCCCTCGAACTAAAAAAGTGACTGATTTATAAACCTAATTTTTAACTTCTGAGAAAGAACTAGTAAGTTCATAGCTGTGACCGACTCCCCCCCCCCTCATAGCGAGCAAGAACAAGACTTAGCCTGCGAGACCAAGACGAAGACCAATACTAGATGTGAATGCAAGACCAAGACGCAAGACTCGCTGTGCAAGACCAAGACCAAGATCAAGACTTTCAAGTCTTGGTTTTTTTCTTGCTTTTCGCATCACTAATCAAATTCGGCTAACGAACATTATAGGCGTCCCCCCCCCTCCAGCTAGACTAAAGAACTGCTAGCTTAGAAACTATTATTGGGGAGAAATTGAAGGTGTTGGCATCTATGGCTACATCCCATATATGATAGTTATAATACGTAGGTCATACGTATTGCCATGACATTTTTAGCTTTTTGAAAGAGCCAAGCCCAGAAATTTCACTTTTGTTTGTGATTTCTGAAAGATCCATTTCGGTGAAAGGATTTTTGAAGGAGCGAAATCCATCGAATTGAGGGGGTTTGAATTATGAGGTGAGAAGTCTGTCTATTCGGTGATTCGAAATACGGTTCACCCTTTTATTGACCCGAACTGGCTACACTCTTGATTACCTGCCCCTGAGCTTGTCATTTGCTGTTTTCCAAGCAAAAATGTACACTCCTGGAACGAGCGTGCGAAACCAGTTTATAATTGCCTCAGGTCTCAGGCAACTTTCCAGGGCTGGATTTCACGTTAATTGGGAAAACCCGCGTGTTAAGGCAGTAGCGTACCTATGTAGCGGCAAGGGGGACGGACCACCGCGAGCCGCCTATCAGAGATGGCACCCGAAACGCTAAAAGTTGGCAAAATGAGGATTTTTAGGATCAATGCTCTTGAACAGATATGCGTGGAAAGGTGATTTCTTGACGGCTGGACAGCGATTTGGCTCCTTTTAACGATGTCCAGTCCATCCGACCAGGAGAAAAGAAAGTTACAGGTGATCAGCAAATTGTGTGGCTGAATACATATTTATTCGGTTCAGCCCACGAAAGCGTCATTCTAAAGGCTCAAATTGAGAAAATTCGCGCCTTCTTGAGACACAAGATCGCGTCTAAAATAGAGAAAATACGCTTATTCCCGTCTTCTTTAGGTCCTTAAACGGATAAATTTGGGAAGGCAAACTTATGACCAAGTACATTGCAACATTTTTAGATAAAGCGCGGATATTCGTGGCTAAAATTGTGAAAAATCGTTCATTCAAGGTTTCTCAATGCCATTTCTAGACTAAAATCGAGAAAAAAATCAAGGAATCACGTGATATAGAGGCTATTTTTACGGCTACAATTTAGAAAAAACGCTAATATGCTGTTCTTGGGCCAAGCCCGTAGTTAAAATTGAGAAAAAACGCTAGTTCAATAGCTGAAATTGTGAAAAATCACTCATCAGCTACTAAAATGAGGTCAAACTCTAATTCATGGCCAAAATTAAGGAAAATCGCTTATTATCACTGCTCTAAAATTCACTAATAAAATTCTAAAAATAATAAAAATGAGAAAAATCGCCACCTAGCGGCTAAAATTCAAACAAAAGCTGATTCGCGGACAAAATTGAAAGGAATCACTAAGTAACTCGTGGCTAAAATCGAAAAAAAATCGTTAATCTGTGGAAGAAATAGGAAAGGAAAAGCTTAAAAAACGAAGAATTCGGAAGTTCCCGTCACAAAAAGTGACGTGAATTTGACACACCGTCACTCCTCCGGCCAACCCTCAACTTTTGTTTTGTAGGAAAGGAAAAATTAAAAACGTTAATTCTGGGCCAAAAGTGAAAAAAATGGATACTCGCAACAGAAATTGGGAAAAATCACGCATTCCTGAATAGAAGAAAAAAAAATGGCTTAAATTCATCCCTAAATTAGTGAAAAACGCTAATTCACAGCTGAAATTAAGAAATATCGCTAATTAACGTCTAAAATTAGGAAACACGTTCATTCGCAGCAGGGAAAGATTCACTTATGGATTTTCTACTGAAATTGAGAAAAATCGCTACTTCTTGGACGAAATTGAGATAAAGCGCTAAATTGAGGAGGGGCCCAAAGCAAAACAGGCAAACTCTAAAATCGAGAAAAATTGCAAATTCACACCTGAAATTTCGAGAAATCGCCCACTTTACGGGGAAAAGTTGAAAATGCCCTGATTCACTGCTGTAATTGGTTGGAATCAATAATTAGTGGCTAAAATTAAGACAATATTCAATTCACGGCTCACGGCCAAAATCGAGAAAAAAACCCTCTTTAAATCACTGCAAAAGAATCGAGAAAAGAACCCTATTTTTGGAATTAAATTGAAAAAAAACGATAATTTGCGCTATAATGGGAACAAAAGGTAGTCAGATGGCCGAAGTTAAAAAGATTCGCTTCTAAAATTAAGAAAAATCGCTAACTCGTGATAGAAATTGAAGGAATTCGCGGAAACAAATGAAAAAAATCACAAATCCACGACTAAAATTGAGAACAATGTTGATGATAAAACGACTTCGATGGCTTCTGAAGGACGCATCGAGCATAAAACTGAGAAAAATGCGTTAATATCCATCTGTAGCCAAAGGTGAAAAAATGCTAATGCGGAGCTCAAAATTTAAACAACTGTATTAATTCTCTGTTTATGCTGAGAAAATCACTAACTAGCGTGGGTAAAATTAAGCAAAACGCTAATTTTCAACTCAAATTGAGAAAGAGCGCTAATTCGATTTTATAAAATCGCTAATTTGGATCTAAAATTGAGGAAAACGCCAAAAATTGCTAAAAATTGAAGACAAAAAGCTAATTCATGGGAATATTGGGTAAAAACGCTACTTCGCTACTAAAATCGTTAAAAATCGCTCACTCTTGTGAATAAAGAGTAGCAAAAGCTCTGATTGGTTGGCCAATCTACAAGTTGGCAGTTTCTGAAGCCAACTTTGTAGCTTAAATTAAGGAAAAGTGCAAATTTATAGCTGGAGATGTGAAGAAATCCTGCTAATTCACAGCAAAAATATATAGAAAAACGTTAATCGTATGGTGAAAAATTAAAAACTCACTATTTTGTGGGTAAAATTAACATTTAAATGATAAATTTAAACAGTAAACTGCATTTTTTTTTTTTACATTTTATGAAGTCATCTGCAGTAAAAATTACCCTTGTAGAAGCGTTTCAGAACAAAATAAACTGTTTCCTATAGCATAATAGTTTTGGTCGCTCATTATAGGCATCACCCACCATTTTTTCTGGAGAGATAGAACGAAATTAACAGCTCAGTTCTATAGATTCTATAGAAGTGAGTATTCCATTTCTCACGAGTTCTCTGAACAGTTTCAGCGGCAAAACTACACATTTTAGGTAAAAAAAAAACGAGTTTTTGCAGCATCATAGTGTTACTAGGCCAACAATTTCATACTTCGTAGTCAAATAATTAGTTTTTTTGAAGCTAAATTTGACTGTGTGCTGCTTTTTGGAGGTAAACCGCTTGATTTTGCCGTTCCACGGACCTGTAGAGTTGCAAGGGACTAGTTTTCAATATTTTACTCTCAAATATTTAGTCAGTGTTTGAGACGTGGATAAAATACGAGTTTTTAGCAACATTTCCAGTTGTCAGCATAAAAATAGCCAGTGTTTGGTGCGATACTGCAAGTTTCGAGGACAAATTTGATGATTTCTGTATAAATCGTAGGTTTGCGGACTACGGTTATAGCTGTTTCTGCCTGCATTGTGAGGTGATAATGAAAAATGGTCCCAGTATAGCGAATATGTAGCTTTTTTTTTATTTTAAAAGCAGTGAAACTGTCCATTGTGAAGGATTCTATAAATTTTTACGCTGAGTAGCCTTGAGTTCGAATACAATCACATGGTGGACTTTGGCTACCCAGGCACTCACTTGCGTTTCCACAAAAATTCGTGGTTTTTTCGTGTGTAGATATTTCTGAAAAAAATAAGTCAATAACTTCGGGACGTGACGATTTCGTTTTCCCTCTTTGTTTTTCTATTCTGTCGAGAAAGGAACAAAGAACAAAAAAAAGGCCTTCCTATTATTTCCGCTCTCAAACCCGTCGGGCTCCAGCGAGGAGAGGCTTGTTTAACCGCACCGATGTTGAGCGAAAGCTTCACAAGACGTTCTCCGAGACAAAAAAAAATAAAGCGAGGAAGGCGCAGCCCCTGGGTTGTCGTGACAAAAAGGCGGCCAACCTTCGAGAAGAGAAAGAGAGAGAGTGTGACAGAGTGAGAGAGAGAGGAGAAAAAAAAAAAAAAAGCAAAAAGAAGACAGACGGTGGGTAAGGGCTCAACGGCCGCGGCGACCGTTTTTTCGCCCAGCACGCATGACGAAAAGGGGGCCGTAATCTTCCGAGCAGGTAGCGCGTTCGTTTTTTCAAAGTAGCGGAAAGGCAGCCCATAGCAGGCAGGCAGGCAGCCCGAGCTGGGCAGTTGGCCAGTTGAAGGCGAAAGAAGCGCAAGCGGTTTTTCGGGCGCTCCGACACACACTCAACTCGCTCTCTCTTTCCTCGTCGTTCTGACGGTTTTCCCGGTCGCGTCCTTCGAACAAGGCTTTCTTCTCTTGTCTCCTCTTTTTCAACGTAGATCGCCCGACTGTCGGGCGCCATAAGCCACCCGGGTGAAAGAGAGGCCTCTCGCCCCCTTTTTTTTTTGTTTTTTGAACGCATCTGTTGTTCTATTGAGCTTCATTTATCTGTCGTTAACGATATGGTCGATGAAAAAATAATGGTTGAAAAGTCGACGACTCAACTCATCAACGAGATTTATAATCGACCGGCTCTGTGGGACCGAGGATCTTCTCATTATCACAACCGATTGACTACTGACTCTCAATGGGATGAAATCGCTGATATCACCGGTCTATCAAGTAATTACTTCTTTACATTTTGAGAATTTAGCGTTTTCCAACCTACACCCTCACAAACTCCGCTTCCTATAATTGTTTAATTGTTTCACGAATGTAAGTCATTACCAATCGTTTTATACGCTTTCATCTTCCAAAAAGACATTTCTTCACCGTTTAACCTTTTTGTTTCATTAGTTCTCTGTAGTGTACTTTGTTCTTCAACGTATAAATACGCTTTCAACCTTAGAGTCAAGTCGGGGAGCCAACACATCACGTTTAGCATGCGCGACTCGCTCCCTCTTCCACATCCTCGCAGCTCCAACCAGTTCCCAACCACTCACCCCCCCCCCACCCTCGCCACTGTACCATCACCACCCAAAGTTCCTACAATTTCTTCCAAGGTAGGAGTAATTAAAGCTCCCCTCCGTACACCTTTCCCTTTCTTTTTTTGCAATATTAACGATTTCATTGACCGCAAAGTTTATAATTCGAAAGTGACACGGACATCATGACCAAAGAACATTCATTCGTTCATCCAAAGAATAGTGTGGTGCGACGGGTCAATATTCAGTTTCCAATGTACTGTGGACGAATTAATTAATACACTTTTAAGCTTGTTTCAACCTCCTCTCATCACCAATGACTTAAACTTGTTTTCTCTCACTCCCTCTCAATCACAAGTGCAGAGATTTTAAGAGGTAGGGGTGACAGGAGGAATGGAAGTTTGAATTTCTTCTTTTCACTTGAATAAAGTTGTTATGGTGATGAAGCGAGGTGTGTGATACAGCCTATTCTGACTCCTCTCTCTGGCAGGAAGTTCTGTAAATGACAGCTCTTTTCAGTAAGGTGTCATTTTAAAAGGCTGTCGGTGAAGAAGTTGAGTTGGAGGATGACGTAGGATTGGAAAGGGGATGGATGGGAGGGGAAGGGTATAATTTCTCTTCTTATGAACGTTATTTTGACGTTTTCCCCGAGAAAATCTGGCCTTCACATAATATAAGACCGGGTTTTTTTATTTTTTTCGTAATCCTTCTTGTCGGAGAAAAAGCCTGAATGGGACAAATGCGGCTTATAGATGGGACATGTTCAGCTGTGGTGATGAAATGGAATGGGCGGACACCTATCCCCCCCCCCCGCTGGCAACCACCTAAAAATGAATTTCTTTGGTTGAAATCAGAACAATTGAGACAGAATTGCCTGTTACTAACAGTAAGTCATTTCTATGCGGACGATAAGAAATTGTCCCTCCTGGCATCAACCAATTTCAAAATTGACCACACCGTAACCAAGTCAAACCAAACCACCACCTGGTTTGTCGTGTTGCCAGAACCAGAAGATTGTTGCCTTCAAGTTTCTAGACATTCTCTCATATTTGACCGTGATACTGCAAATGGGCACTTCTCGGCCATTTGCATGCAGAGTTGAGTCCAGGGGAAGAGCCCGACTCGAGATGTTGCCTTTTTAGTATTATATCCAAATCCGTGAAATTGTATTTCCAAATGAGTCAACCAGCACACGAAATTGGCATTATTGGGAATAAATTCTGATAAATTGGCTTTTTGACTTGGAAAACTACCGAAATTGATTTCTGTGACTGGCAAAACTGCTGGGAAATTGGATTCTGTGATTGCCAAAATCACTTAAATGTTCAAAGCCAGAGAAATTAGCTTGTCAATCACGTGATTGTGCAAAACCAGCAATACTGAGTTCCGTGATCTCGAAATCCGCAAAATTTGGTTTTGGAAGAGTGAAATTGACTCTTTGGATCTGTGGAGTCTCATCTACTCTCAGGATCAGTGAGTTCCATACACGCAAAATTGGAAGTTTTGAAGGACCAACACCGTGAAATTGGTTTTTAAGGAATCGATCCCGCGAAATGGGCTTCTTGAGCGTGTAAAACCAGTGAAATTGGGTTCTGTTAGCCCAAAACCGCCCAATTTGTAGTTTTAAGATGTGAAAACTCGAGGAAATTGCCTTTTTTACGGATTCTATCCTGCGAAATCGTGCTAAGTAATTAAACAAAACCTACAAAATTGGGTTCCGTGAGTGTCAAATTCGCACAACCTGTAGTTTGAAAGGACCGAGTCCGCGAAACTCAGCTTTGTAACTTTTGGCAAACACTCTATGGTCGACATTAACACTTTTATGGCCGATAACCATGAATTTCGGGCTTGGCGACCAGGGTAGTTTTTCAATTTTAGCCACGAATTGACTGCGAATTATTGCTATTTCTCAATTTTAGCGGCGAATTAACGCTCTTAATCCATTATATCCGCGAATTAGTTTTTTTTTTTCTCATTTTTGGCTGCACGAATTAGCGTTTTTCTGAATGTTAGCCGCGGACGGGCCTCAGCACAGCATAAAATAGCGTTTTATGTTAATTTCAGCTATAAATGAGCAACCAAATCGTGAATTAGCGATTTTCGGCCAATATTGATCTTGAAGATTAGAACGTTGTCGCAATTTTAGTCCCTATCAGCACTTTTTCAGAATTTTCAGGTTACGATTATTTGTGCTTTTTCTAAATTTTTAGCCCAAGGAACAGCACACTAGCATGTATTTTTATGGACAGATGTTTTTTGATGGTTTAAATCCCCCAAAAAACGTTTTTGACAACCATACCACCAAAACTTGCTTCTTGAAGTACTGTACGCACAGCCGCGAGTTCACTATTTTAGGGGTTGTGGGGTACCAGCGACATTGTACTCGTTTTGCTTTTGAACCTTTGAACGTGATACAGAATGTCTTGGCTGATAATTCCATGGCAAAAAAGGCACTAAACAACCACGTCGGGACGAAATTGCTAAATTTGTAGTTAAAATCTGCAAAATTGCAAGTTTTAGGTCAAATTATCAGCGAATTAGCACAGCAAGTTCCGGGGCCTTTTTTTCTCATGGTGTGCACGGGATCCAGTTTAGCTGGTCCCAAGAGCTCCCAAAACTTGATGAGTAGCCACGAAATGTCATTATTCGTGCCAAATACCTGTAAAATTATAAGGTTTTCAGTCCGAATAATCTAAAAACTGCGAGCTTTTGGTCTTATAGCATTTTCCATTTGCATAAAAATCAGCTCTGGAGCCAAGCATTTCCACCCGTCTTTTCCGTTACCATTGTGATATAATTAAGAGAAAACCGGTGGAAATGCTCGGCTCCAGAGCTGAATTTTCTACAAATGGAAAACACCATTAACTTCCCCAAAATTGCAAGGTTCGGTTTTGTTTTTTTTCGTGGCCGCAGAACAGCGCCACACAAAATAACATCACACCAACACAAAATAACATCACATCAACACAAAATAACATCACGTCCGTGCACAAAATCTGCGAAATTTACAATTTTGGCACGGAACAATCGCAATATTGCTAGTTTCTGGACTTTATTTCCGCAAAATTACCAGTTTCGCGGGGGGTTTTCCCCCCCGTGACCTCGGAACCCTATCTAGCCTGCCTCGACAGCGCTTAAAGTCTTACGAATTTACGCAATATTCTAGATCTGTAAAATTGGAAGTTTCCCGGCTGAATTTCCGTGGAATTGGAAGTTTCAGTTATAAACATTCGCGAAATTTGTAGCTTATGGTCTTTATTTTCACGAAAATAAATGTTAATGGACTGCTATGAATAGAAAATTTATTGTGAATGTAACATTATTATATGTAGATACCTAGATATTTGTGAACTTACGATTTTGGGTCGAAATTTTCTAGAAAATTGGAAGTTTACATGCTGAATATCCTTGAATTGCAAGTTTCAGGCCCTCTTTCATGGCGGTGGGGTGGAACCCAGTAACGCGGTGTAGCCGGCCCCAAAAAACGGCCCAAAGTATGACGAATACCAACGAAATTTGAAGTTCCCTGGGTGAATCCCCGAAGCATTGTGTTTTTAGGGCCTTAATTCATGCGAATGTCTTAATTTCCGCGAAGGTTCAAGTTTCGGGATCTTCTTGTTTAGGGGCCTCAAGAACGCTCGAAGCTTGATGAATAGCCGCAAAATTACATCATTCGGTGCTAAAATATCAGTGAATTCACAAGTTTGGGGTGGGGGGGGGGGCTAAATATCCGTGACATTGCAAATTCCCAAGTTTTTATTCAGTAATAGGTAGCAATTAAGCTCACGTAGTGAATATTTTGAAAAACTTTGAGACCTATCCACTCGGTTTTAAAGATCCTCCCCTTCTTTGCCGCTACACCAACCCATTTCTGACGCCCACGGAGAGCAATTTCCGTCATTTTCAACAACGTTGGATTTTGAGATCGCGTGCATGACGCGATGGTGGCCTCTTGAGATCGGCTAGGAATTAGTTTATGAAAATGAGTGTTGCGGTCGCAAGGAAAGAGAAAGATCGCACTGTGTGTGTGTGTTCGTGAAGTGGTTTAAGGGGGTGGTGATGGTGTGGGGAATGAAAGGTTTTCCGACCTTTTCTCTCACTGCCGCAATTTCCCATGGAGAGAGGCTCAATAGAGGCAGAATTAATGTGTGAGATCAATGCTTTAAATACAGTGTTTAGTATTGTCAAGAGGATTATTTTAATGTCTCTCTCTCTCTTCTATTATTCCCAGGCTCTTTTATTGGACCGAAAGCGATAAAATTGTGTCCTTGTGGGGGGGGGGGGTTCAAGCTTGTGGGATCCTCATCCCTCGATTGTCCACGATCCCTCCCTCACCACACAAAAAAAAATCTTGTTGATTAATGCCTTGTCGATCAAGGGTGGTATTTTAAAAGCACCCGTACCAAAACCTTTGTTTAATCGACAAATAAAAAAACGTATTGTGGAGTGGTGGAAGAGAGGGGCATGAAAACCACAAATATTTAGTGGGCACTCTTGTTATTTTTGTGTGGAATCTTCGGTATTTAACTTCCCTCTGAAGTTTATTTTGCTTCGCTCGTTTTTTACTTGTTGTTTTAATTAATGGAATCGAATTTTTAATTGAATTTTTGCAGAAGATAGAGCTAAAATTAAATGGAAGAGACTTCGGGACATCTACAGGAAGGAGTTAAAAAAAATTATCGCCCTCGAAGAGAGAGACGGACGCGCTCCCGATCAACCGAGATGGATTCACTTCGCTTCGATGGATTTCCTTCGAACAACACTTTCGGGCGATTTGAAAAACGGTTCGTCAATAGCCGAAATAAAGAAAGAACCGTCAGCGAGTGACTCGGACGACGACTCGAAGCATCAGCAACTCCAACGGGGCAGCGGCGGTGGCAACGGCGGCGATGACCACGGTCCCTATTCCGATCATCTACGTCATCATCGTGAAAACTCTTTGTGGAATCATCAAACTCTAATGGAGCCCACCGTGGAGATACAGACGGGCGCGGGCGGTGGAGCCGTCGGTCGAGCGGATGAAAATCCTCAGAAGAGGAGAAGAGTTGAAACGGACGAGGACGACGATGATATGCATTTTTTGAAATCGTTGGTGTCTTATTTGAAGATGTTGCCACCGGTGAAAAAGTTAAAAGTGAGGAACAACATTCAGATGGCGATATTGGCCGAGCTTAGTGAAGACGCTGAGTAGTTTGGCGAGTGTTACAAGTTCCACTAGTTTACCCTTTAACCGTCAAGCACAATGATCCAGGGTACGTCATCACGACACCGATATCGATGTCATGGTTGTAAAAACTCGGTTGAATAATAATTGTAACTATTCGCTAAAGAATAAGCTATAACTCGTAAATTGAAGTAAATTATAAGACTGAGTTATTTTTTTACGCGATTGTTTGGTCTTACTTACTTTTTTGTAGAAACTATTTGTAACTTCAATAAAATTTGTCACCGAAATTGATTGTAGCTACAATGTAAATTAGAAAGATCGAAGCAAGGTGTCTTACATGACACCATTTTCCCTTCCTTCCCCTGTCACCAATTAATTCACAATCTACTCGACTAGAAGCACTTCATTAAAGTTTAAGCAGCCGCACTTCCGTGTTATTCCTCTTACAAGATTTTATCAACAATAAGTAGTCACGTTGAACTCAAATAAAGGACAATCGTTGCATTCTAATGACCTTTTTTATGAAAGAGTGGCAGAAGTGCTCCATAAACACTAAAAAAGGAAGTGAACTGGTGAACGTCATTACAAGGTTGATAAAAACAAAGCGTCCGTACTCTCTGCCAACTTCCACAGCCGAGGAAAAAATGAAAGTATTGTTTTTATTTTCCAAGCAGATTCATTGGACCACTGACCGAACCGGCAATTTATGTGCTTATTATTATTATTATTATTATTATTATTATTATTAGTATCGAGCCTCATCTGTGGACTTAAGCGGCCTCAATCACGAAAATGACAGGCGCTAGAAGAGGAATTATCACAAAGGCACTACCAAAAGACCAATAACGCTCTTTATGTTAGTATATTACTATCAGTCGGCTACCCATTAGCGCCTATTTTGGGACGCTAGCCCCATGGTTGTACACTATTTAGTACTTCTTCTCACTTTTAGCCACGAATTAGCCGTTTTTCACTTCTCAAGTTCTGAGCCAAGCGAATTAGCGCTTTTTTGCAATTTTTACCATGAATCGGCGCTTTTTATTGGCGAACTTTTGCTCATTATTTGCCACGGATTAGCAGTTTCCTCAAATTTACACCTGAATTAGCATGTTTTCTTAATTTAGCCATAAATTAGCGGGGGGTTTCCACTTCACAGCCGTCTGAATTAGCGCATACTCTTAATTTTCGCTCCGAATGACTGTCTTCAGTCAATTTTAAGCCACGATTTTTTTGTTTTAATTTTTTCACGTCTCAGCAACGTTAATTTTTATAGCGGATTTGCGCTTTTTCACAATGATTCTAAAGTAAAACTCCACTTCTTTTCTTGGCTGCTTTTTCAATTTGAATACAAAACTCCTCTTCCACTTGAACTAACTCAGCCGACGCAGTGTTTTTTTTGTTTTTGTTTCTTTTAATTTAAATGCATTTCGGGTCCATTTTTCTGGACCCCCGCATCACCATTTATGCCAAACACAGCACTACTTGTGAGTTGTGTTTGGCATAAATGCTGATGAGGGGATCCGGGGATCCAGAAAAATGGACCCGAAATGCAATTAAATTAAAAAAAAAAAAAAAAAAAAAAAAAAAAAAATTCGTATTCACAATTCATTCGTAAAATTCGTATTCTTTTTCACAATTTTAGCCGAGAATTAGCCAGTCTTGCCAGTTATTGCCACAGTTTGGCGGATTTTCTCAAATTTACTCCTGAATTAGCGTTTTTTTCTCCAATTTAGCAGCGTAATAACGCTTTTTCTCCATTTTAGCCGGGAATTAGTGAGTTTTTTCAGTATTTTCCGCGTAGTAGCGAATTTACTTTATTTTAGCTGTGAATTTTGCGGAATTTTAGCCACAGATTGATCCAAAAATTGGCGTTATTCTCCTTTTTTGCTGCTAATTGGCGCTTTTCGTCAACATAAGCCACGAATGAGCGTTTTTGTGCGTGTGTGTTTTTTTTTTATACATAATTATATAATTTTCACGTCGCAGCCATGTGAATTAGCGCACTTTCTCAATTTTTGCTGCAAATCATGCAGTGCTTTTTCTTAATTTTAACCGGGAATTAGCGGGCTTGTTCGTGGTATTTGTCTCGTATAGCGGGTTTTCTCATATGTACAGGCTAATTAGTGTTTTTTCTCAATTTCAGCCACGAATCAAGGCTTTCCCTCAATTTTTTACAGAAATTATTCAATAATTTTAGCCGCAAAGTACCGCTTTTGCACAAATTGAGCATCGGCAAGTCGTACTGCCAAGTTTAATTTATGTTAGCCCAAAATTTCCAAAACTTTTCAAATTCAGCCACCACAAATTGGCGCTATTCTCCATTTTAGCTAGGAATGAGCGCTTTCTGTCAATTTTAGCCGCGAATGAGGGGTTTTTTGTTTGTTTTCTTTTTTTTACAGAAAATTTGCAGTGGATTGGCGCTTTTTCTTAATTTTAGGCGGGGACAAGCGAGTTTTCACTGGTATTGCCAGGAATTTGCGTGTTTCCTCTAATGAATTAACGTTTTTCCTCGATTTTACCTGCGTATTAGTGCTTTCTGCCAATTTTAGCTGTGAATTAGCGTTTTATATTTATTTTTTCATTTGTAGACCATAAACTTTATTTTTGAACCATACAGCCATGGTGTTTTTTATAGAATGCATTTCGGGCCCATTCCCGGTGCCCCTCATCAGCATTACCGCTTCACCTCTAAGGCCAAACACCCTGTTGGCCTGGTGTTTGGCCTTAGAGGTGAAGCGGTAATGCTGATGAGGGGCACCGGGAATGGGCCCGAAATGCATTCTATAAAAAACACCATGGATGTATGGTTCAAAAATAAAGTTTATGGTCTACAAGTCGAAGCAACAGCCAAGGAAATGATTTTGAACAAATTCCGAAATTTATTTTTTCACTTCTCAGCCACGTGAATTAGCGTTTTCTAGTTTTTTTTCCCGCGAATTATTGCTTTTTCTCAATTTTAGCCGTATATTTGCGAGCTTCTGCTCAGTATTCGCCGCGTATTATCGGGTTTGCTCAAATGAACCCGCGAATCAGCGCATTTCCTCAATTTCAGTCATACGAATCAAGACTTCCCCTCAATTCTTTCCGCGAATTTATTTATTAATTTTAGCCGCAAAGTACCGCTTTTGCTCAATTGGAACATCGGCGAATTCGAGTCGATTTTCTTTGATTGATCTAAAATATCATTTTCAAATTAGCAGATTTTGTCAGCCTTCAGCCGTGAATAAGCAAGTTTTCTTAAATTAGTCCACGAATTACCATTATGGTCACAAATTTAGCCGCGATTTAGCACTTTCTCACAATTTTAGTCACGAAGTTGCCTCAGAAAAACAAGGATTGGCGTTTTTTCAACATTAGTTGAGCCTGCTGAGCGATTCATCATCGCGGCTTCTTCTCTTCTGCTTCATTAGCGCTTTTCGGCTATTTCAGCCGCGAATAATAGCATCCCCCCCCCTCCAATATTTTTGTCGCACACTTGCCTCAACACGATTACCACATTTGTGCGGCTTCTCAATATTTTAGCCCCTATTAATAAAAGGCCTTAGTGTAGAAACTTGGGGTTTGCGTATTTTCCCTATTTTAACCGGGAATTAGCCTTCAGAATTCCGCATATTGGTGAATTTATCGTACTTTTAGCGGCGAATGACCGGTCATTATCAATATTAGCCTGTAATCAACGCTTTAAAAATTTAAACATCCCATCAGTTTTTTCATGTTTAAGCTCTTGAGGGGCCCTTTCTGAACGGTAGCCCCCGGGGCGGTCCACCCCTCTTGCCAACACGTCGCTATACTGCAGAATACCGGGCCTGAAAGGTCAAAGAGCGATAAAGCCGAGGGGAATGACCCAGTACTTAAGGCCATGTTGACCATTTTTCGTCAATTAGACAAATTAAGTTGTTTGTTTCAGGGTGAACTGACGAGGAAATTCTCCGCAGCATTAATTCCGTCTGCAGCAGATTATTGAAAAATTCAAGCGCACACAAAGTGGTTTCTCAAGGAGTCAACCTCGTGAAATAAGTTTTTGAGCCCGCCAAATCGGCAAAACTCAGGCAATAATGCAGCCGAACGCGCAAAATTGGCTTCCTACGTCTCGGCTCATGGTTTTTAGAAGGAAAAAAAACCGCAACACCACTTTTTTCAAACAACCAAATCCGTGAAATTGAGTGTTTATTTAAAGGTAATAGCCAAACCTGCTTACTGGAAAAGCCAACTTTGGGACATATGTTTTAACGCGTCCAATCCAAGAAATTTAGGTTTTAAAAGAGTTAAAGGAGAGATATTGGCTTTCTGGAAGAGTCTATCCCGTGAAATTATTTATCGATAAGGCCAAATCCGTAAAGGACAGTGATTTTACGAGCAAAACCCGCAAAATTATTTTTTTGTGCGGGTGAAACGGCGAAATTATTTTGAAAGGATGGAAATCCAAGGAGCCCAACCGACTTTTTGGGGTCATATTATCGGAATTTGGACCTAATAACCAAACTGTAAAATTAATTGTGAGTTTTGTGGTTGATTGTGGACTGTAGTTCCCCGGGTCCTGACATCTCTTTCCTACAAACAACACATTGTTGTCCCAATCTCAAGAACGAGTGTCGTGAACTCACCCCCCCCCTCCCTTCCTACACTTCCAGAAGTATTTGCGTTACACACATACGAAACCTAATACATACATCCTACACTTTAAAGGCGAAAGACCGAATGAGCTTTGAGACCACACAACCGCACCCGCTCTCCAACCCTCACCAAACACTCTACCACCAACACTCTTGTTGTTGTCAATTTTCATTCCTCCAACTTGCCTCAAGGGTGGAAGTGCGAATGTAATTTGATTACCTCTCAGTATCGTGTGTCTTAAGTGCTAATTTTTTGACGCTCCAGGCTGTCGTAGGTGCTCAACATTTTTCATCCAACCTCCGCGCCAACCACTTCTACCACTCCCCGCAGCCCCGGGGGCTTCACAGGATTTTCATCTCAAGTTACAATAAACGAAGCGTGTTGATGTTTGCGAATACAGTGGCCGTGGTGGGAGGAGGAGGAGGGTGGGGGCGGAGTTTCAGCTTGGGTTTCGAATCAACAACAAAACCCACCGCAACTCCCTTGGCGGTTCCACAGCACGTTTACAGCGCCTCTGAGTGACTATGGTATGAGTGGGGGGGGGGGGTGAGGGGAATTGAAAAACTTATTTAAAGCAGCGTGGAAAAGAAACTGAGAAAAGCGGGCTTTTCGAGAGTTTCTGTGGAGGCTGAAAGTAGGAATCGTGAATCCTTGAATAGCGGAGGAGAGACTCATGTAGGACGAAAAGAACTGTTTACAGATAAAACTGTTTACTTTCTCGTTTAGGACATTGAGCTTGTGATGGGGGAAAAAAAAGAGCGATGGCTGGGAAGAGAGGGTTGGGGGGGGGGAAAGAAGAAAACAATCCAATTATATTAAGGTTTGGCAGCGTAATTCTTGAAGCCGCTTTTCTTTCAACCCCCACCCCCACCACAATTCCTACCTTTTCATCATGACCGCGTCTCGAACAGTTGAAGGGGATGGGAGGAAGGGAAGGAAGAATTGCTTCTTTTCATTCCTCGTCCTGTTTACGAGGTTTTAGTAGACTGCCAAGAAAAATAGCCGCAGTTGAGCAATAAGTGAAACTTTTTTGCTCCCCGTTCCTTCATTCGTCGTCGTCGACCCTTAAGCAAACAAGTTTGATTGCTTCCCTTCTTCACAGCCACCCCCACCATCCCCCAATTGATAGAAAAACAAGTAAATGAGAACGATACGGGGCGGGGTTTGGGTTTGGTGAAGAGGCTACCTATTTCTTTTATTTGAAGGGGGAGAGTGGTTAATTGGAATGGAAAATAGTTCTAGGGGATTAGAATCACTGATGCCACCCCCTTCTCAATGATGGTTCTTGTGATGTCCGTTTCGCATCAACTTCTGAAAATTACATTACCTAGTCGAAACAAGCAGTACCTAATCAAAATAAACTTTTTTTGTGGGTGTTTTAGGCTTGAAACAAAGAGTTAACAAACCTCAAAACTTTGATGAGAATTATGAATTCGACAATTGGAAGCGTATAAGCATTATTTTTTTTTTTTTTTTAGCCAGAAACGAAAAATCAGGCGTTTTCCACTCAGGTGGCCACAAAAGTTCGTGTGAACATCCCATCGTGAACAGCCCTTTAATTAATTATTCTTTACATTTAAACAAAAAAGACGAATGTATAAAAGTAATTGCAATGAATTAAAAATTGGAATACAAACGAGACTTAACAACATGTCACAATGGGAAGAAGACCCCCCTCTTTTTTGCATGAAAACAGCCTGCCCCTAAGTTGTGCCAACCTAATTAAATACGCACCTTCTCCGCTCCGCTCCACCCTCTCACACTGTCAAAGAATGCGACAACCGTAACTCGTGCAAATCTACCGTTGTCGTGCTCGAAGATGTACGCGTGTGATGGAAAAGGGAGAGGGGTGCTTGAATTTAATTTACCTTGGGATAAGCTCGGTGGGAGTCCGTAGAGCTGAAGGATAGGGGAGGGGGTGACAGGAGAATAGAAAGTAGTCTCTTTTCCGCGTTATTTGAAGAAGGGCGAGAGAATTAAAACGGAAAGAGGGATGGTCACAGGCAAGACAATATTAGAGTTGGAAAATTAGAATGGTTGGATAAGGGAGGAAGAACCTTCGACCTCTCACCCTCGCACTCCTCCCTATACAAGGAGTTTAGTTATAAGAACGGTGCGAGGTGATTCAGTTAAATATATGGAGGGGTTTTTATCGTCCAACGGCGCCCGGAATTGTATTGCATTAAGATTAACGACTCTGTTATTAGTCTCAAGATGCTCGCATTCGAGCAGAGAGAGAGAAAACAATTATTCAATCTTTATAACAAACTGTTATGACCCTATTTTATTTCTGTTTATTTAGGAAATCCAGTTTAGTCTTAATTTATAGCGACAAATATGAATTTTAGTAAACAATTGAGGGGGGAGGGGGAGCGTCGGATGAAGGAGATAATGTGACCAGAAATGAAGATGACGCAAAAACTGAGAGGGGGCAATAGAGTTTTTCCTGCAATAAAGTCTCCGCAATGCCATAAGGGCGATTTAGACCCTATAAAACTCACTATTGGATTTTGGGTGAATCGGTGTCGTATGATAGTAAGCCTGGCCTTAAAAACGCGAGTTTTTGGCGAAACAATCTATTTTTGTGGTACAATTCAGTTGTAAATTCGAGGATTCCGTGGCTGATTGACAGTTTCCGTAAGAGAGCGGTCTGAAAACCCACAGTTTCTCACTCTGACGACTGCGGTGGCATTTTTGATCATGAAAATTGGACTCGTAGTCACAAAGACCGCTTAAAATGGGCCGATCCTGTGAATTTAAACAGTAGAATCCCGGGAATTTGGTTTTAGAAACAGCCAAACGGTCAAACTTGGAAGGATCAAAACCCCCATAGAATGACTTTTAAGGGAATGAAATCAACCAAGTTTGGCCAAAAAAGAGCTTAGTCCATCCGTGATTATCTTTTGAAACAAGCCAAACCCATGAAATTTCGCTTTCGAAGGGCCTAACAGTCACAAAATGTGCTGTTTTGACGATCCATACAACCGAAATTAGGCATTTAAAAGTGAAACAGCCCTTGAAATTCCCACTATTGCATTTTATAGCCCTCATGAGCAAACGTGAGTGGCCGATTTTAGAAAATCGTCTATTTTTTGTCGCCCTATAAAATTAAATTCCGAGCCTCAGTAGGCCGTATAATGATCAATGGCGGTCCAGGATTTTATCCGGGGCCCTATAGAGCGGAAATCTCAATGGGGCCCGCTAGTCTCTAAATCAGGACCGGCCAACCTTTTTTGGTCGAGAGCCATAAACCATGGTTGTAAGAACTCAGGCGGGCCACTCATCCTCGCCTCCACCACCCCCCCCCCTCGAGCACAACTCTTTAATATTAGCAAAAGGCCTTGATGCTCTGAATAAAACGCACTTGGGGGCCTGTTCAATAACTTCAATAACATCAGTCAACCACAGTTCATCCCATTAGCCACAAAAATGTGCCCCGGGGCAGCTCATTGCAGTGCCGGCCTTAGACATTTGGCGTCCTCGGGTGAATCTTTAACCAACGGCCCCGTGAAGTTGCCCTGAGGAGCCGCGAATTAGCGTTTTTTTCAAACTTCTCAATTTCATCGATGAATTAGCGATTTGTCTTTATTTTAGCCGCGAGTTAGCGCCTTAAATCCACCCTAGTCGCGAATTATCGCCTTATCTCCATTTCAGTCACGAATTAGCGATTTTTCTTGCAATTTTTCCCTGCGTGTTTTTCCTAATTTTAGCCCCGTGAATCAAGCTATATTTTCGAATTTTAGCCCCAAAGTTGCCTCTGGAAACCGCGACTTGCCATTTACTCAATTTATTTCTGTGAAATAACAAAATGTTATCAATTTAACGCCATGAATAGCCGTCTTTCTTGATTTTAGCCGTATACTAGCTACCGCGATTTTAGAGCTGTTTCTCAATATTAGCCAGGAAGTAACGTTTTTCCTGGTGAAATAGCTATGTATTGTTTTTATTTTTATCCGTGATAATTAGAACTTTTTCTCACTTTTGTCCTTGAATCAGATATTTTTTTTCAATACTTTCAGCCGTGAATTAACCATTTATCTCCATTTCACCCCCGTATAGCGTTTTTCATTTGCACAAAATCCGAGGGGCGCCTAAATCCAACAATAAAATTGGTAATTTACCGCTGCAGGCCACGGGCGGCCATTGTGAAAGGCCTGGGTTGGCAACCCCTGCTCTAAATGAACAAGAAATGTAATTTTTAGAGAGCGTTGAATTATGGGTTTTCCCTAATTTAAACCGCGAATTAGTGCTTTTTCCTGATCTCATCCACGAATTATCGATTTTTCTCTATTTTAGCCTCGAAGTTTCTTTTCTATCCCGCGAATTTTCTCAATTTTAGCCGCTCATCGGCTTTTTATCTCAATTTTATTAGTAGTTTGACGATTTTTCTCAATTTCAGCCGCAAAGTAGTGTTTCCATTACATGAAATAGAAAATTTCACGACGATTTTACACAATTTTTGTCGCAAAGTAGCTTTTTTAACTCCACGAATTAGCTTTTTTTTGCAATTCGAACCACAATTTAGCTTTTTTTTTGTTTTTTTCATTTTAAATCCGAATCAACGTTTTTTAACAATTCAGCTGCGAAGTAGCATTTTATTCCAATGGATTAGTAATTTGATTGTCCGCGAATTCTCACCTTTTCTCAATTTTAACCACGAATTAGTCTTTTTACTACACAAATTAGTGAACTTTCTCGATATTAGCCGCTTATCACTGATTTTACAATCCCACCCGCGAATTAGCGATTTTTTCATATTTTAATCACGAATCACTGGCTTTTTTCATTTTTATCCGTGGATTAGCTGTTATTCTTAATTTTAGCCCTTAATATTAATATTTCAATCAATTTCCTCTGTGAATTAACATTTTTCCTCAATTCTAACCGTGAAGTAGCGTTTTTATTCCGTGAATCATTTGTGCCATGTATTCAGCGTTTTTCCTCATTTTTGCAGCTAGTTGGCACTTTTTCACGATTTCTCCCGTGAGTTATCGATTTCTTAGAATTTTAGCTCTGAAGCAGCGTTTTTACCACGCGAATTAGCGATTTTCCAAAATGTTTGGCCACGGCTTAGCATTTTTCTTCATTTTAGCCCCTAGTTGGCGACTTTTCCCACTTTCATAATACTTAGCGTCGCGAAATTGGGTTCAGAAGCCGCTAAATAGGCGATTTCTCAATTTTAGCCGCGAATATTCGCTTTTCCTGCACTGCAAATTAGCGGTTTTTTTCCATTATAGCCACGATTTAGCATTCATTCCCCATTTTGGATGGAAACTAGCACCTTTCCTTATTTTCTGTCAGTTTATTAGCAATTTTTCTCAATTTTCGCCCTAAATTTTACTCTAATAAGGAAAGAAGTTTTACTCAACTTCTTACTCGCGAATTAACGCTTTTCCCTTAACTGGCAATAAAGTGAAAAGTAAGTAATGCTCGAAGTAGCATTTTATTCCACTCATTCATCAATTTATTCCAATTTTTGCCATTGATTCAGCGCTTTTTCCATTTTTACCGATAGTTAGCACGTTTTCTCGGCTTTATCAATTGATTAGCGCTTCTTCTCATTGCTAGTCGCGAAGAAGCGTTCTTAATCAAGCGAATTAGCAAACCCCCCCCCCATTTTTGTCACTATTTAGTGATTTTTTTAGATTTTAGCCACGAATTAACACCTTTCCTCTCTTTTGTCCACGAAGTAACCATGTTTCTAAACTTTAGCCCTTAATTAGTCACTTAGCTTTAGCCTCGAATTTTGTTTTTAAAAAATTAGCAATTAATTATGGCAATTTTTGTCAATTTTCCCCGCGTACTTGACAAACGTTGTATTTCATTTTCACAAAAAAAAAATTTCCTCTGCGCTATGTGAATTATCAATTTATACTGAAAGTTGCATCGCGAAACCGAGAATTAGGGTTTTTTGCAGTTCAAAGTCACAGGCTCAAGAATATTAGCACTTTTCCAAGAATTTAGCCACTTACTTGGCGGTATTTGACCCAAGAACGGCACATTAGTGCGCCTTCTCAGAATAGCCTATTCGTGGGCTGAATAAAAAATATCAAGCCACACAACTTGCCTAAAGTGCTTCTTCTTGCTCTAAAGTTCTACTTTAGAGGCCGGATGGACTGAAAATCGTCGAAAAGGAGTCGAATCGTCGTCCGCTGTGAAAGAGGCAATCTTGCGAAATTGGTGGTTTGGGGGGGGGGGGTAAAAATCGCGAGCAATTGATTTTTTCGTATAAGAGCCATTCTCACTAGCAGGCAGGCTAACTGCTCATAAGGCCTGGGGTCTCCTTCATGGCGAAGGAGCGACCGCAGCAACCGCCTTCCTGGACTTGAGCCCCGAATGACATAAATAGTTCGACCACATTCAGAGGTTCTTAAAATTTTGGCTCGTAGTTGGGATATTACCGGCACTCATCTAGATTAGTTGCCCAGCCCCCCCCCTCCCATTAGTTGATTTTGTCAGTGAACGAATCGAGAAAGCACAGTGCAATTAAATTAGCAGCTTTTTGTTCGTGGCAGGGCATGGAGGATGGCATGTGCACGTGATCTACGTGAAAAATATTCAAACTGCATAATAAAGCGATGACAAAAAGAGAAGAATCACATTCAAATTGCCTGTCTGAACTGCTTCGTAAGAAGGGTTTTTTTTTTTTTAAAAACCATGAAGTTTTGAAGTAGTTTTTCAAACATGACTTGTAACGTGACGCTGCCTTTGATTGAAGAGATTCATTTAGTGCTTGAAAATTGAGTGGATGTTAACAGGCAAGCAGGGAGGTGGAGGTTCAACCTTTTCCCCCGAGGAAAGTTTTTAAGGTTCTATGAGAAAAGAGTGATACCATCTACATAACAAGAGGGAGTGTCCAAGAAAAAAATATCTTAAGTGTGGGTTAAAAGGCACCTAAGTTGCCCCCCCCCCCCATCCAACAACCCTTCATCCGAGAAAAGTCCTTCGAAACAAAAGAACCAATTAAACTTTTCTTTTGAGACCAACCCCACCTTTCTTTCCTTAATCTTTCCTACCGCCACACGGACTTCTTTTTTCCTTTTTTTTTTTATCTATTTTCGCCTCTCCGTCGAAGATTCAACATTTAAGGCCTAAAAAACACTAAACAAGAGAAAGCTTTGGAAACAATTTTACAGCTAAATCCGTAAAAAAAAGTATATTGGATGGAATGAATCAGGCTCTGAAATAGGAGCGGTCGTTTTATGATTCGGAATAGGTGGTGAGGATAAAAGGGGGGTAGTTGGAAAAACGATAGCGCTTTCCTTTCGACCCCCCCCCCCCAACCCACCACTCCCGGCCATTCCAAAATGCCTTCCAATCATTTCGATTTCCTCCTTCCGCCAAAACCTTTTTCCAGGTCTTTAATCTTCCCCCACCACTGATCCTCCCTAACCCATACACACTTCTCAATCCCACAATATATCGGTAAGCAAAAGGCGGTGGTGGCGTTGAGAGGAAGAGGGCTCAGCTGCACTTTTCATTATACTCTTTTTTTCTCCTATCACCTTTTCTCAACCACTCACAACACCTACGATTTTTCCCCTCCTCCTTCTCCTACTCATCCTCCTCCTCATCACCAACAACACCGTCAACCCTTCATTCTCCACGGTATACCGGATTTTGACCTTTCCTTTATGTTTCCTCTCAATAAATTCACCAAGAGCCTCCGTAACGTTCCTCCTTCTTATATCTAACTGTATTGCCACGGAGGCTATAAATTCTCGAGCTTCTCTTTTTTTTTTTCTTTTTTTTTTTTTTTTTTCATTTCTGGTAAGGTCCGGTCAGAACTCAGGAGAGAAGAAAAGGTAAATTAAGATAAATTCTCCCTTTCCTCGGGGAGAATTCTGGAAAGTGATTTATCGGTATCAATTTATTCCTCGAGAAAAAAAAAGTCACTCCCCCTAATCAGAATGACGCTCAATGGGCCAATCCATTTCCACGGTTTTATATTATGTACAGGGGGGACTTTGATTTTCAGGGGGGAGGGGAAAGGAAAGGTGGCTCGTTTCGTTTCCCATGTGACTGAACTCCAAGAAATTCTTGAAAAAAAAAAAAAAAAATTCGAATGTTTATTCAGTCAAAGCTTCATCTCAAGCCTCCCCCCCATCCCATCGACCCATTCAACAGGAATATCATCACCCAGAGAGCCCGCAGGGTTACACATCAGGTTTTATGCATACGCGAGACTCTGAAGAAAGCGTGTGTCCCACACAAAAGAAAGGGTCTCACTGTCAGGCGATAAGAATTGCTAAATCGCTTGGAAAAGAACCGATAGTCGACGACGGGAAGATTATTGAAATCTAAAAATTTATAAGTGGAAATTATCCGTGGGACCGGGCATTTATAATGGGAAAACGGTCGCGTGGCGAAGCAACTTTATAACCGAGGGCTGAGGGCATTCACATCGCCTTTTTTCCTCTCCCCCCCCCATTCGTTTTTGAAGCATTTAAAAGTGATTCGTAGAGCTTCGCGTTTATTGGAAAAAGCGATGTCAAGAACCTCGTTTTTGCTTCTTTTTAAAGGGTTGACATTTCGAAGTGAAAAGGGATAAATGGCCTCCAATATTGGCTGTTTAGCTGAACAAAAAAAAAAGTAACCCAACCATTCGAGGTAAAATCTGAAAATAAACTCCTAGACCTTTGTTATCTTCAATTTCACCTTTTTAGCATCAAGTTAACTTTAAAATTTCAGTTTTGAGGGGAAAAATTTATAATAGCGTCCACTCAATTTTAGTTTTTGAAAGAATGAAACCTCTGGAATCACCGTGAAATTATGCGGAGAGAAATCCGCAAAATTAGATTTATGAGTGAGTTAAAAGCTGTTCTTATCAGGAACGTTTCCGAACAGAATTGATGAAAAGCGGATAATCCACGGTTAAAATGTGTAAAAAGAGCCAATCCTCGGTTCCGTGATCCAACGTTCAGGCCAAAATTGATAAAAACCGGTTAATGGAAGCCCTTTCGCGGATAAATTTGAGAAAAAGCACTAATAAAATAAAAATTGGGGCTTCTCTGAAAGAGGCTTCTTTGACAGCATGAGTATCCTGCTGGATGATACGGTGAACGCGACCGGTGATAAGTGCCTGAAAATCCAAATTTGACGTGTAAGCTTTGTATTGCTGGTTTGTGAGCTGTGTAAAGTGCTAAGAGAACTTCCGCATTAGCTGCTACAAGAGGTATTCGAAGAACAACGATATAACTGAAGATATTGAGTTGAAAAAAAAAAGCGTTTTATGAGACGAGATCTCTATCCGCTCAGACAAAATTGGTCAAGTGCGATTGCAAGTGCCGGCTTTAAAGGGGTGCGAGCAGGGCGACCGCCCAGGGGCGCCGGGTTCTAAGGCATGATAAAAAAGCGAACCAAAAAAAAAAATGCCCAAGGATAAAAATCGAAATAAATTAGTTGAAAATGAGCGTTGGCATTGTCTATGGGCCTTCTGGAGACGATTTCGCAGCAAACGTAGAGAAAACACGCTGATCTTCGTTGTCTGGAAATCCTTAGGCGGCTGAAACTGAGAAAGCGCCCTACTGTGCTGTTCTTTGAGGCAAGTATACGTGGCTAAAATGTTGAAAAGTGCTTATATTCGTGGCCAAAATTGTTAAAAAGTGCTGATTCAAGGTTTCTAGATGTAAATTCCAGAACCAAAATTGAGAACGACGATAATTCGGGGATAAAATTGATAAAAATGGCTAATTCACGGCTGAAATGAAGAAAAATCGTTGATTATAACGGATAGAATTGAAAAAAAGCGCTAAATCACGGCTAAAATTGGCGGAAATTGCCAATTCACGTCATGCGGTAAAACGATACTTTGCGGCTAAAATTTAGGAAAATATTGCTAAAATCGCGGATAGAATTGAGAAAAAGTAGTAATTCGGGGCTAAAATTACGAAACGCCAATTCGTGGCTAAAATGGAGAAATATCGATAATTGACAACAAATTGAGACAAAGCGCTAAAATGTAGAAAAAACGCGAATTTGCCGATAGAATTTTAAGAACACCAATTCGCTTCCTCGTGAGCTCAAATAAAAATCCCGCTAATTCATGGCTAAAAGTGAAAAAAATCTCTAATCAACCGCTGAAATTAATAAAATGCGCTAATTCACGGATAAAATTGGTAAAAAGTGCACAGTACAGCGGCTAAAATGATGGAAAACATGATTTCACGACAAAAACTGAGAAAAGTCGCTTATTCGCGGCTAAAATGAATAAAAATCGCTAATTCACACATGAAATTGAGAAGCAGCACTGAAGTGTGGAAAAAACGCTAAATTGCCGTTAAAATGGAGGAAACGCTAATCCGCGGCAAAATGAGGAAAAAGCGCTAATTGGTGGGTCAAATTCAGGCAAAGCGCTGATTGCGGAGAACATTGAGAAAGTTGTAATTCAAAGTAGAAATGAAGACAAATCGGCTAAAATAAGGAAAAATGCTAATTTGTGGCTAAAATAATGAAAAATTGCTAATGAGAGGGATTAATTTTGGTGGAGGGGGCGCCTGCTGAGGAGGGGCACTATCGGCCCCCCAAGTTGAAAAAACTCCCTACAAAATCTTACCAGACAGCATATAAAAGCGCTTCAATTCCTAGTAATTCCACAATGTTGAGGCGGCTCCACACACATGCGGTATTCGCCGAGCACCGAGCAACTCGGTGGATGCCGAGCTACTCGTCTAGGTAATCGGCAAGTGGCGAGCTCGTTGATCCACACATTCGGAGTTCGTTCCGCGCATAGCTAGCCTCCTATATTCGTCTCCTTTGAAGTGGGCAAAAAAACCGACACTGGCCAGAGCATCCCCGAGCACGAGTAGTCGGCATTCGCTAAGTACCGACTACCGAGCACCCCTCCACACCACTAGGAAATCGACGAGCATCTGCTCGGTGCTCGGCGAATAAGATGCTCGTCGAATACAGCATGTGTGGAGCCACCTTTGGCACCTCATAATGGCTGATGTGACAGAGAAATACCTCACGTCGTTCTATGAGTATCTGTATCGACTGTTCCTCTGGCGGCTGTCGATTACGTCTGAGAGACCTTTTTCCAGCTAAAATTGAAGGTATAACTTTCTTTTTGCGTTGCTCGGGGGTCCATTGCGAACGATAGCTAGCGAAAAACTGTCTGAGTATTGGGTGTGTGCGCCGTTGCTACGTAAACATAATTATGAAACTGTCGCGGCGGTAAATATCGCCGGTCACTGCGACACTTGTCGCTCGTGCGCATCGAAAAATAAATGGTCGCAGCGAAAATTGTCGCGACGACCACGCGACACTTATCGCTCGTGTGCACCGGCCCTAAGGTGAAGGGCAAATAAATAGATTGGGAGAAAATTGATTATTCAACACTCCCACTTCAATTTTCAAGATTTGTCAGGTGCCAGGAATTTACCTCTACATCGTCAGGTTATCAACAAAAATGCTCACCTCCCCCCCGAGATTAAAGCAAAATTACCAAAAAAAGAGCCCGAGTTAGAATGAACAATTTCGGGGTATTTGTTCGGTAAAAACTAAATCAAACTCGTCAACACTCTCGTTCTCAAAGCGTGGACGACTTGATATTCATACGATTTCATTGTAAATGTCATCGTTCGTGGCACGTAGCCGTGATTTCAAGTGTATTTTGGTGTTTATTTTATAAAATAAGTGGCCCTGATCGCGTTCCATCAACATCCATCCAGGGAATGCGCGTTCCATCGAGGGAATAAATTTGTTTGGCTGCATAGACTCCACAGAACGTAAACATAGAGCTTGTACTAGGGGCCTTAAAAGTTTCTAACATGTTTTAATAACGGAAAGAAATTTTCAATTCGTACCACTCTTGCTGTTACGTGTTACAGGATTGTCAGTGGAAAAATTTTAGTTGTCGAGAAATGTGGTCATTTAAAATTTTTGTAGCGTTTCAAACATTAAAATCAGCTTTTCTGAAAAAAACCGAATTTGTGACACTTCCTGTTTTTCCTGTACTCTTCAATTGTAGTGACGAATGAACGATTCTTCTTAATTTCAGACACCAAGTTGCACCCGGAAATCGTGAATTGGCGTTTGCACAATTTTAGCTTTGAACGATGAGAGTTTTTTCTCAATTCTAGCAGCGAGTTACCGATTTTTCTCATTTTTAGCAGCGAATTAGTGATTTTGTTACATACACGGTGATGAAGTAGCGTTTTTTTCTAAATTTTAGCAGCGAATTAACGTTTTTTTTAAAATTAATTTTAGCTTTAAGTGATTTTTCTTAATTCTATAGCAGCGAATTAGCGATTTTTTCCCCAACTTCAGCAGCGAATTAGCACTTTTTATCTATTTTAGCAGTGAATTAGAGATGTATTTATATTCAGTGACGAATTAGTGTTTTTCTGCATTTAACGCTTTTTCTCAATTTCATCCATGAAGTTGTCCTCATAAATCTGGAAATGTCGTTTTCTCAATTAGAGCTTTGAACGTTCGCTTATTCTCTATTTTAGTCGTGTATTTTATCGCTTTTTGTAAAGTTTAGTCGCGAATTAGCGCTTTTCGTCAATTTTCAAACCAAAAATAGACCTAATCACAAAAAGAAACGCTCAGATAACGAAGACGTTCTTACCTCAAAATGAACTCACCACAGAAGCTCTAATCGCAAAACACTGAAACCACAGAAAGTTCCGAGCCCAAAAACCTCGATCCACCAGATGCAGTAACCAAAAAGGCTCCATCACTCCCCAGATACATGAGACGAAAATGAATGAGCGATGTAATTTGTTATCCTTCCAATTGACGAGAACATAAATGCCATGTGATGAAGATTGCTGCAGATTGGCCCTAAAAACATGTTCGAGAAATCTCAGATTGGCCTTAGCGATTTTGGACTTATAACCACTTTCAGATTAGCCCTTTGGTCCAAATAATCCAGGTTGGCCCTTGTAATAAAATAGTGCAGTTAGCCCTTTAGGCGTCCAGGTGTAGATTTTTTAATATATTATGTATATCGCCCAGCAGAGTGGCCGAGGTCGCTAGGGCGTCGACTCTCATGTCCAGGTAACGTCTGCTGAGTGGGTTCGATTCCCACTACAGGCTGGATTATTTGAGCGAAAATGATAACTCACGTGTAAAAAAGTAAAGTGTTCGTCTTGCCCTCGTCCACGACACCTTATGGTCGTGGGACGTAAAGCCCCGTTGGATTGGATATTATGTATATCTCTGGGCGAAGTGCATCGGTTATCTGGCATCCCTAAATCTGCTCCGTGTGGCAAATTCTCTGGAAAGACAGGCAATGATGCAGTAACTACTGTCAGTGGCTCTGGGCGCGACGGTGGTCAAGCTGAAACCGCACGTGTCATCAATATCGCACGACTCCAAATTCAAAACAAAAACAAAGTCGTGAAGAAGACGGGTGGGGCGTATTCCCCTCCATCTAGTGGAACCGTTCCTCGTTTGTGGCGGTAACGGTGAGAGCCCTAACTACAAAGGCTCAAGATGTGGAAAAAACACAAGTAACAAGAAAGACAAATAGTAAAAGTAAAGCTTTCTTTGGATCAGGGGAGGCAGCCGATGGCTCTTTAGATGACCCCATAAACCTTGGTGTTCTGAGAACAACGCTGCACATCCTTGGGGTGGGTGATTCAACTGTACAGTTGATAATGTCACTTATTTCTGGCTGGAGTCAGTATGTCAGCTATGGCGGTGACATATCCGAAATTCTCCCCACATTTGACATTAGAGTCAAGCCACAAGAACTCCTTGCCGAACTCTCTTTAAGGAGCTTGGTATTCCTTAAAATTGCACTGATTTGACACTTACAGCGTGCAATTTCATTGTTTTTATCCGCGATAAGATTTGGCTGATACAAGCCCAGAACTACAACAACAACAAAATACCTGCAAACTGAACGCTTTCAAACCCCAAATTACACTGATCTGGCACTATTGAACGCACATCGCCGGGAACGCCCACACGAAGTCGGGTGTGCCGTGTCACAGCTCGCCGCTATAGTGTAATCAGGGCTGGGCAGTAATTGAATTACATGTAATTGAATTACGTAATTCAATTACAATTAGTAATTAATTGGTAATTTGTAATTGATAACAACACGCCATTGTAATTGATAATTTGTAATTAAAAGCACTTTTTCGAAGTAATATGTAATTAACAATTACCAATTAAATTTCCATCTTCAGAGCCAATATTACTTCGAAAACTCAGCGGGTACTATTTCGCGCCTTACTTGGAGCTTTTGGAGGAGTTTTTGCATGAAATTCTCTGAAAAAAAAGAGTTTCAAAGCAATTATGACACGAGCGATATCCTCGAGCTTAGGGTTGCCAATTTTAAATTTGAGAAAAACGGTACAAAAGTTTCATCGAAACCACAAACCAGTGGCGTAAGTAGGAATTTGTCTTGAGGGGGGGGGGGAAGGATCAGATTGAAATCTCGTATGGTTGAAAGGAGGAGGGTAATTTCACATTTTAGTCATCATTCCACCAAGCCAGCACACTCTTGAAACGGGATATCTTGCTGGCCTCATCATAGCCTCAATCTCTCCGTTAAGGGCGATTTTTGGACTCTACCCGCAAATTAGCGCTTTTCTCAATTTTGGCCGAGTGTATCGTTCTTCCCAATTTCAGCCGCAGATTAGCGGTTTTGCCCCACCCCCTTCCATAGCCATGAATTTGCGCATTTTCTCAACTTTAGCAGCAAAGTATCGTTTTTATCCTGAGAGCGATGTTTCTTAGTTATCTACGTTTTCCTCAATTTCAGCAGCGTATTACCGATTTTTTAATCTTTTTACCAGGGGATTAGCACTTTTCTCAGTTTCAGCTGGAAATTAACGTTTTTCTTTAGTGTTTTCCTCAATATTAGCCGCAAAATAAGGGGACTTTTCACGAATTACGATGTTTTTGTTTCACCATACGCAATGCATGAGCGATTTTCCTCAGTTTACTCGGGAGTTAGCGGTTTCTTCACCTACTGCCACAAATTGGCTTTTTTTTTTTTTTCAATTTCATCCTGAAAAGCTGCCTTAAGAATCCGCAAATTGGCGTATATTCAGTTTTTGGTGCAAATAAGAATTTTTCTCAATTTCAACCGCGAATTAGCGCTTTTTGGCTTATTATTTCTCAATAATAAGTCTTTGTAATCGTATCGCAAAAAAATTGTTTTGACCCCCCCCCCCTTTAAATTTGTAGTTTTACGTTTCAAAGTGCGTAGAATCCAAATCTGCAATAAAAAAAAAATGTCCGTCCGCCGTCCGGGCCATATCTTGCCCTAGGATTGCTCGAAAAAACTCGTTCTTTCGCACATAGACTCCATTTGGGGTCTAGTTGGTCCTAACATCTGATCAGTTTGATCAAATAACTCCCTGGGGTTTTATGGGCCAAAAGCGGGTCCAAAATGGGGATTTTCAAAGGATTTGGGATCATAGGGGTGTGGGGTGTCGATTTTCATGTAATTTCACGCCGGATTTGACTACATCCATGAATAATAAACCTATAAACAGTCGAAATAATAAGGCATTGTTCGATAATTCGATCATAGGGGTGTGGGGTGTCGATTTTCATGTAATTTCAAGCCGGATTTGACTACATCGATGAATAATAAACCCACAGTCGAAATAATAAGGCATTGTTCGATAATTCGCAGCGTTTTTTAAATTGTAGCGGCGACGTGTCGTGGCGTTTCAAACCTGTGTATTAGCGAATTTTCTCAATTTCAGTCACAAATTGGCGTCTGGCGCAATTTCAGCTGTAAATTGGCGATTTTTTCAATTTTTGCCGCGAATTAGTGGTTTTGTTCATTTTGTATCCGCGAATTAACGTTTTTCCATTACTCTATATCTGCAAATTGCAAATTAGCGATTTTTCCCAATTTCAGTGTGAAATAGCGTTTTGTGCTAATTTTGCGTCCATTCAGCATCCTATTCCCTTTTTCATACGCGAATGGGCGATTTTACGCCATTTCAGTTGTAAATTTGCCATTTTTGGCCAATTTTAACCTGAAAGCGTTTTTTATTTGTCAGTTTTATAGCGTGTTTTCTCAACTTTACACAAAACTTTTTGCGTTGATTTTCACAATTTATTCGTAGAATGGCCTCCATGTACCGGGAATCAGCGATTTGTTTCTTAATTTTAGTCTGGACGTTGCATCGCGAGACCACGAATCAGCCATTAGCGAATTAGCCAAATTAGCAAACCATGACTATCCGGGGTTCCCCGTGACAGTTCGCAGGCTGGGATGTGGGGCAAAATTAGCCAAATCAGCAAATTTGACCCCGGACATTTTGCAACCCTACTCATGCGACGCGTTTGGCATCTTGGGGCTATGCTGTTCCTGCTTCCTATCTCAAAGATCTGTTCTGACGTTCGATTGTTGGCTGGGCGCACTAAAAAAATGACAGTGAATAAGAACAAGACGCTTGCGTGTTCCACAAATCCAGCTCTTGGGTAATTGGTAATTGAAAAAGTAATTCAATTACAGTAATTGTAATTTGTAATTATTCGTGGAAGTGAAAAGTAATTGGTAATTTGTAATTAATCCGCTTTTTTGGAAGTAATTTGTAATTTGTAATTAATTACTCAAAAAGCTGTAATTTGTCCACCCCAGAGTGTAATGGGCAATGGCTGGATTCGAACCCAGGCCCGCTGGGTTGTGAAGCGAGCATTGTATCCATTACACCATCGAGGCGCGCTGGGTTTGGCACTATCAGAAACCAATTTCGCGTCCCCTTCAAAAACGAAATTATTCCTCCTTAAATTAAACCTCCTTGGCGGCTCAAAATGAGGACTAAGTTGAGAAATAGCGCATCCACTAACGGGTAACAATTAAGAAAATTTTCTCATTTGCGACTAAAATGGAGAGGTAAAATGCACACCCGCGGTTAAAATTGAGAAAAAGTGCTCTTTCGTGGCCTAAAGTGAAGAAAATGCGTCAATTGGACGCCAAATCCAAGCAAAAACCGTGAAAATCCGCCTTTTCTCGGCTAAAATTGAGTAAAAGGGCAATTTCACCATATAACTGTTGAAAAAAAAACACTCGTTTGAGGATGAGAGGAACTTATTTACCTGTCCCCTCCATCCTTCCTTGAGAAAAAGTCTGGATCTGCGCCTGTAGTTATAAGGTTAAGACGGGAACGAAAACCGTTAGTTTATCGTTCATTTTATTTTACGTTCAGTTTATTAGCCGTCAAAGCAGAATAAAAAACGAAAATGTCAACACCCATAATCGCGTGACTAAATCAAACATCTGAAGGGCGCAGATTGGCTCCAAGAGATTCACAGAGTTCAAGGTAAGGAAATTCACGGGAAACACGGCAAAGACACGTCACTTCGAGGTGAAAATTCAAGAGAATCGCAACAGTGAGGACAAAATTGTTAGAAAATACCCCGTTGACAAGAGAAAGCGCAAAACGCCACATCAAGAGCAATATTTCAGTGGAACGCCACATTTAATGCGAAATTCATAATAAACGGAAAAAAAGTATGCGAGTAAAACGCCTCGGCAATGGGAAAATTCACGTGACGACACAGTCTAGGCAAAATGTTCGCGGAATGTCACATTCAAGGTGGAATTTACGCAACAACATCGACGTATTTTCCCTTACCTTCGTGATTGGGGAGGATTCACTCCTCTTAAAATCCGATTGGGCAGCCACCACTGCCCGTCTGGCTGACCGGGGCGGCGATCGCCGGGGGCCCCACTGAAAAGTTGACAGACTTTTGCCAAACTTGAAGCCAAGCTGTACGAGTCATGCAGCTCACATTCGGAGAGGCGCACTAACACTTATGCCGATGACCTTGTTGCAAAAAATTGCTGTTTGCAATCACCTCGTCAGCTCAGAAAGAGTCAAAACCGTGGGAATTGAATTTTTGAAGATGCTTTTGTAACTGATACGAGCAAAACACTGAAAATTGGTTTAAAAGAAGAGCCTTATCTTTACCTCAACTATCGAATTTTCTGCCTCAAATCCAGGGAAGAAGCCGCCCACCTACAAACGAGACAGTTACACCGCGATATTTTTCTTCACACCGAAATAAAGTGCGATAGACGTCCAAAAGAAAAAATCTTTTGGACTTGCTTCAGAATCAGATTGTCAGCATCGGAAGCCCGCATCCGCTTATTTTTGTCCACACTTTTGAGACGAGGGATTTGAAGAAAGTTCACGGTGGTGTGGCGGGGTAGTACGGGGGGGCTGGTAGGGTGTTGTCTGTTGTATGGGGAAGGAAGGCCCGAAAAAGTGTTATGTTTCGCAAGAAGAAGACGAAGAAGAAGAGGAGGTACAAAACTTCGATTTCTCAGCGGAATAACAGTCTGGGCTTAGTGCCAGTAAGATCCTGGGAATGGATAAAGCGGAGGGAAATCAGAATTTCAGATTTTTCATAGAGGACTAAGCCGATGGTGTGACAGCGAAGGATGAGCGGGGGGTGGGGAAAGTTGTAAAAAAGAACCGTGTTCGAGAGATTTTGTCTGTTTTTTTTATATGCCTACCCCCGCATATTATTTTTCGAACGAGAGAGAGAAAAAAAAAACAAGACACAACCCTTGAAGGATGTACTACAGATTTATCCAGTTTATTTAGGTTTTTGGTTGTGCGAAGGCGTAAAAACAGCACGTTCGAGATAAAACGATCTTTCTTCCTTTCGAAAAGAGTTTTTTTTTTTTTTTGCCACTAGTGGTACCAGACTTTGCACTCTCCTGACGATTTTTCACACCATTGCCACCGGAAAAGCATTATTACTCGATTATACAATGAAGAGAGCACTGCACAAGGTGCTATAAAGTACGGCCCCCAAGGGTTTTTAAGTTTCATAATATATCGTTGAGTTTTTTCGAGTCAGTGTAATACAAGTAGGCCTGCATGAGTTTCAAGAAAGAAACGAGTTCGTTCACACCCGCCGTATTTGTATATTCTGAATGAATTCACGGCATTTCAGAATATCATCGCGCTGTGGATGCTGCAGAGAGTTCATTCACTTCTTTTGGGTTGAAAACAAGTGGAAGAAACAAGTGAGAATTACCAGGGTGAGAGACTCGAAAATAAATTCAAAGTTTAAATGGGATGAGCGTATTTTTGGGGGAGGCAATTAAAACCAGACTGAAATCACGTAAAAAACAACATTCTCGACTGTTTAATTATCTTAACCAAAATATAACTGACGCTGCCTAAACCCCATTCTAAAGCTTCTTCCTCCCTGATTCTAATTCACTTTAGCCCCTTCTCCCCCTCACTTGGGCCCAAACCCCATTGGGATAACAACTACTGCCGTTCTGGTTCAAATGGGCTTTTAACATAAAGGCTTTAACCGTTTAAAGAGTGCAGAGTGAATGATAGGAGGGAGGGAGGTTAATCCGAGAGGATACTTCAAATGTCTAAAACGTAATTAAGCCGGTATTTGAAAACGCTTTTCCTCCCCCACTCATGACTGACTCTCCAGCTGCGCTCGGAAACCAGCCGAAAATTCGAGCCCCATACAGTCGCAGTGGAGTTTGAAAATTGTTTCACTGTAGCAATGAGTAGCAACTGCGGAACACTTTCGTATTTCCCCTTTCAGCCCAATCTTCGTGCATTCCGTTTAAACGTTTACATTTAATTTAGTGAATTTCTCATTCATGAATTCATTCTCGTGCAAACTACACCCCCTCTCTACCACTACTAAGAATCGAATTCAGAAAAAGTGTGTTTACACCATATCCCTTCTTTTGAGAATTCTATTATACTGTGGTTGGTTAGGACGATCGGGGCGATTGGAGTCCTCGCAAACACAAATATTTATTTTCGGTGTATACTATAAACACGGAATTCGACGAAGGGAAGAGTTTATTATGTAGCGATAAACAGAGTTGCCAACTGACATTTTAATTTTACCGTCAGGTGCTCGAAATTCCTTCAGAAACCCATAAAAATGTATTCGTGGCTAAAATTAAGTAGTCCAGTCAATCTAAGCTTTGGAGCGGAAATAAAAATGGGATTTTGTTTTTTCGCGGGAATGTGAAGGAGGTGGCCCCCTGATCAATGTCTAATAAAGTCCCGAGCTAAACGCCCTCCCCCGAATGAAGGGGGAGCGTTCAAAGCCACCTTTTCGAGGTTTTTCGCCTGTATCTCAAAACTGGTGTGTCTAAGACGATTTTTTGCGAGTACAAAATGAAAGCATATTGAGTTCCCTATAACTTTTATTCCATACATTTTTTAACATTCCTCGGAGTTTTTGAGACATACGCCTCTGGAAAGAGACCTTGAATACTTGGTTGGGAAACAATCTTCCACTAAGGGAATGTGAGTGGAAGAAAGGGGAAGGGGGATAACTGGCTTCTGTGCTAAACAATGGGGGTGCTGTTATTCTCTCAGTCCTCTGTCTTCAGACTAGGCGAAAAAAGTGCAATAAAAATGAATGCTTCAACTCAAAAATAATGTAATTAACCTAGTTTTAATTTTAACTTTCTCTAACTAATAAACATTTCTTATGAGGACTTCCAGCAATAAGCGTCAAAATCTTCTCCTTATTCAGTCTAAGATTGAGCTGATTGTAAGAACTAGCCAGTGGCGGATCTACGGGGTGGGTTTTGGGGGTTTAAACCCCCCCTAAGAAGATGGTGTCCGCCAAAAATTTGTTAATAGTCATTCCAGAGATTTCTTCTAATACCTTGCACATACCAAAATGCGACTGTTCAAGGGGGATCTGCACAGAATGATGATTTCTCGACGAATGGGCGTTCTCGTGATGGTGAGGCCACCATTCATTGAGGGGGTGGGGGGCTGCAAAAAGCATAAGTAGATTTAAAAAAAGGGATTTTTAAGTTTCAAAGCGATGATTAGCGGCAAATAATGAGAACAAGCGATCATTTGCCACTTAAATTAGGAAAAATGCACCAATTCGAGATATCTGAAGGCAACTTCACGGACAAACCAGAGAAAAAACGCCAACTCCAAATTCCTATAGGCCTTTAAGGCAGAAGAAATTGAATTGCGTTCTAATGTGCTACTCTTTGGGCAAGTACGCGGGAGAACGTTGAAAAAAAACCGCTAATATCAAATAGCGGCTTTTAGCGTTAGCAGAAAAGCGTTGACTCATAGTAGAAAACGAAAATAAATCACTAATTCGTGGCTCAAAAAATGAAAAAAATCACTAATATGTGGCGAAAATTGAGAAAAAGCTGAAGTCCATTGTTCACCTGGCTCAACAATGAATTTTTGTAAACGCAAAATTCGTGGTTTTCTCGAGAGAAAAAAGCGCAATTGGCTAAAATTGAGAAAGACACGTAATTCGCGGCTAAAACTGAGAAAATCTACTAATTCTGGCCTAAACTTGAAGTAAAACGCTCATTCACAACTAAAATGGAGATGTAAGCCAATTCGCGGAACAATTTGAGAAAATTGGCTAAAATTGAGGAAGCGCGGTAATTCGTGGCTAAAATTGAGAAATAATTTGCGACTAAAAAATTAGAAAAAGCGCTTAGATCGCGGTAAAAATTGAGAAAAAAAGCTAATTCACGGATACAAGTGATGAAGCCGCTTATTGAAGGGCTAAAACTGAGACAAACCGCTAATTCCCGTCTAAAATTGATGTAAAATGCTCGTTTGCAACTAAAACAAAGATAATTAAATATTTAATACGTGGCTAAATTTGGCGGAAAGCGGTTATCAGCAGCTAAAATGGAGAAATATGCTACTTCTCGGCTTATCAAAGATACATTTTTTGGTAATTCCGCTTGTTCATGGCTAAAACTGATACAAACGCTAATTCCCGGCTAAAATTGGGAAATTGCCCAATTTAACAAAAGTCGCTCATTCGCGGAGCTGAAATGGAGATGAACGAAAATTCACGGATGAAAATCCTCCAGTTCGAAGCTGAAATTGAGTAAAAGCTGTGATTCAGGCGTGAAATTAAGGAATAATTCACGTTTAAAATTCGGAAATAATGCTCAGCTAAAACGAAGAAAACAAAACGCTAATTCTCTGCTAGAACTGAGGAAACGAGATAATTTGCGGTTAAAATGGTGATAAGCGCTAATTCGCATGACTAAGAAGTGAAGAAAAACACTAAAATTAGAGGAATAAAACGTTAACTCGTGGCTAAAATTGAGACAAACCGCTAATTGCCGTCTAAAATGTAGAGAAAGAGCTCATTCGCTGTTAAAGATTCAGTGAATTCGCGGCTAAAGTGGACAAGAAGCGCTTATTCGCCGCTGAAACGGAGAAGAACAATAAATCGCGGATTAATTTGAGAAAATCCACTAATTCACGGCTAAAATTGAGAAAATGCGGTGATTCGCGTCTGAAATGAAGAAAAACATTCGCGGCTTAATTTGGGAAAAACCGCTAATTCATTTGAGAAAAAGCCAATTATTGGTTCGTATAGAGGCATGTTTGCGGCTGAAACTCAGGAAAAAAGAGAGAGATTCATGGTAGAACCCCTCCCAAGTTAAAATCCTAGATCCGCCACTGGAACTAGCCAAGCTAGTTTAACAGGGGGGAGGGATTTCCAACAAGCCACGCCACTGCACCAATACCATCCCGTTTGATGACGAGGAAGATGATGAGGGCGACTCTATGGCTGAGGACCCTTAAATTTTTTCAAATACTCATATATTATTGATTTTCATTTATCGTATCCAGTATTCTTCCTTAGTTGGAGTTGTCAATTGTAAATTGGGTTTTTTAAGGTGCAAATTCAACGAAATTTGGTTTTTGAACGAGTGAAATTGGGATTTGAACGAGACAAATCCACAAAATTTAGTTTTGAATGAGCGAAAATTCACGAAATTGACGTTTGGAAGAGTCAAAATAACGAAATTCTGTTTTCGAAAGTGCCAAACGCTCATGACTGGTTTTAAATCAGACTAATCAGACTAACGTAAGTCATATTTTCCGTCGATTCAATCTCGTGGGTTTTGGGGTGAATTTTACAGTTTTGAGAGAAATGGAGGCATGGCGGTGTGTGGAAGTGATGCAGTGGGCGACATCACTGCATTTTTCTTTGAGTGGACCTGTCACTCGATGATCTTTCCGCCCCTGACGCTCGACCTGACCTGGTAAAATCGAGTTAGGGAGGAGACCAGGCTCACCAGGGCTGATGAGGGCCGCGATGGCGAAATGGCGACTGGTGACGTGGCGGCTAAGCGCCGCAGCTTTGTTTGAGGATGAAAACTTAAAATTTGTGAATCATTTTTGTAGACTTCCTTTTTAAACCACAAATTCATAGCCGACGACCCCTTAAAGATAATTTGGCGTTTATGCATATAGTCTTGAAGCAAATTCAATTCTCAACAACTTCTAAATTTATGCTTTACGCTAAAATTGAACAGGTAAGAAGGTAGGATGAAAAGTTTGACAAAAAACGTGAGGTTAAAATAATGTTTTTGAAAAAGATCACATTTCAGGGTCGTATATATCGAAAACTGATAGGAATTTTCAACAAAATGCATGGAGTAAAAGTTGAAGATAATTTAAGAAGCTTACATTCTTTTTCTAAAAGTTTTTGTCTAAGACGCATCGTTTTTTAGATACAGGCGAAAAATCACGAAAAGGTACCTTTAAACGACCCCCCTCTCTCAGGGGCAGGTGGTTCAACTCGGGACTTTATTAGACAATGATCAGGGGACCCTCCCGTACACATTCCCGCAAAAAAACAAAATACCATATTTATTGCATTTATTTTGCATTTTTATGCTTAGATTGACTGGACTATAAGAAAAAACTCGTCGGTTTCTCGAGACCACATGCGCATGCCATACCAAAAGATGAGAAAAAGCACTAATTCATGGCCAGAATTCAATAAATCTCTGCTAAAATTGAGCGGCTAAAACTGAGAAAAACTCCAATTCACAGCACACATCGAGATAACGCACGATGACACTTTATGACTATATGTATAACATGTCACCGGCAAAGTGGGAAATCAGGCATTACGGGCACGGGAAATGCCTGAGCCTGTTAGGCAATGTGGGAAATGTGTTCATAATTTCTCACATTGCCTGGCTGTTTTCAGGCATTGTGGATAGTGCTTAACAATACTCAGGCAAAGTGGGAAATTTAAGAGTGTGGTGCTTGAAGTATTTTATTTTTCCGTTTAGAACTTACTGAATTTAATGTCCCTACACTGCACGTAAGGGGGGGAGGCGAGCTCTGAGAATTGTTGCCATCTATTTATTTATTTATGCGGGCAGAGGCAGATGAAAGGGAGCGCCCAGTTGCCCTCAAATAGGCCTTCCAGCGATTTTTCCGCCCGTCAAGAAAAGAAAAATTCCTGACAATAAAATGAATCGTACCGGCAATTAATTCAAGCGCCCAACGGAAGATACAATGCACATCAAAAAATGGATTGGGGCAGCAGACTTGAGAGTCGCCCGGCAGACTTGAGAATCACCCGGAAGACTTGAGAGTCGTCCAGTTGCAAAGAAGTGCGTTCCAGTCTCCGTTTTGACTTCAGACCTTCAGCTACTTTCAGTTACTCGGTCCTGGTCTCCCGGCATTTGAGTTTTTGAGTCATTGCACACTTTGTCCGACGATTGTATCACGACAGAACATCCATACGGGATAAACATCCTAAAAACCGTCCCAACCCGAACACAAGTCGTGGATTTATTCGAACTAAATTCAGATTCTGAGTCGGCGGATCCAGGTCTGAATCCTAGGGGGGGTAATGCCGATGACCCCCCCCCCCCTCTCACTTTACATCAAACACCCTCATGTTACATCATTCCATCGCTTCCAAAATTCATAAAATATTGGGTTGATGTTTCAAGACAAATGAGGATGTGTAGTACCCATGCCGAATCAGTCCTACCACATTATTCTTTTCCCCTGCAAATTAACGGTTACCGACGCTAGGGACCTAGTGGAGTCCCAGAACACCAAAACGCCAAGTTTAACGCATAAATTATCGTTTTCTGGAGGCAAAATGGTCTGTTTTTTAAAATAAAATCTAGAATAGAAGGCTTCAAAATTTTCAACCGAGGTGGAGCTAGGGGCTTGAAAAAGTTGGGTAGGCTAATGGAATGAAGGTTGATGGGCAGAAATCAAGCCTCACAGAGCATGGATTGGTCGGAAACAGGTGATTTTAAGCCTTTCACCCATTTTAGAAAAAAAGGCCCGTAAGTTTGTAGCGCGCTCCGCATTGGTCGTGGAAAACCAATTTACTTATTCACATGAATGTATTGGTGTAGGAAATTTAACAAGTTAAATAATGTAATTAACAGTCAACAGCCAACCTCCTTTTAAAGGAAAGAAAAGTACCACTAAAAAAATCGCAATGCGAGGGTACCGAGTTCGCTACAGAAGCCAAGCGATCCAGCGTGTAATGCCTCGCATGGTTAGTACGGTGGTGCCCCACGTAAAACGCATGACCATCACGTCTCAAATCACGCTGAGGAACTTAAAGGGACAGGCGTGAGAGGATTTCGGGGCAGGAGATGTGAGAGTTGAGGATCCTCCAAACAAAGAGGAGGCCCGCGGAGCGTCGTCTATCCACCAATGAGTGGAGCCCAGTAAAAAGAAGCCTTTCATTATATGATAATGCTCGAGACGCCCCAAATTTGTACGCCAGGTACCTAGTAGCTCTACGCTGGATCGACTCAACAAGATCAACCTCCGACTTTAGAAATGGATCCCAGACAACAGAAGCATACTCCAAGTGACAACGAATCAGCGATTGATACAAAAGTTTAACGACAAAAGGGCTACCAAAGTCCGCTGAAAAACGCTTCACAAAGCCCGAAGCTCTGAGAGCCTTACCTCTAATGCTGATAATGTGATCACGGAAATTCCCCTTATTATTAAAGATAACGCCTAAATCGTTTATTTCCCTTACTTCCTCGAGAGGAAGGCCATCCATACAATATGTCCACGAATCACAAGCCGTTGACTTTGTGCCCACATTAAACTTGATACATTTGCACTTCGATAGATTCACGGTTAAATCGTTAAGCTTACACCAGGATACGAAAGCATCAAGATCCTGCTGAAGCAACAAACAGTCTCCCACAGAGGAAACTGTTGAATACAGCTTCAAATCGTCTGCCAATAATGAGCAGGAGGAGGAACGAAAAACTTTCACCAAATCATTAAAAAACAACAAAAATAGGATAGGCCCAAGATGCGAGCCCTGTTGGACTCCAGAAAAAATCTGAATCAAGTCAGAAAGAGAACCATTGTAGGCCACCCTAAACGTCCTACCAACCAAAAATGAACGAATCCAGGAGAGAAGTGGATCGGCAACCCCGTACACCTCAAGTTTCTTGATAAGAATCTCGTGATTAACCCGATCGAAAGCCTTGGACATATCAGTGTAAATGGCATGTACCATGAATAAAATCATTATACATACAGGTTGGCTGCGAATAAGTGTGTAAAAAAAAATTGATGAAATTAGACCTCATTTGCAGTCGAAAACGCTAAATACACTATGGTAGTGGTACGAAAATCAAAATCCATCGAGATATGATTTTTCTAACATATTTTTAGGATAACATCTCTTTCCCTAAATAAATGCGAGTAACTCGCTTTGTAGCAGACTTTCTGTAAATTTTTGGCTATGGATTCGGGAAAAACACTCTGCCACCCTGACAGACCCTGTCAGTACCGTGACAGAAAGTCAGGAATAGCAATTTTCGACATAAAATAACTATTTTCTGTCGCGTCAACACCTCCTTAAGATTGTACGATATGGGGATTTTTAATTTTCCATAAAATTCAACCCCCACTTGATCATACTAAATCTGACTAGATAATGAATAATAGGCCGTAGGTGGGGAAGCAATGATCCAAATCGAAAGGAAAAATAAGTCCTCTCCCACTGTTGATCAACAGCGCCTATCGACTTTCCATGGATCAGAGAAACTTCTCCAACGTGTCCCATTCGAAATTACTCATGAGCGTTTGTTTAATTAATTGGCAATTTTCCAACAAAAATGACAATGTTTTTTAAAGAAGAAATATGTAACTTTTCTCTTCCAAATCGCTTGTTTTGACCTGCAAAATTCAAACAATCCTTGCGAATTTCAATATGCTAAACGTCCTGAAAACCTCATCGCCAGTGGGCCTTTGAATGGAACTGACTGCCCACCGAACGAACGCCCACCAAAGTATCAAAAAATGTCGCCCCAGCAGCTGGCTGTCAAATAGAGTGCATTTACTACACCGAATTTCCACGTTTTTATTTAATTTGCTATTATTCGACAAAAATTACCACTCAGTGTGATTCTCTTCTTTTATTTAGCCATTTCCGCACAATAAAGCCTAATTTACCAATATCGTCGAAATTCGTATATTAGTAGTGAAATCCACTCTATTCGACAGCCAGCTGCCGGAGCGATATCTTTCGATGCTTTGGTGAGCCTTCACATCCAGTTCCATTCAAAGGACCGCTTCACATGAGGCTTTAAGGCCCGTTCACAAGCTCTATGTCTGCGTTGTGTGGAGTGTGGAGTCTATGCAACCAAACAAATTTATTCCCTCGAAAAATGAAGCATTTTGATAGGTTGCATGGACACCACACAACGAAAGCATAGAGATTGTGAACGGGGTCTTACGATTTTTAGCACGCTAAAAACCGCAAGGATCGTTTGAATTTTACTGGTTAAACCACTGGTTTCGAAGAGCACTCTTTTTCCCCAAAAATGGTCATTTCTACCAAAAAATCGCTAATTATTATTTTTTTAATTGCTATAAAAGAAAATGAGTCATTTTCATGAGTTTTCCACCAAAATTTCCCCGCCAGAAGGGCCCCACTTCAGAAGCGCCGAAAACCCGAGCTTTTGTTGCCTGTAACTCGAAAAGTAGTACGCGTTCTATGAAAATTTCCCGTAAAACTGGGTTTTCCTATAGCGGCGCAAAACGCTTAGCGAGCGCAGCGCATTTTACATTTATTCCTAGTTACATCTTCACTTTTCGAATGGGAAACAATTTAAATGACGCTGCGCTGAGCGTTGTGCGCTGCTAGGAAAATCTAGCTTTAAGACATTGTAGAGCACTGAATTTCCTTTAGAATTCAAACAACCATCTACGTGTATAGACCAGCAGTCAGGTAACTTGTTAGTGATACAATTCCGAAGATAATGACATTTTGGGGTGTGATTCAGGGTGTATAAGGATGTCTCATGAGTTTTCCACCTAAATTTCATTGTGGAAACATCTTGGAGAGGTAATCTACCCTGCAAAAAGGTAAGGTGTATTTGATTTTCTTCGAAAACAGGACGAACGTATTCATCGGTCTAATAGGTACCAAAAAGGTGCAACTCTTTACATTAATGATACATTTCTCAACATGAAAAGACTTCTGCACGATCTCATACATGAAGATTCACTTTATGAAAAGGAGAGGCTACGAAATTGGCATTGCTGGGGAGGGGGTAGCATTTGTATGAGAGAATCGACAGATAAGATTCCCAATCACTGCTTGTCCTCAGGAAATCGTCGTGATGTTCTCTCTATCTTTATTAAAAAATCAACTTTTCTAAAATCCTGGGGGGGGGGGTAGTTACCCCCATTACCCCCCCTGTGGATCCGCCCCTGATTCTGACAAGTATATTGTTTTAGTGACACTGAACGGAAAACCTCAGCAATTTGAAGTCGATTCCGGCGACAAGTACTCCCTAATTTCTGAGCGGGATTTCAAACGTCTAAAACTGAATGTGCCAGTTAAAAGTTCGAATATCGCCTTCCGTTCGTACACAGGTAGCATAATCAATTCACAAGGCAAAATGTCCGTTATGGTTGCGTATCACGGAAAACAAAGTATTGGTGATTTATACATTGTTCCCGACGGACATGACTCACTTCTCGGTAGACAATGGATACGAGAGCTCGACATTGACCTACAAAATATTGACCAGGAAATGAAACTGCCGATTCCGGTCAAACAACTTCACTCGATAAAATCTCTTTTTGATCATTTTTCAGAAATTTGCACTCACCTCTCGTTGTGATCTCGAAGCCAGATGGAGGAGTTCGCCTTCGCGTCGACTATAAGTGCGGTGTCCACGAACGACTTGTAAAAGCCAGTTATCCGATTCGACGAATATAAACCATGTGCTGCACAGCCTTCGTAACTCAAATTTCTTCTGTAAACTCGATCTATTTAAAGCGTATCTTCATTCACAGGTCGATAAAGAAAGCAGCAACGTTCAGACAATTACAACTCACCGCGGTACGTATCGTGTACGCCGTCTTAGTTTTGGTATCAAGACTGCCCCATCGGAGTTTAATAGAATCCTAGGCTAGGTAAACTCGTCCGAAAACTCACCATCAGCCCGGTAGACTCTGAGTTTACGTTATTTGACGGTATTCTTTTCAGGAAAGATAGGGTTGTCATTCCTAACACTCTTCGTTCCAAGATTCTAGATGAGCTTCATGAAATCCATCAAGGAGTGACAAAAATGAAGCAACTTGCCCGTCGGTACGTTTACTCGCCATCCATTGACCGAGACATAGAGCGTATGGTCAAGGAGTGTGAACAATGCACCTTGGTCAAATCAAATCCCCCTAAAGCACCTGTTCACCCGTGGGACCTTCCAGATACTAACTGGGAGAGGACCCACGTTGACTATGCCAGCCCTATCGGCGGACACTATTTCTTAGTCTGTGTGGACTCTAGGTCTAAGTGGTCTGAAGTTCGAATCACTTGCGATCCTCCTAGTCACAATTTCATTGCTGGAAAACATATTTTCGTTTCATGCCTACCCTCGCATAATCGTTTCAGATAACGCTTCGTTTTTTACGAGTAACGAATATGTCACATACTGTAAGACGAGTGGAATCAGCCAAAAATTTATTGCGCCTGGACATCCAGCTACAAACGGTTTAGTGGAAAAAAATATTCAGACTCTCAAAAATAGACTAAAAACCGCTTCAAGTGAAAATATTTCCGTTCAAGAAAAAGTGAGACGAATACTTCTACGTCGTCGTGCTACGCCACTAAGTTGTGGAGAGTCTCCCGCAGAAAAATATCTTCACCGGACCCTTCGACTTCGTCTAGACGCAATTTTCCCGTCGAGGCCCACTACAACCGTCAATACTTCTTCTATTTCAACTAAACCTTGTCGTGCACTACTGCACTACGACTCCCCCCTCCCCACCCTCTTCCTACTACCGGCTATCAACCAGTCACGGCAAAACCGAGTCAGGAATTAAGGATCTGGCTCACCAGGACAGTTACGATACCCTGAGGATGAAACAGGAACTGCAAAGATGTTGCGGCTGGGTACCACGGCCTCGTGTGAGCCGGTTGTTCCCGCAGCTAAATGTGAGATTAAGTCATTATTCTTCCTTTCCTTAAGAAGAAGAAGAAGAAGGCAAACGTTTTCATGTCTACGGGCGGCAAACCTTATGATCCAACCCTGCCAGTCATCGCAGCCCACTCAGTGGCGCCGAAATGGTTTCAATGAGGCATAGCAGGTTTCTCTTAAAAAAAAAAAAAAAAAAAAATCACAAGTTCACTGCTAAAATAGAGAAAAAGCGCTAATTCATGACACAAATTTGAAAAAAATGCTGATTCACGAGTAAAATTAAGACAAATCACCCATTCGCGGCTAAAATTAAAAAAACATTAATTCACGACTAAAATTGGTAAAAACGTTAATTCACTTTTTTTTGCCTTGCGAACTTGCGCATTAGTCAGACAAATCGCTGTGACTGTTAAAAACGCCAATTCGTGGTTTTCTTGAGGCAACTTCGTCGCTAAAAATTTTACTTCTCGCGGCCAATATTGAGAATAAGGGCTCATTTGCCTCTAAAATAAGGGAAAAATACACAAAATCTGAAGGCAACCCGTACGGCAACTTTCGCTGCTCGAATAGAAAAAATACGAAAATAGAGAAAATAGAAGGCTGAAATTGAGTAGCTGATTCGCAAATGTGCTAGTCTTGGGAGAAGTGCGTGGCCAAAAGTTTGAGAAAAGCGGTAACATTCATGGCTGAAATAGTGGAAAATCGCCAATTCGCGGCTTTCTTGGGGTCAGTCCGTGCCTAAAAAAAAAAACGATAATTGGCAGCTTAGCATGATAAAAACGCTAATTCGTGGCACAAAATCGATAAAATGCCAATTCGCGGTTTCTATGGCGTCAATTTCGAGGCCGCAGGTGAGAAAAATCGCTAATTCATGGCAGCCGCGTAGCGGGGGGGGGGGGTCCACCAGGTCCGAACCCCCCCCCCCCCCCCCCGAAATTTTAGATTTATTTCCCATGTTCCGAAGGAGACTTCAAATTTCCAATTTCTCCGCTCACGTATTGGAATAATATCGCACAATAATGATAATAGTAATGATAGTAATAATAATATGTAGTTAAAAACTGAAAAGAGTAGGCATAGAGTGGAAATACCCGCCTCCCCACCGCACCGGACCTACGTCGGACCCCCCCCCCCCCCAGGAATCCTGGCTACGGGCCTGATTCATGGCTATAGGGAAATGAGAAAATAGAAAAAAAAGGCTCTCAAACACGCTAATCCGTGCTTTCTCGATTCAATTCCATGATCAAATTGGGAAAAAGTTTCAATTTAGCGGCTAAAAAAAATCGATAAAAAGCTCAAATCGCGGCCATATTTCATCACGGAAAATCGATAAAATGTGGTAATACACATCTAAATTTGAGGAGTCCTTGCTGCTTGAGCCAGTGGATCATTTGATTCCAACGTCAGGGGCGGATACATGAGGAGGGCTACCGGCCCCTGTGTATTTGTTTTTCAGTTGAAAAACAAATACATGGCGCTTCAGTGAGGTCCACTAGCGTCGTGGCTTTTCCTTGGATAAATCGTGGGGCTCTTGAAATGCTTTGAATATCGCCGGACGCGGTTTTTAAGAGCCCCTCAGACCATGTTGGATTGAAGAATGCAACCGATACTGGCAAAACGCACTAAAAGACTCGGCTGCGCCTGTCTCAAATGAGCGTTTCGCACGAAGGTCATTGGTTTCGGACGAATGTCTCCACTCGGCGGTGGGTCAGCGTTGTTCGCTTGCATCATCGAAGCTATTTTCCGGACTTCAACCGCTCGTCCGATTGAAAATCCGTTTCAATTTTTGAATTTCCCGTGCCACATGGACCCACAAGATACGCATGTACTAGAAGAGCTCATAAAATATAGTGTGGGTGCAAGAGGAACATTTAAATAATGGTAGGGACATGTACTCTTAATTATGCTGTTATGGGGCCCGTGTCATGAGCTCCTAGCTCTGCGATTAATAAATAATAATAACCTAGATAAAATTAGTTTATTTGGGTCGATCCAAACTGCGATAACCTGGCTCGTTCCAAATTATCGTAATGTAGCGTTACAAGATACTGATAAATTATCAGTCTTCAATTGACACCCTCATCATCCCCTTATATGTGTCCACGTCCCCAAGTTATGTTTAGACTGGTAGTTGTAGCTACAAGTGATTGAAATGCATGCGATTTAATGAACGTGTCTCTTTCCATTTCCGTATAGATATTCTGAGGCGTCGTTCCTCAAGCCAAATATGTAGGTATCTCTTTTTTGTTCCACGACTAAAAACCCTTTAACGCTTGCAGTACTTCGTCCCACTAATTTAATGTAATTGCTAAACTACATGGTTTCGCTCCAAGGTCAAGATTTATGCTCAAAGAAGTATGAATAGTTTTTTGACTCACCGGTACCGCCACCGCCTCCGTGATAGAAAAAAACTCCCTTTTTCACTTCTACCTCTTTTTCAACTGTTTACGTTTTTAACCTTACCCGTACAAGCGCCCTTTCTTCCTTCTCACTCTTATTCTCCACCCTTTTCGTCACTACACTACAGAAGGGTTTAACTTGGTGACGTGCGGCCCAGCTATATGTACCTCTTCGCCTTCAGCGACAGCCCGCAAGGACAGAAACGGCTCCGGTCCTAACATTTCCCAAATGTACTTCAATCCATTAAAACAAAAAACAAAAATCTTGAAATTTCACCCTGGAACCAGATTTTTCGTGATTCGCGGTCATTTTTCGTTGAAGCACAGACAATTTTTGCCAAGAAACTGACACTTTCGCCCCCCCCCCCCACCTAATATCTGCAAAATTATACGTTTCAAATTCGTTAATATCCCACGAAAATGGCTGGTCATTATTTTCACAAAATTGCAGTAATTCTGGTCCTTATTTTGGAAAAATATCAAGTTTCTGGTTCTTTTTTTTAGCGAAATTGTCCGTTTCGGGTCTTAATATTCTCGAAATGGCGAGTTTCAGGTACCTTTTATTTCAGTCCAGATGGGCATGAAAAATCCGGGTCATTTGATCGTGTCTGACACCTGCGCAGGGCGTTTTTCATGGAGGTCTAGGCCTAGGAGATGACTCTTCTGAGGTCGCCAGACAGAGGCTCACAACAGAGCGAGCTGTTGGCAAACACACCTTTGGACTGCTTGAAAACGGCTGGCAAGTGTAAACATTGGTTTTTCGTTAACAATAAACTAGAAAACCACGATCGCCTTTCAGTTTCGAATGAAGCCTTGCAATTGAAATTTGAAAACTTGCAAGCTTCGTCTGAATATCCCCAAAATTGATAATTTCTTATCTATTTTTTCTGAAATTGCAAGTATCCGTTAATTTTTTTGCGAAATTTTAAGTATCGGTGCTCAATATTCTCTGAATTGCGAGTTTCTGATCTTTATTTTCGCAAACGAGGATTTTATTTCAATGAGCGCGCTACACTGCGCCAAAAATAATGAACGACAAAGCTGTTAGGAGCAGGATCCATCAAACAATCGCAAAAAATTGCGCACCGAAGGTGAGGTCCAGTCTCCGTTTTGACCTCAGACCTTCAGCTACCTGAGCTACTCGGTCCTGGTCTCATCAGCCCGGCAATTGAGCCGAGTGCGGAGTAGATGGACTGCTCCTCACTGGGAAAGGAGGTGCCACTGCAGTACAATCCCCGCCCCCCAGCGCTCCACCCGACCCAGCAAAACCGAGTCAGGGGCTCAACAGGACTGATGAGAACCGTCGGTTTACATAAGTCGGGTTAACTTCGAAAATTGGAGGACTTTTTGAAAACGCGAAGTGCTTCGGCAGCTCAAGCTAAGTATGGTAATACGGAAGATGGGCCATTGAAAAACAGTGAAGACGTAAATGTTTGAAATTACATTTTTCTGTTTTTAAAGCGGAAATACGATTTTTGTAACGATTTTTCTCACATACCTGCTACGTGTCTATCTGTGGTTCATATGGCTAGTCCATTTCCATTCAAATTGGTTTATTTAAAAGAGCGAAAGCCGATAAATTGGGGTTTGAAAGAGCATAAATTGTGGAAATTTACTTTTGAAACAGCTAAACTCCCGCACAAATGATTTTCATATGAGCGGTGGCACTGGCACTATCTGCATGGTCTCCCGCCATTTATTTACAGGATCGACTTCACATCGACCGTGTGGAGGACGGTCGTATTGAGACATCAGTTCATGTCCTGATGAGCAAGCATCCCGGTGCGTAGCTAAAATTGAGCCCCTCATCATAAACCAAACCAACGTATTATTCTTCAAAGAGGGATTCTCAACACTTTTGGGCTGCGGTGTACACGATTATTCAACCAGTGGCCAATTTGACGGATTCCCCGTTAGATCTGACGGATTTAGAAAGAGGTTGACGGGGAAAAGTCTGCCTAACGGATGATGGAATTTTTAAACGGAATTTCGGATCGCGGAATGATTTTTATTATTATTTCTGTACTATTGCATACATTATTCAGTTGTGATTTGACGTTTTTTCTTTATTTTAGCCGCAAATTAGGGGTTAATCTTAATTCCCGTCATGAAATTGAATGAACTAGCGCATTTTTTTCAATTTCGGCAATGAATTAGTGTTTCTGTTTAAATCTTAGCTGTGAACGAGCGCCTTCACACAATGTTTGCCGCAAAGCGATTTTTCAAATGTTGGACTATGTAGCGCTTTATCACAGTTTTAACAGCGTTTTTATCAATTTTAGCCGCGAAATAACGCATTTCCCCACTCTAGCCTCGAATTTGCGCTTTTTCCATGCCTCTATGTCTCATCTATAGCCACGAAGTTGCTTCCCCAAGCCTTGCGGATTTGCATTCTTTCGATTTTGCCGCGAATTAGCATTTTTGTTAAGCTAAAGCTGTGAATTAACGTTTTTGTCAAGCTGACCTGTGAATCAGCAATTTTTATTTATTTTAGCCGCTGATTGGCCCCAAGAACAGCGAACTACCGGATTTTCCAGATTTAGCCATGAACGAGCTTCAACATTTTGAATTAGTACTTTATAGCGTTTTCCATTTGCATGAAATTCCGCTTTGAAGCCGAGCATTTCCACCCGTCTTCTCAGAATTACATCATATGGTAAAGAAGAAGACGGGTGGAAATGCTCGGCTCCAGAGCGGACATTTTTGCAAATGGAAGGCGTCATTATTCTCTAATTTGTTCTTGAAATTGCACAACCAAGAAACTCCAAATTCGTTTTTTTCTCTCTCTCTCTGAATTTTAGACACTAACCGGCGCTTTTTTCATTGTTAGCATTTGCGTTTTCAAAGCCACAGTGAATTAGCACATTATAAAACTAAATTTTATCAGTGAATTAGCGTTTTTCCTTAGTTGCAGCAACGAATTAACGATTATCTCAATTTTAGCTATGCATTAGCCCAACTTTAGGTGAAAAATGAGAATTAGCGGTTTTTTGTTTTTTTTTTTGTAGTCATGAAATAGCGCTTTTCTCATTCAAAGTCATACGTGTCCTCCTAAAACCGTGAATCGGCGTTTTCAAAATTTGTGCCGAAAATCTCAGTTTCAGCAATGCACTGAGAAAAATCCTGTGGCCCGATGGTTTCGAAAGTGAACCGAAGAGCGTCATCGGGTCAAAACCCACCCGAGGAATTAAGACATCGTCCGAATTTAGGCTGATGCGATGACGAAACCGCTCGAAGAATAGATCAATTTTCTGCGACCCGATGTTCAGGTCTGTTCGAACCGCCCTTATAGCGGAAACGGAACGAACTCTTCGGCTCACTTTTTTTTGCGTGCTGAAACTGTCTGATGGGTTTGTTTACTTTATTTGCTAAGAACCGATGGTAAATAGCCCGATGCTTTTGCCCGAACATCATGTGAAAACGTTAAATCATGGAGTGAAAGAAGACTCGATTGAGATCAGCACGATGCCTAGACTGGTAATAAAAAAATTACCTGGGGGTTCAAACAAATAAAAATAAATGCCTTATATGTAATCGGCCTGATGGAGTTTTGCTTAATTGACGAGGATTTTTGCCTGAAAAAATTGGGCTGACGTGAAATAAGTGACCTGGAGTAAAGAGGTGTTTAATTTTTTGGAGACAGTTTAGCAGCACGAGCGCAAGGGTTGTGATGGCTCAGGAAAATAAATATTATTAGGTACCTAATCGTTTAGCTTGGCAATTTTCATATGAAGATCGAAGTACTAAATTTAATATGTGGATTAATATTAAGGCCCGATTTCACCAACTTCTTAAACCACGATCAACAACTAATCACGATTACAATGTAAACAATTATTATCAGAATTCATGTGGGTCGTTATTGGCAACTAATCACGATCAACTTTAAACGAGATCAATTTTGTTGGTGAAAATGGGCCTAATTCATTACAATCTCATCGGGTCAATTCAGTTTTTCTTCGGTCGATTTCCTTGTACGAACCGATGAACTAACTTTTCACCACCCAATGCAAAAAAAAAAAAAAAAAAAAAAAAACAACGACAAAAAAACCGCTGACGCTTCTAATTCGTTCGAAGGGTTATGGGGAAGCTCTGGATCGTTCGAATCCAAAAGCAGCTAGGTTCATTATGAACCGATGGGGGTCAGTGGAGGGGCTCAACCTTCACGATTCGAGTAACGGTTTTTTCCTCAACGCATTGAAGTGTCGCGAGTGTTGGTGTATGTGGATCCAGAAAGCTTCATCTGACCCTCTATTTCTTACCACTTCTTCGTTTCTCGTTCATCACGTGTTCGGTCTGTGATCTGTGTGTACTACTCTACTGATACTAGTAGTTTATCGCATGATATCATTTTTCATAATTTCAATAAATTATGTTTGACATTTTCAGATCGGCGGTCAGGCCAAAGCCCACCGAAGATTGTGCATCGAGTGAAAACTCTGACTCAGACCAATGATGTTGTTTAATTTAAAATGTTTATTTTTTTCATTGATATAATAATATTATATGTATTATAAATAACATTGATATAATAAATTATCATTTGTTCATTGAATGTTGGCATTAACTTTAGGTAATTTAAATGATTTTTTTTAGTTGAAACATTCTTATTTTTATTGTTAACACTTGCCGACTAGTTTCGGAGAATGCACCCTATTATCAAGACGTCCACGTGGAAACAGATCTCCGTCACAATTGTCACGAGCTAACATTACCTAGAACCCTTGAGAAACGGCCGAGTTTGAGAAAGAAGTTTCTTTGTGCGGCCGTTTCTCAAGTTTTTGGGGGAATTTTAGCTCGTGACATAGATTTGTTTCTACGTGGATGGCTGGATAATGAGATGCATACCCCGAAACTAGTCGGCCAGTTTTAACAATAAAAATAAGAATGTTTCAACTAAAAAACATCATCTAAATTACCTTGGTCCGATGGTCAGGCCAAAACGATCCGAGGAGGAATAGGCATCGGGTGAACACTCAGACCGATGGTAAAGCCATAGCCAACCGAAGATTGCCCATCAGGTGAAAAGTCGGACCGATGGTCAGGCCAAAGAGACCTGAGGAATGCGCGTCGGGTGAGAATTCGGACCGATGGTCAGTCAACATCAAACCGAGGAATGTTCATCGGGTTAAAACTCGGGCCGATAGTCAGGCCAAAGTAAACCGAGGAGTGTTCATCGGGTGCATCCAAAGGCTAATGAATTGGCACGATGATCGGTTGAACATGAACCGATTGTTGTAATCGGGTGAAAAACCTTAAGGCTATTTCAACCTGATCATCGGGCATTATGATTTTGACCCGATGCTCGGGCGAATATTGACCCGATGAAGGCATTTTTTTCTCTCAGTGTGAATTAGCGCTTTTCCCATGGCCATGATAGCCATTGAAATAGTGCTTTTTCTCATCTTTGGGCGCGATATGTGTCCCCCAGAGACCGCGCGAATTGACGTTTTCTCAATTTAATTCTTTGCCTCCCCTATTTTTCCGTATTTGAGCTTTTCAGGCTTCTCAGAGGTATGTCGGCCCGCTTTCACTATCATACCCATGCACGCTGTTCATTATTACTTATTTGAAGGATATTTAGCGGGATGGAATACATTTTGACGGATTTCTGACAGAATTTTGAGCTTGACTTGACGGGAAAAGCCAAATGTCAGTTTGGTGCACGCTACCGCAGTGGAAGACCATCTCCATTATTGCCAGGTGCGCCGTGTAGGTGTGCACCAGAAGACCGTTTCAGTGTTTCTGGCCAGGGCTCCCGGATCACGGTTAAATTAGGATTTAAAGGAGCAAAATCCGTGAGATCAGGTTTTCGGAGGAGCGAAACTTCGCACAGTCGGGGTTTGTGAGAGCCAAAGAAGAGGTAATTTGGGTGTTGAATTAACCCAATCCGTGAATTTTGTTTTTAAAGGAGACACATTCGTATTTCGAATTAGCAAATCCTGCAAAAATGACTTTTAGAAATAGATAAAGCCACGACATTTGGGTTTGAAAGAGCAAAAATTCGTGAAATTTGGGGGACGGGGCCAAATTCGCGGCTATTGTGACATAGAAGAGCGAAAAATACATGGTGAAACTGGGATTTAATTGGACCAAAATAACGAATTATGGAGTTTTTTGAGGTAACCAAACGTGAGAAACTGACAGCTAAAGACACCAAATTTGTTTGTTTTTTTTTTTTAAAGCAAACTGTATTTAAATTGTTGCTCAAAAACGAGTCAAATCCGCGAAATTTGGTTTTTGAAGAGCGCAAAATCTACGTTTGAACGAAACAAATCTGCAAACATTTTGGTTTGTAAGAGAGCGAAAATCCACGAAACTTGGTGTTTTAATAGCCCCAAAAGAGATCTCGTAGAAGGGGTGGGGGAGCTCACTTAACACAAAAGTCCGTCCCAATGCCATTGTTTCTCGATATAGGCTTTACTTATGAGAGCACAACATCTTCTCTGCATAGCGTTACAATAGAAGTTGAACGTATTTGCGGCTTTTCCTCGAGTCGTCACGCTCTTGAAAGTATAATTCAGAATCGATTTTCCCCGACCTCCTGCGGCGTTCAAGAAGCGCTCGCGTGTCCAACTTTTTTTTTTTGTCTCCCCTCCTACCTCATGAAAATTCATACTTTGACACCAACAAACTAATTATTCGAGAACTGAAATAAAAAAAACTCGATTTTATCAATGTTTCCTCGTTCCTTTTACGCCTACTGACATCGTATTAAGGCGAAGCTCTTACCCATTTCCTACAGTCGGAAATTATTTTATTTTGTTTTTTCTTCCTTCACGTTTCCCCATCCCTCTCCACTCTCTATTCATGAGGATGATTCTAACCACATGGGTTGGCACTCCTGAACCTGCAGCCTTTTTCCGAGAAAACGTATTTCTTTGTTATCTCGTGTTTAGATGTATAGAAAAGAAAAAAAAAGGAAGAAAAGTAGCGACAATGAGGGAAGAGGAGCTTGTTATTTTCAGCGTGGTGAATTTGGAGTTTGAGTTGGGGGGGGGGGGCTAAGTAGCAGCTTGTTGAGAAAGAGCCAAGGATGAACGATTGAGAAATTAATTTTTAATAAGATTTTTTGTTAGAATGAAAGGAGAGAGAGGGAATGAGAGTGAAAAGTTCTTGAAATTTGTGCTTAATTTCCAGAGAAGTCTATTTTATCTGATTTATTTTTTATTTTTATCCACCAATGAAAGGGGAAGTTGAGCTGGTTCAGCAAAAATGAAGAAACAGCTATCCAGAAAAAAAAAATTCGCCAATTTCATCACTTTTCTTTTAACAAGGCACCTTCCTCACACCTCTTAAACCTTTTTTCAAAGTCCTATTTTTGTCTTCATCAGTAACTATACGTAAAATACACCGATGCACCTTAATGATCTGAACCCCCCCCCCTTACCAACCCAACCGATCCCCATCAATTACTTTCCCTCTTGTAGAAAAGGAAAAGGAGTCCCGGAAAGGAATCTCAAATCAGGTTGGAAGGGGGTGTATAATATTGACTAATCTCAGCTGTTTCAACCCCCATCCCCCCACAACCAGCTGCCATCCATTCAGCCTGTACGGGGATAGGACAACCCTCCATCAACCGACCAGCTGGGAGGGCGGCTTTGCTCCCCATAGCAACACTACACGGTCCAGGGAAAAAAGGTTTTGAGATTTTCCGCCCCCTTCTCAACTATTCTAACGTTCTACCGTTGCTCTTTTCGAAGGAGAAAAATTATTTATATATATATTGCTAGTTGCCATGGTAACAATTTGGAATTCCCCCTTCCCAACCACACACACACACGCCCACATTTAAGCCTTCGGAAAATTGTTATCGCTAGATTTTCATTTTTCGGATGGGAAGGGGCCTGTAAGAATTTAATTGACCCCTCAGGATGAAACGGTGGATTTTTTTCCCCGGAATTTTCATTCGGACAGAGCTTTAAAATAGTTGTTTCAAGGAAACAATTATTGAGAATCACTCAAAGAGTCACGCAGAAATCGAACCCCCTGAGGCTGCGGGGGACACAGATCTTCTTTCTTATTCGGCACCCCTCCCCCACCTCCCCCTCCTACTCCTAGTCAACCATCACACGAACTAGGAAAGAATGAAAGATCCAATCCACACTCGAAAGTCATTTCAACCTACCGGAGACTTTATAATATTGCCTTAGCATGCTAGGTGGTGGTGGTGGGGGGACTTAGCTTTAGAAGGCCACCAAACTTCCACGCTCACGACCACCTGACTGCTTTAACGCTCCCCCCCCCCGCAACCCTCTTTGAAAATGCCGATACGCGTTTCTGGCTTGGTAACAAGCGCTAGACGCTGTAGAGGAGGATCGTTACTTGGGGACCTTTTGCCTATTTACGATCTATTTTTGAATACCAGGGAAGATTGGAACTAATTTTGTACTTTTACTAAGTAAATTATGTGCTTATAACGTTAAAAACTATATTTTTATCGATTGAGAAGCCCGCTCGGGGGCTTGTGGACCTCCACCCTACGCCATAACACAGCACCCGACTGTTTTGAGATAAGGATTCTACTGGTTTTACGAGGAGGAAAAGAAGGGTCGTCGGACCTTTGTGGTGATGAAGAAATCACTAAAAATAATTTCCCATTTTCCACGGCCCATTAAAATATTAAATGACTTTGTCCACCCCTTCCAAGGCCGCGGTGGATGGGGAGGTTACAGAGGATTCTAACCCCTCCCCATCCATCACAGCTGGTAATTAACTTTCACCAGTGGCGTAGCGTATAGGGTGGCGGTGGGGCGGCTCGCCCCGGGCATCACATGATATGGGGCATCAGTCGGTAGAGGCTTTTATTTATTTTTAACATGAATTATGCACAGTAGAGATAAATATAGCGCCCTATTGCGCACCGCCATTACAAAATACTCCACAATCTCTTCAACCGCCCATAGTTGCCAGGTGCTCCGTGAAATAAAATCGCTGTTTGAAGAAGCACCAAAACTACACAAACAGGTCCATTGCAGACTAGGGCACCCCAAGAGCTATCTATTGCAGTGTAACGACTGTCAGTTGGTGGGAGAAGGCTAAAACCTACAATGAATTCGACTGAAAGCTGAGTCTTGGCGATGGCGTGGCTCTCTTTGGGAGACAAAACAGTCTAATAACTGGCCAGAGCGTGCCAAGTTCTGCAGGTTGCACCCCACAAACGGTTACGGTTCCACGCAAATTTCATCATTAAAGACTCAATTTCGTCACAAAAATTGTCTTTTGCAAACTGTCTATTGCGAACTGTCGATGTCGTCTTATAAATGCCAATTTCGTCCTTGGAACTGTTAATTTCGTCATGGAAATGTCAATTTCGTCATTCAAGACAGTCAATTTTGTCTCATAACCCGTAAATTTCGTCTTCTAAACTGTCAATTTCGTCCTGGAATTCTAAATTTCGTAATTTAAAACTGTGTAAATACTTTCCTTGGAACTGTCAGTTTTGTCCTATGAGTGTCAATTTCGCCGTCCCAAAACTGCCAATTTCTACCTCTAAACTGTCAAATTCGTCCTTGAAACTGTCAATTTCACGCGGGGAACTGTCAATTTCGTCATAAAAAACCGCCAAATTCGTCATTCAAAACTGTAAATGTCGTCGTTCAAAACCGTCAATTTCATCCCGGAAACTATCAATGGCATTTTCCCCGGAAAAAGTCTATTTCGTTCGAGAAAAAGTTAATTTCGTCCTGGGAACAGTCAATTTTGTCCTATAAACTGTCTATTTCATCGAGAGACTGTAAATTCCGTCCTGGGAGCCGTCAATTTCGTCGTATAAACTGTCAATTTCGCCCTGGAAACAGCCGATTTCACCCTTGAAACTGTCAATTTCGACGTTCAAAACTGTCAAACTGTCAATTCTCTTATGCAGGACCGTCAATTTTATTATTTCTTCGTTGTGTCTTGGAAACTGATTATTGCAGTGAAAAAGTTGACATTGAGCCTGCAGCATTTTGTCCCACAAACTATTAATTTTGTCCTGGAAACCAGGGGCGTAGGTACGGGGGGGGATAGGGGATTCATCCCCCCCCCCAGAACTGCAAGTATACGAACGAAGAAGCACTAGTACCACAACGAAGAGCCCCATAAAATCTCCAAAAATTGAGCATTTCACGTTGAAGTTAGGTTTAGCAGATTTTCTGGACTTGAAGCAGCCCGAAAAGGTCCGAGTACGTCCAGCTTTTTCCTTGGACTTCAGACCCAACGCATTTGTGTACCGTGGTACGGGGGGGGGGGGAGGTTCGCCCCGGACCCTCTATCAGACAAAAATCGGTAATATTCGTGGCTATAGCTACTAAAAAGCGCTGATACGTGGTCTCGCGATGCAACTTCCAGAGGCCATTCTTCCAATAAATTGTGGAAATCAACTCAAAAGTGTTGTATTTGGGTAAACTCCGAGGTTAAAGTTGAGAAAACACGCTATAATATTGACAAATAAAAGATGCTTTCAGGTTAAAATTATTCAAAAATGGCAAATTCACAACAATAGGGAATAGGATGCTGAATAGCCGCAAAATTAGCACAAAACGCTATTTCACAGCAGAAATTGGGAAAAATCGCTAATCTGCAGATATAAAGTTGTGGAAAAACGTTAATTTGCGGATACAAAATGAAGGAAATCACTAATTCGCGGGAAAAATTGAAGAAATCACCAATAAGCGCAGCTAAAATTAAGAAAAACGTTAATTTTCAGTTCAAATTGGGAAAAGTGCTAATTATCAGTTAAAAATTGTAAAACTTGCTAATTTGCAGATTAAATTGAGTCAAAAATTGACGAAACTCGGTAGGTAATGCACGGGTTGGAAAAGCTACCACGCTGATAAAATTTAGAAAAAGCGAAAATTCGCTGCTAAAATTGAGAAAAATCACTAATTCTCGAATTAAGTGTCGTTGAAATTTATACTTTAAAAATTATGATTTTTTGACAAAAATGGATGGATAGACGTAAATTTTGTTCTTTGAAAAAAAAAAAAAAAATTACATTTATAATTTAAATTCGCACCTTCTGAAGTCATTTTTGTGGCTAAAATTCAGAAAAATGGCAAATTCATGCATGGCTGTACTATAATGTTAAAAAATATGCTAATTCACGGCTAGAACTGAAAAGAAGCAATAATCTGTACCTATAAAAGCTATATAGTTTTGCTAATGCGGTGGCAAAATGTGAAAAACCGCTGATTTGCGGGTAACATTTATAGAAAATAAAATAATCAGAGCCTGGTGGTAAGAGAAAGGTTAATTTTAAGCCTAAAAAATGAGAAAATTGCTAATTTGCGGCTAAAAGTGGAAAAAATCGCCAATTTACAGCTAAAATTGCGCTAAACGCCAATTTGTGACTGAAATTGAGAAAATTCGCTAAAACACAGGTTTGAAACGCTATACGACGCGTCGCCGCTACAATTTAAAAAAGCGCTAATTCATTGAGAAAAATTCTAATTTGCTTTAAAAACTGAATATACGCCAATTTGCGGAATCTGAAGGCAACTTTTCAGGCTTAAATTGAAAAAAAGCTCCAATTTATGGCAATAGGCGAAGAAACCGTTAATTCGCGAGTAAACTGAGAAAAATCGCTCATGCATTGCGTATGGTGAACCAAAAAAATCCTAATTCGTGAAAAATCCCCCTATTTTGCGGCTAATATTGTGGAAAACACTTAACAAAAACGTTAATTTCCAGCTAAAATTGAGAAAAGTGCTAATCCCCTGGTAAAAAAATTAAAAAATCGGTAATATGCTGCTAAAATTGAGGAAAACGCCAAAACTCGTGGATAATTACGAAACATCGCTCACAGTGGAGAAAATGCGCAAATTCATGGCTATGGGAGGGGGTGGGGCAAAACCGCTAATCTGCGGCTGAAATTGAGAAGAACGATACATTCGGCCAAAAAAGCGCTAATTTGCGGGTAGAGCCCAAAAATTGCCCCTAACTGAGAGGTTGAGGCTATGATGAGGCCAGCAAGATGTCCAGATTCAAGAGTGTACTGGCTGGGTGGAATGATGACTAAAATGTGAAATTACCCCCTCCGCTCACCCTTATGGGATATCAATCTGATCCGCCCCCCCCCCCAGGGGGGATTCCTGGTGGGGGATTCCTACCTACGCCACTGCTGGAAACTGTCAATTTCGACCTGTGAACCGTATATATCGTTTGAGAAACTGTCTATTTCGTCCTCACGAGTCTGATTTCACCCTTGGAACTGACGATTTCGACGTTCAAAACTGTCAAACCGCCTATTTCACCTTTGCAACTGTCGATTTCGACGTTCAAAACTGTCAAAATGTCAATTTTCTCCTACATTACTGGCAAAAACTGTTGGCATTGAGCCTCTGGAGCCCCAAAATATAGACTTTTATGTTATTTATCACCTCCTCGATCACGGAACACCCACGGAAGGGTAAATTAACCCTGCTTCTTGCCCTAGTGAACTCCTAGAAGAAATGCCAATCATAGGACCTAAAGGCTAATTTAACTTCACCTTTGAATTTAGTTTGACCTTGAATTGACAGTAACGTGGTCGAAAGGAAGTTCCCGACGTACCAATTGCAATCACACGGTCGAGCATGTCAATCTCTATAGCATTTTTGGGAAGAAATGCCTAGTTTCGGTGCCTACTTAGTCGGTTTCGAGGACGAAGTAGCAAGAATGGTCGGGCCATTAAACCAAATTCGTGGGCTAAATTAAAATGATCGATGCCTACGATGGAATTATCTTTTATAAAACTCATAATTTCATCAGTTTTAGCCACAAATGAGCGTTTTCCTAAACTTGAAGCGCTAACTAGCGGTTTAATAAACTTTTTAGCGGTTAATGAGCGATTTGTATCGATTTTAGTGGTAAATTAACGGTTTTCTCCACATTTTTCCTTGAATTAACTCCCCTCTCCCTGGGCTCCTGACCGGCCAAAAAAAACAGCAAGTTAGCCAGTTCGCTCAATTTTATCCGTGCTAAGACTTCCGCTAACCTTCTGACTGATAAAACACGAATAAGCGTCTTTTCTCAAGTTTAGCCACAGATGAGCGTTTTTCACAATTTCAGCCGCTAATAAGTGATTTTGTCGAAATTCTGACCGCTGAAATCGCGCGAGTACCACGGGAAAACACTTTTTCTTATTGATTCTTTGAGAATAAATCGTCCCCCCCCACCCACACATTTTAGTTCTTGTCCAAAAAACAGCACAGTACACAGTGGCGACTTGGCTCAGTTTTAGCCATTGTAATGTCCTCCATTAACCGCGAACTAGGATTTGCTCTCGAATTTAGGCGTGGACTGAGAAATCGGGAATACGCGTTTTTTATCAATTTTAGCCAAAAATGAGCGTTTTTCTCAATTTCAGCCTCCGATTCACGATTTTTCCAAGCTTTAAACCACGGAATTGCCCTGAGAAAAGCTCAATAGGGAGATGTCTCAATTTTAGCGGTCTGAGAAGCCTCAGAAACTGAGGATTAGCCTTTGTTGTTGTTTTTTTTTTTGTTTTTTTTTTTCAATTTTATCCATGACGTTACCTTCCGATACCACGAAATCATGTTTTATTCCTTGATACATTCAATAATAAGCAGCAAATGAGCGTCTTTTCTATATTTGAACGGCAAATGAGATCTTATTCTCAATCGTGCGCCAGGCGTTTAGCCTTAAACGGAGGTATTTGGGGTGGTTCAGGTTGGTTTTGTGTTTTCATTTCTACCACCTTTTTTGGGAATTGATGGGTTATAAGGGGGGGGGGGGAAGCGACATTTCTCTGTTCGTGTGCGCGAACAGTAGCGATTTAAAGTCAATTTCAGCCGTCTAAGACCGCCGTTCCTATGTGAACTGTAAATCTGAATGTTTACTTTAAACAGAGTGTCTACACTAAATGTGCGACTTTCCCAAATACAGCACAGCAGCGATTTCGCTCTATTTTAGTCGAGTAAAGTCGTCCGTTAATCGTGAATTTGTGCCCCCCCCCCCAATTATGGCCTGGACTTTCTCACTGAGGAATCGGGAATATGCGTTTTTTTTAATCAATTTTAGCCTTAAATGACCATTTTACTTAATTTTATCCCCCGGTAAGCGATTTTTCCAAACTTTTAACCGCGGGATCGCTTCAAGAGTAGCCCATTTCTATGATACATCTCAATTTAATTAATTTACTTTTTAAATCAAATGAATTTGTCAAGGCGCAAAATTTCATGAATCAGGGCAAATTTACGACGACAATGCTAAAGAACAGGAGCCGGTTAGTCGACTGAGGGCTATCATAAGCCCTAATGCAGAAGATTGTAGTAGATTGGGTGTGATATTCGTTATACGCCTGTTGCCTTTTGTTTTTAGATACACGTTAGATACACTTTATCTATCTATCCATCTGTCTATCCACGAAATTTTTCTCTTCAATAAAGAAGTGACAACCGCGGAATAGGCCTGTTGAGGGGTCAAAACCGTGAAATTGGCAATTTGAAGAACAGAACCAGCAAATTTTGTTGCTTTTTGAGAGCTCAGCCCACGAAATTGGCTTTCTAAGGAGCCACATCCGTTGCATTGTCTTTTTAAAGGGCCGCACGCGTGAAACTTGTTTGTTAAGAGAGCCAAGTCTACAAAACTCTGTTTTCTACATAGTTAAACGGGTTTTTTGGTATTTGTCAACCGACTAAATTGACTTTTTAAGGGCACCTGGCACAGGCTCTCTGTGTCGGGTAGAGCATGCCACCTGCGCTTTTCAAATGCAAGAAAAACGAGTGGGGGGGGGGGTCCCATTAATTTAAAAATATGTCCGTGTTTTTTAGAGCGGTGTACGTTTCCTGCAGGTTGAGAAAATTATTTGGGCTGACGAAAGGGAATGAGTAAGAAAAATAACGAGGTATTTGGGGTGGTTCAGGTTGGTTTTGTGTTTTCATTTCTACCACCTTTTTTGGGAATTGATGGGTTATAAGGGGGGGGGGGAAGCGACATTTCTCTCAAAATTACTCCGATTCTCAAATAACAGTCTAAAAAGGGGTTGCTTTCTACCTCCCCTCCCTGGCTTTTCTCTCATCATTCACCGCTCACATTCCCTTTTAATTACTTCCTTTTTAAACAACGGCACAGCACGGCAGTTTGTCGAGCCCACAATCGATTTCTGAGTTCAGACCCCCCTCAAGCAGTAGCAACAGCAGCAGCACGCAGTCCAATCTCACTACCTCGTACTTCCTCTCTACAGAGCCTTCCAGCACCATTTATTCCTTCTTGGATAATCAAAGCCTCTCCAATATTTATTAGCTCGTTTGATCCCCTTGGATTTGAAGCTTTCCGCATAATTGAGGAAGCCCCGGCATTTGCCTTGAGGGAGTCGAGTTTGGTTCTGTCCGGATTTGGAAGCAAAAGAGACGGATATAGATTTTCAAAGCGTTAAAACCGGGGGAAATTCTTTATCGGAGCTCCCCCCCCCTTCTTTACCTTCCATCCACTGACAATGCTTACCCTACAATGCCACTTACCATAATCCGAAACTCTTTTACTGAAATTACCAATCTCAAGCGCGTAATTCGATTTAAATCTAAACACCTTCCTGCACCCCGCTCCTCGCCCATCCACGACATCCAGCTCGCAGCGTTTCCAATAATGTAAATTTCGTCAAATGAACCTCCCCTCCCTTGAACACCCACACAACAACATAAGGACCAGACAATTCGCGACCCCCCACCCCTACCCAATCTCTTCACCTGTTTAAAATATAAACGGCTCGAGCCCTATTTATTCCGGGATCTTCAAAGAGAGTAGACTGTGCGTCCCTGGGTTCCTAAATAAACTGGTTCGCTTTATAATAACACAACCGGGGCGAAAACTTCAATCTAAATGCAAGGAAGGGCCTGAAGAGGAATATTGATGGGAGGGGTTGGAGTGGGTCAGAGGGTTCTATTGATTCAGCCATAAACCAAACTGCATTATTAAAACGAAGGTTGAACGCGAATAAATTAATTTCAAAAGATATTAAAACTGCGAGGGCTGTAGTAGCAGCCTTAGAGAGGAAAACGGTTAAAGTTTAGTTTGATGAGAAGGGGTTTTAGTTTTATGCGTCTACTATACTTCGAATTGTCCACAATTATTCGTCTGAGATGACGAATAATCCAGTCAAATCCACCCCTCCCCCCAAACGTTTTTTTCTTTTTTCAAGTATGTGGATGATTGTTACTTTTTGTCAAGTACATACAACTAAAAATCACAACAACCGAGGGGGATCAGCATAGTCAATACAAGCTCGAATGTTCGTATTCGTGACAGTGCCCCAACGTGAACAAGAAGCGTTCATGAGGTTGTGGGAGGGTTAAGGGAAGGATGGGAATGATAAAAAAAGAAAGGGAGAAAAACATACTATAGAAGAGATTTATAGAGACATGGTTGATGAGGGGGGAGGGGAGAATAAAATACCGATAGAGATGAAACGAGTGAAAAGAGGATGGAGCCTGCTCGTTGTTGACAAAAACCCCTCTAGAAAAACCAGAAAGAGTGAGTGAGACAGGCTGATAAAAAACAAGGGGAGCAGCACCAGAACTAACGAGTGGATGTTGGGAGAAAAGGGAAGCTTCGGCTTCACGCATTGCAGCGAACGATGGCTGTCCGATGACACTCTGTACAAGGGATTTAGGGTCTACGGTACACTGGGGTGTGGGAAACTGTGTTTGGAAAGGAAGCCATCGTACGGCAGCTGCGTAATTTTACACAGAAAAATAGCGAACACGAGGCCCTAGTTCAGCTTTCAAATTGAATCGTCTTAGTGGGAGGAAAAGGCAGCGGCTAATTGGCCATTCTCAATTATTATTGGGCGCACTGGCGTGATCTTCGTGGGAATTTTGGAAGACAGGAGTCTTGAACGTTTGAGACACAGTTTGATAAAGGATTGTCTTCTGCCCCAGTATTATCGTTTTGTGATTTAAATAAACCAAAACGCGTAGCAGCAGACACCAGTTCAGTGGGATTGGGTGCGGTTCTGGAGCAGCAAGTCTCGTCCGGTGAGTGGAAACCAGTGTTTTTTGCATCGCGCAGCCTCACAGATACCAAAAAACGATACTCTAACATAGAACGGAAAGTAAAACGTTGCGTTTCCAAAGACCACCCAGAGGATTTGTATGATTGTTATAGGGAATTTCTGCGGTTTTTCAGCGATTTATACCTCAAGGATGATTTACCAATGTGCAAGACTAGAGTCGTCGGCCCGAAATTCTCGAGAAGATTCACGACGGCGACGCAGGAGAACGGATATGTGTTCAACTTGCAAACGTCGCGGTTTGGTGGCCTGGAATCTCCCATGTCATAAAGCAGGGCCGGCCAACCTTTTTTGGTCGTGGGCCTTAAACCTGGTTGTAAGAACTAAGGCGGGCCACTCATCCTCGCCCCTTAGATCTTAGCAAAAGGCCATGACACTCTGAATAAAACACACTTGACGCCTGTCCAATAACTTCAACAACATAAGTTAACCACAGGATAATAAAGTTTTCCATTTGCACAAAAAATGTGCCCCGGGGCAGCTCATTACAGTGCCGACCTTAAACATTTGGTGCCCCCCGGTGCGAATCTTTCACCAATGCCTCCGTGGAGTTGCCTTGAGGAGCCGCGAATTAGCGTTTTTTTCCGCACTTCACCACTTCTCTTCTATTTCATCGGTGAATTAGCCAATTACTCTCCATTTTAGCCGCGAATTAGCGATTTTACTTGCAATGGATTTGTGTTTTCCAGATTTTACCCGTGAATTATAGCCACGAAGGTGTCTCCGGAACTCACGAATTTTACTCAATTTATTTATGTGAAATTTCAAAATAATATTCTCAATTTAACCCAAAAAATAGCTATTTTTCTCGATTTCAGCCGTGAATTAGCGTAATGTTCTAATTTTAGCCCACTTGTAAGCCATCTATGAGAGTTTTGTTTCCCAATTTTCGCTGTGAATTAACGCTATTTCTCCTCACGTAGCCGTGGATTAGCGATTTTATTCACTTTCAGCAACGAATTTACATTCATAAGCCGACATTGGCGTTTTCATCATTTTAACAGCGAATCAGTGATTTTTTGTCATTTTAGCGATTTTCACCATTTGAGTCGTGAATTATATCGATTTATCTGTATTTTGTAGTGAATTCGCGTTTTTCATGATTTCTCAATTTTCTGATAATCAGCGAATTTTGTCAAATGAGCCCCCCCCCCCACAATTAGCATTTCTAGTGTTTTTCCTCATTTTAGCCGCAAATTATCGGTGTTTCTACGTTTCATCGATGATTTAGAGTTCCGCCAATTTTCGCCGCCTAAATTAGCGATTTTTTTCACTTTTGGGCACGAACCTTCGGAAGCTGTAAATTTACGTTTTCTACATGTAATCCACGAATTTGCGTTTTTCTTACATCAACGCTTTTTGTTAATTTTATCGGTGAATTATAAATTTTTCTCCATTTTAGCCACTAATTAGCAATACTTGTCATTTTAGCGATTTTTCACCATTTTAGCTGTGATTTAGCGATTTATCTGAATTTTGCCGTGGATTCGTGTTTTTCCCCGATTCCCTAAATAATAAAAATAGTGATTTTAAAAATAGTGCTAAATAGTGATTTTTCTCAATTCCATCCATGAACTAGCAACTTTTCTTAATTTTAGCTGCGAATTGTTTCGCTTTTAGCTGTGGATTAGCGCTTTTTCGCAGTTTGAGCCAAGTTCTTGCCTTCAGAAGCTGAAAACGGTCGTTTTCATACTCCTACCTTCTATAGAAGCGCTTTTTTATTTTATTTTTTATTTTTTTTTTACAATTTATTCTTCACTTTAGCCGTGAATACGTGATTTTAGCCGCTAAAGAGTGATTTGCCCCAATTTCGTCCGTGAATTAGCACTTTTTCTTAATTTTTCCCGCGAATTAGCGTTTTTGCAGTTTTTGCCATGAATTAGCGTTTTTTCAGATCAAGGCACGAACTTGCGTTGTGAATATGAAGATAATTCGTGTTCGCGTAATTTTAGGTGTGAATTAGCACTTTTTCTCAAAACCATTGGTGAATTATTATCGATTTTTCACTAGTTCATCCGTCAATTACCGTGGGCGTTTCGTAAAATTAATATTTTTTTTTTATTAATGAGCGGCTCGAGCAGGGCTCGATGGGTTAGAGGGTCAGAGAGTCTCACGCTGGCTCCGGAAAAGGCGGTGAAATCGCGAAATTCCCAAAACGTGTAATCAATTTCCACGCTGCAAACTGCCGGTTCAGATGCACGCCTGCGATCATCCGATAACAAGAGCAAATACACGCCGATCCCCCAGTTCCCTTAGGTCCTTAGGGGGCTTAAATTGAGAAGGCGCACTAATGTGTTGTTCAGGGTAAGTTCATGGCTAAAAGTTTGGAAAAAGTATTAATCCTCGTGGATAAGCATAAGTGAAAAAGCACTAATTCCGGGTTTCTCGATGCAACTTCCAGACCAGAATGGAAACACTTCGCGGCTAAAATTGATGAAAATCAGTGATCCGCGAAACTTATTTCGCGGTTGAAGCGCGAAAAAACGCCAATTGACGGCGGATTCGCAGCAGAAATTGAGAAACAAATTTTATTCGCGGATGAAATGTAGGAAAATCACTAGCGAGTAAAAAGAGGAAAAACTATATCACGGCTAAATTCGAAAGAAATTTGGTAATCCAAGGCAAAAATTGAGAAAAATAACTAATTCACGGATGAAATTGACAAAAGACGCTCAGCAGCGGCTAAAATTGAGAAAGTGGCAAATGGGAGTAAATAGCCATGTTTGGCCTTTTTTTTTTTTTTTTTTTTTTTTTTTTTTTTTCTTTCTTTTTTTTTTGTGCCGATAGCCATTTTGAAGGCGTGAATCGTCCCTAACACTATCTGCAACCTCTGTAGGGCGCAAATGACCTGTTTTGAGAGCGTGAATTGCCAGTATGAGTACGCCATTTTTGGGGGCGTGAATGATCACTTTTGCTATTTTTAGGGCACGAATTGTCAATTTAGACATTTTCAAGACGTGAAGGTCGAGTTTGGCGATCTGGGACGCGCGAATTGTTGTGTTTGCCATTCTTAGGGCTGAAACTATCTGTATAGGCCTTTTCAAAGCGCGAATCGTCAGTTTAAATAACAGTATAAGTATTTATAAGCCACATACGGAGCCAGTTTTGCCATTTCCACAGCACTATAACGGTCAGTATAGCTATTTCTGGGGCTTCAATAGTCACTAGTCAGTGTGGTAGTTTCAGGGCATGAAACGTCAGTTTTGCAATTTTGGAATCTGGACAATCATTTTGACCGTTTTTAGAGCGGGAATTGCCATTTTCTATAGGTGCGAATGGTCAGTTTGGTCATTTTTGGGACACGAATTGTCGTTACGCAATTTTCAAGGCACAAATAGTCAGTTTTGTTTTGCTCTAGGTCAGATAACGTCAGTTTTTCCTATTTTATGGCTTAAATACCCAGTTTTACGGCGCATAGAGTCACTTTTGCCATTTATAGGACGTGAATAGTACGTCAAGCCCAAAAAGCGAGAATAGTCAGTTTAGCCACTTTTGGCGCGTGAATGGTCGATTTGGTTACTTTTAGAGCAGGAAGCAGGAATCACAGTTTGTCAGGCATTTTCAGGCCGCACGTTGTCCGTTAATCCATTTTTAGGGCTCTTAAAACCAGTTTGGACTGTTTTAGAGCAGGGAATGCCCGTTTGACTATTTCAAGTACAAAAATAATCAGTTTATCTATTTTCAAGGCGCGAATCGTCAGTTATACCATTTTCAGGGCGCAAATGGTCAAGTCAAGGCACGAGGCGAATGGTCACTGGTCAGTTTGGCCATTCTTACAATCAGTGCAGGACAGGAACCATCTTGTTTAGGCTTTTCCTGGGCGCGAATAGTCAGTTTAGCCGTTTGTAGGGCGCTAGTTGTTGGTCAAGCAAACCCATGAATTGTCCTTTTGATCATTTTTAGCAAGCTTAAGCTTATTGTCGAATTGACCACTTTCATCGCGGGAATTCAAAACTTGCTTGAATTTTCAGAGTCAAACGAATAGTCGTTCTAGGGCGCGTGAAGTCAGTTTGGTTATTTTTAGGGCACAAATAATCGGTTTAGCTGATTTCAAGATGCAAATCGTCAGTTCTGCCATTTTGGGACTCGAGTATATAGTCAGCCTAGCTGTTTTTACGTAGTATTGATGAGGGGGGTCTCATATTTCATTTTATTCAACTCACAATTAATTAATTATTAATAATTTACCTATACATATCATGATAAGTACCTAGTTTTAGTACACACATCCATTTTTAAAAAATTTTAAGGGAAAATAAATCGAATGACCTCAGGAATGCTGAGGCGTTAAAGAATGTTGTATCAGGAGGGAGGGGGGGGGGGGTACTTCAGGGAGACGATGAAAATGAAAATAAAAAAAAAACCTTGGCCTCCTACAAGGACACGAAAGGGTGGTAGTAGAACGAAATTGTTGATTGTTGCGTGGATCAGTAATCATTTTCAGCTGTGAGCGTGAGTTTCCAGTTGGCAACAGGAAAGAAAGAGATAGATTGACCTGGTAGGAGTATGAGGAGGGGTGGGGTGGGCTATAGTAGAAAGGAAAAAGGAAAAGGGGAGTGGGTGGTGAGTAGTAATGCACCATTACAATTTTTTTTTTTCTTCTCCACGTTAATGGGATTGTGTGGAAGGCTCAGGTGGGGGAGTTGACTGAGGTTGATGGTCGTTTGAGCCTCGCATAGCAACACGGTTAAAGCAGAATAAGCAAATAGCGTAAACAGTACAGGAGGGATATCCCTCTCTGTACTATCCGAGCCTCTCTGCTCCCAATTAGGCAAAACTCTGTAATTAACAGCAAAGCCACCCACGAGTAAATATTGCAGCACAAAAAAAGCAACCACTTTTTTGTGAAGTATCGATTTGTACAAAAGTATCTTCAAGTTTGGTGACTATAGTGGAACGCACAGCCAAGAGGTGAAAACCGTTTCCCATCTATTGAACCATCATTTACACCTGACACAGGCAAGGTTAAACCTCTCACACGTTTGTCCGACCCCCCCCCCCACACACACACACCATCAGTAACGCCATTTACAACAGTACAACGGAGCTCTTCAAAACCTGGGGTATATACCCATCCAGAAACCTTTCGAAACCTTTTGGTAGAAAGTACAATTGGTATGGTGGAGCATCAGTGGGACTTGAATACCTGCCTCAGTATCGCTTTTCTGTATATTTGTAACAAAACTTCTCCTCCCTCACTCCCCACACTACCTGTTGTGTTTAACTTGTCTCTTCGTAGGAAACCTAACCACTGGAAAGGTGACGAAGATAGTGTTAGTGGATGAAGAAGGGTGGGAGGTGAGCATGCAGGTTCTGTCAAATTGAATAAAACCCCTCCGTTTTTATTGTGGTGTATACTTCAGGAAACTTTCTACTTGGGTAATTTTTAAGTAAAATATTATATTTACGGCATATTTCCGTCTCCTATAACCATTTTTTTGTTTGTTTGTTTTTTTTTTAGAGGAAAATCCTCAAAATGAAGGTCTCGAGTTTCAAGCACCACCCCCACCCCCTCACCGGACGAACATCAAACCATATGCGTCGTTCAAGTGACAATTTAGTTGGTCACCTGTTCATGTTCTTAATTCCAGGGACTTACATCAAAGCCGTAATTGTCTTCATAGGTGCCTCCTCAGCCTTTTTCGCCACTATGAATGATAAAGGGAGAACTCTTGTGCGTAATTTAAACGCTCCCCCTCAATTTACCCTGACCCTTGCCCCATCACAGTCACATCCCCCTTAACTGAAAACTTAAAGCAAAAAAATCATTGACCTAGCCCAAGACGACAGCAGGCGAGGTCGAAAGTGACAGCGTATTGATTGGCCGTGCGCGTATACCCAGCTGGTATAGAGCATAGCAAAGGAGAAAACCAACCCTCTTTTATACAAGACATAGCTACCTCACATTTTCAAACCCCCTTCTCCGTCACCCACCCCCCACAATTATAAAATCTCTCACAACCTACCCTACCAGCAACCCCCGCGAATCATTTACCGAAACCCCCCCCCCCACAACTCCATCACATTCGATGCACCCCTCTCATCCGGAATAATTTAGTTACAGTAAAAAAAAAAATCACCGAGAAGCTGAGTAGAGAATTTCTCGAGCTCAGAAGCTCATACCGATCGACGGTTGTGAAGGGGGGGGGGCTGATGAGAAAAGGGTGAAAGAGCTTAATCGTCGTTGTGGAGGGGGGTGGCTATTGATTTTTGGGGGTCGTCCTCCGGAACTCGTCATGTATATTTTTAGAATTTCATCTGAGGGGTGGGGTGGGGATAAAATGAAAAGGAAGAATGAAAAAAAAGGGGGGGGGGAGAGAGAAAAAGTTGTTTGATGATGAAAAATCGAGTAGAAATGTTATTTCTCTTTGTCATTTTCTCGAATATTAATTCAGTTCCCTTTGACAAATTAAGCGATCTCTTTTCCCTTCTTTCTTTCTTGTAACAACAACTCTTTCCCTCTTGGATTTCCCATCATGGAAAATCACGGAGGAAAAACTCCATATCTGAGCGATGGAAGAGGCTGAAAAATATTTATGACGATGAAGTGGAGGAGGATAACTTTCTTCCAGCAAGTAAAATGAGTCAACCGCATTCTTTCGACGATTTTTTTTTTTCTTCACCTTGTGGTTTTCACATGGATACGCCCTTGACCGTCCCCGTGAACGAGATCAGCCGACCGTCAAGCGTGAATAAAACGGTTTCGGAGGGGATCATGTGGTGTGGGGGAAGGGGGGTACGGAAGAGAACTAACTGATGACATGGATGAGGGAAGGGTGTGAATAAAAGCCTGGGAGTAGGATTGGTGGCAATGAAGAGGGGGGGGGCAAAAAGTGACCATGTGGTAAAGTTTTTTGGGTTGGTTCCGCTCTGACTGGCAGATTACAGTGGATAAGAGCGATTTTTTTTTTGTCTCTATGTTCATCAGCTGGGCAGCAAGCATGAAGGCCAGGAAAGGGGAACATGCTTTACCGCGCCACAAGGACGCAAATTGAGTCCCCCCCCCCTTTATCTGTTATGATTTGACCAACTTAATTACCTATTTAATGTGTCTATTATTCAGTTCTCAACGGATGTAATAAACAAAACAAAAATCAACAGTGAAAATTATTCCAACGACTCATTTCTGTGTATTTTATTCATGCGCTTACACACTGATGACTTGCCGAAATAGTACGAATCTCGTGGTTTTTGCTCATTCAGCCCAACCAAAAATGTACGAGAGACGATTCTTGGCTACTAGAGATTCGTCCCAGCCCACTTATCACGCTGTTCTGCTGCTGTCGCGGCCTAGGGGGACCAGACGTCCTATACTTCCCCCGGACACGTCCTACTTTTTAGAACAACCAGGGACGTCTGAGCTCATGTTTCACGATGTCCAGAGAGAATGGTCATAAATTGTCCTCTTGTTTGTCCTACTTTTCTCGGTTCAAACATCACAGGAAAACCCTGGAAATGTGCCCCACGGTCCAGAAAAATTCCCCAGAAAATCCAGACAATTTGGCTCACCGACTCAAAATCAATCATGCGCGTTTAAAACTTTTAAAACCCAAATTTCGTGAGGTTTGCCCTTCCAAAAACCCAATTTTACGGGGTTTGCTCATTCGAAAACCAAATTTTAAGGGTTTCGCATTTTCAAAAACAAAATATCGCGGGTTTTACTCCTTCAGGAACGAATTTTGCCGATTTTCACTCGTTCAAATCCAAATTAAATGGAATTGACTCCTATAAAAACCCAATTTCACGGGTTTTTGACTCATCAAAATCAAATTTTGTGGCTTTAGATCTTTATTTGGCGATAAATGAGCGACGAAAAAACAAACTTTGTGATTTTCTCTCATTCAATTTAACCAAATTTCTCAGATACCATCAGATCACAATATCACGGATTTCTGCTATTACAAACCCAAATTTCGCGAATGTTCAGGCTTTTAAAATCCGAAATTCGTGGTTATAGCTCTCACTGAAATCAGTTTTACAGGATTGGCTAATTCAAACCTGAAATTTCGTTAATTTGGCTCTTGCATGCCACAAGTTCTGTGGTTTTTAAACCCCGATTTCACGTATGTTTGCTATTTCAAAAACTAAATTTTGCTATTTTGGCTCTTTCAACCCCAATTTTGCAGTTTATTTTCGCCTTTTCCTAACCAAATGTGGCGGATTTTGCTTCTTCAAAACCTATTTCATGGATTTCACGGTTTGTAATTGCGCATTACAATCTTTCTGAAACCAAATTTCTTGGCCTTAGTCCTTTCTAGAATCAGGTTCACACGGATTTCATTGAATTGGCTCGTTCATTAGCGAAACCTCATCATTTTGGTTCTCTCAAACCCTAATTTGGCAGATTCCATTCATTCAAATTCCAATTTTAGGACATTGCACTCTTTCAAACATCAAATTTTGTGGACTTGGCTCATTCGACCCTCAATTTCACGGTCATTCGGTCTGTCGAAACGGAATTTCTTGTATCTGACACCTTCAAACCTTAATTTTGGGATTCCCACTGCAACAAAACCTAAAATCATGACGTCAACATATGCGTAAAAACCTGCTCAACAGGTTTGGTTATTTCGAAAAACTAATTTGGTGACTTCAAAAACCAAATGTTGTGATTTTTGTCCTTTTAAACCACGACTTCATCGCCTTTTCATCAATAAATGTCTCGGATTGGGCTCTTTGCACAGCCAAATTTAACGGAATTTGGCTATTTCATACCCTTTATTTTATATTTTCGAGGGGGTCGTGGCATAACAAGTTAACGGTGGCAGCACAGCGCACGATAGGAAATTTTTAATACCTCTAGGAAAAACCTCCCTAGACGATCGTGAATCTCGCTGCACCACTCTGGAGTCAATAAAAACTGCCAAAACCAACAAAATCGTCCGAAACACTGGTTTTGGCCATTATTAAACGTTCATTTTGGCCAGGGACGGCTGCATTTCACAAAATTGACCTAAAATTGGCCCTTGGGTGTCATGACTCTCGGTCGACTAGAATGGCCCAAGGTCACTGGGCAACAGGGCTGCCCACAGAGGGAGAGCAATAGTGCAGGGGGCTCCATTGTTATTCATAATTTAACAAGTTCCCCCTCTCGGCATATACGAGCCGCGGATTTCACCCCATCCAACACCTTAAAATAAACAAATTTCACGGGTTTCGCGCTTTCTAAATTCAAATTTTGTGGATTATTTTTTAGAAAACCCAATGCCACCATGGTTTTAACTCACTCAATAAGTCAATTTCACATTATTGTCTCCCTAAAGAGCCAATTTCGAAGCGTTGACACAAACAGAAATCCAATATTTTATAGGGCTGATTTATTTAAAAAGCAATACCGCTGGTTAGGCACCTTTGATGTCCAAATTTCACAAATTTGGCACTCACATCCCCGAATACACCGTTTTGACTAATGCAATAACAAAATTTCGCCTTCGACATCATAAAAAAAAAAAAAATTTCGGCTTGACAACCAAATTTTTGTGGATCAGGCACGTCTAAAACTATTTCTGTGTGTCTAGGACTCTAAAATGCTCGCTTCTAAAAAGAAATGACATCGCTTACGCGTTATGCTGCTACAAAAGCTTAATTTCGCGCTGTAGACAAGTTCAAAAAGCAAGTTCACTCTGTTAGGTAATTTTAAATAGCAATTTTATGGGTCAAATTCCTTTCAAAAAAAATATTTTTCAGGGTCCTCCAAGCACAAGCCAACATAAGCCTCCAAGCCCGTGGACCATGGTTGACCGCCTTGGAGTCGAGAAAGGACCGACTTTTTTTTTAACCACTTCTAGGGGCAAAGAATGACCCCTTTGATGCATTTTGATCGGGACTTATTATACCCAGGACCGCGGAGTGAATACTCGAGCCCAGGGACGAATATTCAATACGAGGCCCTTTCACCTGGGTGAGTAACAGACCCAGTGCTGCCCTCGCTTCTTTCTCGAAAAGCCTACATCCTACCACAGTAAAGGTCCAATTACAGTAATTGTCCAACCACAGCCGTGGTTAAACTCCAGCGAAGATGTAGGCACAGTAGAACCTCCAACGACAGCAGCGTCTCAAGCACAAAGAAGGCCTAGCCACGGCAATGGTAAACCACAGCAAAGCTCCATCCACAGTAAAGGTCCAACCATAGCAAAGGTCCATCCACAACAAAGGTCTAACCACAAAAAAGTTCCGACCTCAGGAATGGTTTCATACACAGCAAAGGCCCAACCTCATCAAAGGTATAACCACTGCAGAGCTCTTAACCACACGGAAACCAAAGCAAACGGTCCAACCACAGCTCATGCTCTAAACCACAGTAAAAGTTCCAAACACAAAGAAGACCCAACCACTGCAAGGCTCCAACCACAGTTGAGCTCCAGTAGGTAACGCTTTCCCTTTCTTCTTCCTTTTCTTGATTTTTGAAATCCAGGCCCCCAAGGAAAACCGGGCTCGGATATAAAGGACCCCAGTGCCCCCCTCCCCTCTGGACAGGCCTGCCGACTGCATTTCTCAATTGAGAAATGATCTGAAGGGCTCAAGGGCAGCGTAAAGAAACAAAAATGTGACGTTCCGGAAGTTTCCGATATTTGCATGGTTCGTCTAAACCTTAAGGGCATGAGGACAAGTTCACGCCCCCCCCCCTCTGGTAATCGCTTGCGCCTCCCCCCCCCCCCCAGGTTGAGAATCACAACCTTATAACGATGAGCTGGGCCAACGTCTTCCCTCCTAAAAGGATGTTTGACACCCCGTATCATTGCGGACTCTTCGAATCCTCGAAGTATACATCAAGTCGAACTTTTAAAGCCAGATTTGAAGGGGCCGAATTTTGCCGCTATTCTGCCTTTTTTAAAGCTTTATTTCCTGTACGAAAAAAACAATTTTGTGGGGCATGACATGTTCAAATATCAATTTCGCGAAGTTAGCTCCTTCGAACCCCAAATTCCCTGGATAATCCGAGTTTACAACTTTACTAGCGGTTTCGTCGTTTAATATTGTATTTCATAGCATTCCTTCGTGACACGGCGCAAAATAAGTGTCGGAAATACCTTCGCAAACGAGGTACAGATGCACGCTTGTATATATTATACTATACACCGTTGTACACGTATTCATTTAACGAACAAAACCTCTCCCCTCCCCTTGCTCAACGGTAGCGCCCACTTCACCTTTAAAAGGCCTTTTCTCCACAGAGTCACAGTTCGCGCTTCATTACACTCGGAAATGAAGCCCCGCACCGACCCCCGCCGGCGCTATAAACTTCTGCGAACCGCGTTCTGTGGGGCTTCATTAAGACGTGGAAGAGAATTATACGGGCAAAGGGAATGGCTCTCCCTTTCGTCGTTAATTAATGAAAATAAGTTGGAAGGAGGAGGGATGGGAGGGGGTTCCTTAACAACAAAAATCTGAGCGTGTGTTGTTTTGAGTGGTATTTTCGCCTGTTCGCCTGGCAACAACTCCCTATTTTTCCGGCTTTGGTTTCATGAAAAACAATGCATCATTATTCGAGCTTTTTTCTTGATATACTTTTTAACTCATTTTTTGAATTGTTGCCAGCATAGCTTTTAGCTTATCAAAGTTTCAGCGGAGACAACCCCCCTCATCCCCCAAGATTTTCACGTCAAAACAGGGAAAGCTTTGAGGTTTTTCTTTCGCTGTATTTAAAAGACAAGTGGAAGGAAACAATTGTGAACGAGAGTGTTGGAAGAGGGAAGAGGTATGGTTGGGGGAATACATGTTCCCCCATTATTCTGAAGAACGATTCCAGTGTCTTTTGGATCTTAAAACGTTAAAATGAATCCCGGGGGAGTCGGAAAAAGGTCTTTCCTTCTTTTTTTTTTTTTTAAAGAAGGAAATGCCTTCTCTCTTTGACCCCTCCGCTTCTTAGCGTTCTAATCAATCTCCCAGAACGCACTTCTTCACCAAAAGGCCCCACACCTCTCGGTGAACTGGAACTTGGCCGGCTGTTTGTAACCGTTTTTTGAAACATTCCCATTATAGGAGAAGAAACTCTTTCCCAACAATGAAAAAGACCAACTGCACCCCACCCCCACCGTCCTCACATACACCAAGTTAGGGAAAGTCGATCGAAACTCTCGGTTGCCAGGTTGGCTTTATACATGCCGGTCATTGTATATGTAGAGAGGGGTAGATAATAGCCCGTATTGTGTGGATCGCGGGACCTCGGATAATGATAAGCACGCTCGAACGATAATGGCGGGGTCGGGATGGGTCGATGATTCTGCAGCAGTAAATAAAATTGGTCCTATTAAAAGATCTGATTACGGGATGGGAGGAAGGGGAGAGGATTGCCCAGGATTTGGGGGATGGCAGATGATAATTAGCGTACGATCGTTAATGCAATAAATTTATGCAGAAAACACTTGACGAATTAAACGTTGATTTTAATGCGCCAAGCAAAGTGCATTACGTGACTTTGATAAATTACACTTTTCCCCTTTTTTCCATACACCTCCATAGCCCTTTTACGCAGGCACACGAAACGGGGCGTATATTGATGGTGAAAAACGGTGTGACCATGGCCTTAGGGGGCGAGAACTGTATCTGAAAGAAAGACACTCCTTTTAACCCCCCGTCCCATCAGCACCGAAATCCATTTTTTCCCAACTGCCTTGAGGGGACTGTTTCCGATATACCCCCAAACCGTCCCCACACACCCTTAGTCCTTTTTTTTCTCACTCGGAATGACCTAGAAAACTGAGCTTTATCGATCTGAGCGTTCCCTTCCTCAAACTTCTCATCCCTCCCAGCCATTTCAACCACCGAGCAGCTGACTGGCGTTCAGAGGATCTCGCCCCTTTCGATTTTATGCACTTTTACTGCTTCCTCACTCACTCACTCACTCACTCACTCTCTCCGCCTTTTCCTTTCGTTCAAACAGGCTTCACTTTTTGAATTGATTTCCCCTCTCTCTTTCAACCCCTCCCGCCCACTAAGATCGGCACCACTTTTGAAATGAGAACACGCAAAATAGCGCTTCCCTATAAACCATTGTTAACACGATGCTTTCAAACGTACAGCGACGCCTCCCCCCCCCCTCCAATATACACAACGACGTGCAGAATATTGTTCCGCGTCTTGACGGAATTGAGTTTCAATCACACTGGCTGCTTGAGTTGACTTCAATACAGCACCGATCAACCCCAACCACCGGCGATTTCCATTGAACTTCGAGGGGGGAGACTGAGCTAAAGATGCGTGAAATAACATGTTGGATGGTGGGGGGGGGGGATAATCACGGCCAAGGCAGCTCAAGATAGAAGGCTTGAAGCTTGAGGTACGAACAAAAGCTTCACGGCCCAATAGAAGCGCCCCGTCTCAATGTTTCGAGGTCGAATAGTGAAATGTTTAGTGTAAAATCGTCAGTTTTAGCTCCACTGAGATAAATTCTACTTTACTAGCCACACCCATCCAGTTCGACGTTATTTCAAGGTTTTCTATTGAACATTTTCGAGTCAAGTAGTCTGTTAGAAGGGCAAAATCCCCCCCCCCCCACTCACCCATCAAGAAGGGTTACCTACAGTCTGCGGTCAACAACAGCAAAATTGCAACATTTTTGGGCTAAATTGAATGTTTTGGGCTTAACATACGTGAAATGGCAAGTTTTCGGGGCCTTTTTTCTTATGGTGGCCGAGTGTTCTGGGCTAGCCGTCACCAATTCTACCCATTGCCTATCGAATAGCCGAGTAAATGCAACATTTATATTAGAGCTATATATTGTCTAGTTCACACGTTCGGGTCCTAATTTGTACGAAATTACGACTGTTTCGATATGAGCGAAATTGCAAAAATTATGGCTCATGTAAACAAAATTGAGGTTTTTTTTTAGGTTTCAGAAACCAGGCCGGCAGGCGGCCAAATTCTGATGAATGTGCCCTCAAAATCAGTGGCGGCGGAACCGGGGGGGGGGGCAGGGTGGGCGGCCGCCCCCCGGAATTTAGTCTGGGGGGGCGGGCGTCGCCCCCCCAGGCTTCAATGCCAATCTTCTATCCCGAATACTGCACCCAAAGTTCTTATTCTATCCTTTTCGCTTCTTATTCGAGGACCAAGCGACCGTCACTCAGATCGAAAACCCTGGATCATTTGCGAGAAGAAGAAAAATAGCAATGCCTAGAACATTCGCCCCCCCCCCCATCTTTCACTTTTCTGCAGACTTTTTGTTAGGTATATTATTGATTCTTATTCTGCACTTTACCCCTGCCATCTGGCAAAGGAGGGCGATCCACCTATCGGCCACCCTCCCCGGAGAGGGTTTTAGCCCAAATTTAAGCAATATGAAGCACAGGCGTAGCAAGGGGCGTTCGGCGCGTGCGGTGCGCACCGGGCATCTCTACCCTGGGGGCATCAAACCCGCTGTTTTGTTATGCGTTCACCGCTACCCAGTGGCGGAACAACACTTGTCCGGGGCGGAAATCTCTAGGAGGCCCTTTAGTCTCTAATTAAACCGTAAATATACTTTTTTGCAGCTTTGAAGTATATATTTTCCTCAATTTTAGCCACGAAATTGCCTCTAAATTGCGTTTTCTCAATTTTTTCCGCGAATTAGCTCATTTTCTCATTTTTAGCTGCGAATCGGCGCTTTTTACAAGCTCTTACCGTGAAGTTGCCTTAAGAATCCGCAAAATTAGGTAGCGTTTAAGTGCTCTTTCCTAATTTTATCCGCAAATTAGCAATTTTTCTAAATTTAAGCCGTAAATTCGCGCTTTTCTCCATTACAAAAAAAAACCATTCGTGTTTTTCTCTATTTATTACCCTCGAATTAGCGCTTTTTCACTGTTTTAGCCGCTTGAATTAGCGCTTTTTCTCAATTTTATTCCCAAAGTTCCCCAAGAATGTGCAAGTTGGGGTATTCTCAATTTCAGCTGTGAATTAGCCTTTTTACCCCCAATTTAGCAGTGAATGGGCACATTTTTTAATTTTAGCTGGAAATTATAGCACTTTTTCTCGATTTTATCTGCAAAATTGAAATGTTTTGTACCTTAGTTGTGAATTAAAGTTTTCCTTCACTTTTAGACGCAAATTCGCGTTTTTCTCTGTTTCACACCGTGAATCGCAGCGCTTTTTCTCAATTTCAGTCCCAGCCCCAAAAATCCGTGAGTTATTGGCATTTTCTGTGAATTCGCGCTTTTTCCCAATGTTTAAAGCTGCCAAATTGTAACACTTTATCATATTAGCGTGTTTTCTCTATTTTTAGACTCGAATTCGCGTTGTTCTCTTTTTTATCCTTGAATTAGCGTTTTTCTCATCTTTAGCGCGTGAATTAGCGCTTTTCAACTTCAGCCTTAAACTTGCCCCTAAGAATTGGCGAATTGGCGTTTTCTCTCATTTTCAGCTGTGAATTAGCGTTTTGTTTCTCAATTTTAGCAGTAAATTAGCACATTTTCTTAATTTTAGCTACGATTTTTAGCGTTTTTTCTCGATTTTATCCGTAAAATCGTAATTTTTCATACCTTAGCTGAGTTTTCCTCCACTTTTATCTAGAGGCGAATTCGCGTTTTTGACTATTTCACCCGTGAATTAGCGCTTTTCCTAAATTTTAGTCCCAATGTTGCCCCGAGAATCCTTGAGTTGGCGTTTCTCCCTTTTAGCTGTGAATTTGCGCTTGTTCTAAATTTTGAAAGTTGCTAAATTGTAGTACTTTATCACAATTTTAGCTGTAAATTAGCGTGTTTTATTTTTGTTTTTTTGTTTTTTTTCAAGACGACGCGAATTTGCGTTTTTCTCTTTTTCATCCTTGAATTAGCGCTTTTCTCAGTTTTAGCTGCGTAAATTAGCGCTTTTTCCTAATTTCGCCCCAACAATTCGTGATTTTGCGTTATCTCAATGTCAGCTGTGAATTAGCTAGCGCTTTTTCTTAACATTAACAGCCATAAATTTCATCAATTTTTCTCAATTTCAGGCGCGAATCAGCGTTTTACTCACTTTTACAAGCGAGTTTAGCCGCATTCGTTTTCATCTTATCTACTTGAAAATCCCGATTTTTCATCTTCAAGCTATTCAGGGGCCCCCATCCGAACCCCGGATCCGGATTTCTAGTTATGCCCCTACCTGCATTCCCACACTTTGCTGTTTTATTTGAGTACGAATGATTATCGTTTATTATTTAAAATGAATACTTGCCATATTCTTGTGGCAAAAAAACATCTAAGAAATCAATAATAGTATATGTATACGCAGGAGCTAAAGTCGTGGCTCTAAAACGGCGTAAAATTTTCCGCGGTACATTACATTACAAGCCCGGCGGGCGAGGCGAGGTAAATCCCCTTCCTACGAGTGATGTTCGACTTTTTTCACGCGACAGCAAGGAAATGATAAAACTGACTTTGACAAATTGACTACTGACTTCTCATGTCTTTAGTTTAAGAAGACCTTAAACGAGGTTATAACCCGATTTCATTTACTCTCCGTACTAGGACGGAAAATATTTTCTGGACTAGTACAGAAAATTTCTCGAATGTCACTGTGCGGTAATGGTCAATTTCCCAGACATTTTTGGGTACAGAAAATGACTACTTTCGGAGCATGTCGCTTGAAAAATACTTTAGTTCCTAGGCATGAAAAGAGACACTTTTGAGACTCATTTGCGGCCGTAAAATTCGGTTTTAGTATCATGTGGGATAAAAATAAAATATTATTAGTCAAAAACCTATCAAGAGTCAGGCCGTTGTATACCACATTCAAATCATTCCCTAAATGCTGAAAATTCAAGACTATTTTGGGCACCTCCATACAATACCTTGCCTCCTCTATTTACTTAAAATTGAGAACTTCACTACACTCCACCTTCTATTGATGAAAACTAAGGAAGTGATGGTAGTGTAGGGTATGGTGTGGAAGGGAAGGCGGGAAGCGCCTTAATTTTCGCCCCCCCCCCTGAACCAAAATACTTCCGCCGCCACTGCTCAAAATTTGAAGTTTCCTGGCTGATTATCCGCACAACTGCAAGTTAAGGCTCTTAATTTATGCGAAAATACAAGTTTTGTGAATAATATCCGCGAATTACAAGTTTGCGATTGTTTTATGTGGTTTTGGATCTCGAATCTCACGAGTCCCATTCGAATCGCCGTAACACCAACTTTTACCCCGCGCGCGCCACGCTTGCGAGCTGCCGAAGCTGTCCCTAGTATCGTTAGGTCCTTTTGCGCACAAATATGTACTGATCGACTATTTGAAATTGGCTGACGCGGCAAATCTTGAGAAATTAGCGCTATTATTCTTGGCTACAACTGCGAAAAAGCGCTGATTCGTCGTCCTACGATGCCACTTCCAGATCATATTCGCGGTGAATGGCGCACAAAAAGTTGTTTTTGGGCCATGCCCCGCGGCTAAAATTGAAAATACACGCCGTAATTCAAGGCTGGACAAGTAAAAAAATATCGCGGCAAATATTGACAAAAACAACTCTCAACACGCATCATCCCACGTCACGTCAGAGCAATGTAAACACAAACAAACTAAAGCATTTTCTTGAATTTTGTATCACACGTGGGAAAGCGTGTTCCCACGTCACGTCCGAGTAGTCTGTGTTGACCTTTAAGGCCCGCCGCAAATTGAGCCCACGCTTGGGGCACCCAAGCTCAGAAAACAGTTAAAAAACTATACATTTTCAACTGTTTTTTGAGTCTGGGTGACCCACGCGTGGGCTCAATTTGCGGCGGGCCTCATTCGGGTTAAAATTGAGCAAAAATGTTTGGGAAAATTCTCTACTGAAATGGCGAAAAATCGCCCATTTGCATATAAAAAAATAAATAATAAATATGCTAATTCACCTCAAAATGAGCAGTAAATACTATTTCACATGTAGAAAAATCGCTAATTCGCGGATAAAGTTGAGGAAAAACGTTAATTCGCGACTATACAAATGATGAAAATCACTAATTCGCGGCTGAAATTAAGAAAACGCAAATCCGTGGCGCTAAACCACAGCAGAAAGTAGGAAAAAATTGCGTATACTTGGGGCAAAACATTTTTAAAAATCACTAATTATTGCGGCTAATCTAAAAGCTACAAATGAGGAAAACGCCAATTCGTGGCTAAAATTGAGAAAATTCGCTCATTCACAGGTTAGAGAAACGCTACCAAGCTGCTAAAATTTAAGAAAAATCGCGGCTGAAGTTGAGAAAAATCACTTAATTCATGGCTGAAATTGAGAAAAATTTCAAATTGCCTCGAATTCCACAGGCCACGCTTGAGGCTAAAATTGAGAAAAAACGCCAATTTATGGCTCTGGGTAAAAACCCCGCAAATTCGTGGCTAATACTGACAAAAAATCGCTATGGTGAACCAAAAAAAATGCTGATTTGTGGCCAAAATTTCGAAAAAACCACGATTTTGCGACAAATATTGAGTAAAACACTTGGGAAAAACGCTAATTTAAGCTCAAACTGAGTAATGTGCTAATTCGCTTGTTCCTGCTGAAAAAAAAAAAAGAAACAAAATCTCTAATTTGCACCTAAATTTGTGGAAAACGCCAACTCGAGGAAAGTTAAGAAACATCGCTAATTCGAGGAATAAAATTTTATGCCTATTTGGTGTGGGGGGGGGGATTATAATCCACGTCTGAAATTGAGAAAAACTTTACACGGGACCAAATTTGATAAAAAGCGCTAAATTCGCAGCTTAAACTTGGCATAAGCGCTAATTGGCGAATATGGTTTGGAAATAGCGTTAATTTGTCTAAAATAAGGAAAATGCATTAGGGGTTATCAGTAGAGGTTTATGTAGTATAGATAAGAGACTTAGGGGCCTCATTGAGATTGCCGCCCCGGGTCACGATACGTGTAGGTCGGCCAGTGTCTGAAGACAACAAAATACGTGGCTATAATTAAGGAAATTGATGAGCCCAAAAAAAACGGGTCATTTTGGGTTTTTTTTTTTTTTTTTTTTTTTTTTTTTTTTTTTTTTTAAGCGCTGAATCTCTAACCGTCCAATTTACCAATGAAGTTGCAATATCTGTTTATACTTGCTGGAAACTTGCAATTCCGCAACTCCTAACGTTACAGTATAACCCCATTGGAGTACTATCTATCGTCGACTTTAGCAATTTCGAGGCTCCCCAGTCTCTGAAGCTTACTATTTAGCCGCAAACTGGAAATTTTTAGGCAATTTAGACGCAAACTTGTCTTCATGGGAGAAAACCCGCAGAATTTAAAAAAAAAAAAAAAAAAAAAAAAAAAAAAAAAAAGACCAACCGACCGACAAACCTAAGTCATGCCGAAAACCACTTGTTTCTACCTTTCTGAGGTTTTGGATCACGAAAATGCAGTCAGCTTGGAATCGATTTTTTTTCATGAACTCCATACTTCCTTTGTGGAGGAAAAAGCGCTAATTCATGGCTAAGTAAAGTGAGAAAACCCGCTAATGCGCAGGTCTAAACTCGCTAAATTTCACAAAAAGCACCAATTACAAGAGGTAAAACTGAAAAAAAAACCCCTATTGGTGCTTCCTGGAGGCAATTTTGTGACTAAATTAGAGAAAAACAAAAAAAACTATTCTTAAAATTTACTTAGAGACTGAAGGACCTCAAAGGTATTTCCCACCCCAGGCTAGCGAAGAATGACTCACTTTTTTTTTTTTAATTCCTACTTATTTGTACTATTATTTTATTTCGGGCATAAATTTACAGTTTTTTGAGGTATAATAGGCCGATCTAGCAGTGGCTGAGTGGCCAGTTTCTCCTAAAATTATTGTGACAAAAAAAAAAAAAAAGAATGAAAAAAATCGTTGGCTGTGGGTGCGAGTGAGAAATAGGAAGCCTTATTTCTTTCTTTTAACTCGTTTATTTTCGTGCTTCTTACGCCTTTAAACGAATTCTTAGTATTTCATTTGCTTTAACCCGTTTTTATTCCAAAATATTCCATTTCAAAAGCGTAACCAACTGCGATGTAACCGAAGCGTGATTACAAGGATATTTTTAGAGGCTCGGTCGTTACAGTCAATTTAAAAGTAATGTACCCCCCCCCACCACCCATACACAACCATCAGTAAACAGCAATTCAAGGATCTATTCATACTTTTTTTGTGTTCTTTTAATAGTCCATTTAATAAATGAGCACGTTTCATCAGCGTGCACTTATAATAATAAGCCCAACTTCGATTAGAATCCCTTCTGACAAAGTCACCGCTGTGAACAATAGTCCACGACTTCTCTTGTAACAATTGATATTTTCTTACGTGTCACTCAAGGTTTCAATTTTATATCCGAAAATAATAAACGAGCACTGTACAGCTCAGTTATTTTTTATTTGTAAGCAAGATTGGAAAGAACAATGTGGATTGTTGGGGGGGGGGGGTGGATTTGTAATGCGAGGGGTTCTGCTCTCCTTAGAGGAAGAAGAAGAAGAAAAAAAAATCTTATTACGTGCCGTAGATACGAATGCCAGGCACGCAAATCGCAAAATACTTCTTTGTCCAACGCCCCCCGCCCCTTTCATCCTGGCACTATCTTCCAGGAGAGGAGAAGAGGTAAAAAAAAAAGATCTCGCCAGGATAACTCACAAAATCTCTCAAGACCTTCTCTGTGTCAGCTCAAGTATTTCTCTCTCTCTCACTCACTCTGTCTCTCTCGAGATAAGCTTCTTTCTAAAATCGTTAACATTTTAAGTTTGTCTGTTTCCTTTGAACCTCAAAACTTATGGCAAAGAAGGTGAAGGGGGTTTTCCTCAATGGGAAACAGGTGAACTACACCCCTCCCCACATCAGAGGGTTTCTGTTGGGCTTTTTTCGGCCAATTTCTTCGACTTTTGTGTGACTACCACTGAAAGGGAAAAAACCTTCTTTGTGGAGAGTTATTTCAGTATGGCAGTAAATCGAAAATTGGACAAGGTTTTTTCCATAGTGAGCAGTTTAGTCAATAAGCTGAAAATGTCAACTGGGTGGAAGGACAGAGTTTAAACAACCGATATAAAATAATTTAATTGATTTTTGTTTTGCTTTTTCCATCGAACGAATAAAAATTGAATGCGAACAGCACGAATGTGCAACAATATGACGTTACACAGGGGCCGGTCGATATTCATAAGAGGACGACGATATGACTATCCCATCCCCCCACCCCAACACACACACCCTCTACCACTATTTCCGTTATTCCACATACCCGACAAAAGGGGCATTTTCCCTCTCACCCCCTCTGTAATAATTAACATCCATTACTCTATTCGAGCGGGGCGGTACTTGTAATTTCCGAGTGACTCCAAATGGCCCACTATTACACATAGTAGCGTGCAATAAGTTTGATAAATATTAACTACTGTGGGGTGTTGCTACCCGGGGGACAAGGAAAAAGCGACGGTTATAGTTGTGTTAATGGGTGGGGGGTGGGGGGATGCAGCGGGCCACAACTACCTGCTGCGAGTCAGAAGCTAAATTTCAACCCTCCCCCGCATTAGCCTAGCTACCTGTGTACTAACGCCATTCACTCATTCAACCCAGCCCACTATAATTGTATTGTTTCCAAAGTGGAATAATTTCCAAGGATGCTCGTTTCATATGAACATGAAGGGTATGAGGAGTGTGGACAACAGTAATTTTAAGCTTTCGAGGAATTTTCATGTTTCGGGGCCTCTACATTTTCCGGCAAGAACGAATATTTCCGATTTAGTACAGCTCGTCAGTTGGGTGAAAAGGCAATGAGAACAAACTTTTTAACAACGCTAAAATTTTAATGAAATAAAGGGGGAAAACGTGGCGTCTTCACCCCATAAAATGAATAATCATCGAACTTCTGTCTGACGGCTTCAACCTTTCAACAGAAGGTGTGACGAGCCAGAAGGGTTTTCACACTTGCAAAACGTTCGTTTAGACACCTGAGGGAAATAAATGTTTTCTCGGGAGTCTGTCAAAGCTTATAAACACACGCCTGAAACGCTTTTGCAAATGTTTAAAGCGCAAACTAAGAAATTACGCCCCTCCCCCTCCAACTGTACCACCACACTCCACCACCACCCGAAATATAATTAACGTGCAGAACTTTCGAATCGCTCTGAAAAGGGAGTTTCTCATAATTGGTCGTGTTAGGAGAGGTATTGGTGGTGATGGTGGGAGGGTGAGGGGGGGGGTTGAAGTCGAAAACGGTAATGAAATATCAAGGAGGATGTAAATAAGGGATGATCGCTCAAGGGAAAGCTAACCTCTTCGTGAAAATGAAGAGATAGCGATAATAATGGAAGATCAACAATACCCGAGTGGAGAGAGGGAAAGTCCCAGGGTATTCCCTTTCCTCCACCCCGTAGGACATTAAGGAATCCCTTTGAAGGGGGTTAGTAGCCTGCGGCTCATGCCCATTGCGAGGCGGTTTAGTTTATGTTTAGCCCACTAGTGCCCTCTCATCATCATGCCACCTGTAGTTGGGGGGCTTTTGAGACCAGCAGGTCTCAAAAACGATCCCGAATCTACATAAATCAAGAGCGAAGGACGTTCAGGCGATCAAAATTAGCGAGTGAACTGATTATTATAAACCTGAATTCTAATTTTACATTTTAACAGATTTTAGCCCTGTTAATTCACCTTTCTCGTCTAAAATACGATTTTGTGGGCTGGACAGTCTGCTTTTAATGGAATTGATAGGTCGTTTTCATCAAAAATTGAGATTCGGAGTAAAAAAAAAAAAAAACTGTGAAATAAGAAGTCAGATTTAAGATTTACCGTCTGAAAATGTGTAAAATTTGCCCTGAAAAAAGGGAAAGCTACTAATTTGAGTTGAGAAAGTGGTGCAGTCCCTACGATCTTATAAGTTTGTCTAGACATATTTGGCCGCTTGACGGCAGGGATTATGCTTCAAACTCTTCAAATAACCAGGAAATATCGAACATCCTGCTGAAATTCAGCCCAGAATTTTTTCGGTGACGAAACAAAAAAAAAAAGTAATAAGTTGGTGATTGCTGCCGCACGAATATAATATAAAACCACAGATCTTACCCACTGAGCCACAAATTTTGTTCAGTTCCATCAATCTCAGAACATTTTCAAGCTCAAACACACTCTATACCAGCGTCGTGCAACCCATAAATTATGAATATGAACAACTCATCGTTATACACCGGGAAATGCCTCGAGGACCATCCCCGCGCCCCGCAATCTTTCGTGCTCCATGAAATCAGCATAATCAATGCACCCCTACTACCACCCCAAGACATCATACAAGCATCGCTTCCACATTCTCCTCTCTCGATGTTTACAAAGGCGGGAGAAGACAGCATTGCCAAAAACAATGTCAGTGGCGGTGGTGAGGGGGGGTTCCTATGTTTCGAGGAAGCAAAAAAAAAAAAAACCACCTCGGAAACTAAATATTATTCTTGAACAGGAACAGGAATTTCATTAAAAAACCATTTTGCAACGAATGAGGCTCGTAGCGTTATGTGGTGGGGAAGGGGGAAGGGTAGGGAGACAAAAAAGGGAAACAACAAACCATATTTTACACTTTCATGTGCTTGGTTCAGAATGGGGTGGCAGGGTAGGGGGAGCAGGTTAACAAATGTTAAGCCCTTCGGGAAAAATAACGACGGATGGGCGGGTGGGGGGTGCTATTTGTCAAAAAAAGGAACGGAGAATAAATTAGGCTATCAGGCTGGGAAATTATGCTGTAATGTCTTATGTGAAATAGGGCGATCTTAGGAGTACACATCGCGTTATTTGTCATTTTTATTAGGAAAAAAAAGAAGAAATTATTGTTAAATGTATCAATAAAGGAAGGGAAGACGGAGGAATCACGGATGCATCTGTTCCCAAGCGTTTCTCACAGACATGATCACCCCCCCCCCCTCCCGACAACTGTTTCTAGCGCTTTGTCTGCCCCCCTCGTCGACCTGTAGTACTCGGATCGAAGAGCATTTTTATCTCTCACTTCCAGCTCATCCAATTCCTTCGTCTCAATCGTGGTGGTGGCAGGTGACCCCCCCCCCCCCCCCGCCCGCACGTAAAATAATGTGATCTAAGCCAGCTGTCCATCACTTGGCTATTTGACTGTGCGTGAAGGTCTAGGCACTTAACCGCTCGACGTGAACGAATCGTCATTCGGGGCCAAATTCGACTGTTACCTGGCAAAGTCGTTATAGTTTTTCGTGGGTTTGGATCTTTAAAAGAAAACAATCGCATGTTTCGCTCTATTATTAACGAAATTTCGTGGGTTTCTTTGGAACGGAATATATTTTGACGGATATCTGACGGGGTTGTGTGCTTGGCTCGGCGAGAAAAGCCAAACATCAATTGGCAACGCTACCTGGCACGATCTCTTGGCCTTTTCAAAGAGCCGCAAACGCGTAAATTGTTTTCTTAAAGAGGCAAACGAGCCAATTTCAATTTGTTCAAGAGCAAAACCCGGGAAATAATATTTTGAGAAACCAAATCCACAAAACTCGTTTTGAATGTGCCAAACCCACGAAATTGGTTTCAAAAGGAACCAAACCACGTGAAACTTGTCTTTTTTTAAAGAGCCAGTGCTGCGAAATTGACTTTTTAAACGGATATAATGAATAAATCTGTCGCCGGTATTTTAATTAATGAATTAATTAGACTGATATTATCCGGACGATGATGGAAGGGCATATAGCCCAACACGATTCGAGTTTCGAGAAAAAATGGCTCCCCGGCGGGATTTGAACCCGCAACCTCTGGATTACCAGTCCAGCACGCTGCCATTTGCGCCACGGAGACGCCTACGGGAGTCGTACTCCAAGGGATAAGCTAAGCCGAACCCCACCCTGGTCCATTGTTTCTCAAAACTCTAGGCGCTTCTCCTGATCGGTAAACCACCTAGAGAACCACCGGAGAAGCGCCTAGAGTTTCGAGAAACAATGGACCAGGGTGGGGTTCGGCTTAGCTTATCCCTCGGAGTACGACTCCCATAGGCGTCTCCGTGGCGCAAATGGCAGCGTGTTGGACTGGTAATCCAGAGGTTGCGGGTTCAAATCCCGCCGAGGAGCCATTTTTTCTCGAAACTCGAATCGTGTTGGGCTATGTCCTTCCATCGTCGTCCGGATAATATCAGTCTAATTAATTTATTGACTTTTTAAACCCCCACACCCGTGAAACTTGATTATCGAAAGAGCCGTACCCGCCAATTTCTTCTTTTCAAGGAGCAAAACCTGCAAAACTGACTGTTTTAGTCCCCAGTCATGAATTTGTCTTATTGTGCTGAGTTTGGCTTTTGAATGAGTCAAACCCTAAAGTTTTAAAAGGCCCGCCGGTCATTTTTAAGAAGCCATTGGCGCATGCATTGGTTTTTTAAAAGAGGGAAACTCGTGAGTTTCTACCCTAGAACCCGAGAAAGCGAGAGCGTGACCCAAGGCCAGGAAACGTGAGTTTATAAAGAGCCTATAACCCGTAAAATTGAATTTTTAAGGAATAAACCCGCGAAATTAGATTTTAAATGGCCTAAACCAGCGATGTTTGGTTCTTGAAAGAGCCCAACACACGAATCTCTACTTTTTTAAGAGCCGAACCAGCAACAAGGATTATCGGTAAGCCCGATAACTCATGAAATTTGTCTTTTAAAGAGGCAGACACTGCGACATTGACTTTTTAAGCAGTCAGGCCCCGTCAAAAAAAAAGTCATACCCGCGCATTAGTTCCATTTAAGGAGCCGAACCCGCAAAATTAGCCGGATAAAGGAGCCGAAACCATGAAATTGACTTTTTAAAGAACGACGCCAGCAAAGTTTGGCTTTTGAAAGATCAGACCCCGTAAATTTCAAGTTTTTAAAACCCCAGACCTTTGAAATTGGCTTTTTAAGGAGCCACAACCGTACAACTATGCATAGGTTTGTGAATTGTGATAGAGGCAAACCAGCGAGCGAGTCAGAAAAAGAGAGTTTAGTGAGCCCAAGGCAAGGAAATGTGGGATTGTTAAGAGCCAGACCCGGGAAATTGGATTTTTTAAGAGCTCAACCCACGGATTTGTAATTCGAAGCTTAAATTGAGAAAAATCACTTTCAACGCGTCTAAAATTCAGGAAAGCTTTAGCCACGACAATTTTAGGCTTAAGACGTGCCAAACTCAGTTCCAATCCCGTGAAGCGATTTTTCAAGGGGCGAAATCCACCAAATTCTAGAATTGGCAGAATACTGCCACGAAATTATCACTTTCTAGATCAGGAGGAGGCCAATTCAGGGCCCGTGGGCCAAGAAGTGGCCCGCTGAGCCTTTCACAATGGCCCGCCCGTGGCCTATACAGTGCTAAATTGTCGATTTTTAATGTTGGAATTTGGCGCCCCTCGGATTTTTTTGCTGGAAAACGCTACGATTCGCGCCTCCTTGTAGGCGGTTAGTCCTCTGCTAAGTGCCAAGCTAATCTTGACCGAAATTTAAAATGCCGCTAATTTGGGGCTGAAATTTGGATAAATGGCTAATTCACGGCTGAAATTATTGAGACAAAAACTGTGAGAATAAGTGCTAAACGGATAAAATTAAGAAAAATACATAACTAATTCGCGAGGTAAAACGTTACTTCACGGCTAAAATTGAGAAAAAGCTCTAAAATCGCGGATGAAGTGTAAAAAACAGTAATTTGCGTTTAAAATTACGAAACACGCTGTTTCTCGGATGAAATAGTGAAAAATCGATATTTCACCAATGGATTCGAGGAAATTCGCGCCTAAAATTACGAAAACATGAATTCTCGGCTTATTCAGAATGCAAGTTCGTGGCTAAAAATTAAAAAACCGCTTATTCGTAGCTAAAAGTGAAAAAACGCTAATTCACTGCTAAAAGTAAGAAAAACTGCTAATTCACGGATGAATTTGAGAAAAATCGCTAATTAGCGGCTGAAATGAGGAAACACACGAATTCACTGCAAAATTCAGATAAACCGTTGATTATCGGATGAAATGGCATGAAATAGCTAATTCACGGCTAAAATGGGGAAAAATTGCTAATTAGTCGATAAAATTGATAAAAAGCGTTGAAGTAAGGAAAACGCTAATTCTCGGATTAAATGGGGAAAATGTCAATTCACGGCTTCTGAAGGTAATTTCATGCAAGAAAGTAAACAAAATCGCTAGTCCGCGGTCTTTCAGAAAAAACGTTAGATAATTCGCTGAGAAAATTGGAAGAACTCTGATTCGTTGATGAAACCTAGGAAAGTCCATAATAAGCTGCTAAAATGATGAAAAACGCTAATTTGCGGCTAAAATAAAGAAAAAACGGCTAATTGTGGGGTTAATTTGAGAAAATTTGCTAATTCACAGAAAATTGAGAAATCAGGACGACCAAGAATGCATTGCAAAATTCAGATAATCGGTAATTCGCGGTTAAAATGGTGAAAAATCGCTAAAATGACCAAAAGTCGCTAAATTCGCGGCTAAATTTGGGAAATCACCCATTCCGGCTTCTGAAGGTAACTTCTTGGCTGAAAGTGAACAAAATCGCTGAATCCACTGCTAAATTGAGATAATGCGCTAATGCGGATAAAATTTCAGAAAAAGCATTAATTCGCAGTGAAAATTTGGAAACAAAACTCTCATTGGTTGCTCGGTAGGAGGCTAAAAGTGAAACGCTAATTGACGGCTGAAATCATGGGAAATGGCTATTCGTGGGCTTAAATTGAGAACATTTGCAATTTCTCAGATATAAATTGAGTAGTAAATGTCAAGTCGCGGTTTCCGGAGACAACTTCGTGGCTAAAGTTAGAAAGTATAGCTCCAATTCACGGGTAAAATCGCTTATCAGCGGCTTAAATGAGGAAAAACACAAATTCATTGCAAGAAAAATCGCTAATTTACGGCTGAAATGGAGACAAATGGCTAATTCACCGATGAAATTGAGAAGTGGTAAAGTGTGGAAAAAAAACCCTAATTCGCGTCTCCTGAAGGCCACTTCACGGAGGAGTTGGTAAAAGATTCGACCGGTAACGCCAAATCCCTAAGGCCGGCTCTGTAAAATGAGCTGCCAGAGGTACATTTTTTGTGGAAATGAAAAGCGCTATTATACTGTGGTTAAACTAATGTTGTTGAAGCCTTTGAACAAGCCCCAAAGTGCATTTTATTCAGAGCGTCACGGCCGTTTGCTAAGACTAAAGTGCTTAATTGTGCTAGATGGGGGGGGGGTGGATGGGTGGCCCGCTTGAGTTCTTACAACCAAGGTTATAGCCCACGACCAAAAAAAGGTTGGCCGGTCCTGTTCTAGATAAAATAATCTGAATCTGTGTGAGGGGATGTCTATATTTGTATCTCATTGCGTGAGGGTGATTGGTGAGGCATTTCGAAAACCAGCCCACCCTTTTGTCCCGAGCTGGCTACGCCCTTGTTCACGTCTAAAATTGAAGAAAAAAAAAATTAATTGTGCGCCTTCTGCTCCTCTCTTGAAAATAACTCTGGATCCGCGCCTGATTCCCAGAGTCAACGCTGTCCACGGTGGACGGGTTGATTTCCGGTTGATATTGTTGGCCAGTTCTTGCTTCTTCGATCGAATTTAAACCCAAAATTGCCATTTTTGGGGAGAAAAATTAGTCTCATCGGCAAAATCTCCGCCGTTTTGTGTGTATGTATAAGCTAAAAACCCACGATTCCCACAAATTTTCGTTTCGACGAACTTACTGAATTTTCAAAACATCGCACACATACACTCGGGAGGGGGAAAACAAAAAATTCTCGCTTGACTAAAACCGTTTGAAGAAGATTTATGAGGAATTAAAATTAAATCACCATCACTCCACCCCTTCCCTTCTTGATCCAGGTTCAAGCCTCATAGGCAGGGGGTTGGATTGATGGTAAAAAAGAGTGGGGTGGGTGTGAGTAGAGTAGATCGGTGTAGGGGGTGTCATAATGAAAAATGGTTTTTTAAAAGGGGAAAAACGAACCCCCCCCCCCACCAACACCACCACGCTACAATCCATCCTTTTAAACAGTGGGAGTATTAAAATGTACAATCGGTGGTTGATGGTGCGACGGTTGGGGGGGGGGGGATTGATGGTATATGAGAAGAGAACTGGGTTTTTTCATAATTTTTTTTTTTTTAACAGGTGGGTATGCCCTCTGTGAGAATGGTAGAAAAGGGGTAGGCAGCAACTAATAAAGGAGAGGATCAATGCCTTGTGCGAACAAAACAGGAAGGTTTCATTTATTTGAATGAGAAAAAGCGTGTATGCTAAAAGGGAGAAAGATGAAAAAGGACGATAATAAACTTCTTGACACATCCAATATGTTTGAAAAGTGAGAAGAGACGTGCGGAGGTGGATTACAACGGCAATATTAGGAGAGGGATTAAAAGCGTTATTGTTACCAAGGGTCCTCTGCCTCTAAAACTATTTTTTTATTTTTTTTATTGCTCAAGCACTATGACGGTCTACAATAATCCAAAAGACAATGGTAGCTTATGAAAAAACCAATTAATTATAGATTAAGGCCAGAAGACATTTTCGGCAGAGAATTCAAGTATAAGTAGCGACTGAATATGGGCCTATAAAACTTAAAAACAGCCGACGAACCAGTGGCGGATCCAAAGGAGGGGCCACAGAGGCCATGGCCCCTCCCTTGGAGTCGCGAGTCACTTGCGCAAAAACATCACCAAAACCACCTACCAAACACTTACGAGGAATCATCACCTTCTTTTAAGGTCTTTCAAACAGCGTCCTTGGATCCCTTCTGTGGCATTTTTTCGAGACCACTCGTATCCATAGGCCCCTGAGCAGCACAGAGAGGTCCATGGGCATCGAGATTCTTCCTTGGACTTCAAGGCTGTCCGCGGGAAAGTTCGGGTGCATCAGGTGGTCAAAAACAGTAGGGTCACTCCGTCTCTGTAAGAACCCTTACATTGATTCTTTTGATCGACAATTTGTCTCTATTTTCGGATTCCCCGTGTTTTTAAACCGTCCCGTGGAAAAACCCAAAATATTAAGCTTCAGCAACCGATCTAGGATTTGCTCATAGGAGGGGCTTGCGAAATCGTGTTTCGCTCTACTAAAAATGGCTTGACAGCCACTCACTGCCTTATGATAGCTAAACTATGGCGATTTCCCCCCATAAAACCGGCTAAAACAAAGGTAATCGCACCCCAAAGTGGTGAAACTGACTATTAGCGCCTTGCAATTGGCTGAACTGACTAAATGAGTGCTCTAAAAATTGCCAAACTGAAATTCCCACTTTAAAAAAAAAAAAACTAAAAGGACTTCAAGTGCCCTAAAAATGGCTAGCCTGACGATTCTTGCAGCCCTAAAAATGGCCAAACTGACAATTCGTGCTCCAGTATTGGCTAATACTGACCATTCGCGCCTTTGGCTTGGCGGGACTCATTCGTGTCCCTAATAAAACGGTTAAATTGACTGTTCGCGCCCTGAAAATGCCTTAACAGATGATTCCCGCCCTGAAAAGTGCAAAAAAGAACATTCGAGTACAAAAAATGATAAAACTGACGATTCGCGCTTTGACAATGCCTAAATTGACTAGCGAGTTGCGCTCTGAAAATGGTTAAACTGATATCACGTGCCACGAATTCTCGCCATAAAATGCCTGAACAGGTGATTCCTGCCCTTATAATGGCCAAAATTGGCCAATCGTTCGTAATAAATTGCTTAACATGCAATGCCTGCAGTAGAAATGGCCAAACTGGCAATTCCCGCTTAAAAAACGGCATAAACTTACCATTCCTAATAAGTCAAAACTGACTATTTTTGCTCTGAAAATATCGCCCTGACTAATATTCATTCCTTAAAATCAGGGTCGTAGGTACGGGGGGGGGGGTATGGGGGATAGTTTCCCCCCCACCCCAGAGCTACAAGTATACGAACAAAGGAGCACTAGTACCATAACGAAGAGCCCCATAAAATCTCCAAAAATGAGCGTTTCACGTTGAAATTAGGCTTAGCATATTTTCTACGTACATCCAGGAGTACGTCCAGCTTTTTCCTTGGACTTCAGACCCAACGCAGTAGTGTACCAATGTACGGTGGGGGGGGGGGGGTTTCTCCCCGGACCCTCTATCGCACAAAAATCGGTAATATTCGTGTCTATAGCTGCTAAAAAGCACTGATTCAAGGTCTCGCGATGAAACTTCCAGACTAAAATTAAGAAAAAAATCGCTGACTCGCGGTACATGGAGGCCATTCAACGAATAAATTGTGGTAATCAACGCAAAAGTGTAGTATTAGGGGAAACCCCGCGGTTAAAGTTGAGAAAACACGCTACAATATAGACAAATAAAACACGCTTTCAAGTTAAATTGGACAAAAATGGCAAAGTCACAACTGAAATGGCGTAAAATCGCACATTCGCGTATGAAAAAGGGAATAGGATGCTGAATGGCCACAAAATTAGCACAAAACGCTATTTCACAGCTGAAATTGGGAAAAATCGCTAATTTGCAATTTGCAGATATAAAGTTATGGAAAAACGTTAATTCGCGGATACAAAATGAAGAAAATCACTAATTCGCGACAAAAATTGAAAAAATCACCAATTAGCGCAGCCAAAATTAAGAAAAACGTTAATTTTCAGTTCAAATTGGGGAAAGGGCTAGTTCTCAGTTAAAAAATAGAAAAAATTGCTAATTTGCAGCTTAAATTGAGTCAAACGCCAATTCTTAACAAAAATTGACAAAACTCTGTGGATAATGCACGGGTTGGAAACGCTACCACGCTGCTAAAATATAGAAAAAAGCGAAAATTCGCTGCTAAAATTGAGAAACATCACTAATTCTCGAGTTAAATGTCGTGAAATTTATAATTCATAATTTTAAAATGATGATTTTTTGACAGAAATGGATGGATAGATGTAAATTTTTTGGTTTGAAAAAGGTTTGAACAAAAAAATTTAAAATTACAATTTAAATTCGCACATTCTGAAGGCATTATTGTGGCTAAAATTCAGAAAAATGGCAAATTCATGCATGGCTATAGTATAATGTTAAAAAATACGCTAATTCACGGCTAGAACTGCCGTGAAGCAATAATCTATACCTATAAAAGTTATATAAAATTGCTATTGCGTTGGTAAAATGTGAAAAACAGCTAATTTGCGGGTAATATTTAGAAAATAATATAATCAGCCTGCCCCCCTATTCTGGAACTCTTAACGCTTGCGCTAGCGAAATAAACAAGGCGAATAATAACTGAAAGTAATCAGCTGAGAAATTTTGCTAACGCACGCGTTATGAGTTACAGAGTAGGGGGGGGTGGTCAAAATTAAGAGAAAGGTCGATCTTAAGCCTAAAAATTGAGAAAATTGCTAATTTGCGGCTAAAAATGGAACAAATCGCCAATTTACAGCTCAAATTGCGCCAAACGCCCATTTGTGACTGAAATTGAGAAAATTCGTTAATTCACAGGTTTGAAACGCTACGACGCGTCGCCACTACAATTTTTAAAAAGCTCTAATTCGCGGTTGAAATTGAGAAAAATTCTAATTTGCGCCAAAAACTGAATATACGCCAATTTGCGGATTCTGAAGGCAACTTTTCAGGCTGAAATTGAAAAAAAAGCGCCAATTTATGGCAATAGACGAAGAAACCGCTAATTCGCGAGTAAATTGAGAAAATTCTCTCATGCATTGCGTATGGTGAACCAAAAAAAAATCCTAATTCGTGAAAAATCCCTCTATTTTGCGGCTAGTATTGAGGAAAACACTTAAGAGAAACGTTAATTTCCAGCTAAAACTGAGAAAAGTGCTAATCCCCTGGTTAAAAAATTTAAAAAATCGGTAATGTGCTGCTAAAATTGAGGAAAACGCCAAAACTCGTCGATAATTAAGAAACATTGCTCACGGGATAAAATTGATACATTGCTGCTAAAGTTTAGAAAATGCGCAAATTCATGGCTATGGGTGGGGATGGAGCAAAACCGCTAATCTGCGGCTGAAATTGAGAAGAACGATACACTCGGCCAAAACTGAGAAAAGCTCTAATTTACGGGTAGAGTATAAAAATCGCCCTTAACTGAGAGATTGAGGCTATGATGAGGCCAGCAAGATGTCCCGTTTCAAGAGTGTGCTAGGTGGGTGGAATGATGACTAAAATGTGAAATTACCCCCGTGCCCTCACCATTACGAGATTTCAATCTGATCCTCCCCAGGACAAATTCCTACCTACGCCACTGCTTAAAGTGATTTGACAATTTGCATTTTGGAAATGGCAAACTGACCATTCGCAACCTACAAATGGTTTGGCGGACTGTTTTCATCATAAAAATGGCAAAACTCTTTTTTGTCAGAAATTGCCCTGGGACGATTTTTAGGCTGAATGTTTATGTTTTCAAAGTGTCTCTATTTGAACCGGACGTGGTTTATGAGTCCCTTAGATATTGCTAAATTTCCCCCCAGGGAACGTGCCACAAAGAGGTCAAAAGATAAGGCGGGAGCGAGGTTGAACGCGCAGATTGTTGGATTCGTCGTGTCCAAAGACGTGTCAGAAGTTCCAGTGACGGGACATGAGAGGCCATGCCTTCCCTCCTCCACCTATAGGTTGAGTTCGCTTCATTCGGGACGAGGAATATTTACAGCTATAATAGCGTTTCATGAGATCGTGGCCCCCCTCCTTGAGCCGCGCCTGCGACAAACCGACTTAATTCTTGCCAGCTGAGGCCAAACGAGACGAAAATATGTTTAGTACTGTTATAGGACACACACGAAATACTGTTAGGTCAGCGAATCGCTCCTGCAGTCAAGAAGCGTTTAAACGAAGCACACTGACGATGAGAGGCATATAGTGTGGGCCTTTACAGGCTGGCTCATGGTACGAATAAGCTCTTCAAGTAACCTGTGACCACTGACAAATACCGTCGTTTTATAAATAATTCCTCCTTCTAATATTACAATCATTGTAAATTTTTATTAAAATGACGAGGGATGCGAGCGTATTCTTGTTTTGTCAAAAAGTCAGAAGGCAGTTGGATACATCTACCAGACCCACTCACCGTATTTGCCCTTTACCACCTTGTTTCCACACAAACGAGAATATTTTACTGGAAATAAGGTAAGGAAGCCCCCCCCTCCCTACTTCCTTTGTATCTTTATTGATAAGGTGAACGTCGTTTGCGTCAATACTTCTTTCCTCTACCCCACCCCCCACTTGAGAAATACTTCTAGGGAGTATTTTTATTTCGCTTTCCTTTTTCTCTCTCTGGCACTCTCCTTTTTTCCTAGGTGCGGCGGCGTTCTACTCAATAAATAAGCTTTTCTGTTTGCATATCTGATCTGATGGAAGCGTCGGAAAAAGCATTTTCATATGATACACGCGAGATTTTTCAAGTCGCTACCTTTTTTTTTTTTTTTCAAACTTCCTTTCAACTTTTCCGGGTGAAAAGAAGCAGCAGCCTATTTACGCCCTCACCCCCCCATCCACCTCAACCGTTCGTCGCCCTCCAACCAGGGAAATTTGAATAAAGTTTCTAATAAAGCCAACTCCTAAAAATACAGTCGGAATATTAAAATAAAGTTCAACTTATAGCGCGTTTACGATACAAGTAGAACGATTTTTTCCCCTCCCAGGGTTCAACGCTCTCCTCGTCTATAATAAAACTTTATTGGTTCAACTAAACAACGCTCGCTTCTGTTTTAACTGTTACTTTCATTCCCCACAGCCATCAAAAGCAAAAGCTATCAAGAAAACGAAACATCCCAGGGAACTAATTGAGTGGTGGAGGTGCGCGGTGGCTGGGGGGTGGGTTGTATTAATTGGAACAAGTTGAAAGCTTGCTTTTGAAATTTTCAAAAAACAAGTTTTAATTATTGTACGTACACTGGGCTTTTCAATTAGGCAAAAAATAACGAGTTTTAAAAAATTAAAGAATGAATAAGGAGGTGGGGAGGGCTGACCAATTGTTTTAGAGTTTAAGTATTCAGGAAACTGGGCAGAGTCCTGGTTTTTGTTTGTCTTAACTTAACGTTCTGTAAAGTTTTTTTTTTTTAAAAAAAAAGGCACTCACCTCATTGGGGGGAACTCTTTCGGGTTGATAAAAAGTCCGATCTCACGTTTTGCGGTGTGCATTTTTAGTGAGACTCGACTTTTCGACTTTCGGCTTCTTTTGGAACTTTCTCTAGTCACGTGAGTCGTTGCTCCAGCGGTGGCTATCGAGGTCTCTTCAAAAAAATTACTGCTGCTCCAATCCACCGCGCCAATGCTCTGTTGTTTTTTTTTTCAAAATTTTTTTGGGTGTTCCAAAAATGTCAAACGCGGGGCATTGAGAAACAAAATATTTACGTCTTCGTGTGGAGTCAATCCTTTGTCGAAGTCATCATTTTTCTTCTTCCCTCCCTTACAGGTCACTCCACCATCATCATCATCACCACCATTATCCACCTCCTCATCGCTGTCGTCGGCATCATCCAAGAAACTCGTCATCCTGGGTCCTCGGTGAAATTGAAAACGATTATCGGGCGGATAGTTCTGATAGGGCGCCGTAAAACTCGCCCAATTGTCCGGCTGTAGGGGCTTAATTTCAAAATCACGGTCCCAGTCGAGTGGAACGTCTTCAGGATCCCTTGGAATGTAATACCACTGAAATTTTAAAAAAATGGTAAGTGGAACGATGCTCTAGTGGAAACGAGTGAGGGGGGTCGTGTAAATTCGTTGAGTTTGGAGCAGGAATACAGTGTTTTCCTATACAGTTAGGCGCACCAGGCTCTCTTTATAATGAGATTACGGCGAGCCGAAAAGCCTGGTTGGGCAAAGGCGGAAGGGGACGCGTTATAACAAATTTCGAAGTACGTGACTTGATCAAGTCATCAGGGATTGTAGCATGGAGCTTCTCATTAAAAGTTGCCTCAAAAGTTATAAAACATAATTTATACACGAATATAAAAATTATTTTAGGATCTTCGTTCAAGATAGCACTCTTTGTATTGATAAAATAAGGCAATTGAGCTTTCAATCTATCTATTGTCGAGCTTCACTACCCATTCAAAAGGCTACCGGTAAATCTCGGCTCGGTTTATGCGTTCAAAAGCACTTCCCACACACTCTCTTATGAGCAGGCACAACTCCCCGTCCTATTTCACCCTTCTGAGCCACTCTCAAAACAAGCATTTCAGTGAAATCTAACGGTGAAGCTCAAGAACCATTCAAAACTCGTCACAAATCTATCGTTTTTCTTATAATTTGGTGATTTTAAACAACTTACGTCCACTAAAGTTTTCAAAGCTTTCACAAAACAATCGACCATTCGAGCTTGAACACGCTCCTCTTCGTTTGTCTCGTCTAAACGGTCCAAAATCCGTTTAAGAATGGCCTCCCTCACACGGTACACCACCATGTCTCGTTCCTCTTCTTCTTTGAACTCGTTTCTGTGAATATGAAACGTTGAAATTCGTCGATTTCAGAAGGGGGGAAAAAACGACTTTTAGCGATGTACTCGATGAATTCGTAGAGGCTGTACGAGGTCGACACTCGAGAGTTCTCCGTCTGTAGAGGATACTGAACAACTGGATTGTTTGTAACATCGTTGGATAGTTTAGTTTCATCGTTCGCCATGACGAGGATCAATAAAATAATCGCGTTTTAATTAAAGCGTAAATCGAGACGATAATACACTCATATGTTAGGAAATTTTAATGGAATTATCAATGGGACAAAGCCGGCAGGGATGAACACCGACATAAAAGTTGGCGCATTCAGTGAACCATCGGCTGAAAGTTTGCCTCCAACCTTCGATTAAGCCCCAGAAACAGACTGTTTGACCGAAAACTCGGTCATTTGAGCGTAAATGGCTGAATTTCGCCGATTTTGGTTCTTCAACAAACACAATTTAAAGGTTTGGCTTTTTCTTAGGGTACTGGCTAAACATTTTGAGTTCGCAATTTCAGGTCCTAATTTGAGCGAAATTACAATTTGGCTGAATATATCCGCCGAATATTGCAACTTCAGGGTTGAGGAACTCAGGCTAAACAGCTCCGATGGCAACAGATGTTTCGACGTCTATTTAAAACAGCAGCAACCAAAAAAATTATAGGTCGGTTCGCGGAGAAATAGTTTAGGGTAGTGTAGTGCAGTGTAGGGCAGGTTGGGGTAGTTGGTGTAGGCGAGGGCAGCGAGGATTTTTTGTTACGCGAACGCTTTCAGAGCAGCCAGTGTAAATTCATAACAGTCGTGATATTTTCTCACTGCTGTGTTACATAAGAGTTATCAATTTATAACAAAAAATTAGAGTAACTTCGGGCAGCCCGGAGTAGCTCTGAACTCATCGCGAACGCCCTACACTCGCTACACTAGCTACACTAACTACACTCGTCTGCTCGCGAACGCTTTTCGGGCGCCCGAGTGTACCCTCGGGCAACCTAGTGTAGCTTCGCGAACAGACCCTATGTATTTATTAACAATGCTCCAGTGCTCCAACCACTGCAAAGCTTCAAACCACACAGCAAAGCTACAAATCACAGTGTAGCTCCAACCACAGCCAAGCTCCAACCACGGCCAAGCTCCAACCACGGCCAAGCTCCATCCACAGCAAAGCTCAAACCACAGCTAAGCTCCAACCACAGCCAAGCTCCAACCACAGCCAGGCTCCAACCAAAGCCAAGCTCCAACCACAGTCAAGCACTAAACCGCAGCAAACTTCTAAGCGCAGCTAAGCTCGTACCACAGAAAAACTCCACAATGAAGGCACAACCATAGCAAAGCTTCAAACCACACAGCAAAGCTACAAACCACACTGTAGCTCCAACCATAGCAAAGCTCCAACCACAGCCAAGTTCCAACCACAGCCAAGCTCCTATTACAGCTAAGCTCCAACCACAGCCAAGCTCCAACCACTGTTGGAAGGTAATTTTGAATCTCCGCGGTTGCCACATGGAGTCTTGATTCTCTATCTCTGTGGCAGCACTGCTCTTATCGGTCGCGCCCGATATGCGCGTCTTTTGTGATTAATTGGTTCCTCTTTTTTTTTCATAATTACCTACACGTCATTTATACTTATTGAACTCTATTATTTTCCATTGCAAACCCTGCCCAACAGGTTATGGTGCCCAGACGTTCATAAGTTAAGTGCAAAAAGTGTAAGAAAAGAAGACGGCACTCGGTACGTCGCAACTCCTATCTCTACTACCAGTCAAAGTGAAATGGCAAGCAAGGAAATTGAACTCAGCCAATGTGAAACGCTTGTAGATGCCAGTAATTTCGCTCTGTGGAAGTTTGATTTATTTATACTGGTGAAAGCCTCAAACCTTTATGAAATCGTACTCGGAACCGACAAATACGATGAAAAGATTCAGGAACAGCAACAGAAGGAGTGGAAGCTACGCGACGCTAAAGCCCAAAAATACATCGTTTTCACCATCGAAAAGCGGAACAAAATACACATCATGAACTGTAAAACGTCCGCAGAGATGTACAGCAATCTAAAGGGCTTGTTTGACAAGGATGACGAACGCGACAAATGAAATTCTCTGGAGGAATTTTTTACATTCCAGTACGATTCGAGCACCGACATGCAATCTAACTTGAGTAAGCTAGAAAATATCGTGTACAGATTCAACTCCACGGAAACCAGGATTAGTGATGACATCTGTATCGCGCGTATTCTGTCAATTTTACCTAGCCATTTTCAACCTCATTTTAACACGGCGTGGGACTCCACCCCAACAGCGGAAAAAACTCTCGCGAACTTAAAAAATAGGTTAATAAGGGAAGAAAAACGCGATGCACCCTCAAGAACGTCAGTCTCGTTCAAAGCGCATGCACAAAATAAAAAGGTTTTCAAGAATTCAAGCCATTTTCCCACCAAAAATTCATCAAAATCGGAAAGCAAAACTCAAGAAAAGATAAAGAAGTTCGTATCTTGTGGATTTTGCGGGAGAACCAACCATGAAGAGAAGTACTGTCGCTTCAAAAAAGCTTACGAATCCCGGGGTAACAAAGTCAGTTTTTTGACCTACTCCTCGACGAAAGAAGAGAGTTTGTGCGCCCGTGAAGCTGATAATTCCTCGAAGACTGACATTAAATGGATTTTAGATTCAGAGGGCTTGTTCTATAACTTTAACAACAGTAGTTAACGACAGTAAGTCATATGCTTTCATTAATTAAATCGACGAAATTGAATGAAATCAGGTGATTGACTGTTGGTATCAACTGTTGCTAATTTTATAGAACAGGGGCCCAGGCTCTATTTCCCACATGTCACGTGACAAAAATTTGCTGACTGACGCATGCTTCGCTGAGACAGTAGTGCAAACCTCAAAAAAGGGCCAATCTATGAAGGCGGACGCTCTAGGACGAGTGGAGGCAGCTGAGTGTACACTCACCGACGTTCTCTACCTACCTGGCCTCGACCGAAACCTTTTGAGCGCTAGCGCTATCACCCAAAACGGCGGAAAAATAGAATTTGAAAGTGACTATGTCACAGTGACGAAAAATAATGACGTTGTTCTGACCGGAAAGAAAGATAATTCAGGGCTATACCTCGTTGAAATAACCCCCAAAAAGGAACATTTCGCGAATCTGACCGTGTCTGGCTCTACTGAAGACTGGCATAGAAAATTGGGCCACTTGAGCCATAAGGGCATGGTGCAACTGACAAAACTTTCTAAAGGATTCGCTCTCGGCAAAGGCAGTTTAGATGTGTGCGCAGTGTGTCAGGATGCTAAACAAGCGCGCAAGCCATTCAAGAATGACCGAACACGAGTCACCCGTCCTCTACAAATAGTTCACACCGACCTAGTTCAAATCGAAACTATGACATGGGACCAAAACAAATATTTCATTACGTGTTTGGATGACTTCACTCATTACACGATGGTTTATTTGTTGAACAGGAAAAGTGATGCACCCAAAGCTTTGAAAGAGTACATCGCACAGGCTGAAAATAAGTGGAATCTGAAACTCCACAAGTTGCGCTGTGACAACGGAGGGGAGTATGTATCAACTAACTTCAGAAATTGGTGTGCTGAAAAAGGCATCGAAATTGATTACTCCATTCCCCATACGCCACAGTTAAACGGAGCCGCGGAACGACTCAACAGATCATTGATGGAAAAAACACGAGCACTTCTTTTCGACTCCGGCCTTGAAAATAAATTTTGGGGTGAATCTTTATACACCGCCACTTATTTACTTAATAGAAGCCCAACCACAGCTCTACGAGATGCCACTCCTGCCGAGAAATGGTTCGGTAAGAAGCCTAATCTTTCCGTTCTTAAAATATTTGGTTCTGTAGCTTACGCAAAAAAGCTTACCTACACTAAGAAACTCGAAAAGCGGTCGAGCAAATGTTTTTTTGTCGGCTATGCGCCAAACGGTTATAGATTGTGGGATGAATCACAACAGAAGATTATCATTTCTCGAGACGTCGTCTTTGCCGACAAAAGTTCTGGTTTCTCGCTGAATAATCCTAAAAACAAGACTGACCGAATGTCAACACTTAACCGGCATTTGATCTCTATGGAGGACGATGAACTTTCCAATGATGACAGCACACAAATCACTAGAGACACCCAAAGTTCCATCGAGTCTGATGCTGGAAGCTCAAACGAGGAGGGTTCCTTAGACGAAGATGCAAACTTCGCCACACCTCACGACCAGCCCACAGTGACGCCAATCGCTGAACCTGCTGAAGTTGTGATTTCACCCGACGATGTACAGCATGAAGCTATAGAGCCATTGGGACGTGGTCATCGCAAGACAACTATACCTCTCAAGCTTCAAGACTACGATCTCTCCACAGACGTCAGTCTACTTAACTACCAAGAGGCAATATCTGGTGAAGACAAAGATAAATGGAAAGAAGCTATACGAGAAGAGATGACTGCATTAGAAGAAAATTCGACTTGGACTGTTGTTGACAAATCGGCTGCAACTACATGTAAAATTCTTACTAGCCGATGGATTTTTAAGATCAAGGACGATGGTCGTTACAAGGCCCGATTGGTCGTACGCGGATGTCAACAACGGGAGGGCATCGACTATAACGAAATTTTCAGCCCTGTAGTCAGCACTGATGCCTTAAGAGTAGTCTTAGCTTATTCTGCCATGAAAAAGTTCAAGCGCAAGAATTTCGACGTACGCACAGCTTTTTTGTACGGACATATTAAAGAAGACGTCTACATGAGTCTGCCTCAGGGTTACAACGAAGCTGGAAAAGTCTGCAAACTTCAAAAAGCCTTGTACGGCTTGAAACAGGCCCCGGCTATGTGGAATAAGCGTCTAACCGATTTCTTAAAAAAACATGGGCTCATACAACTCAAAACTGAGCAATGCGTGTTTGTCAATGCCGACAGGTCCATGATTTTGGCAATTCACATTGATGATGGTCTTCTAACTGGATCAGACCCCAAGAAAATGACAAGTTTTCTGAAAGCACTTGCGTCTGAGTTCAAGATAACCTTGAGTGACAACCTTACGACCTACTTGGGGGTCAAATTCTCCGAAGAAAAAGAAACATTGAAACTGTCCCAAGAATCCTACGCTCAGCAGGTAGTAGACCGGTACAATCTGTCAAACGCAAAACCAGCTTCTACCCCTCTGGTAGTTGGCAACGTACATAACCCGACCTCCAGCCAAATGGACGTTATTTTTCCATTTAGAGAGGCAGTGGGCAGCCTACTTTATCTATCTACAAAGACGAGGCCTGACATCGCCCTGGCAGTTGGCATGAGTGGACGACATGTCGAAAACCCAACCCAGTCCGATGTGGTAAACCTCAAGCGAACCATCAAGTACGTAAACTCGACGAAGAACTTTGGAATTTCCTATCTGAAGAAAGAAAAGAACGTCCATCTGCAATGTTTCTGCGACTCCGACTACGCTGGAGATGAGGAGACTCGTAAAAGTACCACAGGCTTTATAATTTTCTTTAATGGAGGCCCCATCAGCTGGTCATCCAGACTGCAGCCTATAGTTGCCACTTCCTCAACCGAAGCCGAATTTATAGCGGCCACGGAAGCCTCAAAGTCACTCATCTTTGTAAAAAGCTTCCTGGAAGAACTCACCCTGCAGAAAATTCCTGCCGAGCTAAACATCGACAACCAACGTGCTATCGATTTGGTGACCAGGGGTGTGACGAATCGTCGTAGTAAGCACATCGACGTGCGATTCCATTATATCAAGGAAAAGGTTGACGAAGGTCTCGTTACCATCAACTATTGCCCTACTTCAGACCGAATAGCGGATATTCTGACGAAGCCCCTAAACACTACGAAACTTGAAATACTTTTGCCAAAAATGGTTGCATAACTTCGATCATATATATTTTTTGTTTGTTAGACTTATTTTTTATGATGTAACAATTAATTTTTAAGTTGCAAACGATGTCAAAATTAGAGGGGTGTGTTGGAGGGTAATTTTGAATCTCCGCGGTTGCCACATGGAGTCTTGATTCTCTATCTCTGTGGCAGCACTGCTCTTATCGGACGCTGCGCGTCTTTTGTGATTATTTGGTTCCTCTTTTTTTTTTATAATTACACTTCATTTATACTTGTTGAATTCTATTATTTTCCATTCAAAACCCTGCCCAACAACCACAGCCAAGCTCCAACCACTAGACCACAGCAAAGTTCTAAGCACAGCTAAGCTCGTACCCCGGCAAAGCTCCAAACCACAGCAAAATTCCACAATGAAGTCACAACCATAGCAAAGCTTCAAACCACATAGCAAAGCTACAAACCACAGTGTAGCTCCAACCACAGCCAAGCTCCAACCACATCCAAGCTCCAACTTCAGCAAAGCTCCAACCACAGCCAAGGTCCAACCACAGAAAAGGTCCCACCACTGCAAAAGTTCAGCCACAGCAAAGCTCCAACCTCTGCAAAGCTCCAACCACACCAAAGCTCCAACCACAACAAAGCTCCAAACCACAGTATAGCTCCAACCGTGGCAAAGTTCCTACCACAAAAAGTTCTAACCAAAGTAAAGGTGCAGTCACCGTTAAGCTTCAACCATGCACAAAGAAGGCTCCAAACACGATTTTTTTTGTTCTTCCGTTTTTTTCAATTTCCATAATCCGGGCCCCTTAGGGAAAACTCATGCCGGGGGGGGGGGACCAGTACCCCCTCCCTCTCGACGGGCCTGGCCGGAACCAGTAAAAATGATCCTAAAAATCGTTACCTTTATAAACTTCCGGCGGTTTTGGCAAATAATGCCCAAATTGGCAAGTATTTAGTGGGTGGGGGGTATTTTAGATACGGACAATCGGAAAATTGAAGCATTTTTTGTATAAAAATCAGCGTCTTTCTCAATTGTCTCCGCAAATAAGCTTCTTTCCTCAATTTCAGCCGCGAATGAGCGTAAGTTTAGCCTTGAAGTTGACCCGAAAAACCGCGAATTTGAACTTTTCTCATGTAGTAAAGATGGGTTCAGATTGGAAAATTAGTGTTTAAAAAAAAAAAATTACTATAGCGTTTAATATTCTCCACTGAATCCGCGAGTTGGCACTTGTCTCTCAATTTTAGGAGAGTTCCACAGGAATAGCGCCATTGGACCCTCCGTTAGGCTACTCTGAAGTCTACCAAAGCCAGGGACATGACGAAACGTTCCATTTCTGGTCTCGGCAAGGGGGGCTGATCCCAAGGGGACTTTTTATTGCCCGTTATTACCGCGTTTGAGCGACGGACTGAACAACAAGTTTTATGGCTTTAGAAACTGCCCTTTCACATTAAAAGAAAAAAGAGGCCGACGCGCGAGTCGGCGTCTTTTTTCTCGGCGGAGAGACGACTCTCGCGTCCGCGTCCAGTGTGAAAGGGCCCGTAGAGTTCTAGGTGTGTGTTTTTACTGCAAGAGTCGGGCGCTGACGCGCGCGTCGGCGTCTTTTTTCCCTTCGCTCCCGCGTCCGCGCCTAATGTGAAAAGGCCCCATAAAAAGTTCTGTATATTTTGACTGCAAGAGTCAGACTGCGACGCGCGCGTCGGCGTCTTTTCTCTCTGGAGTCGTTTCCCTTTCACATTAGGAGCCCTATAAAGACGCTCAGCGTGTGCTCCAGAGTCTTCTTTTTTATTTAAAGCCTTTGATTCATTCGGTTGTCAGTCATGGATTGAACACAAGCTGCGTGCCTTCTCGTTCTTCGCCGCCGGTTGACGCGCTCAAGAAGAAAAGTGCCGAAAAATGCGGTCAATTTGGGTTCATTCCATAAATGAAAGGAGGGATAAAGCTGGGGTGTTTGCGACAGTGTATTGAACCAAAATTGAACCCCGTGTATTTTATTGGAGAGCGCGATGCGAAGTCAGGAGTATTATCCAAGGTGCAAGAGTCTTCACTGTTCTCGCTCGGTATGGGCGCTTAGTATGAAAACGCCCAAAGGCAGGCCGGGTTGAGAGCCCTCACGACTGCCGACCAAAAAAAAAAACGATGCCGACGCGGACGTACGTCGGCGTCCTTACCGACGTATTTAACGTCCTTAACGATTACATCAAAAACTTCGTTCAACATCTTGTCTTTAGAGATTGCGGTCACATAGTAGTCTTTCGCCTCCTTATCGAAGATAGCTGGGCGTTTTCTATCCTCCGAAATTCAGGACGTTGCAATCAACAAACAATTTTGATAAAACAGCATCTTCACCTCCACTAATTTCTACCTCTTCCAATCAGTGGTGGATCTAAGGGAGGGGCCACAGGGGCCATGGCTTCTTCCTTGGAGTCGAAGTAAAAAAATCAAAACCGCCTCCAAAATCCTATTGATTCACCTATAATTGTAGTTCCATTTTCTCACAGACGTGATTTATGAGTCTCCTGAGCCATGCACAACCAAGAAATACAGGCGGTTCCATCCTGACACGCAGCAGAGTAGCCGCTAGTGCAGTGGCCCTTAAACGGTCCAGAAATGAATATTTCGCGTTATGATCGCTCGTATCAGCCGATCACATGGGACTTTTTTTCGAGAGAGAGAGAGATCGTAGCAAGACCCTCGAGCTGCCCAGCGAGGTCCATGTGCATCGGGATTCTTCCTTGGATTTCAGAGCTATCCACGGGAAAGTTCGTGCTCCAGTGGTTAAAAACGATGGCATCACAATGAGAGCTCTTTCATTGAATCTTCTTATCGAAAATTCGACTCAATTTTCGAATTTCCCGTGTGGAGAAACCCCAAAATATTGATAAGGTTGGAGCTTCACAGCGGTGTGGTTAGACCTTTTTTTTTTTTTTTTTTTTTTTTTTTGTCGTTGGCAGGGGTGGTCAGTTGAGTTGCCCTTCCCAAGAATTGAATTTGAAAAAATCAATTTCTTCAATTTCGCTCAGTAAAATACCAAATTTTGCTCACTAAAATACTAAATTTCGCGGTTTTTTTTTTCGCAAAAGAAACACATTTCCCCGAATCTGGCTCGGATTTTACTCACTCAACAAACAACTTTGGGGATTTTATTAATCGCCAGTAAAACAATTTTCTTCTACTACCTAGTGAGCAAAATCCGAGACATTTACGCGTGTAATGCCAAGTCTATGTCAAAATGTACGCGAAACGTCAGACGAGTGAGAAAAAAACTGTTCGGAATCGGCCGCGGCACACAAACGCCCCATTTTGTGGGCAAAACGCCTCATTTGGGGGAAACACTCACGCGAATCGCCAATTTCAAGGCAAAAGCTTACGCAAAATGCCATGTCAATGGCAAAATGTATGCACAACGCCTCACTATAAGGGCAATTTCATGGTGAAATTGTCCATTTCATTAGAAAATATCGTCTGTTTTATGAGAAAACGAACAATTTTATGGGAATTCTTAAGCTTATCAGCTAATGGTTGATTTTATGAGGGACTTTTCAGTTTGAAAGTGTCAATTCCATGAGTAAATAGTCAGTTTCATAAGGAAATAGTGAACTTTATGGGGTAATTGTAATTGGCCGGATGGAGTCATGGCCCCCTCCTTAAGCTGGCTTTGGATCCGCGCCTGCTTCGGATGACATAAATCCTACCGAAATGAAATGAAACTGCCTTACACTGGGGGGGGGGGGCAATATGGACGAAGTATAGCGCGGCGAAACAGTCGCATGTGCGTGCAAGGTCATTCATTTCTGTGTATCACATTCCACCCCCCCCCCGCGCGACTATCATGTCGCCAGAAAAATAGAACCTGCTGCGTCTTTTTAGTCGCGGCGATTTTTCAGTCGCAAGTGCTTGTTGATCTCGGGAATGAAATATGTTTCATTTCTGCGACAATCGCGCGATATTAAATCGCCCGACCGAAAATCGCAAGTGTGTGGCTGGGAGCCCTTATTAAGTCTTCAGAGGGGGGGTGGGGCAAGTCGAAGAACTGTGGCAGTTAGCCTTGATCCCCTTCTTTCTTCCATAAAAAGTAAAAAGCTTTGCGATGATTGCAATATCTTGCTTTCATAAGAAATAATACAATTACGCGAGTGAACGACAGTGATTTACAGCACGCGTTCTCACGTAGTGGGGGGAAAGGAAAATATTTTTTTATCTTTTTTCCTTCTCCAGTTTATCGAGTAGTTAGGTGTATCGTTGCTTCTTCAATTTTTTTCTGACGTTCTGCGCGCAAAGCAATCAATTCAACCCCTGGAACACGACACAACCGTGAGATGCTTATTTTAGCGACTGTTATTTTTGGCTTTTTGCTTTGGTGGCTGCTAAAAACCGATCGCAGCCTCGTGAGCAAAGGCAATCTCCTCCCAGGGCCGCGGGCCTGGCCTCTGATCGGCAACTCGTTCACGACGCCTAAAACTGTGAAAGGTACCCCACCTCGCACATTCCTTTATTTTTAAATTTTTCAGTTTGTCCAACAGCATAAATTCTATTACAGACACCTTGAATCATAGAGCTCGACTAATTAACGAATTTGGAGATGTGTGCCGCGTTTGGGTCAATAACCGTCTTGAGATTACGTTGAACGATCCTCGTGACATTGAGGTTTCTCCGTAATTTTCATTATTTTTTGCATTTTATTTCCGTCATAATTTCAAACAAACATCGTAAAAAAGGTCATCCTGAAACACCCTAAAGAAGTGAAAAAATCCCCGGAGTACGATTTCATGAAAGGTTGGCTCGGCACCGGCCTCATACTCAGTCCCGTGCCACTGTGGTCCCAACGGCGGAAAGCTCTGATGCCGGCATTTCATTTTAAAATTTTGGACCGTTTCGTCAATGTGTTCAACGTGAAAACATCGGAGCTCGTGGACAATCTCAAGAGAGCTCGACTACCGGGTGAAGTCGACTTGCAGAATGAAGTGAAAAAGATGTTCGTGGGTATAATTTGCGGTGGGTAGTCACGCAATGATGAGATACAAAGTTGAAATCCCCGTAATATTTCATTTTGCAATTTATTCAGAAACCGCGATGGGCATTAAAGCTGACGAAATGACGTCATACGTTGCCGAGTACTCAAAAGCTATAAAAGAGTCAGTATTCATCCAACCTTTAACTCCAAGTACTAAAAATTCCATTTTTGTACAGAATGACACAGCTAATCACCTACAGAACGACCAAATTTTACCTTTTTAACGATTTTCTGTGGACAATTCTGGGTTGGAGAGCCAAAGAAATGGAAATATCGAAAAGAGTGAGAGGGGTAGTTGAAAAAGTGGGTGTCAAGAGATGAAGTGGAGCACAGTGGTGAATGTGTAAAAATTATATGGCGACGTTTTAGATTATTCGTGAAAAAGAAATGGAATTAAATTCCAAACAAAATGAAGAAACGATTGAAACTGAAGACGCGGACGAAACTATCGGTAAGTAGCTGCCTATGGTGAAAATAATGCGACGTTTTACTCGTGAATGCTGTAAAAGGTATCGCGAAGAAAACAGCGTTTCTAGAAATGCTATTGAAAATGAAACAAAAGGGAGATCCTGCGTTTACGTCAAACCAAGACGTCATTGATGAGACCAATACATTTTTCTTCGGGGTGAAAAAGTTCGAGAAATGTCCTCCCACAATTTTGTCTTTCACGTTATTTTTTTCAGGGACACGACACCACAACAACGGCCACTTGTTTCGCACTGGAAATGCTGTCGCGACACCCGACAATTCAAGACGACCTGTACGAAGAGTTAAAGTCCTGTTTGACCGATTCGAACGTTATAACAGCGTCCGATCTTCAAACTTTGCCACTTCTGGACAGAGTGTGTAAAGAAACGCTAAGACTGTTCCCATCGGTGCCACTCATGTCGAGAGAATTGATGAACGATTTGAAATTACCTAGTAATTTTGATGTCACGAGTCTCTTTAAAGGGCCTTTGTAACGTTTTTTTGTGTGTTCTAAAGGTGGATACGTTCTGCCAAAAGGCGCCATTGTAGTCGTCAGCATCTATCACGTCCATAGACACCCGAAGTACTACAAAAATCCAGCGAAATTCGATCCAGACAATTTCCTTCCAGAAGTGATCGCCGAAAGGCACCCGTTCGCCTTCATTCCATTCAGTGCCGGCCCGAGAAACTGCATCGGTACCCACCCACTACCCCGACCCAACCACCATCATCGCTGTTCTGTTACCACTGACTTTTTTCTTGTGTTTTTATAGGACAAAAATTTTCGTTACTCGAATACAAAATGACCGTGGCCAAACTCGTCTACAATTTCAAAATCGAGCTACCCGAGGGCGCTAAAACACCGTTGAATGAATTTCACAATGTAGTTTTGGTGGCAGACAACGACCATAAATTTGTTTTGAGTGCAAGATGAAAAAAAAAAAAAAAAAAAATTGCTCTAATAAAAAGTTAGCACTTGGCAAACACAATTTATGACCCGTGATTTTATCAGGCGAGAAATTTCACTCAATAAACAAGACAATTCGACTAAAAGCTGCCCGAAAATAAACGCTTAGCGCGTTTCAAGAGCGTGTTGGTGGCAGACCTTCCCAATTAACGTGAATTCCGTCTTCTGTAACCGTAAGGCCCCGCGCACACTAGGAGAAAAAAGACCCAAAACTGGCCATTTCGCGGACATTTGGCCAGGAATTAACTGATATTTAGCTCCGAATGATGTAATTTTGACGGTTATGCGGGAATGCTTTACGAGCCTGGGGGCTGGCTGGACCGGGGGGCAGCGGCCGATAAAGAAAAAAACCCTCAAAACTGCTGAATGTGCTGGGAGCTCGTTGATGGAGGAATTTTCGCAGCTCCCATCACTTCATTTTCTCTCGATTCCTACAAAAGACCGAAAATCGCTTCAGAGAACACAAGAAAAAGGGGCTAAATTCGTCGTTTTTGACAAGTTTGGGCTCTCAATGATCAGGAGAATAGATTGTGCAGAGCAGGGGCGTAGCCAGCCCTAGGGTCTAGGGGTGGGCTAAACATGTCAGATGTATCAGAGACCCCAGCAAGAGAACTGGTATTTCGCCTACTTAGATATAGGCGCTTTAAATAGTCAAATTGTTGCCCAGAACAATGAATTTTGGTCTGAATCCGTCCAAAACAAACATTTAAGATTGTAAAATATCGTTGTAGCTTTCTATTTAAGATTTTCTGTCCAAAAACTGACAATGTTTTTCCATGAAATATTGATACATGTAGGAAGGGCTTAGCACTCCAATACAGGGTGTCCGAATTTTCAACTTCTTGCCTGAGATACGTTAAGAACTGACTTTTTTTAACCCAAAACTGAATATTTTACCCTGAAACTGAATATTTTATTCTGAAACAGAGCGTTACCCCAAAACTGAAATTTTCACAATACAACTGGCGATTTTACCCCCAAAACTCACGTTATAAACTAAACCTGACGATTTTAAACTAAAACTGGACAAATCATGCATAAGTCTGTATAGCCGTAGGAGCCTACATCGTCTGTCTTCCCTCGTTGAGGTTCGTCAAAAACAGACGGGTTTCGGCTGCTCGCCATCTTCAGCATTTGATTTCCTGGCTGAAGATGGCGAGCAGCCGAAACCTGTCCGTTTTTGACAAACCTCAACGAGGGAAGACAGACAATGTAGGCTCCTACGGCTACAGACTTATGCATGACTTAACCACTAACCCTCGTCGTTTAAGCGACTCTACTAACTTAAAACTGGACACTTAGCTCCAAAACTGGCGACTCTTGTCTTGAAAACACTGACGATTTTAACACAAAACAGATGATTTTACCACAATATTGACAACTTGTTCCCATATCAGACGACATTACACCAAAACAAACGATTTCCCTCCTCAAAACTACAGATGTCACTTCAAAACTAGCGAATTTACCCCAATTAATTTGACCTTTTTACCTTAAAAATGAATAAACTGTTCATTTTACCACTAAATTGTCTATTTTTAACCAGAAAATTGGTGATTTTAATCTAAACCTGAACATATCTTCCGATGGTATCACTACAAAAACTGGCCACATTACCTAAAACTGTCGGTTTTAACCCCAAAACGAACGATTTCATCCAAAATACTCACGTTATGCCCCTTATTCAACAATTTTTACCCTAAAACTGGAGGCACCACCCAACCCCAAAACTGAACATTTTACTATAAAGCTGACTTAGTTCATCCTATAATTCACGTTTTCCTCAAAACGGATGATTTTCAGAAAAGTCTGACAATTTTAACACGAATCCGAAGATTTTACCACAATACTGACGACGTTATATAAGACACATATAAGACATTATTACACCAAATCAGACGATTTAACGCCTAAGCGCTGAACCCGAAACTACAGATGTCACTTCAAAACTAGCGAACTTACCCCAAAAGGTTTGGCTAGTTTTGCCACAAAACTGAATATTTTACTCCGAGACTGTTTATTTTACCACAAAATTGGAGATTTTACTCCAAAACTTACGATTTTAATCCGAACCTGAAGTGTCCTTCCGAAGATTTCACCACAAAAACTGACAATATTACCTGAAACTGTCGGTTTTAAGCCCAAAACTAAGGTTATGCCCCCTTAACTAACAGTTTCAACCTAAAACTGGCGATACCACCCCAAAACTGGATATTTTACTCCAAAATTCCTACCATAAACTGACGTTTTTCCCAAAACGGATGATTTTACGCCGAAACTATATTACGACTCTGTCTTGAAAAGTCTAGCGATTTCACCCTAAAAATAAATTAACTGGTTTAATGCCTCAAGTGGTTTATTACACTATTAAGCAGTTGAATACATCAAAACTAAAAATTCTATTTTAGCGATTTTAGCACAAAAATGGTGATTTTATCACAAAATTGTGGTTTTAGCACAAAAATAGCGATTGTAGCACACAAATGGCGATTCTACTAGGTACTGGTTGTGATGTTCCCACAAAACTGCTAATTTTCATTTCATTAATTTTCAGCTCAACAGTAAAAAACACCAAACAGAGCAGTCAAAACAGCGACAATAATAATAAAATATAAACAGAAAACCACAGAGTATATAAATAAGGTATGATCACAGTCAGATATTAGGATTATCACAATAACTGATAATTTTTTCCTTAAAAGAATTGAAAGGATCGGAGAAGATATCACAGCTCAAGGGTATAGAATTGGCCAACGAAGCAAAACGAGACAGCGTATAATGCCTCCCGTAATTAGTACGGAACGGTGCAACTTTAAATGTAGCACCCGTCAGTCTCTGACATCGCTGTGGAACTCTCAGAGCTAGACCAGAAAGGACTTCGGGACAGGAAATGTGGGAGTTGAAGACCTTCCAGATAAATAACAGGCTTGAAACTCTTCGTCTATCCGCTAACGATTGTAAGCCATAGTGGCAATTTTATCCCTAAGCTGGCGATTTTGGATTTCAAAGAAGCGTAATCCAAGAAATTGGGTTTTCAGTGAGTTCTGCGGAAATGGTCTGTTCGGTATGAAAAATCAGAAATATTAGTTGTCCATAAATTGGATTTCCAGCCACTGAAACTCACGGCTTTCGCGAATTGATGTTTTTTGGTTTAATCGGTTTAAAAATGCGCAAAATTGGGGTTTCGATGCTATAATGTACGGTATCCAGGGGTGGGCAGTTACCCCACGAAGTCTTCGCTTTTGGGTCTTTGACGCGCGCGCGCTTGGGTCTTTTGAGTCATCTGGCTACGTCCATGGTGCAGAGAGAGCTCGTCGACAGAGGAATTTTCGCCGCTCCCAGCACATCATAATATTCTCCTGATACACCATATACACATAATCTAAAATCGTCTCTAAACACGAAAAAAAGGTACACAGTTCTTCGTTTTTGCCAAGTTTTGGTCCCTAAATGACGAGGAGATTAGAACGTGCTGCGAGCTAGTCGACGGAGAAATTTGCGCAGCTCCCAGCACTTCATATACTCCTGATATTGATGTTTAGCTTTGGAATAGAAAGTTTAGCTTTCTTATGCCCAATTTTAGATCGAAGCCCATAATCTATCAATCCCCTCCCTTGAGGAAATCCTGAGTCTGCGCTTGGTCAATGGTATAAATACCATTGATGCCGTGGATAGTTACTCAGCGTGCTTAACGTTACTAAATAGCAAACTTTTAGGGCCAAAAAATCTGTTTTTTTTTTTTTATGTTTCTTTTGTTTGTTTTTGTTCCGTTAATATTTCATAGTTATTTATTTTATTTATGTTTTTTCATTTATTGTTTATTCGTTATTTCTTACTATATGCTAGGCTGACGATAGGACGGGTTCTGACCACAAAAACCCTCCTCGTGGGCAGGCCACTGGTAGAGTGTAATTTATGGCAAACTTCATACGAAGAAAGTGACTTCAAATCCACAAAAAAACACTTTTCAAAACAACCATGGCATCATAAAACACTCCCCGCCCTCTTATGATCATGGTTCTTGTTCATCCCCCCCCCCCCATTCTCTAATAGCTCCCTAATACCGCACAATAAATCCCCCCCCCCCTAAAAACTGTCTTTTGATCCATCACTCCAAAGTTTATATCTCTCAAGAAAGTAGACTGTTTGGGCTTTTTCTCAGGTGGAGAGACGACTCTCCCCGCGTACGCGTCCAATGTGAAAGGCCCCAAACAGTTCTATTTGTGTTTTTACTGCAAAGAGTCGGATGCTGACGCGCGCGTCGGCGTCTTTTTTCTCTCCAAGTGTGAGAGGGGCCTTTCACTATGAAGAGTCTAGAAACGTCAACTCTCATTTCAATTGTCATTATAGCCCAGAAATTGGCAAATTAGCCGGCAAAAACTGTCAACCTCACTCGCCGACCTACACCTACACGCGGGGCCCAGGGCGGATAACTCTATGAGGCCTTTTAGTCTCTATATAAACGAGAAATATTATTTGTACGTAGTGTTAAACTATGGCTTTTTCCTTTTTTTCACACGAATTGGCAATATGTCTGCAACCTATCCGTCAATAATTATCGCTTATGATCACATTAAGCTGTAAATTGACGAATTTCTGTATTTTCGCCGCGAATTGTACCACGAATCAAAGCTTTTCTCAATTTTAGTCGAAAGTAGCGTTTTTTATTCCGTGAATAAGAAGTTTGTCTCAATTTTAGCAACGAATTGGCGTTTTTAAGAGAGCGAGACCATTTACTAGAGCAAATTAGCACTTTTTCTAAATTAGAGCTGGAAATTAGAGTTTTTCTTAAGTTTAGCCACTTAAAATTAGTCGTAACTTAACCGTTTTTTTACATTAACAATTATTTTTTTGTCAATTTTAGCTTTGAATTAGCGTTTTTTCTCAATTTTGAGCCACAAATAAGTTGCCTTCGGAAGCCGAGAATTTGTCTCTATTTTAGCCCCGAATTAGCGATTTTTCTCATAGCAGTAAAGTAGCATTTTAGCCTTATAAACTTGCGATTTTTCTAAATATTGTCCACAAATTGGCGTTTTACTCAGTGATTTAGCAGCGAATTAGCACTTTTCTCAATTTGAGCTATAAAATTAGCCTTATTTTTCTTCATTTTAGCCAAAAATAAATTATTGTCTTCAGAAAGCCGCGAAATGGCTTCTTTCCATCTTTTTGATATTAGAAACAATTCTAAATTGTTCTTTCACTTGCGAATTAGAGTCAATGTTACGTTTTATCCGCAAAATTAGTGATTTTCCTTCATTTCAGCTGCTTAGCAATATTTTTCCATTTTGAGCAGCGAACTAGCAGTTTTTCTCGTTTGAGCTGAAAATTAGCGTTTCTATTAATTGTAGCTTGCGCTATTTAGTGATTTTCGCAATATTAGTCGCGAAATAGCGTGTTTTTTGTGGTAATTATACATTTTAGCAATTTTTTTTCTTCAAATTTTAGCTATCGATTAGCACTTATACTCGAAATATCCTTCAGAAGCTACGGATTGGCGTTTTCTCAATTTTAGCCGCGAATTAGAGTTTTTTCTCAATTTTCATCGATAAATTAAGCGTTTTTTCTCAGTCGGCTAGTTACGATTTTTTTTTCCTCTTGTACAGCCTCGATACAGCGCATTTTCCTAATTATAGCGGCGGGCTTGGTCCAAAAACAGCATATTAGCGTTTTTTTGCACATTTTAGCCGTCATATTGCCTCCACACACCGGGAGTCTGCGATTTTTTTCACTAAATTATGGTCTGAAATAAGTTGCATCGAGAAACAACGAATGAGCGTTTTTTCGCAGTTATAGCCACGAATATTAGCGCTTTTCCCGCAAGAACGGTAAATTGAAGCGTCTTCTCAAATTTCATGCTCGTTAAGGACCGAAAGAAACTAGGGGATCAGCGAATTTTCTCTATTTTAACCACGAATTCACCTACAGAAGGCGCGAATCTTCTCAATTTCAGCCATCAGAATAGCGCTTTCCTGGTCTCAATCGAATATTCAGCCACTGGCGGACCGACACCTGTCGGGGCCCGGGGCAGAAATCTCTATGAGGCCCCTTGAGTCACTAAATAAGCAAGAAATACAATTATTACGTAGCATCAAATTATGGATTTCCCCTTAATTTAGCCACGAGCTCCAGGTATTTATACATCCTATCCGCCAATTAGAGTTTGTGCTCAATTTAAACCGCAAATTGGATATTTTATAAATTTTAGTCGGGAAGCAGCGGATGTTTTTACACTTATTTTGCCAGGAATTCGCGTTTTTTCTCAATTTTAGCCACAAAGTTGCCTTCAGAATCCGCAAATTGGCGTATTTTCAATAACAGTCGAAAATTTGAATACTTTCAATTTTACCCACGAATGATAGCTTTTTCTACACAATTTATCCACGAATTTGTGAGTTTCCTCAATTTTAGCCGTGAATTGGAATTATCCTCAATTTTTCCAGCAACTTATAGCTATGTTTACTTTTTTTAGCAGCGAATTAGCAATTGTTCTCAATTTTAGCAGCAGTTTAGCGGTATTTTTACAGCGAATTACCACTTATCCCCAATATGAGAAAAAGTGGCAAAAGTTATCGTTTCTCTAAATTTTAGGCGGGCTAGTAAGTGAATTTTCTCAATATCAGCCGCAAATTAGTGGATTTTTGAACATTTTTGCCCAGCATTATCTTTTTTGTTGTTCACTTTCATCCGTGGAAGCATTTTCTCAGTTTTAGCCCCCAACAAAAGGCAGATGCCTCGGACTGGCGTACCTTTAACCACAGCCGAAAATTATAATTTCTTCAATTTTAGCCGTGAATTAGATATTTTTCAGCAATATTTCCGCGAATTTGTATGAATGTCGTCAATTTTAGCAGCGAGCAGTTTTTTAAAACATTTTCGCTCTGCATTATTTTAATAATATAGGCGCATTTTTTTTTTTTTTTTTACTTTTACAGCTTTGAATTAGCGCTTTTTCACCATTTCAGCCACGAGTTTGGCCAAAGAACAGCCCCTATCCACTGCGAAATGAGCAATTTTTTCTTCATTTTAGTCCGGAATTTGCGTCGAGAAACCACAAATGAACGTTTTTTCGCAGTTTTAGCCACGGATATTGGCGCTTTTTCCAAACTTTTTGTTACTGTAAGAGCAGCATATTAGTGCGCATTCTCATCTTTATCGGCTCAAGGACCTGAAGAAACTTGGGATCAGCGAATTTTATTTATTTTAGCCACGAAGTTACCTGAAGAATGAAGAAGGCGCGTTTTCTCACAATTTTAGGCTTCAAAATAGTGCTTTTTTAGGCTAAATCGAATATTCAGCCATACCTACTCTTTGCTGATCACCGTTCCATTCTCCAGGGACCCTAGTCAGAAATGTCGAGAAAAAAAATTCTCTCATACGCTAAATCCAATGACGGTACATCACAAATAAAACTATCTCACCATAGCGACCACCTCACGTGAGTTTTTCCTAATGGCCCCAGGTCGGATGGGCTGAAAATCGTCGAAAAGAGCCAATATCGCTGTCCAACCGCACAACAAAACTCATTTTTTCGTACCCACTTTCATGAACATAGAACCTAAAAATCGTAATTTTTCCATCTTTAAGTTTTTCGGGGGCCCCTCCGACAGGTGGCCCGGGGCGGTCCGCCCCCCTCGCCCGTACGTCGGTACGCTACTGGTATTCAGCCACACTATTTTCTGGTCACCATACAACGTTCTATTCACCAGGTCGTCGGGTGGACTGAAATTCGTCGAAAAGGGCCAAATTGTGCCCACTGCTGTGTTTGTTTCACGTACCTACCTAAATCTATGAACATGGAACCCTAAAAATCCTCATTTTTCCGACCTTCGAGCATTTTGAGGCCCCCCTCCGATAGTTGGCCCGAGGCGGTCCGCCCTTCTCGCTACAACCTCGGTACGCTACTGACCTAGAGAGCACACAAAAAAAAAAAAGTAGCAGTTCATGACAAAGAGACGAGACTTTGAATGCACGAAAAACGTCACTTAAAACAAGAAAAGCGTTTAACGGTCAATTTTACTGTAAGAGTGTGTTGAGGAGCTTTGTGAGTCCTCCACCATAGTAGCAGCACCTCCCGGAGAGTATAGAATCGGAGGAAAAGTGCGAATTCAATAATTTAATTAAATAAAAAGGAAAACGACGAAAAGCAAGTTTTTTGCTTGGACCTCGTAATAATTAATAGTTTATAAATTAATACAATAGTTTTGTGCATTTTCACCCATTGATTCTTTCTTGTTTTCCTGATCTAAGATACTCTGTCAAGTCCAGCAAGGTGGAAAGACGCGATTAAGTAAATTTAGAGTAACTAATTAATAAAGTTATTTACAATATTTAGCGGGAATTAGATGTCTTATTACGCGGAATTCAACGCCTAGAAATAGTCTTCTGAGACATGCTGATGAATTTTGATCAAAACAGCATCCTTTCACTCTATTTACTGGGAGTAAATCGCCCATACCCCGTTCCTCTGCTTAAAACCCCTACAACCTTAATATAATTTAGCGCAAGCAACTACCTATTGGCCTATAAATTATTCATCATCACTTTTTCGTGGATATTTCACGAATTTTTAGAGCGAATAACCAGATTCTATCGAAAATGTTACAAAGTGAGCGAATTCCGCGCCGCCTCGCCTCCGCAGTGGAGTGATTCTGAGTTTCTCGGTTTAAAATTGTTTTCGAAACAAATAAACGCATGTGACCGGCGATGTTTTTTTTTTTTTTTTAAAGTGACCGCAACGATAAAAGAGTTGGAAGAAAAATGTACGAAGGCGAGGACGATGTTCTGGCTCCGGTTGACAGAGTGGCCAACAGGATTGAACTGCCGGTATGACACCCCCCCCCCCCATTTTACAGACTTATTAGACGACTAATTTTTACGTCACGAAGCCGGTCAAACTCAAAAGACGAGTAAAGTACAGAAAAATGTTTGACAGTTTAAAACACGCCCGGGGCACGCGTTCTGTGGTGATTTGCGTCAAAGGAGGTGGCTACATATTTAATAAAAATTCGTCCGTTTTTTTTTTCTTTTAATGAAACTTTTATGAAGAAATTTACGAAACGACCATAAAAAATCGAGCCATAGCGGAACATTTGACATACTCATTTTGGGAATTGGTCGCTCGGGCACGGAACGACGTCAGAGATTTGAATATTATGAACGACATCGAGAGTGTCCGTCTCTCTACGGATTTTCACGAAATTACAATTTTTATGGGTGAAAACCGTCCCGACCACACAGTTCTAAAGCGCCGAAACTTACACTGTTGGGGGGTGAGGGCGCTTTCAGGGGGTGAGGTAGGCATATCCGACTATATGATCTACGTTGAGCAAACTACGGCTGAATCACTTCCTGAACCGAAATGGCGTATTCAAGATGTTTACGTTCAGGAGATTCGTCCGACTGATTACCACGTGATTAGAATAGATCCTGTTTATAAATTTCAGAAAGCGTGAGGCCCCCCCCCCTCCTTCTCCTCCCCACAAATCAATTCCACAGTAAAGGTTTTATTGTGTACTGACCCTAGTCTGTATGGTAAAACTGAAAAAGAGGAACAAATGGAAAGAGCTATCAAACTACTACAAGAGCAAACTTCGTTTAAAAAAGAATTGTTGCAAAAGGCGACAATTATCAATAGAAAAGCCGGAGCTATCACGAAAAATGAAGTGATGGACGTCGACGGGACAATAATAAACGAACCGAAGAAAACCATAAAACAGGCCCCGTCTTTCAGTGCTAGGAGCAAAGGCAAGGCTGAGACGCTCACAGAACAAGACAAATTGTAAGATACGTTATGATAATATTCAAATTAGTGTTGTCAAGCATGCATTGCCGTCAGTCAACAGATGAAAAGAAACAAAGAATTGTCGAAAATTGAGGAAAATCAAGAGATTAAAGAGCCTGAAGAGAAAAATTTGCCCAGGTATGATCACTGTTTCTGCTAGGGTTTAGTTTCACAGAAAAGGATTTTTTTTTATCAGCCAAGACGACAAGCGCATCAAGTTTAAAGCGCTTCCATCGAGTACTTCAACGTCTTCCCGGATACGAATGGAAGTTGAACAGACTCAATTTCAATTTCCTGAGGAAGTAACCGATACAATTGGTTCGGAAATGGCTGCAAGGAAAAGAAGTAAAGATCGAACGCCTAGCATTTATCTCAATTTTGATTAAAACTATAGAAAATTTAATTTTTGTCGATAAAAGTTGAATAGTAAAAAAAGTGTGTTGGACAGTCAAACTCTGCTCTCCAATTCGCTACCATCCTCAGTCATTTCCTCACTTCCAAGCAACTCTTGGCGTTGTTCCTGAGTCGCTTCAATCTGTTTTTGTCGTTTTTTTCTCAATTTGATGAAGAAACAGGCTAGTCCAAGTACGAGTGACGCTGCCAACAGATAAATACAGCCCAAAACTATCCAGACGGTGTTTTCACTCTGTCGCAGGTTTGCCAGATTCCAACTTGTAAAAGGTTTTTAGTCAGTATCGAGATAAAGAAATTATACATACCTCGAAGTGACCAAATATTGGCCGCGTAAATCGATCCTCCATCATATGAGTCGCTAGAGTCGACTTTTTTCTCACTTCTAAAAAGTACCAACTCGTTACCCACTCCAATTGGAGGTCGCGTTGAGAAATAACGCACTCCCAGACGCCCTCGTCTTTTCTATCGAGTTTTTGAAATGTTTCATGAGCAATTGTCTTGACGTCGACGTCATACGACCGTACGGTTTTCCCGTTTTGATTCCATTTCAGCCTGCGGAGGAGGGATATAAACCAACCGTATTTTGTTAATTTTTCTTGTATGTGACGCGCTTACGTGACGTGGTCATAAATTCTTCCTATAAGTTGAGCGTTTGTATTGAAAATTAGACGATCGCCGACGCGTTTAACGATGGAAGCTCTGAAAAATAATCGCTAAAACAATTTTTGGTGACTTTTTAAGAGCGTGAAACACGCACTCTTTACTAATTACAACGACGGCAGTGATTGCCAAAGGCGTGAAAATACCGGTCGATGTGGTTAAAATGCAAGCGTAAACACCGGTGTGATTGTACTGAGCACCTGTGACGGACAACTCGTATCGGTCCTCGAACTCGATCTCACCGATTTTAACGTCGGGCGATATTTTGAAACCGTTACGACTCCAGTGCATTTGCGCTGACAAGTCCTCTTTTTTCAATTTGGCCAGAGCTAAAGGGTCGCATTTCACCTAGAGGAACGCCCTGTTGAACTAGCATGACATGGGTGGTTTGTGGGTTGGTGGGAGGGGGGGGGAGAGCAATAGTACGCACTAAGAATGATTCCCCAGTATTCACGACTTTATTGACGGATTCAGCACGAAGTTGGTCTTGAATAAATTCCAGTGTAAAGGGCGACACCGTACCGCAAGGAAATGTATTGCAAGGTCCGGCCATCACGGATTCACCGTTACACGGTTCACCAAATATGGACGGTTTGGGTTTGGTACAGCTGCGAGTTCTTGATTAAAAAAAACGTAAGCGTTATTACAACCATCACAACCACCAATCGCCCCCGCCCTTTGGCCCTTACCTCGTGCCCTTCCCACCCCCGCAACTGGCTGAGCACGACCACGAAGACCACTCGCTCCAACCACCGTCAACGTTAGGACCGTCGATATCCGGTGGGAAACAATTGGCGGTCCAGTACACGCCACTGCCTTTGGCTTCGACGGTAAAATAATAAATTCCAGCGGCGTGAACACTGTGAACCAAAAATTGCTCGAAAAAACAGGAAAAAAAATCGTACAATGGCGATTTTTTCAACCCGAAATCCCATTTTTCGAGCTGTTTGTCGTTTCGCTTCAAGTAGCCCTTTTTCATATCAACACCAACGTCAAACGAAGTCCATTCTTTGTTGTTAAAAAGTTGACTTTTAAAAGATTCTTTGACCATATCAACGAGTCCCGATTTGAACCTCATGTCGACCTGGTAAATATCCCGACTTGGGCCCTCGTTCAGTAGAACGCGAAGATACGGAATTTCAGTCGATGGAAGAGCGTAAAACGACAGAATCGCAGTGCCCGTTCCTCGTAAATAAAAACGAATCGATTCGACCGGTAGTCGAGTATCTGGGCGTGGACAAATCAGTAAACAGTGGGTGGTTTGGACCAGGGGTGCTGAATCGTGAGGTTTCTTTACTATTCAACCACAAATTGACGGGATAAATCGCTGTGCCGTTTGAAACGATCCCTTCGAGAATTGTGTGACAGTCGTGACACGGAAATGACATTCCGACGTAGCGTCTCGAAGCTCCACCTGAGTAGGTGAAAAACGCCGGTGGAAACGGTTCGACGGTTACAGTTTGAGATGGAATTTCCTCCAAGCCCTATTATGCAATTGGAGATAAAACATAAATGGGACAAATGTTTAGGAACAGGGAGGGGGGTCGGTAATAATTTACTTCGAAGTACACCCCATTGGGTGAAAATACCCACGAGAAAAAAGGGTCGCGAGCCTCTTCAAATTTGGCTTCAAACTGTCCAGTGCGGATATTGAGCGCAACGCTCGTCCATTTACCGCTTGAAAGAAAGTGCGGCCACGCTTTCTGTTTCAACAGCGCTCTGTGGTTTGTTTCGTTATGGAAATAAAGCGCGAGAAACTCGTTATTGCCGGCGCCTGTGTAACAAAATGAATTTGTAGAAAACAGGAATTAAGAAAAAAATAGCCGCGGGGGGGGGGGGGGGGAATTAACCTATTACAAACGTGAGCCTTCTGTTACCCTTGATCGGGAGGAATGTGAAACTCAATTCCGAAAATTCGGAAGGATTCCAATTTTTAGCTTTAAATTTGAAACCCTCGACTTTCCACTGAGGGCTAATTAACATTTTTTTACTCGTTTGACCCGTCGCCAACACGACGCACGCCTCGGACTCGTCACAATCAGGCACGTTGCACAAATCTTTTTTTACCGTCGGATTCAACGTGAAACACCAGGGCCCTGCAACGTCACCCTTCGGATTTCGACAATAGTTGCTCGCGTTTCGCACTGACCTGTAAAACGAGTGACGTGTGGTGGTTTTTCTGGACCACATCGTGCGCCCGGTGTTACCTTTCAGGAAATAATTCATCTTTCTGGTAGGTCGATCCTATTTTGTGGGGATAATTCATGGACCATTTCTGACAAGTCAGATTCATTCGAGTCACTGACAACGTTCCGGAAAAGTCATCGCCGGTTCCAGCGATTTTACAGTCCTGAAAAATGTGAGTGATGGGTCAAGCCATACAATTTCTTAAACGCCCTAAGCATACCTCGAAAGTGCATTTTTGAATTGAACAACGTTCGCGAGTCGCTTCTGTTGATTCAGTGAGATCTATCGTGTAACAAAAGGCTCCAGACGGGTTAGAACCGGGATTTCTACAATAATTTATCGATGCCTCCTTGCTTCCGTCAATCATATCGTACGTCTACGGAGACACACCACAATGTTACCAATCGAATCCACTGTGCCCGTAAATTGGGCAAACTCACAGAAATTTTGCTAGCTTCCCTCGCAACCCACGGAATACACGCTCGCCCCGAGCTTGTAACCGCCTGGTGTCCAATGTACTCGGTGCCCAATTCAGACACCGAACATTCTGGTGGAATCGCGCTCAGCTCTTTGTTCTTCTTAGGTTGACAGTAGAGCGTCCAAAAAGCTTGACCCTCGGAACCAAAACCGAACCACCTCACACTGGAGAACGCTTTGTGCGTAACGTCGAACACTTTGTGGCTTTTCACGTTCGTTACAAAGAACAATTGAAATCGTCGCCCGGTTAGAGCGACGTCGATTGATGTCCACCTCCAGAATGAAACGATGTCGCTCATTTTGACTGATTCAAGCGTAGCGCTGTCCCCTGGGGTTAGTCGTAGAGTGACGTTGATCGTGTCACCGAATTCTAGTGCAATACTTGGAAAATTTATGACGGGTGATGTCTTAAGAACAATTATGGTTTTCTTGGTGGAACGGAAATGAACCAGCAGCTCTCTGTTGGGTCCTAATCCGACTTTTCTCAGGTTGAAAAATCTGACTGGCTCCAGATAGTTTGTAACGTGCTCCACACAGAATTCTTTACTGATTGGCGCAAGTGTAGGAACTTCCGAGCTGTCTTCAACCACCCTTAAAATCTCAGTGTTGAGCATGACGTGGACGTTTGTGGAAAATCCGATGTATTTAATCCCATAGCCCGCGCGATTCACCAAAGAACCCTCAGACTCGCGAACTTCCAATAAAAACAATGGTTTCGAATTACCGCGTCGTGATACCGCCACGTGTCCACCCGACCAGGACAGGGTCAAATTGGTCCAGTCAAGACCATTGACGACCCCACCTAGAGTGGGTGGACTGTCGTCGGCTTCTTCGCCGCGTTTGGCTAGAACGTACGAGCCTACGTTTTTCAGTACTATTTCATAGCCCGTTGACCAGTCTCTTAGTAAACTTCCAGTGGCCGGTACTGGGAGTCCGGTTAGTGCTATTTTTATTTCAGCGTTCGCCCAATGGTTGGGATTCCACAATTTGAAGGATACATCAACGCTCAATCCTAAAAAGAGAAATTGCTGGTGTCACGATGATATTTGAGTATTTTTAGACTTACCGTCTTTATTGAGGCTAATTTCAGAGAAATGCGAATAAAAATCGTAGGGACCATCGTTCAAGATTGTCAAGTCATCGTGTGAAAAGCAAAACGGAATATGGCAGTACTCTTTAGCGAGTATTGGTTTCTCGTTTAAGTCCACATCCGACGTGGATACAACGCACCAGGGACCACCATTATCACCGAGTGGGTTTCTACACCCTCGAGCAGCCACCATTCTGTTACCTACACGGAATAATATCATCAGTGCCTCCCCCCTCCAACCACGCCTGAATAATTGACCAACAAACCTTCAGGAAAACTTTTGTCGTCGTTCAACTCGTCAAAAAACGCCCCTTTCGTAGACCAAGGCAGACATTCGTTGTCATTCAGCGTGATTCGTTGCTTCCCCGAATATTCAACGCCGGGTCCCGTCCATCGACACTTGACGTTACTACAAGTTGGTACAATGCACGGCTCGCGTTCAATTTTCGGATCCGTCGTATAGCACCAAGGGCCGCCAATCGTGGCATTGTTCGGATTTCGACAGTGATTTCGAGCGTCTTTCTTGTTTCCGTCGGGAAAATTTGAATCTGCTCCCCCCCCCCCAACCGCTCGTCGAACACAATTATTGTAAAATTATTAGAACGGGAGAAAATGGTGCGTACCAACGATCGACGAGTCAACAGCGTGAGGGTACGAGCTTGCCCAGTGTTGACACGGTGTGCTTGAAATGGTCTCGCTCACTTTGCCCACGTACTCGGTTCCAGCGTGGGTCAGTTTGCAGAGATCAAACTGAGGCACGAAAAAAAAACCGGCGGTTGAACGAAGGAATACAGTGAGTAAGAGGGTGAGATGCAGCTGCCACCAGTTAACGCGAACGTTCATTTAGTCCAAAGTCACATAAAAAGGACAGCAAATAATTATTGGAGAAGAGTCATTTATTGTGAGCGCCCTATCTAATGAGGTCAATCAACACCCTTCTTAACTTAAAACTGGCTGTTTTCAACGCCAATAAACCAATTCCCCAGAAATTCTCTACTCTGCCGAAGACCTCATATTCGAAGAGTTGCCAAATAGACGATTTAGCACCATAATTCACCGTTTATTCCTCGATACGCAGATTTATCAGCCCATAACTGACTATTAAAGCAAAAATCTGAACAGATTACTCCGGAATATGTTTTTTTTTTTTTTTTAAGGAAAAAATCGCACTTTTATTTGATTTTAAGCAGCTGATTGACCAACTGAAACAGCCCTATCAGTCAATGTTGAGTCCGATGAAGATAAATTTCACGTGTTTGACTCCTTCAAACGATATTTGACCAATCACAATGTTGTAAAAACCAACTCGCGGATCAGGCTTAATTGCGCAAATGAGATTTGCGCCTGTTTTTCCACAATACCAGCTACAATTTCGCTTTTCTGGCGAGAGAAGTCTAAATCGTTTTTCACAGTTCTTTTATCAATTTCGGTCACGCCGCAAGAGCAGCCCAGATATCGTGTATACATCAAATTTTAGAACCCGAAGTCACGAATCTTTGCACTTCTTCTGAATTTCAGCCACAAATAGACCCCCCCCCCCCCAACTAGTAGTATGGACCAAAGGGCGCATCTCCGTCGTCTTGGTATTCTCCCCATCCCTAAAATATCTCAAAATGCGCTTTAGGTCTTTGAATGAAAGAGTGCGTTTATTTCTGGAAGGTCTCCGTTCAAGTAGATGATAACGGTGCCAATTTAAGATTTGAGGAGCACGTGGCGGTCAGTTTGCGGGTGAAATTCAGAAAAATCGGTGGTGCACGATTTTGGCTGTTCGATGCCGGTGCGAATCCCCGTGGTTCATATTGAGAAAAAGCGAGATTGGGATGTTTTTATAGCGTTATATTCGCGGCCAAAATTGGAAGAAGCGTATTTGAGGGGGCCATTAAACGCTCAATATTGAGAGAATAAGCGGTCTAGTGCTGTATTTGAGGTACATACGTGGCTAAAACTAAGCAAAATCGGTAATAGTGCGTTTGGGCCAAGTTATGATGACGAGTTCGTGGCTATCAAACTCAGAAAAAAACTGTAAAGCGTGATTTAAGCAAACTCTTTAGGGCCGATGCCGTTACTGCGGTTAACAATGAGAAAAAAACGTGGACCTGGCTGTTCATCGGAGCTAATTCGTTTAAAAAAACGCCCAAAAAAATATTTTGGTAGTATGTAACGCCATCCTGGATGCTGCTTGGATGATGAAAAAGGAGTGGAAACGGAGAATTGGTCTAGTAGCGTCTAAAATTGTGAGAACAATTCTTATCTTGACGGGAGGACAGGGGGAGAATACAACACTTGGCTGAAATTGGGAAATAGCGCAATATTGGGTGTTCACGGTGGTCAATTTGCAACTGTAAACGAGGAAAACGAAGGAGCGGGTTTATTATGAAGCATAGTCTGCGCTGCTTTAGACAGTCTCCGTCATGGCTAAAAACCCACAGAAAGCGCTTTGGGTTGTTTAAAGGCTCGAATTCGGGACTAAATGCTGCAAAAAAATGTTAAAATTTGAATTGAGCTGTTTCTATAGCCGCCTTCACATGCGGGCTGTGACAGCATAAGCTTTTAGCTGTAGCCAATATCAAAGAGCAACCCGAGTTTGAATTAATTATATTTCATTGGATCCACCTCAAAGCTGAGCTTCTTTCAGATCACATGTGAATCCGGCTTAAGGGACAATTCGCGGCTAAAATTTAACAACGCGAGCGATTTGGGCTATTACTGGGGAACAGCTTGCGATAAAAATTAAAAACAAGAAAAAATGACGAATGCACGACGTGAGGTGATCCATGCAAATGACTTTGCGACTAAAAAGAAGGAAAGTTGCGATCTAGCAGTCAATTTGCGGCTAAAATAGAGGAGAAAGCACGGAATTGACGAATATCAAAGACGTCTTGGTACAAATTCGGCATTTTGATGAAAAAACGCACTTCTCCTAGAGCCTGTTTTGGCCTTACAGAAGAAGGTGAAATCACAGTTGAGGCCTTTTTCACTATTTCATATCGCACAGTTGCAGCGAATTCCCCGGGAAATTCGTGAATTCGTTGACTCAGACCTTCAGCCTTACCAGAGCTACTTTGGTCCCGTTCCGGGTTTCAATAACTTCGGCGGAGGGCCGCTTCTGCCCGAGAGCAGAGGTGCAGTTAAGAAAACCCCCTTATATGGCGCTGAAAGTAAGATTAATACACCAATTCGTGGAATCCGCGGCCAATTTTCGTGGTACAAGTGACAAAAATCGTTTCTGGTCATTCTGAGAGCAAGTGAAATTGAGTAATTTACCAATTCGTGACTTCAGGAGCCCACATTTCGCGGCTCAAATATTTAAAAAAATCACTAATCTTCAGTTTCTGCTAGTTCCCGAGGTACCCAATTGAGAATTCGCGTACAATGTACAGTTTTCAGGGCAAGTAGCTCATTTGTGCGGTAAAAGTAAAGAGAACCGCTATAATTCGCGGCTAAATTGAGGAAAACGCAAAGTCGTGGCTAAAATTCAGAAAGAACCACTCATATCGTGGCTCAAGATTAGACAAATCGCTTAGTCGCGGGCAAGAGCGCGCCTCGATGGTGTAATGGATACAATGCTCGCTTCACAACCCAGCGGGCCTGGGTTCGAATCCAGCCATTGCCCATTACACTATAAGGCTGCGGCGAGCTGTGACACGGCACACCCGGCTTCGTGTGGGCGTTCCCAGCGATGTGCGTCCAACAAACCGCGCACCGACCGAAACGCCCGCGTAGTACGGGTGTGAAGTTCACAGTTAGATCTGGGTGTGGCGTAGGAGCCCAAGTGAGGCTTAGGCGCCTGCCGGGTTCAAAGCCCGGCGCCCCCGACAAAAAAAAAAATTGTCGCGGGCAAAATTAAGCAAAAATGCTAGTTCACGGCTAATAATTTTTAAAAAATCAATAATTTTCAATTTTAGGAGGCAAACTGTTGCTAAAATTGAAAAAAGTGCTAATCCATGGCAAATATTTAAAAAATGACTAATTCACGGTCAAAATTGAGGAAAACTATTATTTACGGCCAGGGCCGCGGAAAGAATATTCTGGCCCGGAGTTGAAATTCAAGCGGGCCCTTTCACAGGCCCTTCCCCCTTACCAGCCACATAGAAACAAAAACAAAACAAAGCCCCGAAACCACATGAAAGCTCCGAACCACAACAAAGCTCTGATCCACAGGTATAGCTCCGATCACATCAGCAATGCTCCGACCACAGCAAAGGTACAACCACAGCAAGGGACCAACCACAAAAAGCTCTAACCACTGTAAAGTCCTAACCACAGCAAAGCTCCAAACTACAGCAATGCCCCGAGCCACAACTGCAAAAACACACTAGAGCTTCAACCACCGTAGACCGTTTTTGTTTTTGTTTCCCCTCTCAGCTTGACTGATTCAGCTTGACGTAACCTTTTTGTTTTCCTGGATTTCCGCCCCGGGGGTGGGCCCCCGATAGGTGTAGGTACGCCACTGACCGAAACACCGGACAATTTGACTCAAGGGCGTATAGCCAGAACGTATGGCACTTATCTTAATGTTTAGTGCGTAAATTATATAGAGAAGAGGAGCTCGATCTGGGGAATTATTCGCCACTAGGTGGGTGAACCCGGCGAGCCCATGGACGAGCGGGGGAGAATGGCCCGATAGCGTCAACAAATCCTTGAGGAAACTGCTTGTTATCCACAACACTTGGGGTTTTACAAACATGTCCTCAGAGTTTTAGTATAAAACCCGGGGGGATTCTATAGTCAGTGGGGACAGAGTCGAGGGTCCACAGAGTCAGGAACGCACATCCGTCAGGGGGGGGGGAGCCTTGCGACCAGCCCTCGCGCCAGCTCGTGTACACGCTACCGCAAGCCGTCGGGCCTGGGGAAAGGTGAGTCAAACTGTAAACAAATAACATGTTCATCACGGGGTAAAGGTACCTCTTTGTTACTCTTTGTCGACTCTCTGAACCCAGACCCATACGGCGGTACGTTAACTACACTCGAAAACCGTCAAATTGCCCCCACAGAATTGTTGATTAGAAATAAAACTTGAACTTTTCACTTAAAAAAAGATTAAAAATGTAAAATCGTTTGAAATTTCGCTCGGATTTAGCAGAATTAGCGATTTTCTTCACTTTAGACGTGAATTCGTGAGTTTAGCCGCTAACGATCGATTTGTCCCAATTTTATCCGTGAGTTAGCACTTCTCCCCGCGAATTAGCGTTTTCTTCACTTTTAGTTATGAATTAGTGCTTTTTTAGATTGAGCCATAAACTTGCGTTCTGATCAAGCCGATAATTCATTTTTTCGTTGATTTTAGGCGCGAATTAGCGCTTTTTCTCAAAACCATTGGTGAATTATGGCGAACTTCTGTTTTTTTTTTGTTTTTTTGTTTTTTTTTTTTTTTTTACACTTTATCCGCGATTTTAAGCTTTTTCTTAATTTTATCCGTGATTTAGCACTTTTTTTCGCTTCTATCCATGAATGAGAGATTTCTCTGAATAATTTCAGGCGTGAATTAGCCATTTATCTCAATTTCAACCCCAAATTAGCGTTATTTTCAATTTTGGTATGGATTAAGTGGGCATGAATGTTAGCACTTTACAGACTTTTATATCAGCCTTCTCAATTTTAGCCGCCAACGAGGAGGCGCGAATTTTAGTGTTTTCCATTTGCACACAAATTCGAGGGGCGCCAAAATCCAACACACTATTTTTTTTTATATATATTCTTTACTATTTTTAGTAAAAAATACCATTTTTTTGGCCTCTGGAGGCCACGGGCGGGCTATTGTGATAGGCCTGGGCTGGCCACCCCTGACCTACGTCGAAATACAATTTTCATGAAAATGCGTATGTTAATGGACAAAAAGCGATTAAATGGAAAGTGGTAGGGAGAGGAGGCTATTTTCATGTAAATAATTTGAGTATATAATTAAAAAACGGTTGAGGGCCTATTCTCTATCAAAAAAGCAATGTGTTTTTCATAGCAATGTTTGGGGGTGATGCATACTCGTCCTCGTCGTGCCCCTGGACGTCCTCATTGCACTCTGCAGTTGCACAGCCTGTAGAGAGGATACTGAACGTATGCACTGTCGCCGCACGCCAGCCCAATACGTTATAGCGACATCATGAGCCGAAACTGTCGGTCCTGCAACGACTCCCGCCAGGGAAATCAAGCAAAGAATTTCAACGGCCTTTCTCAAGGCCACTGAACCCGCCTACCCCGATCGCGACCCGAGGCCACGCTGAGGACTCTGTTCTGGAACGCTGGCGGGCTGACTGAGGCCAAGTTCTCCGAGCTCCAACTGCACGTAAAAGAAAAGGACGTTGATGTTTTTGCAGTAGTGGAGGCAGGAGCGGCTTCGGACAGCATCACAAAATTTCAGCATCACGGCTACCAAACATATGCCCTGCCAAGAAGCCGCCAGTGCTCGTCAGGCATTCTGCTGGCTACTAAGGCAACCCTGACGGTGGAGTTTTCCGTATGGAAGGAGATGGGCGACCCTGACAAACTGGAGGCGGTGGAGCTTAAAGTGTGGAAGGGGCGGACCCATCGGCGCCTCTTTTTTGTGTATAACCCTCCCCGCAATAACCCTGATCTGACTTGGCTTGAGGACACTTGGGATCGGCGCTGCATCCCTTGTGGGGACATAAACGCTCCTTCAACCAGATGGGACTATGGGCGCACGGAGCCAGTAGGGAAGACCTGGGAAGACTTCATTGATGAAAACTTGGTTGAGTATGTTGGGACGCCAGATGGGAAGCCCACATTCTTGGCATACACCGGTGCAACATCAAAACCAGATGCAGTGATGGCCCATTCTTCAATTGCCTCAAGCATTTCCATTGCCCTTATCCCGCCACCAGGTGCATTTGGCCACAGCATTTTGCTGATTAGCGAGTCACTCGGCCCATATTATGCTCTGAAGGAGAAAAGGAGGCCCAGGTGGAACCTCAAAAAGGCAGATTGGACCAAGTTTGCATCTGCTTCGGACCAGCTCGTCACAGTCCACCTAGTGACTAACAAAATTGAGGAGTCTCTTGAGGGAATCACAAAGGCCTTCTTACAGGCAGCCCTGCAGAGTGTGCCACGCGGCCAGGTCCAAGATTATGTACCTTTCTGGAATGAAAACCTGGAAGCCATGAAGATTGATCGCGATACAGCAGCTGAGACCTTCCGAACATCAGGATCCCTAGCTGATCAGATCGTCCTGAAGCAAAAAGTAGCCCTTCTAAAGAAGGAAATTGTTGCAACCAAAACGACAGCATTAAGAAATTTTCTGCAACAGCTGGACTTTCGCAGGGACGGCATCAGAGCACATCGTTTCATATCTAAATTAAACAATGACGCCCCAGCTCGGAAAAACCCCATCAAAAAAGGCACAGCTACACTCACTTTTGATAAAGATATCGCCCATTTCTTCTGCAAACATTACGCAGCGGTGAGCAATTTTCGCCCAAAGACAAAGGCCAACGCCCCAAGGACTGCAGCATTCCCATCATGCCTGCAGGAGGGGGACGATGAGCTCTTCAATGGGGACTTCTCCATGAGTGAGCTGGAGTCAGCACTGCAACGTACTAAGAAGGGTAAGAGTGCTGGTCCCGATGAGCTGCTGCCAGAGTTTCTGATCAAGCTCGGTTTGGGTGCCAGGGCCTTCCTAAATTTGGTGTGGAGAGAGCATTTCCCGGACAGGTGGAGAAAGGCTGACATATTGCCCATCCTCAAAAAAGGGAAACCTGCAGACACTGTGGCAAGCTACCGCCCCATAGCTCTCACAAGCGTCTTCTCAAAGGTCTTCGAGAGGCTGGTTCTGGGGCGGCTGCAGCAGTACCTTGAACGTTACAACCTTCTATCCGACCAACAGGCTGGCTTCAGGAAGCATAGGGGCACCATGGAGCAAGTCCTACGGTTAACCTAGGAAATTAAGGATGGTTTCCATCATAAGCAGAGCACCCTCGCTGTATTTGTCGATTTCAAAACTGCCTTTGATCGTGTTTATCGGGAGAAGCTGGTACAAAAACTTTTCAGTATGGGACTAAGTGGTCGGCTATTTGCTACACTCAGGTCTTTTCTGGCTCAGAGGTTCATCAGAGTTCGTTACCAGGATGAGACATAATCATTCAGGCAGACCCGAAACGGTGTTCCTCAGGGTGCTGTCCTAAGTCCAGTGCTTTTTAACATTATGATCAATGATGTGATCTCTGCAGTTTCCTCTGTGCCAGGAGTGAACGCGCTTCTCTATGCTGATGACCTGGTTGTGTGGGCAACGTCAAGTTCCATTCCAGCGCTGGAGTCTGCCCTGAATATTGCGTTAGGACACCTCTCGGACTGGACAACTCACAACGAGATGGAGGTAAACACACTCAAGACTGAATTCCAGCTCTTTACACTATCAACCAAGGCCCATTCTGTCTCGCTGACGCTTGATGGTGACGTTTTGAGGCAGACCAACTGTGCCACCTACCTCGAAGATAAAGTTGGAACGCCCATGCTGAAAATAGCGCTTCGAAGGGAATCAAGAGGTTGGGCCTCCTCAAGTGGCTTACTGGCACAAAGTGGGGAGCTAGGCAGGATGTGCTGGCAATGGCCTACAAGTCTTACATGAGACCCGCAATGGAGTATGGAAATGAGCTTCTGGTTACCGCCTCTGATTCAGCAGTTCGGAAGATCGATGTTGCTCAGAACCATGCATTAAGGATTATCACTGGTGGAGCCGTGTCTACCCCAATTCCTGCAATGGAGTTGCAAACAGAAATTGAGCCGCAAAAGTTGAGGCGGGAGTCAGCTGCCCTGGCACTAGATGAGCGACTAAAGAGGAACAACGTTGGGGTTTGGCAGTCCTACACTCCTGCAGCAGAACGTTTGCTCTCTCAAACGACGTACCTTTCTAAGGTTGAGTCCCTACGAGAAGAGTATGGCCTTGCCGGCCTACTTTTCAACCCAGAACCCTTCCCGTCGGCTAGGGATCGGGTTCCTCGCTGCACTGCCGACTACCTTCTGGCGTTGACCTCGCCAGTATCCAAACAGAGCACCCCCGCTACCGAGTTAAAATACCTTGCCTTGGAGAACATGCACACCCGCTTTCCCGAAGATGAATGGTTGCGAGTGTTTACTGATGGTTCAGCAACTGGATGAAGGCGGAATGGTGGTGCGGGAGTGTACTCGGCAATAAGAACCATTGCAGCTCCAGTTGGTGTAGTTGCAAGCAATTTTGACGGAGAAATACGTGCCGTAGTACTAGCACTTGATATGCTTCTGGGAATTGATTTTTCCCGAGCAGTCATTTTGTGTGACTCCCAAGCAGCTATAGTCAGCCTCTGTACCAATGGCCAGACTGACTCCTGGGATGTTTTGAGGGGAAGGCGCCTGCTGGAGCAGCTGCTGACGAGGGGAGCTATTGTGGCTCTTCAGTAGATCCCCTCTCACGTCGGCATCTGGGGAAACGAGTGTGCTGACGCACTAGCCAAGGAGGGCTCCCAGATGGCCATGCCAGATGCACCAGTCAGTTTTGTTGCAGCAAAGTCGCTTATTAAATCAGATGTAAATGACAAAGCCCGGCGAGCCCACCAACGTTTGGCAGAGGGAAAGCAGTGGGCTGCTCTCCTCAACCCAAGTAATCGTGCCCCTGCCGACCTCTCCCGCCATGAATCCGTTGCGGCATTCAGAACTATCACAGGACACGATTACCTCAATGCACACCTCCACAGACTCAGCACAGTACAGAGCCAATGACTTCGACCCACCTTTTTGACTGTCCGCAGCTTGCGGATGTACGACAATCTTTTTCCAATGACGACACCAAGTGGTCGAGAATATCTATGCTATATTGGGCTGCCAGAGGTCTCTTAATGGCTCAACAGCCGTGACCGCTCGGCGTAGGGTAAAAAAAAAAAAAATTCGTAGCAATGTTTCTATTTCATTCATTTGTTTGAAGAAAATGAATGAAATAGAGACATTGCTACGAAAAACATAGGAAATTGCTTTTTCATTAGAGAATAGGCCCCTTGGTCACGAGTCACAATAACTGAACAATTAGTTCATTTTGGTTGGCATATCTGGAATTCAGTCTTGTCTGATTCGCTCCGGCAGCTAGCGGTCGGCTATGGAGCATTTAATTTATGCCCCTCCCCCATCCCCGCAAGTGGATTTGATTATTTCAAGCAATTGCATAAATTAAAGTTTGTCTCACAATTTGAATTTAATTTAATGTCTTGCATTAATTAATTTAATGTCCCTACTTTTGTGGACAGTATAGTCACTCATTTTGGACGGTTTGTGATTGGCGTCTATTGGCCGGAGAAGAGGTGAAATCGATTCGGTCCGGTCTTTACCGGAATGAATAACAACATTCACGAAATATTAGCGAGTTCCTTTTTCTTTATATGTCCGTCAATTAGTGAATTAATTTACCCTTTCTACGGACAATTATGGGATTTTTGGGGGGGGGTGCCGTCCCGGCCAGGCCGAGCCCAGTGACGCCAAGGCCACCAATTGGGCCCCTACGTCATACCCAACGGGTCCCGGACTCGGAGGGGCTAGCACGGCTCCTCAAATCTCCTCACCCTCCCCAGAAAATCCAGTACTCGGACCCCTTGAGCCCTGGAAAATTCTAGGTCGGTCAACCTGTCCCTCCCAAATATAGCAAATCTCGCTGCCGCAAACCCTTCACACTCTCTCACTAAATGACCCGTTGTCTCCACCTCCACTCCACACCTCTCACATGTAGGGTCCCCTATTAGCCCCATCATGTGCAAGTGTCTCTGAACTGCAAAGTGCCCTGTAAATATTCCTACTACCTTTCTAGTTTGCTTCCGCCCTAATCTACCAGCCACTTTGTCGTGTTGGCATCATACCTTTTAATGCCCTCTTTCGCTTGTCACCGCACTACCCTAGTCACAACTGTGAATTCGAGGGAGTGGGGAGGCTGAAATTAAAGAAATTAATCTTCAAATTACCCTCCATGCACTGACCCGATAGGTGGAGTTTGAGTTCCGAGAGGGGATTTCTCCTGGGTGGATTCGCTCTTTGCGTGGACTCTTGGGATAGCTCAGATGGTTAGAGCACCTGGCGCGAAACTAGGAGGTCGTGGGTTCGAAGCCCACCTTGGGAGCAATTTTTTCTCGGAACTCAAAACAAGTAAAAAATAGTAACTATGTGAATTTAAGATTAATTTCAGCCTCCCCACTCCCTCGAATTCACAGTTGTGACTTGGGTAGTGCGGTGAGGGGGATTAATCCCAGAATTGTCCGTAGAAAGGGTCTCCTAAATTCTATTAGGGAGTTATTGCATAAGCGTTTGACTTAACGTTAACGGTTATGTGACGTCACAATAAGCGTAACTTTCAAATTTTGACTTTAAGCGTGCGTGTGGATGTACGGCTGCCAAATGTGGGGCTCAGCATCCAACTCCCAAACGAAGCGTATTTAAACTTTCCAGAACATCAGAGTACTCCGAGTCATATCGGGAGCACCGCGGTACGTGAGGAAATCTCTTCTTCACAAAGACTTGCAGATTGCAGAAGTTACTGACGTCCTAAATGCTGCTTACAAGAAACTCCGATACCTAACAATCCCCTGCCACCTATACCACAACGACGCCTTAAGCGCAAGAGTCCACCAGACATGCTTGATGACTACCTAGTGGCTACAACCCCCCCCCCCCCTCGTTTATTTAATTTATCCAACCATTCCTATTAACTAATTTAAAATCACACACACACACCCACACAAAAAAACTTTTCTCTGGGAATTAATTATTTTCTTTTGTTAGCGGGGGCCGTCAATGGACAGTAGCCCGCAACATGTGAATCGAGGATACTCACCTCAATAAATATTTACAAGCATAACTCTGATCGTAATAACTCGAAAGATTTGGACTAACCATTTGGTTCTGTAGCACAGTGTAGCTTCAGCTACGGAAAGTTCTCTATCACTGAATTAATAACGCGAAATTCGTTTCGAGCTATGACGTTAACGAATTGTATAACGATGCTCAACCCTGCACTGCTTCGTTATTATAATTATTATGCTCGCTGGGGCCAAACGATCACGTTTTGTGTCCCGCGAGGCATATTATGCTTCGGGTATGGCTGGGCTGGCTTCCGTTTTATAACGCCACAATACGACTTTATTGCTTCATTTACTTCAGTTGCGTGCTACTTTTTCTTAATAGGGCCAAAGTCGAAAGAACAAAACTGCCGGATTCCCGCAATTAAAGACGGTGAGTGCAGTAATTTCCGAACTAAAAATTTTTTTTATCCCCTCACCCCTCTCCCCATAGGTCTAATGACAGTTTGTTATCTTCTGAATTCCACATAAAGTCTTGCTAAACACTCAACCAGCCCTCTCACGCCAATTCCTCTTATTTTTTTGTATCCTCGAATCCCTCAACTTAACACACATGATGTATGGGAGAAGACGGAGAGCAAGTTGTGAAAGGGAGAGGGGGCACTTGACGCGAAAAGGACGTTCATTCCTTTTTGACTCAAATCAGTTCGTCATTCGCAGCCGCTTCTGAAACAGGGTCCGTTAAGGTTTTTTTTTTATTAAGAAATTCAACGCAGTGACAAGCGAAATAAGGTGAGTATTGCAATACACTTGTTTTTTCCGTATTTTTCGTCAATATAAAACGCACATAGATGCCCCACAAAAAAATTTAAGAGTGAATTCCACGCTAAATACGATTTAATGAATTATGCAAAAGAGTGAAAAGATAAAAGGGGAACCTGAGATTCTCAACTGTTGTTTATGTTTTGATGAACGTTTAATTTACATACCGATAAGTGGACAATATTAGCATGGAAGTAGATTAAAAAAATTGAAGAACGCGTGAAAAAAACTATTCCTACCGCTTCTCGGGGTAAATTTTGTTCAGTTTGTTTTGATTAACTTATCCCCTTTGGACCACGAATAAAAAAAGACAGTACGCTCTATTAAAACCTTAGGTTTTCGTTTAAAAAAATGTTGCGGCTTAATAAATCAAATTGAAAGCCCAGTGATTTCACAAGGCAAATAATTACAGGATACCCCCCCCCCACCACCAATAGTTTAAATTTTCGCACGTTAAGGGTCCATGGGAACTTTATTCTGAAAGAAGAGGGCAGATTTGAAAGAATTAAGCTTTACGCAATCAACAAAAGGAGGACGTGGTATTTTAATGTATACGACCTTGTCTTGTCGTTGAAACACAATATTGGATGGATGAGAAGCTCAATGTATGTGTGATGATGGGTGGGAGGGGGTTGCACCATACTTACTATTTCCGGAACATTCAAATTAAAAACCTTTTATACAGTCGGAAATTACGGCGTCGTTGTATTGAACTGTTTACGTTAAAAACGGGCGAAATTCCGGTCGGTGACGGCTCATCAACTACACTGTCAGTTGGTTGGTTTCAAACCTTTCGAATTTTGAACAACCACTTGTCCTTGTTCACGATTCCCACTAAAAAGAAATGGGATGGGTGGGTGAGGGACTCAAGTAACTAATTAAACAACTCTGAAAACATCGTGAATTGATCTCGTTTGTGTATTCGTACGTCACGCTCACACCCATAACAACTTGTTTGTTTCCTTTTCATTTCGGCATTTCTTAGCGATGAATCTAACGCGTGACCTCAATATTGACCTAACCTAAACCACAGGAGCGACAAAAGGTTTGAAATGGAGGCTCGGGGCATTCGTAAAAAGATCAAATCACACAAGTGGGTCACTACGAGCAAAATGAGCGGTTCAAGGTCATTGCGTGCCTCGCAGATGATACGGGCGCCGATGCGATGCGGCCCCTTCTTCCATGAATCCATGAAAGATAATTAATATTGGAGACTGCACGACTGCACTGGAACGAGCCTCCTTGACAAGTGACACCGCTCAATTAAAAAAAAACACTAGATTCCTCAAAATTAGAAGGTCCCACGCAGTTCTTTTTTTTTTTCTTTTTTTTTTTTGGACTGGCCTCAAACTTCAACGTTGCCGGCTTACGGGGGGGGGAGAAATGATCAAAATATTTCATTCTGTAGTCAGTTCGTACTATCAATGATAAATTAATTATTAGAATAAAATAGGAAAAATAGTAGGCAAAAGCTACAGTAGCCACAACTGAGAAACGTCAATTTACCCCTCCAAATTGGCTAATTAGCATTAAAACTGAGCATTTTGCCCCTAGAAAAACACCAAAAACCTTTAAATTTCGTCCGAGAAAAAGATTTTGGACGGTTGAAATGGCGATTTTTCGTGGAGAGACTGTCAAAACGAAAACTTTCGTCCCCCCCCCCCCATCGGGACAGACCATTCAAGCAGAAAAGTGCAAATGTATACCCTAGAACCTGATTGGTTTGGCTGTAAAGCTTTAGTTAAAGTCCGGAAAAAGCTTTGATACGATGTGTATGACGGTCAAAAAATACACAAGTCCTGGAGTCTGGCAATCTGAAGCCAAAATTGGTATAATTTCTGGTCTTTATTTCACAAAATTGAAAGTTTGGGGTCTAAATATTCACAATACTGGTAGATTCTGTTTTTTTTTTTTTTTTTGTGTTTTTTTTTCGCGAAAATTCAAATTTCTGGTCCATATTTTTGCGAAATCGCAAGTTTTTGGGTTTTTGCCCGCCCTGGGCAAGCCGACCACCTATAGCATTGGCATTGCCAACTGCCATTTTGCTTTTCCCATCGAGTCAAGCTCAAAATTCCGTCAGAAATCCGTCAAATATGAAATAGTAGCACTCCTAGTTAGTGGCAAGGAGGGGCAGACAGACTCGGCCTCCTCTTCTGAGAAGGCCCCTAAAAAGCTTAAAACGTGAATAAATAGGGATTTTTCGGTATTATGTTCATGAATTTAGGAACGAAATTCGAGATAAAAGCGCTCATTCGCCGTTGAAATGGATAAAATCGCCGCTTGGGAACAACATATCGCTCATAAAGTTGAGAAAAAGCACTAATTCATAACAGAGTTCAAAAAATCACTGTTTCAATTGGGAAAATCGCTAATTCACGGCATAAACCGAGAAAACGCCAAATCACGTTAACTACCTCGAAGACACTATATGACTGCAAAGGACAAAACCGCTAATAAGCGGCCAAAATTAAGAAAGAGCTGTCATTTGGAATAAAATTCAGGAGAAAAACGCTAATTATTCATGGCTATATTTAGGAAAATGCGTTCATTCGCTGCTCTAATTTAAAAAAAACCACTAATTCGCGGCTTAAGTTAACCTATATAAAGCGCTAATTCTCGGATAAAATTGAAAAAAAAAAAATACCGCTTCAGCTAAAATTAAGAAAAAGTGTCAATTCGTATCTAAATCGATAATTCACGGCACAATTCGAGAAAACGCCAACTCACGGTTGTTCGAGCACACTTTATGACTCTAAAAGATAAAATCACTAATTCTTGGCAAGAAGACGCTAAAACCGGGGAAAAACACGAATTCACGGCTAAAAATAAGAAAAAATCTCATTTGTACCTAATATTAAGAGGAAAATAAGCTAATTCATTATTATATTTTTGAGAAAACGCGTTGATTCGCTGCTACAATCGAGAAAAAACGCTAATTCATGAATAAAATTGAGAAATTAGCGTTCGTTCACGGGGTGAATTCGAGGAAAAACACTCACTTGCGGCTAAAATAGAGACAAAGCGGCGAATCAAGGTTTCTCGATGAAACTTCTAAACGAAAATTTGAATGAATTTCCTAATTTGCTGTTCTCGAGGGGGCAAATAATGTGTCTAACACTGAAAAATATCACTCAGTCGACGCAGAAATTTAAAAAAAAAAAAAAAAAAGCTCTTTAACGGATAGAATTGAGAAAAAAATCAAATTCGCAGTTTCCTGAAGCGTCATCGAGGCTAAAATATTGAGAAAAATTAAAAATTTGTCATTTTCTAGTATTTGGAAGTAACTACGCGGCTGAAATGGAGAAGAAGTGGTCATCTGCTGTTGCTTTGGCCAAAATTTTGCGGCTGAAATTGAGAATCAGGACTAATCAGTAACAGTGGCTTGCACCGAAAAATCAATCATTTTTTGCTATAAATTAGCAAATGAATATACAAAGTTAGCCATGTTCATTAGCCTGACGCTGACGAATAGCCATGTAATAGTAATTAGTAAAGTAAATGCAGCATTTAGAGATGAATGTATGTGAGTTTGCAGGTAGAAGTCGTATAATTTGAGCGAGATTACAAGTTTTATGGCAAAATATCCGCAAAATTGACAGTTTCGTGTCTTAATTTAAGTGAAATTTCAAGTTTAGGTTCTCAGTTCAAGCGATGGGGCTTTTTTTTGTGGCAGTAGAACCCAAGGTTGCTACCTTAAAATCACCCACGGGCTGGCGAATACCTGCCTGTACGAAATTGTAAGTTTCCTGACTGGCAATTCAACTTTCGTGTCTTAACTCCTGCCAAAATACCAATTTCGGGTCATAAATTTCGTGCGAAATTTTCAAGTTTCGAGATCAGTGGCCCTGACCTCCGGACGCCGGCCTAAAGAGCACCCAAAGCTCAATGAGTAGCCGCAAAATTACGTAATTCGGAGCTAAATATCAGTAAATTCGTTGGTTTGGGGGCTAAAAATATCCACAAAATAAAATTTGCTTCTATTTTTGTTAACTTGGATAGTTGGCAGGAAAAAAACTCACGGACTTCTGTCTGGAACGTATCATGAATAATAGTAATTTTGTGTACATTGTACACTGTAGTGATAAGATACTCCCTACCCCCCCTCATTAAACAAACCGTGCGATTAATAGTTTCATTCCTTTACACGAACACTTTTATTCTATTAATTTCTAGATTACCACAAAAATGGACGAAATTGACATGCAAGGCTGGCTCGAGGCGGTTATAAAACAGCACGAACGTCGTTCCGCCGTGGCGAGAATTCTATCGTACGAAGAGCGCAACCTCGTTGAAGCCGGCGACAATTACATGAGTCAGGTGAAAAAAGTCGTCGTGCGAGTAGCACGACGCGACGGTGAAATCATCACCAAGTCTTTCATCCTGAAACGTCTGCCACCCGGGTCGCAAACTCAAGAAATGATCCACAAGAATGGGTTTAATTTCACCGAATTTACGGTAAGAAGTGACGGTGAGGAATACATTTTAATTAAGAGAGAATTAACTGATTTGTGAATTTCAACTAATTAGTTCTACCGTGACGTTTTAACGTCGATGGAAAATCTGTTTCATGAGAAGGGCTTAACTGACGAACCACTCTGGCCTCAGTGTATCAGTCTCAAGCCGTACGAAAAAATTATGCTAGAGGACTTAACGGTACACACCCCACCCACACCCCACTAAAAAACCAAGAATCACGCATTTTTATGAATTTCAGGCGATAGGATATAAAATGGGTGACCGGAATCAAGGCCTAGATTTCGATCACTGCTCCCTAGCAATGCAAAATCTGGGCATGTTTCACGCCCTGGGACTAGTGATGAAGGAACGAGGCGTTGTCGCCAGAATAGCATTTGGCGAGCACTTTTATTTACGACTTCGCAACGAAGCGCCCTTGTGGTTGGACAAGGCGTTTAAAAAGCTGTTGGCTTCTATGGACAATTGGGGCGATGAATGGTATGGCCGGTGTAGACTATGTTGTTTAAACATCGTTTCAGTGGAATTTTGATGTTGACAGGAAATCTTCCAAGGCTAAACTGGAAAAAAGGCTTGACACGTACGTCAATGATGTTATCGACATGCACGCCGCCCCCCAGGATAAAGGTCTGACCGTGTTGGTTCACGGTGACAGTTGGGTGAATAACATGGTGTTTAAATACAATGTGTATACGGGAAAACCTATTCTTATGAGGTAATTATTTACCGGCGGGACGTTTGTCATGAAATTAATAACCCCCCCCCCCCATAAACGATACAGATTTCTGGATTTCCAGCTTGTGAGCTACAGTTCTCCAGCTCTAGATCTCATATATTTCTTCGTCGGATCCATCAGCCATGACGTTCGACGTAATCATAAAAAGGAACTACTAAAAATCTACCACGACTCCCTTGTATTCAACATGGAGCGACTCGGCGTCAACGAGAAGCCCCCCACGTTCGAATACATTGAATGTGAAATGAAACGGTTGAGTCTGTTGAACATTCACTACATGACGAATCTCCTGCCCATTATTCACAAGAAAAAAGGGGAGGCGTGGAACGTGGAGGACATGTTGGACGAGTTTAAAAAGAAGGTGGCGCTGGGCAATGAAGATATGGAACCGTTGAAGGACTGGCTGGACGAATTTGACGAGGATCTCGTGACGATTTTTAAATTGACCATCAAAGAGGTTGAAAACGACTTATGACACGTTTAATTTGATTTTACCTATTTAAACGTTACCACTGCACGTATGATTAATTAAATAAAGCTTGTTTACCACGAACCGATTTTTGTCTCCACTCATCAGCCCTAAACTACGTATTCATTCAGTCCCCAAACAGACGATATTTATCGTTAGCAAACAAGTTTCGGAGGTTTACAATCAGTGAAATTACTAGTCTTGGTATGAACTAGTCAGAAACTGCAAAGATTCAGGGCTAAGTGTAGGTATGATATGCCAGTTTCAGGGCTAAATAGCTGAATATCTATGGCAAATGAGTCACTACACTGCAAGTCTGCGATGATAAACAGCCGCTCAATGACTATATGTGTCCGTGGGGGCTAGGGCGTTGCGTTCCAGTGGTCTGGCCCCCACGGGCACTGTGGTCGTGGGTTCAATTCCTGCGCTGGTCAACTAACAAACTTTGGCCAGCCTCATGGTTTTGAGGTCCTACCCTTCGTGGTAGGAATGACGCCAAGGCAATATGGCGGTTTGCCAATAAGAGCTTCACAAAGCATCAACAACAGGTGGATTTTACAAAAATGATAATTGATAAGAACGAACATGGCGTCCATGATTCTACCTGTCTGGTTATAGGTTCTCCACTGGTGGGTCAGATACTGTTGCAAGGATGTTGGAAAGGAGATTTGGAGTCTCTCTGGCGCAGTGTGGTCTTTCTGGGGGGTAAAGCCGTTCGAAGGCCTGTCGGGGTCGGGCACCTTTTGTTTGGCATCCAAGTTTTCTCGAACATTATTATCTGTGGATTCTTGGATGCCACATTTATAAAAAAATCTCCAATCTACCGTATTCTGATGACCCTTACATGGCTAAAGTTGAAATATCACGCAAGTGATGTATTTTGGGGTAAGTTCACGGTTAAAATCCTGGAAAAGGCGCTAATTTGTAGCTGAAATTAAGCAAAAGCGCTAATTCGTAGATTCTTCATGCAACTCCCTGATACTAAATTGAGAAGAAGCGCTATTCACGGTCACTGGAGGCTTAAACCGATTAAAATTGAAGAAAAGCACTAATAATGAGCTGTTCTTGTATATTACCTAGACAGCCCCGAGAAGTTCAGAAAATCAATTAGAGGTGGAAATGATGAAAAACGGCTTGCGCGATTGTGAAAAATTTGCTCATCACGGTGAACCTTGATAAAACACACTCATTTGCGGCGCGTCCGGGTCTTAAAATTAAGAAAACTCATTAATTCGTGAATAATTTCGAGGTTGAAATGGAGAAAAAATGGTTGGTTCGCGGTTTTTAGCGGCAACGTCGCGCAGCTAAAACGATAACATAGCGCTATTGAGCTGTCCCGCGACTACTAAAAAGTGAAAATTCGGCAAGTTCTCCCGCACTCCATTTGGTAAAAGTGTTGCGGGCATGGATAGAGCCTTTGCATCAGCCACAGCGCACGCGCCGTCCGTCCTGGTTGGCTTGTTCGAGCTCAGAGCTCGAACCTGCTCTGACCTGGCAAACCGAGTACTTGCGCTTCAAAACCAGGCCAAACTAACCATTCACGCCTTGAAAATTATCATGCTGACAATTTGCTACCTAAAAATAGGCGTATAATAGTTGATTTTGTCATTTTCAGGGCCAGTAAACGTTTGTACAGGAATATTCGAGTCGTGAATCGTCAATTTAATCACTTTTAGGGCGTATTCAGTAACTACCTATTTCAAATTTTATACCATGAATAGCCAGTTTGGTCATTTTGAACGCCCCCACCAAAATAGTCGGTACAGCAATTTTCGAAGCTCGAACTGTCTGTTTTGCCATTGAGCGGGAGGGGGCGAATAGTCAGTTCAGTTGTTTTTGGAGCGCAAATAGGCATTCAAGCCAAGGTGCGAATGGTCGCTTTGGCCATTTTTGGGACGTGAATGGTAGATTTTTTCCATTTTAAGCGCAGTAATAATGTGTTTAAGCTTTTTCAGGGCACGTACCGCGATTATTTTATCCATTTGGTGGTCGCTTAGAGTCAGTTGCGAATAGTCGGCTTTGTCTGCTATTAGTCCGGCAAGCTAATGGCGCTCGAATTGTCGCAATTGAGCAATTTTTGGCGTGCATTTTCAGGGCTGCACGACGAATCGTTTGGTTATCAATCTTTTGGGCGCTTGAAGTCATTTCTGGACTGGGAATTTATAATTAAGCTATTTTCCATGACCATTTCAGCCGTTTTTAAGGTGAGAATCGTCAGTTTTGCGATCTTGGGGCGCGAGCATAGTCAGTTTAGACGTTTATATGGTGAGAATTGCTATTTCAGCTATTTTTCAGCTTTCTAGTCATATTTGAGTAGAACCAATCAGTGAATTTCTCAAGCCCCTCCCTTGAGTGAATCCTGAATCCGTGCCTGATACTGACAACTTATGACCTAAAAATCACCAAACTGCCCGTTGACGCCCTAAAAACGGCAAAAAAGTCCAATTTTCGTCCTTCCAACGGCCTATAATCACACACTCAATTGGCAAACTGACGTTTCACGCCTTGAAAAATGCTAACCTGACAATATTTCGTCCCCTTCAAATAGCGAAATTGGCCATTCGCTCGCTAACAATAATCAAACTCGCAATTCACTCCTTGAAAATTTCAGATTGGACATTCGTGCTCTATGATATGGTTTTACGGGCTATTCGCGCCTCAAACATGGCGGAAAACTGACTGATTTTGTCAAGAAATGGTGAAAACTGACGATTCGGGTCACAAAAATGGCTAAACTAACCGTTCGCACCCCAAAAGTCGACTGAACAGACGATTCGGGCCTTGAAAATAATGCTTACACGGTCGATTTGTGCCTCAAAAATGGTAAACATAAACGCCACGCGTTTCAAAAATGCTCAAACTGATCCATTCACGCTTTTAACCTTCATCCGGGCGCGCGGGCGGTAAACTACCGCCCAAGTGCTTCAACGAGTGATACCATTGGTGTGATTGACAGCAAAATGCCCAAGAGGCCATGTATTCCTCGTTGATACGCTGTTGCACTAGGAGGAGGGGCATTTCGTCCTAGCGATTGACTTCATTCCATTTTATTTGTCGTTACAGCTCATGAAGACGTGGCCGGCGGTAATTTACCGCCCTTGCGCGCCCAGGAGTGTAACTCTATTTTGTTCACTACAGGAGCCAAATGTTTGGAACCAATCTTCCAAACAACCAACCTAATCACCCCCCACCATCCAAAAATCCCCTCAAAACACCCTTTAACCCTAATTAAGATGATTTGGAGCAATTTGTGGAGAAAAACAAGTAAAAAAATGAGAAGGCAGTAGGTTACCGCCCCGCGCCCGATAGCGTTACAAAAGGGAGCGCGCCCGGATGAAGGTTAAAATTGCTTAAAATGACTATCAGCGCCTAAAAAGTTGTCAAACTGGCTATTTTGAGCACTAAACGGGGATTTCCTTACCTCCAACCCCGTTGGTTACTCGCATCCCACAAGGACGGACGAAATAGAGCGCTATCGCGGTATAAAATGGCTCGACTGGCTAATCACGCCCTAAAACTGACTGTTCGCGCCAATTTTAGACTCCAGTTAACGCTTTCTCTCAATTTTTTCTATGAATATACGTATTTTATCGATTGCAGCCCCAGGCTTACCACAAATGAGTTCCTTTTATGAAGCTTAATCGCAAAGAACGATACTACCCTGAATAAGCGCTTTTTCTCAATTTTTTGCTGCGAAATAGTGAGTTATTTGAACGCTTAACGTTGAACACGCCCTGCACGAACCACCCCAATAGGGCGATTTCGAAATGTAAAGCCGCTGAAACATTCTGAACACCATTTGAACACACACGACAATAGATCTTATAGGTCGAGGTGGTAGGGGATGGTATCTTCTCGGCTTTCCATCCCGTTTTTACTATAGAAAGGAAAAAAAAAAAAAAATGTGACGGTATACAACAACCGGCAATACTTTGCTGCAAAGAAGGTTTAGTGCGATAACGATGGGAAGAAACTCATGGTTGGGGAAAATGTTGTACACCATAGATGACTCTTTAGAGCTTAATGAAAACCGCGATTGAAGGATTGTGCTGGTTTTTGGGACGGGGGGGGGCTACAACGAAATTCTCTCGTACGTGCTTTCTGTTAAATGTGAAGGAACTCGCGCTATTCAACTTTAAGGAACAACCTCTACGAGTTGAATACCGTCGGTGTTTTCCCTTCCACACTGTCGTCGCCGCCTTTTCATTTTCACACCATTTTCCCACCCACCCCCATCAAGAGGGGTGAAGAGGCGGAGGGCGGGCGGCGCGCGAAAGGAAAAGCCGGAACTCTTAACAAAACCCCAAGCCCGCCGCCGTTGTTGTCAGTCCACTTTGAGCGCGGCCCAGCTATGTGACATGTCGCGATGTACAAATACCGGCGGTGGTATTGCTGGACAGTCGAAAACGAGCGCAGCCACTCTCGGCAGACGCCGCAGAAGTCTGGAATTGCTAGGTATCAACGATATAAAACTTATTTAGTCGCTTTCTCAACCCACTCCTAAAGTTGTTCCATTATTGTCAAATTAAACATGAAAAAATGCACTAAAAAAACCAGTTCATTTATAGATGAGTCAGCGTGCTTTCAAACCTCCACTCGAAACTTTTTCCCTGCCTACCCATTAAACAGCGAGTGCACTTAGTTTCACGGTTTCACATTATTAAACTCACCAGCCCTCGGCACCCACCTCGTTTTGTTCAAAACTAAAAAAAAAAAAATCTCGCCCCCCCCCCTCTCTCACACCAACTTATTCATTTAGAGTTTTAATATCCTCCGGGGAGCGAAGTTTTGTGACAGTGAGGGCGAGTTAAAATCCTTTCGAATTATTTAGAACGAGAAGAAGAATTGTTGGGGGGTGAGACGGTGGGGCTCCAAGTGGTATCTCTTGACGACGTTTGATGAGAAACCCATTTAATGTTGTTCGCTCAAGTAGAAACCTTGCTATAAGCGTATTGAGAGAAGGTCGATGGTTAATAAAAGCTTGGCGAGAGTGGATAAGACGGAGATTTCAAGTGAATTATAAAGTTGCCAGCTAAAGTCAAAAGGGTCGGTACATATAGTGTTTGCGCCGGTACAGTGCTACATTGTCTCGTAGTTTGTCATGGATAAACTTGCGAGCTTATGGGGATATTATTGTTTTAAAAATTCTTTTTTCAATGAAAGAGTTGATCATCGGGCAGGGGAGGCAGGTAGTGAGAGAGAGTGAGGAAGTGAGAAATACATGCAGAAAGACGCTCTCAAGTTCCTTTCCTATTGTGGGGTGGCAATTTCTTCGAAAAAAGGGATGAGAAGGGTCGTCAATGACAGGCCCACCCTTTACACGATACGAAAATTGGAGCAGCAGTCGTTGAAAGTTAGTTAACAATAAAATAGACCCTTTTCAACTACAAGAAGCTCTTATTGAGTCTATCAAAAATGGAGGAAAAATAATTGAAAAAGGCTGAGGTACACCACCCTTTAATATTGATGCCGATATTCTTCTTCGACAACAGGGTCCAAGGAGTAACAAATACGAAATTCATGAATTCATCAGCGTTGTAGAATTCAATTGTTGAAAGTAAGGCACGATCCGACGTACAAGACCGGCCTCATTCTTGTCAAGATTTGGGAGCCAAAATTGAGAATAGCATGAAAAAGGGACCCTTGTCAACGCCTTTACAATTCTGAAGGGGTTGTGACGAACTACAAGAGACAATTAAGTCAACTTTCAGCATTACAATTAAGCCCCGGGAAACGAACTATTCAGCGTGGCCAACTATAGTGGAGAAAATAGCGAGGAGAAGGGGAGGATATAACCCTTGAGCGGTAGATAAATTGAATTATCTGAATGGGGAGGAAATAAGAAAGGTAGATGTACACACAATAGAAACGTTAAGATAAAGTTTGAGGATTACTTTTCAAGATGAGTCTGACGTTCCTTATACAGTTCAGTTCGCTTGTCGATGACAAGTTTTCAGCGCTTCGATCCAATGGACGTTCTACAAGGGTTTTTTTCATTTTGTTTTATTTTTTTTTTTATGTTTTTTTTTATTTACTCGTTCATCCTCCTGCTCATCAAGTAATAAAGGGGCAACTATTGATTGGATTGTGAAAAGTCGGCGAACAATCGACTCTTCCACGATTTCGGAATGCATCAATATATTTATCTCCCTCAACGGCCCCGTTTGAAGTCGTAGGCGGAAATTATAGCGTTTCGCGTTGTCGTTGCTGTGAAGTCGATTTTCTCAACTCCAGAGCGGGCCAGCGATTTTTACGAGCTTCGAGGCTTTTCCTTGGAGTTTCTTAATTGTTGATTGCAGAAATAGGCTCATTTTACTGATTTGACTTTCAAAACAGTGATTTAGCGCAATTGGTCCATTGCAAAAGCCAGAGTCATGGGTCCTACTCTTCCAAAAACTGATTTCATGGGTTTGACTCTTTCAGAAGCCAAATTTCGCTGATGTTGATCTTTAAAATGACTAATAACGCGGTTTCAACAGTCAAATAACGAAATTAGTTCGTTTAGCCCACTAAAAAAGCCAATTTTTTTGGGTCTAGCCCTTACAAACACCAAAATTCTTTGATTCGGCTTTTGTGGTTTTGTTACTCAACAAACCTATATTTTTCACCCAGTTTGGCTAATTAACAGAACTACTTCTACGGCTTTGGCTCGTCGAAAACCCCGATTTGGAGCGTCTGGCACTAAGAAACACAAAAATTTATTGTTGGGCATTTGACCAGTAGCGTATCAACGTGGTGGTGAGAGAGAAGGACCACCCCGTGTCCCATGTTTTGTAGCGGTGATCGGGAACTTGAAAATGAGACTTAGGATTCTGTTGACAGTGATTTGGCTCGTATGGGGCCGTGAGACACGCCAATGTGTTGTTCTTGTGGCGAGTACGCAACGGTGTTCATCGGGGTTTCACAGGGTTCAGTTTTGGAACCCCTTCGATTCTTACTTTACATCAATGACCTGTGTTGTCACTGTGTTTTCGCAGACAATGTAGCTTTAAGGTACTCAAATTGTGATGTTGAAGCGTTGCGAAAAGATATGCAGGTCGATTTGGACTTTCTATCCCTGTGGTTTGATTAGAATAAATTAAAGTTAAGTGAAAAGACAAAGAGCCTATTATTCGATTTAAGTGGAAAGAGTAGTCCAGGAGGGGTTGTTAAGTACCACGAAATATCATGTTTAGAAAGAAGGAGAAGCTGCACTGTAAATTGTACAGTTATAGATAACGTCAATAGTTTTAAATACCTTGGGATATTAATAGATTCTAAATTATCATGGAAGGATCACCTACTTTTTGTGTCAAATCGAGTTAGAGCGGCTGCCTACATGCTGTATTTAATTAGGAATAAGTGTGATTTAAATTTTCTATTGAAATTTTATTATGCAATGATACACTCTGTGCTGGAGTACGGCTTGGTTTGTTGGGGAGGAGCGTATGCTACAAATTTGCTGTCCCTCAAAAAGTTGCAGAAAAAAGCTGTCAGGACTATTTTGAAGAGTCGGCGGTGTGATCATTCCTACCCACTATTTGTTCAGCTCGGTTCAGTTTTCGATGCAATTTCAAGACCAAAACAGAGAGAAAATCGCTAGTGCGTAGAATATGAACCCCAGATTACGCCTATAATTCAGAAAAAACGATAATGTGCTCCTCTTGGGGGAAGTTCGCGGCTAAAATTGAGAAAAATCGCTAATCCATGGCTAAACGTGAAAAACACAAAATACTGATTCGCAGCTGAAGTTGAGAAAAAAGCTTATTCGCGGAACAGAAGTAGATAAAAACGATATTTCGAGGCTAAAATTAAGGAAAAAGCTCTAATTCACAGTTTAAAATTTTGACAGAGCGCACACTCGTAAATAAACGTAAAAAAAAAACTTGCTAATTCATGGCTAAAAATTAGGAAAAGCGTTAATTCGCCGCTAAAATTGAGAAAAAGTGCTAATTC